>CM046877.1:289041863-290241863 GCA_025667525.1 Glebionis coronaria | reverse complement strand
TCATCAAGAAAAGTCTTCGGTAACCTTTCGATAGTAGCAAGTAAAATTACAAGATCTTCATATCCATGATGAGTTGCCGTTGATGACTTGATCCTCAATCAACCCACAAATACACACATAAATCCTGGTGACGCTTAAACAAGTCACCTATTCTTGGAAGGGTCAACGGTTCTTAACAATTAGCTTATAAAGCTCGCGATCATCGGGACATATTAGAATTGGTCCACCAAAACAAATCACAACTCGAGAGAAGTACAACGGGTTATTCGTACATAGATGATAATCGACGATCATCATAATGATGACAAAACTAAACGTTTCATATAAACGAAACACGATTCGAAGGAAGACGTACGCACACCAAACATCCACAAATTGAGCCAGACATACTTGGGCCACTCATTTATAACGCCTTGTCTATATAAAAAGGCGTCCCCTTTCATGTATACAGGAGTTTATAAATTTACGGTTCGGGAACTTATAACTTTCTTGTTCAAATGAAAAGGCGTCTTAATCCATTTCAACAAAACGATTATATGTCATCCTACTCAAGTATTACTACCTCTCAACACGATATCATATCAAAATACAATAGTAAATACAGGGTGTTAATAAACGTACATCATGATTTCCGTATTCAAACGTCCCATTCCATTTAAATAAGGAAATCACGACAATCTAAGGTCCAGTGGTTTAAAACTTTCTTATTAATGTCCTAATCCATTTGAATAAGACAACCTTAAACGAATCTTAGTTGGGCAAGTTAAAATCTCTATATCTAAATGTCCCATTCTATTTAGATACACAGTATTAAGTCACTCAACTGAATGACTACTACGAGCATATCATTGTTGTACCCAAACTATATATATTAAATTAGGATATATATATCTTAAGTCCAACATTGGCATCCTCATGTTCGCCAATAAAACGCAGTCATATAAAATCAAATCAGACGTCGCATTACGTAGAAGATGTCGCCTCAGATAAATGATTCCTCAAAATCATAAGTAGTAACGAAAACATGAACATCGCATTTATCAGTTACGTTTCGAAAGAAGATGTCCAAAATGGCACATCACGATATGATGATAACAATCGAACTTAAACAAGTCGATATGCGACAGGTTACGAAACCATATATACATACTCAAAGTATCAAACGAGTTTCATACTCGTATTCAGATGACATAATCATCAATATCGGTGATTGGTAGTGAAACCAAATTCCGATACAAACCGTATTATATAATGTACGAAAATCATTCAAGGAACATTGCTTCGCGTGCAATGCCTTTAAATATCATAGTATATTTATAAATATACATACTACCATACCTACATACATATAGATTCACATAATCACAATAACTCATAAAGTAATACAAGAATAGCCTTACCGGAGCCATGTAGAGTAGTTGCGTGCTTCAAACTTTTTAGAACACACCAAAAGTTATAGTTTAGGACATTTTCAAAATCGAACTAGTTCTCTATAACTTGTGGCTCTGATACCAATCTGTAACACCCCCAAATTACCACGCAGCGGAATACCACTTTGGAGCGCTACTCATAGCACATCGCACACAATCATAGACAACGACCTCAAAAGAGACGTTAAAATAATATAAAATCTTGTCTAAAAAGTTTCCCATCCCAATATATATATAAAATTAGAGTAGCATTGGTCCCAAAAACCGTTACCAATCACAATACATTAAATGCTTAAAAGCAGTTTATTCATTTCAAAGGATGGAAAAAGTAAACAAAGATTTAGACAAGTAAGCACCAACTTCCTACTCGCATGCTCCGCTGCTATCCATCTTGATTACCTGAAATACATGTGTAAAATCATCAACACAAAGGTTGAGCAAGTCTATAGGTTTTACAAATCCTTTTGAACATAAGCAAAGATTGTAAGTTTGTGGCATACTTGAAGGTAACAAACATCAAATTTGCATCAACAATAATAATTGTATATAACATAAATTGCATAAAGCTCATGGAACCGAGCCCTTAGACACTCCCATATCATTCTAACAAGAAGAGAGATTTATTAATTGTCATTACCTACAGATTATTGGTACATTGCCGTATACCTGACTCCTCAATACAATATGTTCAAATAGTGTAGAGGTCGGGCCTAAGCTTCTGTGAAAAGTCCACACAAACTGAACCGGGGCGGCTTCCCCCATAGATCTATTAATTGTACTAGCAGTTAACCCATCATAGGTTAATTAACGTTCCATAATTGAGGCTTTAACAAAGGCATCACCTAATGCAATTTAAAGGCAACCACGGGTCCATTCATAGAGGGACAAGCATACCATAAAAGACTTGTGTTCCAAGTTTATGAAAAACATGTATTCCCCCTCGCGGGTTTAAAAACCATTTACAAAATAGTGTAAATCGTGGCTATAGACTTACCTTAGGTACTACACAAAGCTAGTAGTAGTAGTGATCGCCGAAGTGATGATGCCTCTCAAATATACACATCAAAAGCCGCCACCTAACAAATAAGGTGCGCGCTTAGCTACATACTTAAGTATTTAAAAACATACTTAATATAATAAAACCAATGACTCAAAATAGTATGTACATAGACATGACCAATCAATGCAAGTGATTTCCTTCTAAACCCCACAACATGTACTAGCTTTCCAAGACTAGCACCTTCGATATTGATCCATCTCAAGATGCCAAATCAATACGGTTCAAGTACCCTAAATGGGTCTCAAATATCAAAATATACACCCACACATAATATTTATATCCTTTTAGAACTTTGAGAAGCTAATAGTTTAGTCTCTCACCTCAAACTATGACGCGAGGTTAAGTACCTCCCAAAAATACTCAGCCGGTACTTACCAAAAGTACACGCTGATTTACCATACCTAATCAACTTCGTTTTCGACGAAACTTGGTGACAACCTCACTTATAATCTGTATAAGACTCAGTTTAAATTTCATTCAATGATTCACATTTTAGAACCACCTGCTCGACACATCTTTAGACTTTAAAAACCGGACAGTTTTGCACACTTGCATCGTAAAACCATTTTGACCTTGTTAAACATTTCCATTTACAAAATCGTCACTTGACTTTGAAAATAGATTCAAAATGCTAAGTTTAGAACCCAACAACAGCCTTTGATCTGTTTTAAAACTCAACTTATAGTCCTCGAGATTCGATCTAAATATCGACAACAATTTCGTATTGTGTCAATACTCGTCTCCTAGTACACGAATAATCAAACTAGCATAACTTTTGACTCGTTTGGAGTTAAAAGCTCTATCTTATTTCAAAACGAGCGTCTCGACGACTACTACAACAATATCCTATAATATCAACACCTAACCAACACCTACTGTTCGAAAACAGCCTTAAACTCACTAATGTAAATCACCTCTTTAAGAATCATAACAAAACCATTTTTGACCCATTTTTATCAACATCTAACCTTCAATTAACCTATATTAATCATCTAGAACAACTCCTAATCCTTAGATTCACTTGCATGATCACATGCATAAAATCAAAATAAAAAAAACAAATACATGCACTCAAAAATAAAGAATTGTTATAATAATAATAACATAAACAAGGAATCTTATCACCATTAAAATGGATCAAAACTCATGTTCTTCTCCAAAAATCTTTAAAAACAAAAGTGCTTGCATGTTAATTAAAATTATACCATAAGAATCGCCATTAAATTTCAATGGTAAATGATCTTTCCTAGTAGCATCATTGAGCTTCCTATAATCAATATAAACTCTCCAACCCGTGACAAGTCTAGTAGGAATAAGCTCATTGTTCTCATTAGGCACTATGGTGATTCCACCCTTCTTAGGAACACAATGTACCGGGCTAACCCATGGAGAGTCGGAAATAGGGTAAATCATGCCCGCATCAATGAGTTTGATAACTTCCTTTTTAATGACCTCACGGAAATGGCGGGTTTGTAATCATCCTCCATAAGGATTTTGTGTGTACAAAAATTTGGATCAATTCCCCTTATGTCGGATATTTTCCATGCTATGGATTTCTTATGTTTCTTAAGGACTTCTACAAGTTCTTCCTTCTCATCATCTTTCAAGTCTTTAGCAATGATCACGGGTAATTGGTCTTTTCCCTCTAGGAAAGCATATTCAAGGTGTGATGGAAGATCCTTAAGTTCAAGGGAAGGTGTACTCTCTATGGAAGGTTTCACTATGGATGGATCATCTATGGTAACTTCTTGTGGGATAGGTGATGAAATGGGATCCCCATTGAGAAACCTTTGGATAGTGAGAATATCTTCTTCCCAATTGATGGGAGAATCATCATTACCAAGGAAGTTAGACTAAATTCCTCCAAGAGGAAATCACTCTCTCCGAAAGGTGTTAAGGAGGGAGCAATTTAGGCAACGGTCTCTACATGAGGCATGTCTTCTCTATCATTCTTACAAGCTTCATGAAAATGCTCATCACACACCTCATCCAGAACATCCACTATGTTAATTGGTTCACAACCTTGAGACTTCTTAGTCACTTTTCCTAGATTAAACACCACTTTCTCATCCTCAAATCTCATAATTAGTTCTCCTTCCGCCACGTCTATAAGAGTACGACCCGTCCTCAAAAATGGTCTACCAACTATAAGAGGAACTCTCGGGTCTATATCATAACCAACCACTACAAAGTCCGCGGGAAAGGTAAACTTATCCACCCCTACAAACACATCCTCCGCAATGCTTACCGGATAAGCTATGTTACGATTGGCTAACTCAAGGGTCATCCTAGTAGGAGTGAGCTCGGGAATAGAGAGTTTTTGCCAAACCAATAATGGTATGAGATTAATGCTGGCCCCTAGATCTGCTAGTGCCATTCAATTTTCCACCCCGAGAAAATTACAAGGGAGCAAAAATCGCCCTAGATCTCCAAGTTTTGTAGGTAAAGTTTTGAGCAACACGGCGGAGCAATTCTCATTGAGTGATGTGTTAGGCAAATCCACCAATTTTTCCTTGTTAGAGAGGAGATCTTTAATCATTTTAGCAAAATTTGGCATATATGCAAGAGCTTCCGTAAAGGAGATGTTTATGTTAAGTTGCTTGAACATCCTCAAAAAATTAGAGACTTAAATATCATCCTTGTTTTTCAATTTCTCCTTTCTCAATCTTGATGGGTAAGGAAGGCTTGGTTTTGGTGTAGGTTGACTAGTTGTTGTGGAAGATTTTTCTTTGTTGCTTTCTTCATTAGTAGGTGTGGAGGTAAAAGGAGAAATGGGTGTAGGTTGAGAAGGTGTAGGTGTTGAAGTGGTAGAGCTTGAAGGTGGTGAGTTAGATGTTGAAGGGTTATCACAAGGTGGAACCATAGTAGGTTTAACCAAAGAAGGTTTAGGAGGTGAAGGATCATTAGTTGTCTTTCCACTTCTTGTTGTGATAGCATTGATATTAGCCCTGGAATTTGTTTGTGTGTTTGAAGGTAGATCCCCTTGTGGTCTTTGATTAAGCATCATAAAAAACCTCTTGGTAGTCTCCTCATTTATAGTTCTCATTTGATCTTGTATTCTCTTTTCACTTTCACGAATTCTTATTTTGTTTTCTTGGTTCATCTTTTGAAGTAGCTCAAAGGTATCATTATGCCCATATCCTTGATTTTGACCTTGATGGTATCTTTGATTTGGAAAGGGTGGAGGTGGTTGGTTAATTCCTTGATTAGTTGTATGAAAGTTATTTCCTTGATGTTGAAAGTTGTTGGGTGCTCTATAGTTGTTCCCTTGGTAGTTTGGCCTAGGCCCTTGATTTCTTTGAAGCACTTGAGGAGGGTTGGGTTGATCTTGGGTGGGTGGATGGGGTGGAAAGCCAGGTGGAGCAAGGTAGTTATTTGACTTGTAAGAGAGATTGTTTTGATTGATGTTAGGTTTGAAGTACTCTCTATGTTCTTCTTGATAAGCATAACACTCAACTTGGTAATTTTGAACCTTATCACATTGTAGGTAAGAATGAGGACCTCCACAAGTCTCACATGAAATAGCAACGACATTCACATCATTGGAAGAGTTGTTCAAGGAAAGGCTCTTAAGGGTTTGCGCTATGTCTTGATTTGTCTTAAGATTCATCTCTTGATTTCTTTCCATTATTTTAAGTATCTCTTGGTGACTCTTGAGGATTTGGTTATCAAAGGATGTTTGAGAACTATCTTGCACAACATGAACCCTTTCATCAAATTGGTTATTTGTTTGCACCATGGATTTAGTCTCAATAATGTCCCATGCCTCTTGAATAGATTTGGAAAGAATGTTGCCACCCGCAGAGGAGTTGAGGGTGTAAAACCCGTATTTTAAATCGAGAATTTATAAATACGCGGTTTATTATTATTTTACGCGGGATATTTTTCCTTAAAACGTACACGTGGAAAATTTTAAACAAACGCGAGAAATTTATTACAAAGTACTATTTATTACAAGTGTTATTAAATAAAGACACAATTTCGTAACTGCCAGCAGCAACTATTGCGCCGCAACTCTTGCGTCTTGCGCCGCAACTCGTGATCCGCAGCACCATGATCTGTAGCCCCTTCAATTGCGCCGCAACTCTTGCGTCTTGCGCCGCAACTCATGAAAATAAATTTGGGCCAAGCCCAGGTGAAGGAAATAAAACAGACGGGGGGTGTTCTTTTCCTGTCTATGCCGACACAAAACTCAAACAAGCAGAAACCCTAGAAATCAAAAAGAGCCGCCACCTCCTGGCCTCCTTTTCTGCCGACGGTTAGACACCAAGATCAAGGGCAGACTCGTGGATGCAAGTAATCGTGATGATACGTGGGTTGCCAAACCCTAAACGATTGTAAGCATATGAAAACCCTAATTAGTTTTAATTCTTTTTCGTTTAATCCGAATTAATTGGAGTCTAAAACATGTTTAGCGAATAGAATTTTTGGGTTGTGTTTTGGATGTGGCGGGTTCGTTGGCACCCAAACCGAGAGTCAAGAGACTCTCGGTGGTGATGATTTCCACCAGCCGCAACCCAGTTTAGGGTGTTGGTTTGGTTTATGCCGTCGGGGGAAACAAGAAGATAGGCAGGGGGTTTGGTCTGTTTGGCAGTGGGTTTTAGAACCAGATTTAGGGCGTTTGGCAGTGGGTTTAAGGACAAATTAAGGGTGTGTTTGATTAACAGTTTAAAAGACACAAAGGGAATGTTTGGCTAGACTTATTCTAAAACTTAGCACGAGTTTTCGGAATCGCTTATAATAATTATTGAACGGGATTATTTAAATGCTTTAAATCATTTTAAAAAGGGATTTTGAAAATAAAGAAATTTAATTGTCGATTTTATTATCTTATTAATAAAATTATATCGATATCGTTATGACATGTAAATTGTTTAAAACATAGGATTTAGCAAGGATTTAATTTAAAGGAACTATTTTGGAAACATTCTATTTCAGGAAACTTTCTAATTCGGGAAACTTTCTAGTTATGACAAGTTACTAATTATAGTAATAGGATAGTAACACGCTACAGTACAATATACAGTAATCAGGAACACAGGTTATACATTATTTAGCAAATATTTAAAGACCAGTCAGATTATCAGAAATACACTGGGCTATCAGATTAACCAGATTATACATAAATAGTAATACAGGAATAAATTAAATTAAAATTAGAACATATAAGAATCAGTAACAGCAAACGGTATTTAGACGACTTATTTTCCGTTCGTATTTATGTAGTATCCGTGAAGTCAGAGTCGATCTTTCAGCTTTCTGTCTTATTTCATTTCTGGACACGAGGTACGGATTTCCGTCCTTTCAGTAAGGACTTCCTTTCCTATGCATGATTAGGATTCCCCGTCTGCAGCCAAATGTTTTCCCCAGTATATGTTTAAGTTTATCAGTAATCATGTTAATAACTAAATAAATTGCCTGAGCATTATATACAAGCACGACCAGTTTATGTACTAGTTACGGAGGTACCGTAACCACGGCACTAGAGGCACCGGTGTCGTGACTCACATGCAGGAGAGTGATATCCTGCATCGTCCCACTCAGCTCAGATTGGCCATTTTATCAGTATTATTATTAGTGGGGCGTATGGATGCATCCTAGGCTTATAAGTGTTACAAGTTATCAGGGTGAATGTGGTGTGTGCTCTACATCCTTCACATTGGAGCTGATCCCTCCACCCAGCACAGTTATTTAGAGGTCACCCCTCTACAGCATGACGAGGTCACCCCTCCAGTTATTCATGCACGGTTGTTACAGCACGTGACCTATATAAGCTCTGGCAAATAAAATACAGCAAATGCATGTTTTCAGAATTAATAGTTATATTTCAGTATCAGTATATATGAATCAGATTGCTCAGATTTTATGCAGAGTTCTACCACATGTTTCATATCAGTCTTACAGTTTCTGTATTCTATCGCCTGTGTCTTTCAGTATATTCTTATCATGCTTTATATCCGTTCACTGAGCGTTATGCTCAGCCGTAGTTCCTTTCATGTTCTAACGGCAGGTACACCAGGACGCTCTTAGGATTCTGAGAGCATGTGCATTTGGATGGAAGCTATCCAGACTTCTCACTTTATGCATTTATTACATTATTCTGCTTATTTGGACATTGTTAGTCCTTTTCTTTCAGTATTTTACTTTTCATGTTTTGGGCTTATGTTTGGATTACCGATGTTTGATTCCGGTATTCCTTTATGGTCAGTTAATGTTCTAGGACATTTACCTTATGCTTTGATGACACGCCATAAATACACGTAACGGTCCATTTATCCAAGTGGGGTGTTACAATTATGGTATCAGAGCGCAAGGTTCGACCTGTAGGCTCTAAAACTTGACCTGTGACTAGTGGGTAGTCACCAGGAACTTTCCAGATTTTGGCGTTGTTATCTTTCATGTTTCTCATGCACTAATCTGTCAGTTTTCTTCAATTATCAGTCGTTTTCTTAAAGTTTTTGACTAAGTAAAAGGTTGGTACAGGACTGGCCATATTTAGTCGCATGTGCTTTTCATTCGAATTTTGTTTTGGTGAACCGACCCATAGGCGTTCACCCTTGCCCGTTCAGATTTTGTATTGGTAAACCGACCCATAGGCGTTTACCCTTACTCATGTCAGATTCATGTTTTCAGTCAAATATTACTTAGTGAACCAGCCATAATCGTTCCTTATTTCTCAAGTCAAATTTCATGCTCTTCAGTCAAATGTTGTTTTGTGAACCGATCCATAGTTGTTCACATTTGTCATATCATGACATTTTATAAATTTTGACAAGTATGGATTGGACTTCAGCCATCCATATTTAATACCAGATTATAAATTTCCATACATGACAGTTCTCAGAAAAATTTTGACAAGTATGGATCGAATCAGAATAACCCATACTTAGTCTCATGTTTCCTTCCTTGAAGTACGTGGATTAAACCATAACTATCCACATCAGTTGATATTAAACTTAGTTGATTATTCTTCTATGTTCTTTGTATCAGTTAAGTTTGTACTCTCAAGTGGATGTCGTTTTCATGCTGATTAAGTTCATGTCTCTTTATGAGGATTACGTTTCAGCAAGGCGATGATGTTTTCATGCTAAGATATAAGGAAATTACCGTAAAATCCTATTTCATGATAAATCATGTTCTGGTCTTTATCAATCATGTCCTTATACTGAACATTGATGAAACTCCATTTAATCATACTTTTTAGCCTCTATACAACCAACATTAAGTCTGCGCAGAAATTATCAGCCTATCATGTTAACCGTTTCAGTTCAGTTTACTACCGTTTAAATCAATTTATTCTTTGATAATGTCAGACAAGCGACACCTGTATCGATCATCCCATAAAATTTCCACCAGCTCCATGTACAGTATTCCATATGTACCCCATGTACAGTGTCTCAGTTATGCTCCATGCATAATATTTCACGTGTACTCCAGGTACAACGTCTCAGATATGCTCCATGTACAGTATTCATTGTGTACTTCATGTACAGTAGTCCAGGTGTACTTCAGGTACCCTACTCCATAGATATTACTAATCGATCCTTAAACATCGCGGACGTTCCCACTTGTCGATATTCTACCAGGTGCTGATGCTGCTCGCGAGTTGAAGATTTTACCAGATGCTGATACTGCTAACACTCTGAAGACCACACCGATGCTGATGCTGCTGAACCTTGGAGATTTCTCAAGATGCTGACGCCGCGGAACGAGGACGAAAACTATAAATTGAAATTTCTGACAAGAATAATTTCAACCATCAGACACTACCATCCTATTCCATGTTTTTACTTCCTCAGTTAGACGTCACACTTCACTCAGCTAATCTTTCTGTCAGAAGAGTGGGAACTGGCAACCAGCCGGCCACTCAGCAGAAATAATTACATGAATCACGGTCATGATAATGACCGTCAAATTGACAGACAAAGCAGTAGTGACAACCATCGTGCTTATAAATAATCAGTCAGTACCATCGGAACTCCGGAACGGACGTGACCGAAAATACAGAGGTCAGCAGTCTAACCGGTCCGCCAATCCTAGCAGTTACCAAAATTTTCAGCCTTGTTCATATTCACCTATAAAAAAAACACGTGCCAAGACATCAGTCACGAAATAGTTCTCAGGTATCATTCCGGAAGACACATATCAGGGCACCAGTCATGATACACGTCATACGAATATCTTCTCAGAGTACGAGTCCGAGTTCCTAGTTCCAGTATGTTCCAGGCAAGACCCTCAGTGATTCAGGGTATCTTTTAGAAAGGGGTATACTCGTTCTGTTATGCCACGCATAAAATCAGACCATTAAAATTCAGTTACCACCACTAGATTATTACTCAGGTAAAACACGCAGTATTCACTCTGTGAGGTTACAGACGAACCCATTCAGTGAAAAGTCTCCATGTCCACTTCATGTATCCCTATGTCAGCTTTATCTCAAACCAGGTAGTTATCTGCCTCTCACCCAGAAAGGACTCAACAGTACCACCATATTTATTAAAGTTTTCCCTTCAGTTAACGACGAGATCCGTCTTATTAAATCCCAAATATATTCATTATATATTTTGCCAAAAAAAAAAAAAAAAAAAAAATCAGTACAAGCTGTTTCTTCCTTACAAGCGCGTGACTTACCAATACATAGTTACGAAGACTTTTGGCTATCAGTTATAAATTCACTTCTGAAATTCCTCGAATCCATGACCAGCAGATTATCCTAAAATTTCCAGATGTCATTCCAGAAGGTGTTCCAGAAATTCATGCCTACCCACGAGACATAATTTAACATCGAGCTTGCCTCAAGAACAGAACCTGTTTTCAAAACTCTTTATTACAGGGCTCTAGCTACGATTAAAAGAGTTGCAGCAATTGCTGCAAGAGTTACCAAAACTAGGCTTTATTCGCCCTAGCGCACCATCGAAAAATTTATCAGATCACCATTCCAAATCGATATTCATTCCACGAATGGAAAGTTTAATTGACCCACTACGAGGTGTCTTAAACATTCTTCCAGGAAAATTCAAGATCATGCTACCATCAGTGATGAGGGAAGAACATGATGATCTTCAGACCGTTGTTGCACATATTATAGCCACTCTAAAAATTTTTGAATTTTACTTCTGAGCTCCCTAATGCTCCAACTATAGTATGAAAATGTATGAATAAATTTTCCTGAAATTCTCAGACAAATTTGGCAGTACATTCGTTGACAAGATTTTGATCTCCTAAATTCTAGAGAAGGACATGGGAATCATCTTTTCACGACCCCGCAGATTCTCCGATAGGAGAAAATTATATACGCAAGCTTTCTAGATGTATGTTTCAGATGAACAAGGTAGCATATCTGAACCACCCTATTTCAACAGAAAGAAATTCCAGACAATCCTGCGAAGGTGAAGGCCATCACCTGATGGTCCCGACTGACGACTATGAACGTAGTATAAGATTTCTAGAACTCAATTGACTGCTACCGCAGAAATTGCCGGCAGTCATCACTAGAAATTCTTTATGACTATTCAACAAGATTTCCACCAGAATGTTCCATAATCCCAGACAAACACTGATAGAATCCGCATCACACATTAATGCAGCTATGTTCATATCAAGATGCCTGACCTACTGCAGGTTCAAGATAGAACACTGACATGCTATTACTACAAGTAGAAATTCTAGACCGAAAAGAGACAAGACTCCATGGAGATTGTTATCAGTTTACCACATACTCAGAGAAAGTATGATACTATCTAAGTTATCATCAACCATGTAATCAGCCTGCGCGTTTCTTTCATCCGAAAGGATCACGTAGTAGCAGATCTGCAGAAATTTTAAAGTTTAGCAGTAAATCGTACGATTTCAGGCATTCCATTGACCATCATATCAAACAGAATACATGTTCACGATCAAGTGTATGTTTACGTCCACTTTAAGTTCATGTTTATTTCCACTTTCACGTTTACGTCTCATTCGCAGTATGATGCTATTTCAGTTCATCTTTTATGCTATCTCCTGATTTAAGCTCACATTAGCGTTCATAACGTTGTTCACGTTCAAGTTCGTGTGCCATTTCACGATACTCATTTCTCAGTTTATTACCTATACGGTTACAGAAAGCTTGAGAAATTAGACTCAAGTTCAGCACAACTATTCCACAACCAGGCAGACGTTTCACAGCTCAGGCCGCATTATTGGCATTCCTTCCTCAGTCAGCATACATTCATGACATAGTCCATTCCAAAGCTCCTCATATAATTATGAACCACATTCACAATTGCTCACTTAGCATGTTCACAATTGTTCACGTAGTTCGTCCCTATATATACTCTCAGCAGCTTTCTCAGAGATATAAATATTACCTTTTCAGAATATTTACACGTATCGTTTCATGTATCATACATGCTATAGTTATTCAGTCTATCGGATTTAGGAAATCCATCTTAAATATGGAACCAGAAATTATTCAGCATCATCAGGACAGGGTCATCAGGACCAAGATTTTAATTATTATGTTAGATCTTTGGAGGAATCGTTTCGAGCGGGAGGCCACTCGAAACAGAGGAGTCCATCCGGACCTCTCATCCTTTTCTTTAATAAATTCAGTTATGTTCTTTTAGTCATGTCACGTTCCATGTCCTCTTTAGCCATGTCATGTTACATGATAATTTCAGTCATGTCAGGTTTATACCTAACAGCAGCATTAGGTCTTAACTAGAAGACAATTCATCTTTCAGCTTAATTTTCTTTTCAGTCTACGTGTTCTTTCAGTTCTTATAACTTCGTCAGCTTATCATCTTTAATTCGAGGACGAATGTCTCCTTTTTAGAGGGGAAGAATTGTAAAACCCAGTACGCCGCATTTTAATTCGGGGACGAATTATTTCTTTTAGAGGGGAAGAATTGTAAAACCCGTATTTTAAATCGAGAATTTATAAATACGCGGTTTATTATTATTTTACGCGGGATATTTTTCCTTAAAACGTACACGTGGAAAATTTTAAACAAACGCGAGAAATTTATTACAAAGTACTATTTATTACAAGTGTTATTAAATAAAGACACAATTTCGTAACTGCCAGCAGCAACTATTGCGCCGCAACTCTTGCGTCTTGCGCCACAACTCGTGATCCGCAACACCATGATCTGTAGCCCCTTCAATTGCGCCGCAACTCTTGCGTCTTGCGCCGCAACTCGTGAAAATAAATTTGGGCCAAGCCCAGGTGAAGGAAATAAAACAGACGGGGGGTGTTCTTTTCCTGTCTATGCCGACACAAAACTCAAACAAGCAGAAACCCTAGAAATCAAAAAGAGCCGCCACCTCCTGGCCTCCTTTTCTGCCGACGGTTAGACACCAAGATCAAGGGCAGACTCGTGGATGCAAGTAATCGTGATGATACGTGGGTTGCCAAACCCTAAACGATTGTAAGCATATGAAAACCCTAATTAGTTTTAATTCTTTTTCGTTTAATCCGAATTAATTGGAGTCTAAAACATGTTTAGCGAATAGAATTTTTGGGTTGTGTTTTGGATGTGGCGGGTTCGTTGGCACCCAAACCGAGAGTCAAGAGACTCTCGGTGGTGATGATTTCCACCAGCCGCAACCCAGTTTAGGGTGTTGGTTTGGTTTATGCCGTCGGGGGAAACAAGAAGATAGGCAGGGGGTTTGGTCTGTTTGGCAGTGGGTTTTAGAACCAGATTTAGGGCGTTTGGCAGTGGGTTTAAGGACAAATTAAGGGTGTGTTTGATTAACAGTTTAAAAGACACAAAGGGAATGTTTGGCTAGACTTATTCTAAAACTTAGCACGAGTTTTCGGAATCGCTTATAATAATTATTGAACGGGATTATTTAAATGCTTTAAATCATTTTAAAAAGGGATTTTGAAAATAAAGAAATTTAATTGTCGATTTTATTATCTTATTAATAAAATTATATCGATATCGTTATGACATGTAAATTGTTTAAAACATAGGATTTAGCAAGGATTTAATTTAAAGGAACTATTTTGGAAACATTCTATTTCAGGAAACTTTCTAATTCGGGAAACTTTCTAGTTATGACAAGTTACTAATTATAGTAATAGGATAGTAACACGCTACAGTACAATATACAGTAATCAGGAACACAGGTTATACATTATTTAGCAAATATTTAAAGACCAGTCAGATTATCAGAAATACACCGGGCTATCAGATTAACCAGATTATACATAAATAGTAATACAGGAATAAATTAAATTAAAATTAGAACATATAAGAATCAGTAACAGCAAACGGTATTTAGACGACTTATTTTCCGTTCGTATTTATGTAGTATCCGTGAAGTCAGAGTCGATCTTTCAGCTTTCTGTCTTATTTCATTTCTGGACACGAGGTACGGATTTCCGTCCTTTCAGTAAGGACTTCCTTTCCTATGCATGATTAGGATTCCCCGTCTGCAGCCAAATGTTTTCCCCAGTATATGTTTAAGTTTATCAGTAATCATGTTAATAACTAAATAAATTGCCTGAGCATTATATACAAGCACGACCAGTTTATGTACTAGTTACGGAGGTACCGTAACCACGGCACTAGAGGCACCGGTGTCGTGACTCACATGCAGGAGAGTGATATCCTGCATCGTCCCACTCAGCTCAGATTGGCCATTTTATCAGTATTATTATTAGTGGGGCGTATGGATGCATCCTAGGCTTATAAGTGTTACAAGTTATCAGGGTGAATGTGGTGTGTGCTCTACATCCTTCACATTGGAGCTGATCCCTCCACCCAGCACAGTTATTTAGAGGTCACCCCTCTACAGCATGACGAGGTCACCCCTCTAGTTATTCATGCACGGTTGTTACAGCACGTGACCTATATAAGCTCTGGCAAATAAAATACAGCAAATGCATGTTTTCAGAATTAATAGTTATATTTCAGTATCAGTATATATGAATCAGATTGCTCAGATTTTATGCAGAGTTCTACCACATGTTTCATATCAGTCTTACAGTTTCTGTATTCTATCGCCTGTGTCTTTCAGTATATTCTTATCATGCTTTATATCCGTTCACTGAGCGTTATGCTCAGCCGTAGTTCCTTTCATGTTCTAACGGCAGGTACACCAGGACGCTCTTAGGATTCTGAGAGCATGTGCATTTGGATGGAAGCTATCCAGACTTCTCACTTTATGCATTTATTACATTATTCTGCTTATTTGGACATTGTTAGTCCTTTTCTTTCAGTATTTTACTTTTCATGTTTTGGGCTTATGTTTGGATTACCGATGTTTGATTCCGGTATTCCTTTATGGTCAGTTAATGTTCTAGGACATTTACCTTATGCTTTGATGACACGCCATAAATACACGTAACGGTCCATTTATCCAAGTGGGGTGTTACAGAGGGAATCTTGATGATGTGGTCTTAATCCATTGTAGAAAGTATTGATTTGGTGAACTTAATTGAATCGATGATTGGGGCATTTTCTCAATAACTCCTTTTACTCTTCCTAAGCATCACTAAAGGTTTGGCTAGGTTTTCGTGGAAATCCAATAATTAGGTTTCTTAAAGCCGTGGTCTTAGATGGAGGAAAGAACTTGTTCAAAAACTTCTTAGTAACGTCATCCCAAGTGGTAATGCTCTTAGGTGGTTGCTTGTCTAGCCAATACTTAGCATTGCCCTCTAAGGAGAATGGCACTAGGATCAACTTAATGGCATCATGGGGAACTCCATTGTACTTAAGAGTATTGCAAAGAGATAGAAACTTCTTGATATGATCATGTGGATCATCACTAGGTCTCCCAAAAAATGGTGTGTTTGAAACCAAGGTAATCATAGATGTCTTAAGCTCAAATGTGTTTGCGGGTATCTCGGGTATAACAATAGCATCGGCATATCCTTGCACATTGGATTGGAGGTGTTCCATCAATGGTCGATTGTCAACGGTGGCCATGGCTTCTTGTGTGTTGTTCAAAGCACGATTCTCGGGATCGACCTGATGGACGGTGTTGTTCTTACTCTTTCTCTTTTTCTTCCTTTTGGGAGGAAGGGGTTGTACACCAAAAGGTATTTGTGCACGCCCACAGGTGAGCATGCAACTCAAATCAAGGTGTGAGAAAGAAGCTCTCGTTCGACTATGGAAAAGAAGGGATTATCCTTTCCGAGGTTCAATAAGTAATATACACAAGAAAGTATAGTATATGTAAGTAATACTTGGGTGCAAGACACCCAATCAAGCTTTCGTTCTTAGAATACTCACTAGTGAACGGGGGGTTAGGTGGCGCGAAGCACTTAAGTACCTATTAACCCATAGACGGCATTTTATAGCACGTCGCCTTTCGATTCACTTTGTAGTTTGTATTCTTAGAATTCTTGCCTATTGGAAGTATTTATCTATTCTTGCTTTAATTAAATTTGATCGATACACGTGTCAAGGTCCGGAACGCTCCCGAACACGGTGTATTGCAAAAGCGATACTTATGGAAGTATGTGTATTGAGTGTTCGTATACGTCTACGTATCTACACATAATAATATATTAAAAATATTTTTGTATTTATTAGGTTTTTAAAGAAAATACTATATGTACGTAAATACCGATGAAAACCAATAATATATATTTTTGGTTGCAATCTCTTAGGAAAAAGATTGCTTTTTGAATTTTTTATTTTTTTGGTTCAATTTTTTAGGAAAAGAATTGATTTTGTTATTTTTTAGTTTTTATATTTTTATATTTTATATTTTTTTTCTTTTGGATTTATGATACGTAAAAATAACGTCCACTCGGGGAACGGATCCCAAAATCCAATCAAAACCGTCAATCAGTAGTCTCTCGTAATGTCATGAACAGGCAGCGGTGCCATTTGATATTGAGTATTTGTACGTTTGTTTATTTTCGACTGAAGACAAATTGAAAGGCCTACTAATATCGAGCTTTAAATTGTTTTTGGTTGTTAAAGGTTATTTGGATTCTAGGTGTAATTCAAGCAAACACGTAAAAAAATGAATATATTAAAGCTACGTATCCGTAAAACAAAGTGCAAGTACCAAATAATATTCACAAAGTACAAGTTTCTAATGCATAAAAGTAAAAATGCTTGAAATGTAAACGAAATAAAAGTATAGGGACTAAAAGTACAAAATTAGAAACTATAGGGACCAATTATGTAAAATGTAACAAACTTGTAAACAAACCTAACAAATTGGAAAACTGTCTAACTGAAATTGTAACTAATAGAAATCCAGGGACTACTTTTTGCAAAACCTAAAAAATATGAAGTTTAGAAGCTGTTTACAATGTTTATTAAAAACCAATGACTAATATGCAATTTAAACAAGAACTTTTCCAAAAACGGGCAAAGTGACTCGAATAAGATGGTTAGAGATTATTACTCAACCAAAATCAATATGGTTTTCACTAAAATGCTTAGAATTAAAAATAAGCTAGCCTTGCAAAAGGATTTTTGTTAAAAGCTTCTAAATCTCCACTTAGCTTATCTCAATAAGCCAACAATAAGCTCATTTGAAATCCAATCATCCACAAAACTATTTTATTGTAAAAAATGATTAATCAAGCTTCAAGAAGCTTGAAATGTCTTTTGGATTTGAAAATGGTCATCTAAATAAGCTAGAAACTTGAATAAGCCAAAAACAACTTATTTGACCAAAGTTTGACCAAAAACTCAAAAAGCTGAAAGTCTCAGGAATTACTCAAGACATGTTTGCAAGTTGATTTGTGAAAGAAAATTGGGATATTTGTGAAGTGGATTGAGAGAACTAGCAAAACAGTATGATACTTATTACAGAAACTGAAGATTGGTCAAGTGCTTATTAATAAGCCAATTTTTCACTGAAAAGTTGAAACTATAGAATTTCTAATTAAAGACTAAAAGTTTATATGTTTAACTACAAATGTAAACAGTTTTCAACTTATATCATCAAGTAACAAAGTAATGCCAATTGATCAAAGTTGACTAGTTTGCACTGATGAACTTTGTTAAGTACTTGACCAAAAGATTTTTCTACCAATTGCCTGTTTGAAATCAAATTTGACCACAAAACTTTATCAAAATGCTTACACTAATGGACTTAGTGTAACTGAGCACTAATCAACAAATTTAACAACTTGAATCACCACAATTTACTTAAACCAAACACCACTTTAAAATCTGAACAAGAACTTTTTCAAAAGCTTTTAAAGCACTAGTGAATGACTGATTTTTACACTTATTTAGACTTGTTCAAATGGTGATTTGAAATGGTTTTGAGCCAAAAACAAGGTGGTTAACTGGTTAAAACTCAAAGTGAATACTAATGATCAATTCTTGATGAAAATTCTAAATTTTATCAAGTAAAACTAATGGAAAGGCTGTAAGACAACAATTACTCTATCAAACAAACTCAATCAAGTTATAAGCAAGCTAATCACACATTCAGTTCAGTAGGTAAATCTTAATCTAAGTATTGAGCATGCAGAGACATTTTAGGGGAACAAAAACAAGAGATAAAGTACTTTTTAGCCTTGATGCCACCACTAAAGGAGTAGAGAGGCGCTGAGCCTTCTAAGTAACACTAAACCACCATTAATCATCCACCAGTCACCATCATATCATCACCAAAACATGCTACAATCATCACCCTGCTACATTGCTTCAAAGGACGGAAAATGATCTGCAAATGGAAAAGTGAACAGCTACAAGTCTTCACAGCCTCAAACAACTTCCATTGATCATGGAAGATCAATAGAACAACATAGTATCAACAGGATCAAAGTAATGAAGGTAGGAGAATGAGATTTAAGTAAACTGAATGTTGAGTTTTATTAATGGAATAAATTCGGTTACAAGTTGTTTCTAACTAACTAACTGACTCTTAGGTGTTTGTAAAGCACGTAAGAGTAGTTACTAACTGAATTGAATGACTGAAAATGAAAGAGAAAAGTAAAGTGTGTGTTTTTCACACCTACAAGCTACCAGTACAAATGAGCTATCCATGTCCTATTTATAGAGTGAGGATGAAGATTTGTTGGGGCTGATGACGTGTTGTAGCCACTCCTTGAGCTCCACGTGTCTTCAATCTCTTGATTGTAAAATCCAGCTCAAGAACACATTTGGGGGTTTTTGATTCAATTAATTCTAGCTTAATTGGATGTTATGAATGAATTTGTCTCTTGAAATGAAGCAGATTTCATGTTTATAACTTTGCTTGATATGAAGTGTAGCAGATTCTTGGTCCTGGGCTCGTTATACTTTGAAGATGCAACGTGGCAGTTTATTATTGGATAAAAATGTGAGTTGCGGATCACTATCCGAAAATGGATAAAGTATTATTGCATGTCCTTATCCTATTGGTGGAAATTTGGCTGAGTGGAGTTTACTGTTGAAGATTTGGTATTAATTGCTGGCAGCGTTAGTGGGGTGACTTGGTGATCCTTGTCACTCCTTTCCTTTGTTCTCATTGGCTGATGGCCTCTTCACATGGATCAAGCCCAAGAGTAGTTTCAACTTGGCAGATTTAGCCCCTAAACTTAGCAGATTCTTCATTTGAGTTTGGAACTCCATTTCTTTGACATATTTGATCCTTTAAACTTTAAACACGTTCATAAAGCATCCTTTGACTTTTTGACTTGAATGTTGACCAGATTTGATTTTAATCTTAACTTTTCCAAAATTGCACTTTAGTCCTTCATCTTTTGAATGTTGTCAAGATAGGTCCTTTGTCTTCTCATGGCTTGTCATTATTGATCCTTCTCTTGTCTTTTATTCATCTTTTGGCTTGATTTCACTTGTTTGCTCCAAATTTGTATCCTTGTTACCTAAACAAGCACAAACACAAAACATACCACATAATACTGCTTTTATGTATAAAAGTTAGGTATTTGCTATGTGTTTTAGGGTGATTTGTTGACTTACTGATGTGAGATTTTACTCATATCAGTGCTTGAGCATAATATATTTTGAAAGATTTAGAATCTCGTGAGAAATTCTTGAAAAATTATCATACTTTCACACTACAGCAAGCCACAAAAGCACAATATTCACAAGTAAAATATGGAGTTGACCTGAGATAGTACGACCCATGTTAAATGGACCGTTCCATTAGCTTGTGGTGCGCTCCATATGGTCTTCCAACGACAAATCGTTCTAGACTTCTCATAAGACGTCTTTCCCTTAGCTTTTCATCAATTTTCTTGATTACGTAGTTGGCACTCTGCCAAAATCCCGGGTACTAATCTATAGTAACCTGGGGAAGACTCTTGTTATCGTTGAGATGCACCAACTTTTCCTTGATATGTTTGAGAGTTCCGTCACTGAATTGTTTGATCTCTGGAATTCTCATGAACTTCATCAGTCCACGGCCATTCAAGTAGAAAATTCCGTGAATCAGGTCAGTGGTGATGGTGTAGGGAGATTTGCCCGTATGCCTAGGCAACACTTGAGTACGTGGTTTTGAAAGATTTAGCTTCCTTTGATAACTTTCTACCCATTTTCTCATTACTTAAGGTCTCTCATTTTGCCAAGTTGCAGATCTTCAACTCTTTTCTTGATGACAATTTGACGTGTGTACATTCTAAGAGCTGAATTCAAGGCAATGATTTCTTCAGAGTTCAAATGTCTTAGCGTGTTTTGAGTTATCAGAAGCAGCATGTCTTCAATATCTTCGAGACGAAGAAGTGGAAAATCTCCTTCCTGGATAGTGTAGATTTTATCGTCATTTCTTTTAATTATGATTTCTGTCAAGTGGTGATAGCCTATTTTGGGTTGAATCCCAAATCCTTGGATGCTTCTGATTCGGAAAAGCGAAAAGACTTGAGAACCTGAGTTATGCAGACATGCATAGTTGTAGGCGCGTTGCACACGCTCTTCCCAATGTGAAGCTCCCAATTCGGCATATCAATCATATTCAGAATAAACTTTCGGTACCCATAGACGATTTACTTTTTCTTCTATCCATGGTATCGACTCCCAATTTGCAGATTTTAGCAAAATTAATGATGTCACATATTTGTTTGCACCCTTGAGCAAGTACTCTAAATCATTGCTGACGAAGATTCGAGTGCGATTTGATCATCATCGGCAACTGTCGGGAGAGGAGGTTTTTCAGGTGCATGAAGACCTTCCCTTTGAGTAGTTCTCATCGCTTTTAGAAGCTCATTAGCATTGTACTCATATTCCATTCTACTGATCTTGAATTTAGCAAGAAGGGTTGGATCTTTGAGTCCTTGCACAACCATTTCTTGGGTTATGTTAGACCCATAGGTATACTCTAAGTATCTTGAAAAATCTATAAGATTGCTGAGGAATTAGGAGAATTCAGCTTTTTCAGCCTTTGTCAGTGGACGAAGTGCAGCAGCATTTGTAACCGAAGTTTGTTCTGGTGCATTTTCATCTACCTCGAGTGTATCAACCCATGCTGGTTCACTTGACTCTGGAACATCAAGAACTTGAGTAGATACAGGAACATCAACAACAGGTACGGCTTCAGTTTCTGGTTTATCTTGGACTGGATCAGATACTGGAAAATCTAGTACAGGTTGATCGGGTTCTAGTTGTTGTTGCACTAAAGGTGTGGTAACTGATGCAGAGGTAACTAGGACAGATGTGATAGGGACAAATGTGGTTGTAGGAGCAGTTGTGGCTGGAGTAGATGATGAAGCTATATTAGAATCTACATCATGAAACTTCTTGGTGGGTCTTCTTTGTCAGGGTGGAGGTGTCTTGGCTACTGGAGTTGATTTATCTTTGGTAACATCATCCTTGTGAGATTTGTCACCTTTGGCAGCATCATCCTCCATACCTTCATCATCACCGGACTTGTCTTTATCAGACTTGTCTTCTTCATCTCCATCCTTTTTCTCTTTATCACCGTCCCCTTCTTCTTCATCATCACCATCATCGCCTTCACCATCACCATTATCATCACCACCACTGTTTTTATCACTACCGCCTTCGTCATTACTACCTTCTTCATCATCACTACCTCCTTCATCATCACTTCCTCCTTCGTCATCACTACCTTCTTCGTCATCACCATCGTCATTATCATCATCATCATCGTTGTTGGATTCGTCTTCCTTTTTCTCTTCATTTAAGATATTGTAAGGAACTACAGTACCATGTTTCTTGAATATCTGAGTATCTTCATCCATAGCCTTTTTAAGAGCCTTGTGAAGAGTTTTTTGAGCTTTGGTTTGGTTGTAGGACCCGACTTGAATCATACGAGCATGTAAGAGATTCTTCAACTCGTAATCAGTGAGCCTTTCAGCAATAAGAGAATCTGACTTATGAGTGTTAGAAGACATGATCATGAAATTGCTTGCAGCAATTTGTTTCATTTCGTCGCGCAAAGCAGGAAATGCCGTGCCGAGAGATTCTTTAACCTTTTCATCAAGTGAGCCAACGATTGTTTCGTTAGCTTTGGCAAGTATCTCTTTCTCCTCTCGGTACCTCTTTTTCAGTTCTCGAAGACGATTGAACGCTACTTCATTTTTGGCGACTTCAGCTTCTTTGACTTGAGCAAGTTCTTCTACATGTGCTTTTTGTGATAATTCTAACTCTTCTTTGAAGTTAGCAATCACGTTTTCTTGAGATTTTCTTGTAGATTCTTTACTTTGCTTTCGACGGGCTAACTCCTCTTTGACTCGAACCATCTCTTCTTATTTATCTTTTATGTGTTGTTCTACTTGTAACATGAACAATGCCAGTAAAGATGGAATCAAAGATACTGGTGCTATCGGTGTTTGTTGTATATTGGTCATTGCAGTATTAGACACTAAATCTAAGAGAGGTTGAGTTGGTAGAGTTAAAGGAGGTTGAGTTTAGACAGGTGGGGTCACTATAGTGACTAGAACCGTCACGAAGGTACTTGTGGCTTTGTTAGGATCAACATTTGTAACGAAATGTTCAGTGTTTACAAATGATGTCGTATCAGCAGACCCGAAATATCCATACTCTTCAATCCGTCATGAACTTGTTGTTCGACATGATGGACAACATTTTCATCATCTTGGGTAGATTTCTCACGAATAGGTATATATTCATCAGGATTCCCAAATTCATCAATATCAGTAGGTAGTATAGTTTCTTTTCCCATCATACCAAAACCACTACCCCTCGTGTCTTTCTTACTTTGCATGACAACTTTCTTTATGTTGCGTCTTTCAGTTTTGCGAAGTGGTTCTTCTTCATTTATATCTTCATCTTCACCCTCAAGCATCATCCGCTTCCCACTAGACTTTTTGTTATCTTGTTTGGCAACACTTTTCTTTCTTTTGGGCATAGGTGAACCTGTTTCTTTTGATGGTTCGCTTTGTTTGCGTTTGCCTTTGGGTTTTGGTGAAGAAAAATCTCTAGACTCAACTATGTTCTTTCGGTTTTCCATTTCTTCCAACAATTGCTAGTATGCATAAATTGCCCTGATTGCATCATTTAGCATGTGATCAGGAACTTGAGCTGGGATACCTGTATACGTAATTGTTGTCCGTTTTGTCTTATATCGATGGTATCATCGTCATCTGGTGTGTGGTGAGAGCTCCCTTCACGCTTATCAATTGAGTTATCTTCTAGCATGAAGTAATGAATGATGAGCTTGATGAATCGTGGGAATGGAAAGTACCCAGCCTTCTTCCTTGTTGTGTTGTGGAATAGTTGATAGTGAAACTCCTCCCATAGTAAATGCGCATAATTCACATTCTTACCTTTGTAGATTCCCTAAAAGATGCAAGCTTGTGGAAATCGCAAAGAATCATATCCACTTGTTTTAGCAGTAAGACATCGAATCATTGTACCGAAGATTGCTTTCCAGGGTTGTCCCAACCTAGCTGTGTTGAATTGAGACACAATCCGCAAGTCAGGATCATCGTATCCAAGAGAATGATACATCCGAATAAGTGCCGTCTTGACAGGGTTGTTGCATGTAACACCCCATTTTGGAAATGGAATATTACGCATAATCATGGCGTGTCATCAAAGCATACAAGGATAAATGTCTAAGCATTATTCGACCATAAAAGGGAAATACCGGAATCAAACATCGGTAACCCCAAAGTAAAGCTCATCACACACAAACATAAATACTGTAAAAGGAAAGGACGAAACAATGTCCATAGCAACTGTATCAAAGTAAAGGAAATGCATACAGTAAAGAAAGACAGTAAAGCTTCCAATCCATATGCACGTACGTTTGAGATCTACGAGCGTCCCTGAGTACCTGCCGTTTTGGGAACATGAAAAGGAAAACGGCTGAGCAAGACGCTCAGTGCACGGATGTACAATATAGCATGAAATAGAGTAAACATGTAACATATAACAGCGGAAGACTAAGTTATGAGAAAACTGGTTAAGTATCAAGAAAACTAGTTTTATAGTTTGAAAAGCCTTATGTTTATCTTGTGAAAACTGTTTTAACATATATATATACCATAGCCCATATAGGTCATGAAAAGGTCACGTGCATGAATACTTGGAGGGGTGACCTCATCATGTTGATTAGAGGGGATGCCTCTAATCAATATACTGGTTTGGGTAGGAGGGATCAACTCCTTGTGAAGGGTGCAAGGCATACACCACATTCACCATGAAATACTGAATAAAACATGTAACTAGGATGCACCCATACGCCCCACCTGATATAATAATATGGCCAAAACTGAAAAGGGACGCCACGAGCAATCACTCCGTCGTGGGGAAGTCATAACATCGGTGCCTCCAATGCTATGGTTATGGTACCTCCATAACTAGGTGAAATTGGTCATGCTTGTATATGGCTATAGATTATGCTAATTAAACATAAGCAGTTCAAAACAATAAAACAAATGCTGGGGAAAACAGTTGGCTGCATACGGGGAAATCCTAATAAGGAAAGAATGTCCATACTGAAAGGACGGGAATCCGTACCTCAAGTCCAGTGAATGAACGGAAGAAAGACTCCTACTTCTGGATCACTAACCCTACATGAATACACACGTGTATAAGTATCGATTTACTGATTACGTACTGGGTTTTACGTCTCATTTTAGCTGACTTGGTATGTTTTAGGTCATGGTTCACTGTTTTAAGCCTTAAACTGTGTTTATCTTGTATTCTGATTAATCCGTTTAAGTATTTCTGGTATTTCATGTATCATTATACTTACTGTGTAATAATAAGTAACTTTCCAAAAATAGCAGGTTTCCAAACATAGAAAGTTTCCAAAAATAGAAAGTTTCCAAAAATAGAAAGTTTCCAAAAATAGAAAGTTACCAAAAATAGAAAGTTTCCAAAAATAGAAAGTTTCCAAAAATAGAAAGTTTCCAAAAATAGAAAGTTTCCAAAAATAGAATTTACTGCTTAAAATAGATTAGTTTCTAAAAATAGAAAGTTTCCAAAAATAGATCAGCTGCCTTAATTAAATAAGTTTCCATATATAGAAGGTTTCCATGATTAGATTAGCTGCCTGAAATAGATAGATTTCCATATATAGAAGGTTTCCATTAATAGATTAGTTGCCTTATTTAATTAAGTTTCTATAAATAGAAGTTTCCATATTTAGAATTAAGCTGGTTACATAAGCTAACATATAAGTCTAAGTGTTTATAAGCTTGTTTCTTAAGTCATATGATATAGTATATAGTTTAATTATTATTTCATGTATTTTAATTAAACTATAGGTTAAGCATTTTAATTAAAGTATAACATGTTTTAATTAAAATGAAATGAATTACTTAGGTTAAAATGTGTATTATTATTATTAATAATATAACCTAAGTCATGTCTAAATTAATTAATTATAGGCATGTTTTAAATAATTAATTAATTTTATAACTTATAACATAAAATACTTAGGTTAAATTAATATCATGCTAAATTAATAATTAGAATAACCTAAGTCATGATTTAATTAATATCTCATGTTATTAATTAATTTATATCCTAAGTTCATGATTCATAAAAATTAACATGTGACATAGATCATGATTTAACCAACGAACCATGAATCGGGCATGAATTCGACACCGTACCCCGAGCCAAACCCGGGGCACGTGTGCCTCCTTGCTGCCGTGGGTCCCACAAGCACCAACCAAGACCTAAAATGGTCTTGGTGGTGGCGGCAATAAGCAAACCAAACCCCCCTCGGGTTTGTTTTGCTAGGCGGCTAAAAACAAACACCCTTATAAATCCTTCTTTGATTTTAATTAACCCCAAAACATGTTAGATCAATGTTTAATTATCATGTTTTAATAAGAAAATAATAACATGTTCATGAAAATAAACAAAGATTAAAAGTAATTAAAAAGAAGGGTTTAAAAAGGTATACCACTATGTAGCTTGGAAAAGGATGAACAAACACTGATTATAGCAATAGTTTTTAAGATCAAAATCAACCAATCACCCTCCTATGGTGATGCTAAGGTGGCGGCACAAAGAGAGAACAAGGAGGAGGAGAGAAAACTCTTTTAGGGTTTTTGTGTTTATTTCTTGAAAGTGAAAAATGAAAACTAGTTTTACTCTTTACCCCCCTTTACTTGTAAAAGTCCATGGGCTAAGCCCACCTTGGTATATGTGCCGTGGGTATGGGGGCCCCACATGGGGTACCCGTACCTTTCTCGTGTCCCGATGTTTCGTGTTCGTTCGTGGTTAAACGTGCTCGTGTTTAAAGTGTTTCTGTTTATTTTATCATGTCGTTTATCGTAATCTTAACGCTCGTAATTATATTATATGTATTTACGTAATTATTCTAGTTCGTATTTTAAATGGTGATCATGATTTAATTATGTTCACGTGACATATTTATTAACTGTTTATCATGAGTTCGTACGTAATCGATACTTGTCATGTCATACACGTATGCACTTGCTTGTTTATTAGCACATGAATGTGATCAATACTAAATGAGGTAAGTTTTAATCTAGGACGTACGATCTTAAGGGCACTATTCATGGTAAAAGCATGCGGGTTTTACAATTCTTCCCCCCTAAAAAGAATAATTCGTCCCCGAATTATAGATAAAGTAAGCTGAAAAGAAGTAACATACCCGAACTCAAAATATGAAGTGAGGGTAAGAAGCCCGGATAGACTCCTCTGTTTCCCAAGTGGCTTCCCGCTCGGTATGGTCCCTCCAAAGGATTTTGACGAAAGGAATCGTCTTCCTTCTCATGACTCGTTCTTTCCTGTCGAGTACTCGTTCGGGTTCTTCTATAAAAGTGAGATCTTCGCGTATCTGTTCCAGTGGATACTGAACCATGTGAAGGGGATGATAATTGTACCCTCTGAGTAAGGACACATGGAACACGTTATGGACGTGCGAAAGCTGAGGAGGTAACGCCAATCGGTAAGATACTTCACCGCTTCGTTCAATGATATCAAAAGGTCCGATGAAACGAGGACTGAGTTTTCCTTTGATCCCGAAGCGTTTAACACGACGTGCCGGCGAAACCTTGAGGAAGACGTGATCTCCCACATTAAAATGTATGTCCCTACGATGCTTATCGGCGTAACTCTTCTGACGTGACCGTGCTTCTTGCAACTTCTGTTTAGCTACCTCGATCTTCTCATTGGTCATTTCTATAATCTCTGGTCCTTCGAGTGTTCGCTCTCCCACTTGATCCCAGCAAGTTGGAGCGCGACACTTTCTGCCATACAACATTTCGAAAGGAGCACATTTGATACTTGCGTGCCAGCTGTTGTTGTATGCAAACTCGACCAAACAGATGTAATCGTCCCAATCACCTGTCCATTCCAACGCACACGACCTTAACATATCTTCCAATGTCTAAATTGTTCGCTCCGACTGTCCCTCCGTTTGAGGATGGAAGGCCGTACTCAGCTTAAGTTGTGTACCCCAAGCTTTTTGCAGACCTTTCCAGAATCGCGACGTGAAACGAGGATCTCTGTCTGAGACGATGCTGGAGGGAGTGCCGTGGAGTCTCATGATCTCCCTTCTGTAAGTATCTGTGAGTTTACTTACCGGATCTTCCTTGCGTATCGGTAAGAAATGAGCTGATTTGGTGAGTCGATCAACAATGACCCAAATAGCATCGTGCTTCTTCTTGGTAGGCGGAAGACCGGTAACAAAATCCATGGTGATTTTGTCCCACTTCCACTCTGGAATATCCAACGGTTGAAGGAGACCGCCCGATCGCTGATGTTCGATCTTAACCTGCTGGCAGGTAAGACATTTGGAGACATAAGTGGCTACATCCTGTTTCATACCACTCCACCAAAAGTTCTGTCTGATGTCATGGTACATTTTTGTCGACCCAGGATGTATAGAAAATGGGGAGCTGTGAGCTTCAGCTAACAATGCTTCCCGGAGTTCTTGATTGTCAGGAACACAAAGTCTCGTGCCCTGCCAAACGATACCGTCTGCGTCCATTCTGAATTCCGTCTGCTTCTCTAAATTCTGAATTATCGCCCAAATCTCTCCATCATCCTTCTGCGCTTCCTTGATCCTAGTCAGTAACTCAGGTTCTACTCTAAGATTCGCCCAGTATCCGTGCTGCCCACGTACCATGATTTCGATGTCTAGCCGCTCCAAGTCTCTTATGTTTTGTTCCTTGATCTCAATGCCGTTGATCATTCCGGACTTTCTGCTGAGTGCATCTGCTACTACATTAGCTTTCCCGGGATGATACTGTAGGTTAATATCATAATCCTTCAACAGTTCCAACCATCTCCTTTGTCTCATGTTCAATTCTCGCTGTGTGAAGATATACTTCAAGCTCTTGTGATCCGTGAAAATGTCGCATGATTCTCCGTATAAGTAATGCCTCCATATCTTAAATGCGAACACCACTGCAGCAAGTTCCAGGTCATGCGTAGGGTAGTTTTCTTCATAGGGCTTAAGCTGCCGTGAAGCATACGCGATCACTTTCCCATGTTGCATGAGAACACAGCCCAGTCCCTTCCCCGATGCATCGCTATAGATCTGAAATCCACCTGTACCAGATGGGAGAGTAAGAATAGGTGCAGATACTAACTTCTGCTTTAGGTCTTCGAAGCTCTTCTCTCGATCTTCCGTCCAGACGAATTTCTCTCCTTTTCGCATCAGTTTGGTGAGAGGTAGTGCCAAGCGGGAAAAGTTCTCCACGAATCTGCGATAATATCCAGCTAAGCCTAAGAAACTGCGGACTTCTGTCGCCGACGTTGGTCTTGGCCATTTAGTGATAGCCTCAACCTTCGCTGGGTCCATAGTGATCCCTTCTGCTGATACAATGTGACCTAGGAATGCCACCTTGTTTAACCAGAACTCACACTTGGAGAATTTCGCATACAGCTGTTTCTGACGAAGAATCTGTAGTACCGTACGAAGATGGTCTTCGTGTTCCTCCGTGGACTTTGAGAAAATCAGGATGTCATCGATGAATACAATGACAAATTTATCAAGGAATTCATGGAAGATTCTGTTCATCAGATCCATGAATACTGCTGGAGCGTTAGTCAGGCCGAATGGCATGACCACAAACTCATAATGGCCATAGCGGGTACGAAAAGCAGTCTTAGCAATGTCCTGCTCTTTAACCCTCAGCTGATGGTAGCCTGACCTTAGATCGATCTTTGAGAAGTGTTTGGCTCCTTGAAGTTGGTCAAACAGATCGTGTATACGTGGCAGTGGATATCTATTGCGGATGGTAATCTTATTAAGTTCACGGTAGTCAATGAAAAGTCGCATGATGTCGTCCTTCTTCTTAACGAACAAGACCGGTGCGCCCCATGGAGATGCGCTTGGTCTAATGAACCCTCGTTCAAGAAGTTCCTGCAGTTGGTCCTTCAGTTCTTTTAACTCTATGGGAGCCATACGATACGGAGCCTTAGAGATTGGCTCAGCTCCTGGAACAAGGTCGATGTTGAACTCCACTTCTCTTGCAGGTGGTATGCCTGGAAGTTCATCTGGGAAGACGTCTTGAAATTCTGAAACTACCGGTTGATCCTGAATCGATGGGGATTCAGCATCCATGTCATGAACCGTAGCTAGATAACCTTCGCAGCCATGTGACAGTAATGCACGTGCTTGCAAGGTAGATATGACTTGTACAGACCGTCCGGGTATGAACCCGTTATGGATGTACTCTAGTGCATTAATGTCGCCGAAGATCACCCGATATGAGTGGCAGTCTATGGTAGCATGGTGCCTGGATAGCCAGTCCATGCCAAGAATCATATCGAACTCAATCATGTCTAGGGGAAGTGCATTTACTACACGAACTTTATCGTCAAACTCTAGAGGAAGACTCTTGTATACATGAGTTATTAATACAGAGTCCCTCAGAGGCGTGGAAATGGTAAGCTTATTTTCTAATGGCAAGGGAAGTGTCCTGATGTTCTTAGCATAAGTAGTGGAAATAACTGAATGAGTGGCACCCGTGTCGAAAAGAACACATGCAGCATGGCCGTACATATACAAAATTCCAGTAATGGTACCTGTAGATTTGTTTGCCTGATCGCGCGATGTCGTGTAGACACACCCAGTGGTAGGAGGCGGTTTAGTATCAGCATGACCCGAAGTACCCTCCATTTCACCCTTACGGCAATCTCTCATACGATGGCCAGGGAGGCCGCACTTGTAGCACGCGTCGGAATCACGACGACATGGGCCAGGGTGTCTGCGATGGCAAGTATTGCAAAGAGGATGAGTGAATCCTCCAGCAGGAGTCCTTGCTTGCTGAGGGCCTGCTGATGACAAAACGTGTTAAGAATAAAGTATATGCACGAGTATAGGACGTAAGCGTCATAAGATGTTTACCAGTGTTAGCTGAACGGTTAGGCTGAGAACCCCTGTAGTTCTGGTCCTTCCCGTTACCGTGGTTCCTGGTAGAGGTTAATCTAGTGTCAGCATGAGAGATATAACATGAAATCATAATAAGATGCGTAAATAGTAGGACCTGCTGTTGTTGGAGTGTCCCGCATTGTTACGGTAATTATCATTACCGTTGCGCCTTTCCACAACAGAACGGTCGTTAGTGTGACCGTTTCCTTTGGGCTGATTAGGCTGCTGCTGAGTAGCCGGCTGAGACCGGTCCCCAGTTTTCTGCCTGGAAGATACAGTTTAAGAGATGATTATAGAACATATAATGATAGGATGCGATCTGGTTATCGATAGAACACGAAATGTTTTACCTCTTGTCGGGTCTTTCAGCTTCCCTGAACTCATCGCGTTCCTGCAACATCTCAAGCTTCCTTGCTGCGTCGGCCACTTGTGCTACTGTATTGAACGTAGCACATACCAGATTGTTCGCGACCGAGGTGCGAAGTGCCCACCTAAAATGGTGTGCCTGCTCCTCAGGAGTACCAGCCGCTGCTCCCAGAAAACCAGCCAAGCGAAGAAAGCGCTGCATGAATTCGTTGCTATTCTCGCCCGCTCTCTGACGTATCCCATGGTATTCTCGCTTGAGTTTGTCCTGCTCTGCCTTAGGAAAGAACTGCTCCATAACTCTCTCCTTGAATTGGGCCCATGTCAAACCAGCGACCCATTCATCACCTCCTTCTGACTGCGTCAAAGCTAGCCACCAGTTGAGTACATCGCCTTCAAACCGGTAGCATGCCAATCTCGCCTTGAAGGCGGGGTCACATCCCATAGCATTGAAGATTTTCTCAATGTGAGTCAGCCAGCTTTCAGCATCGCTGGGGCTATCAGTCTTTTCAAAAGCTCTAGGACGGAGCTTGTTAAATCTTTCCAACCATACCGCTAGTGTCACTGGGGGAGGAGGAGGAGGAGGTGCCTGATTCTGCTGCTGCTGATTGTTGGCAGCTTGGACTTCAGCACGAATGTCATTCCTCAGTTGAGGAAGTAAGGCTTGCATGGCAGCCTGAATTGCAGCATTGAGCTGCTCTTGCTCGCGTGTGAGAACCATCTGACAGTATAACATAAACATATGATTAACAGTTCCAACATAAAATATAAAAAAAAATTTTATACCAAAAATTTCATGAGAAAAATTTTATGCAAGAAAATCTTTGTATGAATGCATGATGCAGTTTTATGAAAACTTTTGATGCTCGAGAGTGAACGCCTCCGGTCAGTTCACTCAAAATAAAAGACATATCGAGGGGACGCCTATGGGTCGGTCCCAAATCTAAAAGTTTCGATAAAACACATGCGACTAAATAGGGCCAGTCCTGTACCAACCATTACTTAGTCAAAACCCTGTAACAATGACATGTATATGTATGCTTAAAAATGATGAATGCATGAAAACAACTGTCAGTTCTAGGAAGACCGTAGTGACTACCCACTAATCACAGGTCATATTTGAGAGCCTACAGGTCGAAACCTTGGTCTCTGATACCATAATTGTAACACCCCATTTTGGAAATGGAATATTACGCATAATCATGGCGTGTCATCAAAGCATACAAGGATAAATGTCTAAGCATTATTCGACCATAAAAGGGAAATACCGGAATCAAACATCGGTAACCCCAAAGTAAAGCTCATCACACACAAACATAAATACTGTAAAAGGAAAGGACGAAACAATGTCCATAGCAACTGTATCAAAGTAAAGGAAATGCATAAAGTAAAGAAAGACAGTAAAGCTTCCAATCCATATGCACGTACGTTTGAGATCTACGAGCGTCCCTGAGTACCTGCCGTTTTGGGAACATGAAAAGGAAAACGGCTGAGCAAGACGCTCAGTGCACGGATGTACAATATAGCATGAAATAGAGTAAACATGTAACATATAACAGCGGAAGACTAAGTTCTGAGAAAACTGGTTAAGTATCAAGAAAACTGGTTTTATAGTTTGAAAAGCCTTATGTTTATCTTGTGAAAACTATTTTAACATATATATATACCATAGCCCATATAGGTCATGAAAAGGTCACGTGCATGAATACTTGGAGGGGTGACCTCATCATGCTGATTAGAGGGGATGCCTCTAATCAATATACTGGTTTGGGTAGGAGGGATCAACTCCTTGTGAAGGGTGCAAGGCACACACCACATTCACCATGAAATACTGAATAAAACATGTAACTAGGATGCACCCATACGCCCCACCTGATATAATAATATGGCCAAAACTGAAAAGGGACGCCACGAGCAATCACTCCGCCGTGGGGAAGTCATAACATCGGTGCCTCCAATGCTATGGTTATGGTACCTCCATAACTAGGTGAAACTGGTCATGCTTGTATATGGCTATAGATTATGCTAATTAAACATAAGCAGTTCAAAACAATAAAACAAATGCTGGGGAAAACAGTTGGCTGCATACGGGGAAATCCTAATAAGGAAAGAATGTCCATACTGAAAGGACGGGAATCCGTACCTCAAGTCCAGTGAATGAACGGAAGAAAGACTCCTACTTCTGGATCACTAACGCTACATGAATACACACGTGTATAAGTATCGATTTACTGATTACGTACTGGGTTTTACGTCTCATTTTAGCTGACTTGGTATGTTTTAGGTCATGGTTCACTGTTTTAAGCCTTAAACTGTGTTTATCTTGTATTCTGATTAATCCGTTTAAGTATTTCTGGTATTTCATGTATCATTATACTTACTGTGTAATAATAAGTAACTTTCCAAAAATAGCAGGTTTCCAAAAATAGAAAGTTTCCAAAAATAGAAAGTTTCCAAAAATAGAAAGTTTCCAAAAAAAGAAAGTTACCAAAAATAGAAAGTTTCCAAAAATAGAAAGTTTCCAAAAATAGAAAGTTTCCAAAAATAGAAAGTTTCCAAAAATAGAATTTACTGCTTAAAATAGATTAGTTTCTAAAAATAGAAAGTTTCCAAAAATAGATCAGCTGCCTTAATTAAATAAGTTTCCATATATAGAAGGTTTCCATGATTAGATTAGCTGCCTGAAATAGATAGATTTCTATATATAGAAGGTTTCCATTAATAGATTAGTTGCCTTATTTAATTAAGTTTCTATAAATAGAAGTTTCCATATTTAGAATTAAGCTGGTTACATAAGCTAACATATAAGTCTAAGTGTTTATAAGCTTGTTTCTTAAGTCATATGATATAGTATATAGTTTAATTATTATTTCATGTATTTTAATTAAACTATAGGTTAAGCATTTTAATTAAAGTATAACATGTTTTAATTAAAATGAAATGAATTACTTAGGTTAAAATGTGTATTATTATTATTAATAATATAACCTAAGTCATGTCTAAATTAATTAATTATAGGCATGTTTTAAAAATTAATTAATTATAACTTATAACATAAAATACTTAGGTTAAATTAATATCATGCTAAATTAATAATTAGAATAACCTAAGTCATGATTTAATTAATATCTCATGTTATTAATTAATTTATATCCTAAGTTCATGATTCATAAAAATTAACATGTGACATAGATCATGATTTAACCAACGAACCATGAATCGGGCATGAATTCGACACCGTACCCCGAGCCAAACCCGGGGCACGTGTGCCTCCTTGCTGCCGTGGGTCCCACAAGCACCAACCAAGACCTAAAATGGTCTTGGTGGTGGCGGCAATAAGCAAACCAAACCCCCCTCGGGTTTGTTTTGCTAGGCGGCTAAAAACAAACACCCTTATAAATCCTTCTTTGATTTTAATTAACCCCAAAACATGTTAGATCAATGTTTAATTATCATGTTTTAATAAGAAAATAATAACATGTTCATGAAAATAAACAAAGATTAAAAAGAATTAAAAAGAAGGGTTTAAAAAGGTATACCACTATGTAGCTTGGAAAAGGATGAACAAACACTGATTATAGCAATAGTTTTTAAGATCAAAATCAACCAATCACCCTCCTATGGTGATGCTAAGGTGGCGGCACAAAGAGAGAACAAGGAGGAGGAGAGAAAACTCTTTTAGGGTTTTTGTGTTTATTTCTTGAAAGTGAAAAATGAAAACTAGTTTTACTCTTTACCCCCCTTTACTTGTAAAAGTCCATGGGCTAAGCCCACCTTGGTATATGTGCCGTGGGTATGGGGGCCCCACATGGGGTACCCGTACCTTTCTCGTGTCCCGATGTTTCGTGTTCGTTCGTGGTTAAACGTGCTCGTGTTTAAAGTGTTTCTGTTTATTTTATCATGTCGTTTATCGTAATCTTAACGCTCGTAATTATATTATATGTATTTACGTAATTATTCTAGTTCGCATTTTAAATGGTGATCATGATTTAATTATGTTCACGTGACATATTTATTAACTGTTTATCATGAGTTCGTACGTAATCGATACTTGTCATGTCATACACGTATGCACTTGCTTGTTTATTAGCACATGAATGTGATCAATACTAAATGAGGTAAGTTTTAATCTAGGACGTACGATCTTAAGGACACTATTCATGGTATAAGTATGCGGGTTTTACATTGCAAGCTTTTTACCTTGAGGTGGAGTTGACAATCCAAATATCCGACGAAAGTGAGGAATAGTGAGATTCTTTTCCTTTTTGTTGATTTTGAATGCAATCTTGTTGTCTCATATCCTTTTCTTCGATGCCCAAAATTCATGCATGTAAATAGTTGGAACCGAAGTTGTAGCCCTTAATGCCTTCCTGATTGGGGTACGATCAAGAATTTCTGTTGCTACTTTGTACGCATATTGAGCTGAAGTGGTATCTTCCTTTAGCCTAAATTTTTTTGGTATAAACTTGAGAGGCTTGTCATTAGAGACAATTGTCTGGTCAGCTTGAACTTGTTGTGTAGTAGGTTTAGACATGTTTTTTCTGCTTAAAATAGAAAATACACAGTTGATACACATAAAACTATATATATTATATGGCATAGACCTCTAAGCATAGCAAACATGTCATATAATACCATAGGGATCAAAGAATCTGATAAAAACAACTAGCTTTTGCAACCACAAGAAACAAAGTTTAAAATCATAAACAAGACTAAGTCTAAATTTATCACTTTTCTGATAAGACAATCACTTTTTGATAAAACAATCACTTTCTGATAAACTTTGAGTTTCGGATGAAACCTAGTTTCGAATGAAAACCTAGTTTCGGATAAAAGACCACTTTCAGAGGAAAGTAACTTTCGGAGGAAAACTTTCGGATGAAAAACTTTCGGAGGAAAACTTTCGGATGAAAGACTTTCGGAGGAACCAAACTTTTGGAGGAAAACTTTAGGATCTTTTGACTTTCGGAACAATTGTTGACTTTCGGAACAAATCTTTCGGAACCTTTGGAGTTTCGGAGAATGTTGCTAAAGTGAGTTTCTGAAAAATCATATAGACCCTTTTGCGAAAGTCTAACTTTCGCAAGAAAATAAAAGCCTTTTACAGAAGTCAAATATTACCAAAAATCAATCTTAACAAAACTCAAACTTTGCAACCGAATACCACTAAAACACCACACGAATCGAAATTTTTTTGTGATTTCTACCAAAACACGTAAACCAAATCACTACCAAACCTATGTAGATGATTTGTTTACAAACCTAAACCATAAAATCACAAAAAAAAATTTGGATTTGAGATAAACTATCCTAAAACCCACTAATACAATCGAAAACTAAAGAACAACACGAATCAAAACCTTAAATCATCCTATAGCTCTTGATACCAATTGTAGAGGGTTGTTGTTTCTAGAGAGAGAAACTAGAGAGAGAAAGATGGAGATAAACTATGTGTAATATTGAAATAAAGTGAACAACCAACACCCTCTCCATCAAAGGAGAGGGCTTTTATACCCAAGTCATTAGTGGACTTGGGCCTTCCAACCCATGGACAAGCCCATGGGCTAGGTTGATAATATAAAGTTAATAAATTTCTAACTACGAGCTTACAATGTTTAATGATATTGTTGGAGTGACCGATAATTTAATATACGTTAAAAACGTATTTCCAACATAAAGATTAATGAAATTTTTATTTACAAAAAAAAAGTAATGAAACGCTTTTTTTGAAGTTTACATAAATAAAAAATAATGCAACGCTTTTTTGTAATTAATTTTCTCTTGAAAACTTTTTAAAAATAGTTTTGTCAAACATAAAAATAGAACTTTTTAACAGAATGCGTTTGTTATTATTAATACTTTTTGTTGATTTATTTATGGTAATGTTTTTAACTGTTTTAGCTTAAATAAGTTGTACATTAGAGGTATATTAGGAAATGTTTTTAATTCTTGCATTTATTTCTTATGCTTAAAGGACTTGTAAAATCTTTTGTTTGATTATATAAAACTAGCTTAAAGACCCGTCTAACGCCGAGACTACTTTAAAGAGTGATTTTTGTAATAAAAAATAAGAAGATCTCTATATTCAAAACATGAAACGGGTTCGCATAATATATGAAAACAGTAATATAAAAAAACATGGAATATTCGATAAGCAAGTAAAGTTTTTAACAACAATGTAGAAACTAGAGGGGGGGGGGGGGGTTGAATAGTTTCTAATCGATTTATCTCCTAATTAAAATTCTTTTCAATTAGATGAGTGCACAAAAATATCTTTTACTTGAAAGCTAGTTGCATAATGATTAGGTTCAATTCTAATGCATTAACAGTGTATAGTAAGTGTAGTGATAATGAATGTAAGTAAAGAGTAAGGAAAGAAACAACCTAGTAGGAAGACACCAAGATTTATAGTGGTTCGGCAACGAGGCTCTATCCTCGTTCCTACTCCACTCCTCGAGTACACCTTACTCGAGATTTCCACTATATCCACAAGCTCCCTTCTTGGCGGAGAAAACCTTACAACGTCTTACATTATTTTCCGACACTAAGCTAAATGTCGAGACCTACTCATAGCTAGGACCAATCTACACAACGTCGCCCACTTCACTCTTTTACGACACAAGGCTAGATGTCGAGTTATAATCCAAAGTTAGAACCAATCTACACAACGTTGCCTACTTCATCATTTTCCGACATAAGGTTAGATGTCGAGTTCTAATCCAAATCTAGAACCAATCTTCACGACTATTCACTTTGAAGCTAAGTGAGAACTTCACACAACACAACTACATATCACTTTATAGTTTAGTGATAACTCAAAAGACACAAACACATCACTTTATAGTTTAGTGAGAACTCACAAGACACAACCACATCACTTTATAGTTTAGTGAGAACTAACACAACTAATTACAACTCAACAAAACATCTCCAAGTACACACATGTAGCTTGGATCTACACAACATAAATCCAAGCACACACATGTGCAATGGATGTACACAACTCTAATCCAAGTATTCACAAATAGCTTGGATGAACACAACTAGTCCAAGTATTTACAAATACATTGGATCTACACAAGACATAAATAAACAAATGATGAACATGACTAGATCTTTAAGAGAAGGTGATCTTCATCAACGCTACATCTTTAATCACATCACAAGTGTGTGAGTGATCTTCTCTTTGGACAATGTAAAGAAGAAGATGAAGAGGATAATCATGAGTAAACATACTTAATACATTAAGTGATCATTTATAAATGACTAGGATTAGATAGGAGAAAGAAGGCTGAAGAAGATGTCCAAAAAGGGTTGATGAGAATGTAGATTTGATCCACTATTTATAGGACAAAACATCCAACGGCTATATCTGCCTGCGTGTGACAACCCTAGATTTTAGATTTGTCACTTTTTACTGTTTGACTTTGATTATGTGCTTAGTGTGCGTTTACGAGCATTCTGTTTATATTTGAGCCTTGGATTGGATGTTAGTCTTCGTTCGTGTAATGTGTGGTGCATTATATAATGATATGATGGGATAGTTCGTGCTCATTAGTTCACATGGATGTGACTATGATAGAATGCAGTGCTATTTTAGGATTTTATGTGTACGTATAAGTATTATAGTAAATCGTATTTTTACGATTTAGGGTTTAGCGTTTAGAGGTCTCGGATGAGGTATTTAGTCACGGGAATAATTAACGGGATGGTTTTAAGTCATTTAGGGCTTAGTTATAAAGTTTATTTCATATTTTAAGAATTTACATAAAACTGTATATTTTACGTATTTTACGGTAATCACGTAAGATTTGACTAGTTAAAAGTTTTAGGTGTAAATAAATTAATTAAGGGATTAATAATATAAATAAATAATAAATATAAATAAGGAATAATATAATAAAAACGAAATAAATAAATAAAGAAAAAAAATATATTATTTTTGGTAAAAAAATTAAAAAGAGACGGTAGAAAAAGAAAAAGGAAAAAAAGGAAACAAGGTTTTTGTATTGGGCTAGGATTGTGTAACTAAACTATATAAAGCCTTTTAGTAAAAAGAAAAATCATAAAAATCTCTGGAGATTTATAATCAATCGGTTCATCAAGTTTTTTTAGGGTTTCATCAAATTTTTCTTGATTCAAGGTAAGTGATCAACTTAACTTTAATTTAATTCATGTTTTATTAATTAATCATGTTTACAATGTTAATTAACCATCATTGAGATTATTAGGGTTTCATTAATTTTCTGGAAAAAAATAGTAATTAAGATCTATTAATGATTTTAGGGTTATTGTTTAAAAATTTAGGGGTAATTAATGATGTTTAGAAGGTTAGTGCATAAAGGCGTAAAACAGTATGATTTTTAGGGTTGTCTTGTGTCGACTGTTCCGGGCAGTAGGTAGCACCTTTGGTCGAGTTTCTCTTCTTTAAAATTAAGTTCAGAGAGTCTACTTTTCAAAAATGTAAGGTTGGTCGAAAATGGAGTTGGGAAGGTCGTCAAACAATTTTTACAAAAACAGTACGCTGTTTAGGAATAAATTGGGATTTCGGGAATTTGAGTAAAAACCTATCCAAACGGATGAGATAGCCAAAGATTTTCGATTTAGGAACTCTTTATTATGTATATAAAAGGACTGGAGGTTTTCAATAAAAGTTATGGTGTTTAGGTCGGGCTTTTAGTGTCGAACATTTAGCATGTACAGAAAATCAGTTTTGGTGAAAACGACTTTTGGCGTAGAGACTAAACGGAAGGGTTAAATGTGTAAGAAAGAAGTAAAATTGGTTTTTGGAGTTTTTCGATCATATAAAAACATAAATACAGTAGGGTAGGAACCAAGTGTGGTGTTAAGTTCACTTCATTTGATCGTTTAGTGACTAGTAAACCGTACCGGGAAAAAACTGGATTTTTACGTATTGAATAGCTTGTAGTGAGAGAACTAGATAGTGGGGATTTGGGGGATTAGATTCATCTCCTTGATTGTTACTTACCTTGGGTGTTAAGACCTGAGCTAAGGGTGTCGTGTATGATTTTATAGGTTTGCAGGAGTGCTAGCTTTCTGTGTTATCAGGTGAGTTCATAGTCCCATTTTGCTACGTTTTTAAATGTTTTTCCAGTATGGGATGGAGATGACACTTGCAATGTTCTTTAACATGATTTAGTAATATGTTTTAAAATGTGTGGACATAAATGTGATATTGTGTGACTTGCGTGCTTATGTATTCTCATATGTGCTTTGATATGTGTTCTGATATGTGAATCTTGATTGTGTTATGATTGGGATTGGTACATAGATGTATGGGCGTCTATGGGACCAGTTGTGATGTGTGTGGAGCGTGGGGCACGATCCATACTGATTTCTTGGTTCCGAGTTCTTGGTTCGTGGGGCACGATCCGTCCTGAGTACTTTTGCATCGTCTCTTCGGAGGCAAGATATCTCGACGGGGATATAGTTCATTTTCCACAGGTGGTGTGGGAAAGATCCGGATAGTGTGGTGTGTGTTCTTGTGTGTGTGACATAATACTTCTTGATTGTTATAGTGTGCTTTGTGAATTGTAGATGTGATTGGTACTTGGTTTAAGTTTTGATGTGGATGCATGTAACATGATTATCTAATTATGGTCCATTACTATAAATTGTTTTTCTTGAACTTATTTACATCGGATGTGAAGGTTTCTTATGATGTTCTAGATAACTTAAACCTATGTTCTCACCAACTTTATGTTGACAGATTTTAGTGTCATTTTCAGGTGAGGTAGTTATGAAGGATGATGTTAGAAGTGGCTAGAGTCTAGGGCTGCTAGGATTACATTAGGAGGAATCCCTTTCCTCTTAGTATTTATTTAATGTTTGAATAAGTGGTAAATTTTAGATACCTATATGTTTGATGTTTGTTTGTTTGTTTGTTTTGGTAAGAGGTAGGCATGTTACCTACTTACCTAGACGCCTGCATTGTTTGAGATATTGTCATTACATTGTGTCACCTTTTTATGACATTTCTATTTCATTTAGTTAACTCTATAGACACGCTATTGTTGTGATGATATCCATACGTCGCGCCCCATATTCCACCATGGTGGGGTGTGACAGAATGGTATCAGAGACAATGGTTATAAAGAATTAGGTTGCCTAGTAGCGTAGCCTAGTCTATAGCTTAAGGGTCCTTGCATATAGGCGTCATAGGGGTATGTGTGCATTTTATATTAATTGATGTGTTTGGATGTTATTTATTGCGATATTTTAACTAGTATGAATTGAACCATAGTAAGTTCATACTTAGCTACATGTTATTTTCTTACAAGTTTTGACTAGTGCGGGTTGAACCATAGTCGTATATGTTAGTCATTGTTGTATTTCATTTAATTACGTTTTCATGTTCTGTATATATTTTGAATTTTGTCTACGCTGGTTCAGCTAGACTATAAGTTTACTTGTTTCATGCATTGGATATGTTATTTTAATACATGGGACATTGGATCTTATTTTATGTTGTGGTTTTGTGCTTATATGAGTTATAGGATCTATGTGCTTATTTGAGTTGGTAGACTGATGTGTTATGTATAGTATTAATTCTTATAAGTGTCATCATATGAGGGAGTGCATTTGTGAAAGGGGACTGGTATAAGTATGGTGGCCAACATAGTTATACAAGTACTACGACATCAATGGATTCCTAAGTATGGTTGCATGAAAGAGGGTTAATACATGCTTGTATAGTATATGTTGGATGGACTTGAGTGTATGTACGCGTATGCCTATATATGTATATATCCCTTCTACTTATCGGTTGTATTCTTAGGATGGTTTTCTAGCTCTTTTCTCTTTAGGATGTTCAACTTCTGTAGTAGCGCATTTATCGAGTCCTCATTTCACGTGTTTGTTTATATGGTACTTTTGGTGTAGAAGCTATTGAGAGGGTGGAGATTTATTTTGGAATAACGATATCTTTTGTTTTGAGTCTTACACGGTAAAAGAAATGAAATTTGCAAATAGTTAAAAATCGTTGTTGGTAGTCGGTGAAATAAGGGTTAGGTGTCGTAAGCGTGTTTGAAATAAGGTGGAATATAAATTTTTTTTACATTTAAGCATGGCTTGTTTATTTTAAAATATTTTGGTTTTGATCACCTAAAGTTATTGTTCTTCAGTTAGAATTTTTTTTATTTAAATTAAATACGTTAAAATCATGTATTTAATCATATGATGGGTGAGAGTTTTAATTTTCTGGAGTTAAAATAAATTAGGGCTTGAATTTGGTAATTAATAAGAGGTTTTAGGTAAAAATCGTTTTGGTCATAACTTGTTCGTTTTAAAGTTTTTTTTGGGTGATTCAAAAGCCTAAAATTATGTACTCGGAACGTACTTTTCAAATATTCAGAATGTTTAGCAAATGAAGGTCAGTAGCTAAGTCTAATTAATTGTACAAGTGTCGATTTCAAGGTTAATTTTCGGACAACATGGTTTAAACTCGTGTTTTGGGTATTTTGGGGTAATAAACACTTGGAGGGTTAACATAGAGACGAGTTGGGATGGAATTTGAGAGTTCTTTAGACTTTCAAATACGTGGTTATATTTGATGAGTTTTGATGATTGGTATTTATGAGTAAGACTGAAATCGGGGTGACAGTTTTAAACCCGTCGAGTTATGTGATGGCTCCTAACATAGTTTCAAGACAGTTCTTGTTTGATGAGTTGCGAGATTTAGTTAGGTTGACTACATAACTTTATGGTTTTAATAAGTTTCCTCGTAGACGGTTAAGGCTCATGTGTTTTTGGTTGAGATTATTTATTATAAATTAAGTTTACGCTTGAACGTGAAGGTTTTATCAGGGATATGTATCCTCGTTTGTTTGCAGAGAATAAGTTTGAGTTTAGGAGTAAATCTCGGGACGAGATTTCTATTAGGAGGGAGTGATGTGACAACCCTAGATTTTGGATTTGTCACTTTTTACTGTTTGACTTTGATTATGTGCTTAGTGTGCGTTTACGAGCATTCTGTTTATATTTGAGCCTTGGATTGGATGTTAGTCTTCGTTCGTGTATTGCGTGGTGCATTATATAATGATATGATGGGATAGTTCGTGCTCATTAGTTCACATGGATGTGACTATGATAGAATGCGGTGCTATTTTAGGATTTTATGTGTACGTATAAGTATTATAGTAAATCGTATTTTTACAATTTAGGGTTTAGCGTTTAGAGGTCTCGGATGAGATATTTAGTAACGGGAATAATTTATGGGATGGTTTTAAGTCATTTAGGGCTTAGTTATAAAGTTTATTTCATATTTTAAGAATTTACATAAAACTGTAAATTTTACGTATTTTACGGTAATCGCGTTAACTTTGACTAGTTAAAAGGTTTAGGTGTAAATAAATTAATTAAGGGATTAATAAAATAAATAAAAAATAAACATAAATAAGGAATAATATAATAAAAACGAAATAAATAAATAAAGAAAAAAATATTATTTTTGGTAAAAAAATTAAAAAGGGACGGTAGAAAAAGAAAAAGGAAAAAAAGGAAAAAAAGGAAACAAGGTTTTTGTATTGGGCTAGGATTGTGTAACTAAACTATATAAAGCCTTTTAGTAAAAATAAAAATCATAAAAATCTCTGGAGATTTATAATCAATCGGTTCATCAAGTTTTTTTAGGGTTTCATCAAATTTTTCTTGATTCACGGTAAGTGATCAATTTAACTTTAATTTAATTCATGTTTTATTATATAATCATGTTTGCAATGTTAATTAACCATCATTGAGATGATTAGGGTTTTATTAATTTTCTTGAAAAAAATAGTAATTAAGATCTATTAATGATTTTAGGGTTCTTGTTTAAAAATTTAGGGGTAATTAATGATGTTTAGAAGGTTAGTGCATAAAGGCGTAAAAACAGTCTGATTTTTAGGGCTGTCTTGTGTCGACTGTTCCGGGCAGTAGGTAGCACCTTTGGTCGAGTTTATCTTTTTTAAAATTAAGTTCAGAGAGTCTAATTTTCAAGAATGTAAGGTAGGTCGAAAATGGAGTTCGGGAAGGTCGTCAATAATTTTTACAAAAACAGTGTGCTGTTCAGGAATAAATTTGGATTTCGGGAATTTGAGTCAAAAACTAACCAAACGGATGAGATAGCCAAAGATTTTTGATTTGAGAACTCTTTATAATGTATATAAAAGGACTGGAGGTTTTCAATAAAAGTTATAGTGTTTAGGTCGGGCTTTTGGTGTCGAACATTTAGCATGTACAGAAAATCAGTTTTGGTGAAAACGACTTTTGGCGTAGAGACTAAACGGAAGGGTTAAATGTGTAAGTAGGAAGTAAAATTGGTTTTTGGAGTTCTTAGATCATATAAAAACATAAATCCAGTAGGGTAGGAACCAAGTGTGGTGTTAAGTTCACTTCATGTGATCGTTTAGTGAGTAGTAAACCGTACCAGGAAAAAACTGGATTTTTACGTATTGAATAACATGTAGTGAGAGAACTAGATAGTGGGGATTTGGGGGATTAGATTCATCTCCTTGATTGTTACTTAACTTGGGTGTTAAGAACTGAGCTAAGGGTGTCGTGTATGATTTTATAGGTTTGCAGGAGTGCTAGCTTGCTGTGTTATCAGGTGAGTTCATAGTCCTATTTTGCTACGTTTTTAAATGTTTTTCCAGTATGGGATGGAGATGACACTTGCAATGTTCTTTAACATGATTTAGTACTATGTTTTAAAATGTGTGGACATAAATGTGATATTGTGTGACTTGCGTGCTTATGTATTCTCATATGTGCTTTGATATGTGTTCTGATACGTGAATCCTGATTGTGTTATGATTGGGATTGGTACATAGATGTATGGGCGTCTATGGGACCAGTTGTGATGTGTGTGGAGCGTGGGGCACGATCCGTCCTGAGTTCTTGGTTCGTGGGGAACGATCCGTCCTGAGTACTTGTGCATCGTCTCTTCGGAGGCAAGATATCTCGACGGGGATATAGTTCATCTTCCACAGGTGGTGTGAGAAAGATCCGGATAGTGTGGTGTGTGTTCTTGTGTGTGTGACGGGATACTTCTTGATTGTTATAGTGTGCTTTGTGAATTGTAGATGTGATTGGTACTTGGATTAAGTTTTGTTGTGGATGCATGTAACATGATTATCACATTATGGTCCTTTACTATAAATTGTTTTTCTTGAACTTATTTACAGCGGATGTCAAGGTTTCTTATGATATTCTAGATAACTTAAACCTATGTTTTCACCAACTTTATGTTGACAGATTTTATTGTCATTTTCAAGTGAGGTAGTTATGAAGGATGATGTTAGAAGTGGCTAGAGTCTAGAGGCTGCTAGGATTACATTAGGAGGAATCCATTTCCTCTTAGTATTTATTTAATGTTTGAATAAGTGGTAAATTTTAGACACCTATATGTTTGATGTTTGTTTGTTTGTTTGTCTTTGGTAAGAGGTAGGCATGTTACCTACTTACCTAGACGCCTGCATTGTTTGAGATATTGTCATGACATTGTGTCACCTTTTTATGACATTTCTATTTCATTTAGTTAACTCTATAGACACGCTATTGTTGTGATGATATCCATACGTCGCGCCCCATATTCCGCCATGGTGGGGTGTGACACCGTGGTTCCTTATTGGAACCCGCGGTTCCTTATCGATAAGGAACCACCGTAGGTGCTAAAGTACCGCCGGCGTAGAGTCTGGTCCTTTTTGTCTTTTAGTGAATTTGAAATATCTGAGGCTGTTTAAACCTTCAAAGGATATTCTTATGGCATTTGGAATATGCCATATTCAAATTTGCATTTTCATTTTAATAAAACATTTTCTTAAAACTAAAGTTTATTAAAAATATTTTGTTATGTTTGACAAAAGTGAGTTTTAAGGCTAATCACTTTTATGATCACTAAGCATGATTAAGATATGTTAATGTAATGATTATTACCTTGATGATATTGTTTGTTAGATAATTCGTTTTATGATTGTGTTTGACAATAAATGTCTTTGTAATTTGTCGTGATCAAAACTAAGAAAGATTAATTAATATTAACAATGTTTTTAGGCATTGCTTTGCATTAACAATCTCCCACTTTTTGATTACGACAAACTATAAACTCATTTACGTAAAATACAAGTTTATTCGAATTATTAATGAGTTTATCACTATCATTTCTCCCCCTTTGTCGAAGAAAAAAGGTTAGCACAAGTCTTTGAAGAAGAAAAGAACCGGACTTTTGCTAGTAGCTCCCCCTTGGTGCTTACTCACCCTTGCTTGGGGCACCAGGTCAATGAGCTAAGGTGACATGCTACACAAATGTTAGAAGAAAGAAAAGAAACACAAATGTATATATGTGCACTACTTACTAACTAACTTGAGAGGGAGAAGGAAAAGAAATCTCAAATTAGAAGCAAGCATTTGCTAAGTATGTCCAAAGGGTGTGTATTGACAATATCATAGTTCAATCGGTGGAATAAAGGAAGAAAAGAAACATCTAAACCAATCAAAGATGATTTAAAATATCAATGGGTTAAAATTTAGAATTTATGGAATCACCCATAATTAATTTTAAGTTTTAACCATGATCAACTCTTTAACATATGTGTGAAATAGAATTAGAGGGCAAGATAACACACATAACATTCATATTTCATAAATATGAAATAACATACAAGATAAATATTGATATACACAATATGAATATTTAAAGCAAAAAATATGGAAAATAGACCACAAAGCATAAACTACACTAATAGTGATAATTTTCCAAGATTGCTTAAATTTTATTGACTCAAACAACTAAAGTATAAAATGTGCCTTAGTTGGAAAAGAGAGACGACGAATCATCATTCAAAGTTTTGTTCACGGGAACGAAAACTTTTAGAGGAGGTCGAGTGAGGAGGAATTCAAGAAAATTTAGTTTGTCATAGATATGAGCAAGTTCAATTTGTTGAAAAAGACAACAAGCACATGAGGAACCATGATGTAAAACAAAGTCGTTAGATGGGGGAGGTCCATCAAGATTAGAGGTAGGTGGAGAGGGAGATAATGGATAATAGATGTTTTCACAATGCCTAGTGAGGTTAGGGAAAGAAGATAGGTCACTGAGTTGAGGAGAGTTGAAAGGTTTAGGTGGTGGTGGAAGAATTTCTTTTTCTCTGATAATTAGATTTATAGAGTAAGTCTCATTCCAATATTGAATCGGAGAGAAAGAGGAATTCTTGGAGGATTTTGGAGAAGAAGAATCACGAGGATTCTTGTTCTTTTTGATCCAAATGGGTTTAACCGAGATTTTTGGTTTCTTTGAAAGCTTAGAAGAAGAAGCTTTAGGTTGAGAAGTTTGTGACAAAGAAATGTCAAGGTTAGGAAAGGAAGAATTATGCATTATGAGTTATGAAGGAAAGAACTCCCAAAAGAGAAGAATTTAAAGAAAATAGACAAGGCAAAGATTTGAAATGAAAAAGAAAGGTTTTAGGGAATGTTTAGCCAAATTGGGTAAACAAAGAATCTTAACCAAAACAGTGGTCAAAGAAGAAAGACCAAAAATAAGCCAATTACGGCTTTACTTGGCGCGGTTCTTTAAAATAGCCCGCGGTTCCATATCGATATAGATATGCTTGGAGGCTAAAGAACCGCGTCCAGTGGACTGCAAAACTTGATTTTCAAAAGTTTTGGATAAACATAAGACTTTTTCAAAATTTTGCAAATCTTGGATTTTTACCTCTTTTAGCACTAGAGTATGCTACGGTTGCATAAAAGCAACACATTCACAAAGAATGTCTTGACAAAGGGTGACAAAATATTTAAATAACATTTTGGTCCAATTTTAAATCAGGTTTCTAGAGGTTGTAATACATTTAGGTTTAGTTTTAAATAAATTGAAGTTGTTTAATGTGTTCACCTAGATTAAAGTACATAAAAACTAAATACAAAAGTCATCCACATGAGAAAATCATGAGGGAAAGGAAAGGAAATACAAGAATTAAAAAGACAATAAACTATTACAAAGATAACTAACAGCTAGGTCTTGAGTTCATAGTTCTCTTAGGCTTGACCTTCTTTTTAAAAAAGCATGTTAATTTGAAAACCATCATTCATCTTCTAGGAGGAGGAAAGGAGAACAATACAAGCAAGAAATCATGCAACCTTCTATGAAGGCCAAGCATCTCCATCCTTAGGTTTTGAATGATGTAGTTATTATAGAGACAACATGGGCAATTTACACCATGTGCTTCTAAGAACCCATAGAAGTAAGGATCACCCATGAAGTGAGGGATAAGAATGCCCAAAATAGGAGCGTTAGTGTTAGAGGGTGGAGGAGGTGGTGGAGGCATAGTGTTGGGTCAATTCAGTGCCTGATTTGTTCCTTGCACAGGATTTGGATGTAAAGTATCCTAAGTAGTGTTAGTCACTGAACTTACGTATGTTATAAGTTTAGTGTGTCATTCTTTAGAATTCTTTAGAGTCTACGAGATAGACTCGTCATTAGTTGAGGCGGATCTCAGTAAGTGTGCAAAGAATCAAGGATGATGGAGTTAGTAAGTGATGACATAATAACTTACTAACTCCTCAAGATTATTACTGATTACAAGACCTGAAGATGTTAAGAAGACCTGAAGAAGTGTCTTATGTATTAGTGGGAACAAGTCTTATTAGCAATGAAGATAAAGGTTCAAGAGGAAGGCTTACTTTGTCAAAGGTGCAACAGATGAAGACAACAAAGTACAAGGTGGTTACTTGTACTTTAGTAAAGCTTCTCAAGGAAGCTTCACACTCCCACTATATATATGTGGTCTTTGTAATAGAATAGTTAAGAATTCCCACCACAGAAAACACACATGTAATACTTTAGTGGATAGGGATTTCATCCTCCCATTGTTGCATAAGCTTAGCTAGCTATGAACATGGGAGTTTAGTTTGTCATTCATCGCCCGGTTGTTATTCCGCAAACAACCGGGCAAGTCATGTATATTTGTTGATTCATTATTAATAAGATATACATACGATGAAAAGTACAAGCTTGTGTTATTAGTTAGTCAATTGGTTTAATTGTGCAAATGTTCTTCATAGTTTCTTATTGATTCGATATTTGCACAAGATTCGTGGACCAACAATTGGTATCAGTGCGGGTTGGATTCATTTCTATCCAGATCCGTTCAGTATGGCTGCTAATAACTTTTTTTTACATCGTCAAAATCATTAGTGTATTAAAAAACTGTCTTTACAGTAGCAGTTTTAAGAAGGAGATGAACACTGTTTGACTCTTGCTAAAAGAATACCCATCCAAAACCTTATCCACCTACCACCACCTACAATAAACAAACAAATATCCCCCCACTCACCGTCACACACAAAAAAAAATCCATTCATTCCAAAAACAATCACACAGATCCAAGAACCACCGAAACAAAAAATCACTCATATAAAAAAATCACTCATATTAACAACGTCACTTTCATCTCACTTAATCTCCCTCATTCACAAATCATATCTGTTATTTACTATATCAAAACCCATCGAACTGAATCAAATAAAAAGATTCATCGCTTTTGAATAAAGATCGAAACTCCTTTCCAAATCTACAATCCATCATAACCGTAATATAAAAAATATGATGGTTGCTCATTGACATTCGGTGGATTGAAGAGATTTGAAGATCGATATTTTTTCGAGTTGGGTTCTTTGTCATTCGATTTGGGTTATGAATCTTAAATACAGTATTGTTGTTGTTATAATCCGTGTTTGATGATTAAGTGATGTTATTGAAGCGGGTTTATGAAGATGTCGGGGCTTTCAAGCCGTTGATATGTAGATCGGTTGTTTGGTTAACTCCTGATTAAGGTTGTTCATCAGGAAGATTTGTGGCAGATATTCGATGAAAAGATATGGCCTAAAGCAGGTCATGAATGTTGTGTATATGGATAAGGATGGGTAGATAAGATGGCAGTGATGTGGATCGAATCAGCAACTTCTTAGTTGGGGTGTTTATTCTCACGATTGGTTGGTATATTAATCAGTGCTTTTGGAGCTGACTAAAATGGGATGCTACAGTTGTGAATTGAAGATGATAAGCTTCAAAGAAAATAAGCTGATGAGATGGCTAAATGGGATAAGCTTAAAAAAAAGGGGGTGTATTAAGTTTAGGTGTATTAAGCTTCAAGGAAGCTGATGGTTTAGCTTTAATAAAAGCTGATATTGAAAGTTATACATCAGGTCAGCAACCCCTGATATGTACACACAGTTGTAGTAAAAACCATGAACTTGGCATCCCGCTGATCCGAACCATGTTGAAGTTGTAACTGGTCACTGGTCCAACCAAACCCGCTAGTCAAAAAGCCAGTGAAACTTCACATATTGCAACGGGTCGCTGAGAACAATCATACGGGTCTGTCGCTGAGCAAAACCCCCTGCCAGCCAAATATTGAACATGGGAATGAACCCCTGTGTACCCAGCTGCTAAACCTAGACCCCTGTAGCTGAGCGAACCCCCAGCGAGCTGAACTGTTCATCAGCAAACCTTATCCCTCAGCTTTGATGAACCATCAAGACTCTGACCCTCATCCCTGGTCCACAGCTGTTATGGACCCCCAACATGTCTGACCCCTCGTCGCTGACTTGAACCCCCTGGTCACCAGCGATCCCTGGACCTTTTTCTTCTCAGGACCCCTGTCCTCAATCTCTGTCAATGGACCCCTGTCCTTAACCTCTCTCTTTGGACCCCTGTCCCCATGTCCATTAATCCCCTGTCTCTAAACCCACAGCCACAGCTAAACTTCAAACAACAAAGCCAAACAGCCACATCAGGCGTTTGATAAGTTCCACAACTGTTGATTTTGCAGCCAACTAAACCCACAACCACACAGCCGTCACGTACACTGTGATTGATGAAGAAGCTGATAAAAAAAATCAGCTTAACAAGGATTCGCTGGCAAGATGACCAACTGATCAACATGCTATCTTTAGAGCCTTCAGCTGTTGAATTCAGCTGTTGAAGGACTTGGTCACTCAGGAATTTTTTTTTCTCACACCAAGATAAAGAAAGAAGATATGTTCACATCCCCCCCTCCCCTCCCCAGTAGTTGTCACCCTCCCCCACTGCTGTAACTCCATCTGCTGTAACCCCAGCCACAGAGTTTTTGAGAGACCAGGCTGTATTACAGGGAATTGGTGAAACATTGATTATACACAGGTTTGATATCATCAGGGTTTGATAACATCAGGCGTTTGGTAGGAGATGAAATTCAGGGGGAGTTGTATTTCAGGAGAGATGAAGACCATCACGCTATGATTGTGTACTAGTATGTAACCGTTCAAAAGTTGCTTGGTTCCCTAGCAAATTTTGAGGGGGAGATAAACGAGGACAGAGGTAAACTTGTGTTTATGTGAAGAAACATCAAGTTTACTCACGCTACATACATACTATCATACACAACACATAACCTTCAGGGACTTAGCATGTTTACATTTGGCTGATCGAGCAAAGTCACTGAAGATGGGTTGCTGAACAAGTTGCATTGTTTGATCTTTTATGGTTGCTGCGTCAACCATTGACCACACTTCTCTGATTGAAGGTAAATGAACTTGTGATCTACATTGGATATAATATGCTACTTTAATATATGCTAGGGTGAAGCATATGGTCTTTATGGTAAAGCATATAATATACTTCACTGATGACCTAAGGTGAAGTTACCTTTATGAGTTCTATATAAGCATCAGGGAATTGGTTCAAGTGTTTCTCTAAGTACAAGATCAGACATTGCAGTTCAGTACAGGTACAAGACGATACAAGTTAGCGGATGACTTGAACTAGTAAAGCTAGTTATTCTTGGTATTCATTGTTGTAATATAGCAGGTAAGAAGAAGCCTTTATGCTCACTTACTGCTATTTAACTTAGGCTACTTTTCTATCCAAAAAGGGGGAGATTGTTGGGTCAATTCAGTGCCTGATTTGTTCCTTGCACAGGATTTGGATGTAAAGTATCCTAAGTAGTGTTAGTCACTGAACTTACGTATGTTATAAGTTCAGTGTGTCATTCTTTAGAGTTCTTTAGAGTCTACGAGATAGACTCGTCATTAGCTGAGGCGGATCTCAGTAAGTGTGCAAAGAATCAAGGATGATGGAGTTAGTAAGTGATGACATAATAGCTTACTAACTCCTCAAGACTATTACTGATTACAAGACCTGAAGATGTTAAGAAGACCTGAAGAAGTGTCTTATGTATTAGTGGGAACAAGTTTTATTAGCAATGAAGACAAAGGTTCAAGAGGAAGGCTTACTTTGTCAAAGGTGCAACAGATGAAGACAACAAAGTACAAGGTGGTTACTTGTACTTTAGTAAAGCTTCTCAAGGAAGCTTCACACTCCCACTATATATATGTGGTCTTTGTAATAGAATAGTTAAGGATTACCACCACAGAAAACACACATGTAATACTTTAGTGGATAGGGGTTTCATCCTCCCATTGTTGCATAAGCTTAGCTAGCTATGAACATGGGAGTTTAGTTTGTCATTCATCGCCCGGTTGTTATTACGCAAACAACCGGGCAAGTCATGTATATTTGTTGATTCATTATTAATAAGATATACATACAATGAAAAGTACAAGCTTGTGTTATTAGTTAGTCAATTGGTTTAATTGTGCAAATGTTCTTCATAGTTTCTTATTGATTCGATGTTTGCACAAGATTCGTGGACCAACACATAGTGTCCATGGGTGAGATTGGAGAGTTTGGTGGAGTGAAAGGAGAGGTGACTAAAGGAATAAGTACAAAGGGATACTTTGTAGAGGCCAGGTTGAGAAATCCCATCCAAAGGAGGACTAGGGGTGAAAGGTGAAGAAAGCTCATTCATTCTTGATTGGTATGAAGAGGAGGTAGAACCATGAGAATGGTTAGTACCATGGGTTGAGTTTGTCTTGCATGGAGCAAGGGGTGGTGAAGGTGAAGATGAGATGAGAATGGGAGAGATCTCATTTTTGGGAGTGTGAAAAGATGAAGAACCAATGTTAGGTATCTTGATCTTAATTTTGAGGCTTCTTTTTGACAAAGAAGTTTTGGAAGAAATGGATGTTCTAGTGGACACCATGGTTGTGTGTTAAGGTTTAGAGGAGAGTTGAAGGGATGAAGAACACAATCAACATGAGAGGGTTTAAGAAGAGAAGGGAATGATCCAAACAAGTAAAGGGTTAAAATCATTTTAGGTGAATAATGAGATTAGGTACCCTAGTTTAGGAAAGTGCAGGTTTTTTAAATTTTTTATCAAAGTTTTACACAAATTAAGGAAAACAGTGTAAAGCAAAGATTCTGTCAAAACAGGAACATGCGGTTCCTTACGTAGGTTCGCGGTTCTTTGTCGCTAAGGAACCGCGGGTTCAATATGGAACCGCGACCAGTGGTGACAGAAAAGTGCACTTCCTTAAATTTGGTTAGCCCAGATTTAACACAGGTAAATAACAAGCCAAAGTTAACTATAATTCAAAATCTTGGAAGCTAACAAACACATAATATGCACAAAGCTATGTAAATCGAAAGAACGATTACACAGTTAATTAAGGATTAAAATAGTTAGCAATTCAAACAAGTAGTAATAGTTAATACACATAAAGTAAAAGAGTTTAACACCACAAAACATATCCAACAACATGTTCATCATGAATCACATCCAAGTCATCATCTATTTTTCTTGCCAAGTCCTTTGATCAATTTTCCCAAGTACTTGAATCCACCTCTTGACTCAACTCGATATACATCCTCAAGACTAAGGTTCTCCAGAATTTCACTAGAAGAATGGTGAGGAGGAGGAAATAGGTCTTCTAACTCGTCCATATATGAGTTAGTGGAGGGGTGGGAGTTACTCGAAGAGCCGAAATGAGTACTTGTACCTATGCCATCACCATCACTTGTTGGCATAGAAGTGTCCTCATCATCAGACTCTTATTGGTCGGCTTTTCTTGAACCTCTATCACTTCTAGGATTTCTTTCATATACCTCTTGAATAGGCAACATTACCCGTTGAACCGGTTGAAGGCAAGAAATATTGAGATTAGGAAAGTCACGAACAACCCTTTTTAAGAGGCGAGTAAGGAGCATGGCATAATGGAGGTTTGTTTTAGGCTTAAAGATAGCATAACTGATCCGTCGAGCGATAAAATACGCTAAATTATACTCGGTTTCGGTAAAGATGCAAAAGATCATATGCACCAAGCATGCCGGAACATGATCCCTATTACCACCAAGACAAAAAACATTTTCCCTAAGAATGTTGGCCCATTGGACCAAATCATCATTAAGGTCGCTTAAGAGAACCTCATGACGTTTCACCGAACGTCTTTTAGAATGAAGGCTTCTTACAACGGTTCTATTAGGCACTTTGGAGATGATGTCAAGGATGAAGTCAAGGTTAACTTCCAAATGGTCATTTGGAGGACAATCGTTGGATTCAAGGAGAGCTTCAAGATTCCATTTATCCGTGAACCGATAAGTGCCCTCAAATGGCACACTAAGAATTTGACCAAAGGCCTCGAGAAAGTATTGAATGAGTTGACCATTCAAGATGAACCTAACAAATATTCTATCATTTTCGATAATGAGAGAGTAAGTGCTAAAGAAATCCAATAGGAATTGGGGGTAAATGTCTTCTTCTATGTATAACAAATAGTCAAACCCAATTTGTTCAAACATAAATTTTATGTAAGCATAATTCCTAATGTCCTCTTGTACAACTCTACCCTCGTGGAAACAACGGGTTTGAAGGGAACGATATGTGTTGGCAAGTTGAGGTGAGCGACAAAAGTCGGCAAGGTTAGGCATTGATGTGATGAGGAATGTCGGTGTATTTTAATTAGATACGTTATAGAGCAAATTTAGGAAATTACCTTTAGGAAAAGGTAATAATCCATAAATAAGCCAAAGACGAATTCAATTAAACACGTGAGCGATCCCGGTTCGTTGTACACAAGGATCTTATGAATTTGAGACGTTTTTATTAATTTGGACAATTGATTCGAATTGGGTTTCGGTTTTTATCTAATATTAATTATACCAATTTTAATCCTAAAGTACATTAATCATAACCTGACTTAAATTTTTAAAAGACAATTTTTTTCAACAATATTAAATCTAAACTTAACTTTAACAATCTATTTATAATAAAACAAATTATTTTAACTAAAAATATTTAAACTAAAATTTATTTTAAAAACAATTTAATTGATAGCAATTTTAAAACTATTTAAAAATATAAACTAATTTAATCTATTAAAAATTACTTTTAATTAAACAAAATTATTTAAATCTAAATTTATTTAAAACAAAATTAATTAAAAAAATTTATTTAAAAAACTAGTTTTTGAAACAATCTTAAAAATTTCTAAGAAGTAATAAAATATATTTATTTGTTTATTTGAATTATTTTTATTTATATATTTTTTATTTATTTAGACTAAAATTTCTATCTTAAAAAATTAAAATAACAAATAATAAAAATAGAATTAAATTTTCAATTTACTATTTTATACAAAGGAATTTATTAAATTCGTCTATTTAAAACTGACCATTAAAAGTTATCATTAAACAAATTAAAATCACATATCATTAACAAAATAAGTCTCCTAGAGGAGGTGGTAAAGCATTTGGCCTTTAAGGTGCATGTCTCGAGTTCGAGACCTGCAAGTGATAGTTTCTTTATTTTTGGTACTATTATTTTTATACTTAATCAATTTTAGAAACAGTAAATCAAATCAGGACAACATCATCCCAAACACACAAGAAAACACTTAAACATCCATCAACAATACAAACTAAAAGGAAACATTAATTTACTCAAAAAGGCTACACAACCTAAAATAGGCATAATCACAAAAATTCAGTTTAAACTCATCAAACAAATCATCTAACACAACTTAAAATATCAGCAAGCAGATTTTATGAATAAACAATGAGAAAACTCAGCAGACTAAAATACAAATCCGATTCAGATTAGTACTTTCAAAAGTAAATATTCAGCAGATAGGGACATGTCATATATATATATCAGCATACCTGTTGAATATGCCTAACAGATTCATGTATATCAAATAACGGTGGACAACCAAAATATAATCCACCCTAATTTTAGCAAGGTAAATAAAGCAATACAATAACAATGAGAATTAAAGGTTCAATAACAGTGATAACAATCAATCCGCAGATATTAAACCATCGTTTCGATCTAATTCGCAGCTAAAAAGTTAACCATACACATCTCCAATTTAACCATAAAAAATAAGTTACAAAATCAAATTAACAAATATGTGGTACTATCACACAGATTCACAGTCTAATCAAAACAAGCAGCTTCGACACGCAAAATGTATAATCAAACAATGTCATCAACAATGATGCAAGAATGTACAGACAACATAGAATTCAAAATGCAGAACAGTTTATCAAAAATTATGTATAAACAAACTAAAACAATTTCCAACAAACTCCTAATAAATTTATGAATACCCAACCTAATAAATCAGTAACAAGCAACCTTGAAATCACAACCACAACACAAATCTGATATAGACTACCATTAACTTTAATCAGTATGCAACAAATAAAATTTTATCATATCAGATAAGTTCATAACATATCTAAATAGAAACTTTCAATTCCAAAATCACAAGAAGCATAACAGTTACATTAAATACGCAAATCCATGAACTCAAAAACTAAAACACAAATTAAACTAAACCTTGTAAAAAAATGTGCTTAACCATCATACGAAGATATCCGTTGTTGGAGAAGTAACGTGCTAAACCTACTTTGAACTCGACTGATACCAAATCAATTAAACCACCATTTAAATTCGTCTATGTCCACGAACCACCACGATTATATCAAACCAGCAGCTATTTTGTATTATTCATTCAGTGGTATGAATACTTTTTTCATTTTCGATTTATCAGTAAGATAAAACGAGCTCCCAAACTCAGTAAAAATCAAACTAATAAGCTATCGTAAAGCTTACAAGTCAAGAACTATTTTATAATGATTAAAATAGACTAAGAGTAATAAGAACAGTTTTTATACCGAGAACATAAACATATTAAAACACAGATTTCAAGCAAAATTAAACAAACTTTATTTATTAAAATAGAAACTTATTACAAAATCATTACATGAGAAAAAGAAATAAAACTCCTAAGACTAAATTATCATTATAACAATATTACTAAAGAAAGGGATAAAGATGAAACGTTTTTCTTGGGGTTTTTATAGGCTAACCGGATGGGTAGTTTGTTGGTGGTGAAGTGATTCTCAGCCATTCGATCTTCTCTCCCCTTTCTCTTTCTTGTCTGTTAATCATCCAAGGGTGGATAATTACCCTCGTTCACTTAGATTGCCAGAGTGGCAATTATTTTGTTTCTTGTGCTTCTTGTATGCTGATGTGGAAGCCAATCATTGGATAAATGATTGGATGAGAGTAAATCAACCAATATGAATTAATGAGTGACAAGGCAATGATGCCACGTATGATAGAAGATAGCACTATCTTCCTTCTGAATTTCTTGGGGTTTATTTGGAGAGCGTGGAGTACAATCCAGGGCAGATAAGAAAACCCCAAAAACTAGGGTTCCTCATTGTTGGGTTGTTCTTCCATTTTTTCTCTCTCTATTCACGTCTCTTTTACTTTGTGTATAATTTTTCTTGTTTGTATCGTTGTAAACTTTGACCAAAGTAAGAAACTTATAAACTAACTTTCACCGACTAAATTTTTTCACTTGGGCTTTCATTATAAAAATTCCACCGCTTCTAACATGTGTTGGGCTTTTATCCTTATTGATCCAACAAGCATTCTTACTCTCGTTTAATTCCTTTTTTGTATTGGGCTTTTAACCCAATAGTGAATAATACAAACTCCTCAAATGGGCTTTTAGGCCCATTAACCAAAAGTAGGACCCACAAGGCCCAAATTAACTTTATAATATTAAATCCTCTAAAAGCGACTCGTCTTTTGGCTTCTCGATCTTTTCTTCAAACTTGTGTCGTTTTTACTGGTTTTTGTGAACTTTGGTACCTACACACATGAAACAACAAAACATGCAAATACAAGGCAAAATTCTTATGTTTTATGCAATTATTGTTTATTTATTGATATAATTGATATGACTAAAATCACTCATATCAAACTCCCCCTTGCTAAGCAATTGTCGTATACTCACGCAATGATAAAATTAAAACTACTAACTAAACTTTTATTTAACTTTTGACACTTTATTTTGCAAGGACATAATGTATTGCTTTCATTATTTGAAAATTAACTTTTAGGATCATAAAACTCAAATAGACTCATCGTCCTCGACTTTTTACTTTTCCAAGCCAAGATTAAAAACAAGATCATTGTCAATCATAAGTCCCAATGTTAAGACCACTTATACAAGTAATTTGTGTTAAACTCAATCTCCTATTATTCCTAATTGTGTCTTTAAATTTTAAATTATCGTAATTCACCCAAAGGCTCATTTGACTTATTTAATATAATTATTAGTCCAAAAATGAAGGCAAAAACGGTGTAAACTCAACACTCAAAACCTAACCTCGACTTCAAAAACCGTTGTCACTAAAGAAAGCCCACATCAAGGATAACTTAACACGATTTGAGGGATAAATCCCCGGATCCGAAATTTGGATAATAGAACTATTAAAGCAACAATAAATCCTCCGAAGTCAATTTTGACCTTATTAATAGAGTTAGCAGCAATTACATCATGCACCTTGAGGCTCTTTAAGATGTAAAAGCGCTCCTTATTTATAATCCACACCCGAAGGCTCCTTGGACATAAACAAGGGAATTGACATTCACCATCCCACCTTATGGCTCATGATGATGAAGCATTTTTTATTAAACACGTCACCATGCCATACACCCTAAGGCTCTAATGACAAGGTAAGTGCTACATGAATCCCACCCGAAGGCTCATAGAGAACACGTTTTTATTTCTTATTATTATTATGATATGTATAGTAAGCCAAATTTCCGCAATCCCATGATCAAAAGTCCATGACGTTGACACCCTCAATGTGTTCTCACTTTAATTACAAGGGAAGAAAAAGAATGAGCTACGAGTTAAGATATTAAGCCTAGACTGCCAAAAACTTCATTTATTAAGCAATTAATATTCAAGCATGAAAATTAAATACGAGGAGATAGAATCAAACACAAAAATACTTATACAAGGAAAACTTAACCTTTAAACTTATGATTCAACTTTATCATCTCTTGTTCTCCATATTGTAAATCTAAAAAATGTAAGAATAATGGATACTTAGCCAATTAAATCAAAGTTTTGGGTTTTCAAGTCATCTATAGGATCAAAATTAAAATGTAAGAATAGGCGTCTCACAATATCTTTCTTGGAAAGAAAGTTGATGGTATCAAAATTAAAATAAGATAAACGTTGATGCCATATCCATGCCTGAGTCACTGAAGCTTTAACCATGAAGCAAATTGGAGTTGTAGAAGTTGTGTCTTGAAGTGAAATAGTGTAGAGATCAGTACCCCGTGTACCGGTAAGTAAGTCATTCCTATCATAATCACGAACAAAACATGTCTTCTTTCTGAAGGCAACCTCCAAATCCGCATCACAGAATTGACCAACCGAGAAAAGATTGTGATTGAGCCCTTCGACGTTGTATACCCTTTTTATCGTTATATTTCCCTGAACCAAATCTCCATATCCTTGTGCAAATTGATCATTTCCGAATCGGACCGTACCCAGGAACTTCTCCACGAAGTTAATTAGAAGCTTGAGATTCCCCGTCATGTGCTGCGTGCATCCGGAGTCCAGTATGAAGAGAATTATTTGTATCACCAGCAGAAGAGTTAGAACACGATGGAGCATTTGCTAAATTGGATACCACAGTAGTTGTGATTGTAGAATCATTAGTGTCCTTAGCAACATTTAAAGGCATACTAACACTCGTTGTCACATTTTTTGTCCTAACTTTAGGCATCCATTTATATCCTGGAGGACATTGATTAGCAAACCACCATTTCCAAGACTTGATAGCAGACTCATATAATTCCCTAATTCTACTTCTAGGGTTCTTAGTGGTGGAGTCTGATGCAATACTTTGCTTAGTGGGGGTTGCACCAGAATGGTTCACTTTGCGTTTGGGTTTAATAACACTAATAGGCATCGCAACTTGTTTCTTAGTTCTAGTATCTACCCCTTTGACATTATTGATAGCACACAAAGAATGATTAGCATTAGCACATTTTCCACATTTAACACAAACAAATTTCACATTCATCGCATTCAAATCATTCAAATCATTCAAATCGTCATTACACGCGATTATAGACTTTTTATTCTTAAAAACATTCAAATTCCTAGGGTGTTCTTCTACTTCCTTCATCTTCCCTTGACACTTGTGTTTCCAGATCTTATCATTCACTTGAGTGCTCTTATGCTGAGGCCGGCTAACACTAGCAGTGGAGACTACTCCTGTAGTAGAAGACACACGAATATTAGTGTTTCTAGAAGTCTGAGTCGAGTGACTAACTTTGTTTGTGGGTTTAGTGGTCATTATATACATCCCTGTTTTAATCACATTATTGTGCTTAAAGCTTGGTGCTACAATATTCCTTATGGGTTGAGTATGTGGTAACCTTTCCTTTCCATCCATCTTGGGGGAAAACACAGGTTTTGCAAACGAGGAATTTGAGAAAGCAGATGGTTTTCCCAAGATAGAGGATTTATTAACTTTAGAGGCATTGGGTTGTCTAACAAAAGGTTTCTTAACGCTAGGTTCCACAACTTTCCCACCCATCTTAGCAACGAGTTTCTTCAACTCTGCTATTGTTGTGTCTTTTTCTTGTAACTGAGCTTTCAAATCCGAAATATCAAGACTTTTTTCGTTTAGTAATCGACATGACTCAGATAATTTTACTTCCAAAGGTGTATCATTTGAAAAGCTGCCAACTTTCTTTTGCAAAGCAAGTTCAAGTGAGTGACAATGTTTTTGAAGATAATCATATCTATGTTGAAGTAACGAAAACTCTTTTTGGTCAATTTTATTCGAAAGCTCAGTTTCAAGACGTTCACATTCTTTAACTTGATCAAGATATTTGCATGCAACATCAGAATATTCATCAATATCAGCACAAGATGTAATATAAGCACACATAATATCTTTTGAGAGACATTCATGTAAGAGTAGATCATATGCTGTAGAAAACTCGTCTCTTTCAGGTTGATGGTCGTTCACTTCTTGTTCAAGAGATTCCACATATTTCAAATCATCAAATATTTATTGCTTAATTAGTGTTTCAAATTCCAAAGTATGTTTTTGCGTTCTTTCCACAAGCAGAATCAAAATACTTTTCACAAGCACAGTTATATCGTGAGGAATTTCTTTGTCTCCTTTCGAAAGTTCACGTTTTTTCCAGTCATCATCAACAAACTTTTTGAAATTTTCAATGTTACTCTTGAGAATACTAAGTGCTTGCTTACTCTTGCTTACAGAAGCTTTATATGGCAAATAGTCAATAAATTTTGAAACATTAGTTTTCTTAGTGACAAAAGCTTGTCTTCATTTAATTCTTATTTGTTCACATTCGAAATATATTTGCTCACGAGTTCTCTGTGTTTGTGGTTTGAAAAGACCATAAAGACTGTTTTCATAATCTTAATTATATGGATTAACAAATTCTTTATTAACTGTTGGTCTACTCTCTTCTTCCAAATCGTGTGTCTCTTCACTATCGAGCCTAACAACAAGACAATCAAGATCGGTCCATTGGGACTCATCAAGATATAAGTGTTGATTCTCAGATTGAGATTGCTCAAGGTACTTAGGATTTGCAAAACTAGGTCTATCCTTGAAAAACGAACGAGGTGCCAACATTCTCATGGTTTTAATTGATTGATTAGTTTTGTAAACAATTTTCTTGTAAAAATCAAGTTGAGTTTCAAGTTCCACCATTTTGTCGATGTTATTCGCTTGTTTAGTTTTGAAATCCTTTTGCATCTTTTCAACCACAGCTTTCTTTTCATTAGCAAGTTTAGTTTTATCCTCTTGAAGAAAAACATTTACTTGATTTAGCTCATTGACTTTAGTGGTAGCAAGATAAGTTTTGTGACGTTCAGTACTCAAAGAGGTGTTATAATTACGTTTCTCTTGTTCTAGAAGCTTAAGAGTTTTGTTGTATTTCTGTTGAAAATCGTCCTTTTTGACATTAATTAAACACCATTTGTACCCCTCAATATCATTGGTCTTTTGAAGAAGCTAAGCTCTATAGCTATCAATGGTCTCATTATATTTAATTAAAGCAGCTTTACATTCTTCAAAATTTTGAGTGAGCGTAGCGTTTGCCTTCTTTAATTGCTTTTGACTCTTTCTAGTTTCTTTGACATCTTTTTGTAATGAAGCAATTAAGTGTAGAATCGTGATAATCTTATAACTAATCAAGAGGGTTGTTGTTATTCTAGAAAGAGAGTAGAGAGAGAAACAAAGAAAACTTTATTAAGTGTGAAAATTAGTAAAACAACCAACACCCCTTTCCATGGTGGAAAGGGGTTTATATACCCAAGTCCTTAAGTGGACTTGGGCCTCCGGCCCATGAACATGCTCATGGGTCGGGCTAAACATAAATATTACTTAAACAATACTAGGAGCTATAACTATATTCTTGGAGTTACCGAGACTTTCTTTATAAGAAAAATGTATTTCCAACAATCTCCCCCAAAGGAAAGTCACTCCAAATTTACAAAGTCCTAATCTAGCATGTTAGATCTTGTTCTTGAGCTCGTAGTCCAATTTCTCTTTTTTTCTTTAACTTTTCTTCCTTTTGTGAATATGTGTTGAATAACATCAGGCTTTTGCTTGGAACATGTTCTTTTCGCCTTTCACGTGCAATCTTTATCTTCTTGTGATGTTCGCCTCTTGGTGACTTCATGTCCCACACACCTATCTTTTGTTGAATTCTTGAAAGTTTCAGAGTCGATACAGCGGAAGACTTTTAGGTCAGACTTTCTTGAAGTTTCTGAAATATTTGATGCAGAAGGAATAGGTATGTGAGGACGACTTCAACTGGTACACCGCAACGCCATCGTCTTCGAACACAGAAACATAATAAGAAACGAATAAAATGGCTTTGACATTTTATTCTAAATCGGTAGCATTTTACCTCTGGCCGGTGAAGACCGTTGGACGATAATAAATATCGTACTTGTGACAGGTAGCTCTAATTAAAGATCTCCTTGACAAGATTTCGCGGGTAAACCCGTTCTCTTTATTCGACCGTCCAAAGCTGACTACGAACATAAAGAGTGAATCATTTGGATTAAAAATCCTTATGATTGAAGCCGTCAATTCATGAAACCTGGAACAAGTGAATTTCAATTAAGATTTTCACCATCTTTGCTTTCCAGTTGTCACGAGCTTGATTCAAATAGAATCTTGCTTGTCACCTACCAAGTGCTGTTTGATGTTAACACTAGAAGGATTTCCACTCATCACTGTGAACACTAAAGAGTGTCTAATACAGGGTTTTATCCAAGTATAAAAATTTTATCGTCCGATCTTTTCGAATTAATTACTAGTAATTAGTGCGACTCAGTCGTTCTTGGTGGAAAATAAAATGGTTTGGTTATCTATGTTTAAACTAAAAGCAAACATGAAAATTTCGTTGAGTAAAATAAAAGCTTTAAGAATTAAACTAAAATTACTAGAAAACTTTGTAAAAACAAGAAATTAAACCCATTCGGAATGCAGTAATCGGAATGTTATCGGAATGCCTTAATCGGAATATGATCGGAATGCACAAAATGAATGCTGTCGGAATATCAAAATAATGCCCATCGGAATACCATAAAAATGACCTCCATCGGAATGTATAAAGAAAACGGCTATCGGAATAAATGAAATTAGCTTCTATCGGAATAACATGAAATTAACCCCCGTCGGAATGCTATCGGAATAGCAATCAGAATAAAACCAAACCAGATCGGAATAGTAAAACCCTATTCCGATCCTTGTGATCGAAATACTAGAGAGCAAATCGGAATGTGAAGTCCCTTATCGGAATGTAAGATCGGAAAGGGGTTTACCTTTCCGATGGTATGTATTCGAAAATAAGCCAAGTTTTAAGCTATTTTTAATAAGCTCAAAACAATAATTGATCGAATTAATAATAAGCCGAACTAATAAGCCTACATTAAGAACTTTTTAAACTTTAAATAAGCAACTTTTCAAAACAAACTTTAAAAACACTAAACTTTTAAGAAAACTTAAAAAAGTAAATAAGCTAAATACTAAATAAGCCAAAAAGCATAACAAGCCTTAAGCTTAATCATATAAAGACTTATATAGGATTAAAAAGATAAACTTTTTAATCACATAAACATCAAATCTAAGCAAAATCAAAGATTATAACGGATCAAAATCAACTTAAAAATAAAGAAAGGTAGAAGAAGATTAAAGATAAAAAGCTTAACTTGAACTTGTAGATTAAAGATTCCAAAATACAAGATTGAATTAAAGCTTAAAACATGAAAGAAAGAAAAGATGAAGTTTTAGTGAGAGAAAGTTAAACAATTTCTCTCTCTAAAGATAAAACTAAAGAAAGAAAAATAAACTAGCTAACACCCTCCTAATGTGTCATTAGGAGGGTATTTATAGGAGATGGGGAGGTGTATGTGCTTCCTTCTTTCTTTCTTTCTTCTCGACTCGATTCATTGTCTTTCTCGACGTCGTCTCGGGATTTGTCGATGTAAATTGAACTCGTCTTCTAATTTTCTTCTATAATTAGACTTGAGTTCTTCGACTTCATTAAACTTCCGTCTTTAGACTTTTTCTTCGATAATTCTTCAGAATAGGCCTTGGACTTCCGTTCTTTTTGCACTCTTGATCTTTTGACTTCGTCTTTTCTCGTTTTCTTCGATAAAAGCCCGTGAAAGCCCGTGTTTTCTTCCTTTTTCATCTTTTGGTCCTAAAACACAATAAAAACACAAACCACGTATAATTCCGACTTTTACGACATAAAATACACGTTTTGGTCTTGTTATTATTAGAAATAAGTGGTAAAAGGATAAGTGTTTTCACACTTATTAAATCCCCTACACTTTACCATTGCAATGCCCTCATGCAATGCATTAATTTCAAAGCACATGTTACATTTCTCATCATAAATAACCCACCTTGGCCTTTATTAAAAAGATAGAAATATATATACAAAACAAGTAAAGAAATCAAAGACTTACATTGGGGTTTTGGTCGTCAGGAATGTTCATCATCCTCAAGTTTCACGTTCCCCAAACCAAGCATAAAAACGAGATCATTGTTATTATAAGTTAGCAAACTAACACGAATTCATGTGGGCAAATTATTTACTTAGACTCCCTTATTCCTAGGTGTATCTCTTATATTTTAATTTTGTCTTGAATGATCACGAGGATGCATTGTTTGACTTATTTCAATAGTTATTTAGGCTGAAAATAAAGTGGGACGATTTAAGCAATAGTTAGCTAAAGGACAAAATCTTTTAAAACTACTTCTCGGGACCTCTTAAAGTTCATATCTTGGCATAACTCGCTTCATGATTTGAGACCTTTCTCGCACCGATATTTGGCAGCGACTTCATACTTCGAATCTTTGAGAGACGTTCTTGAAATTATGGTCTTCTCTTCATAATAGGAGTTTCTTCACTTGAAGTTTTTTAAATATTTATCAAATTTTGACCACGACTTCTTTATTTTTCTCCAATCTTTATTTTGGACTTTGATATACAACGATCCGCCTCCTTTTAGGACTTGGATCTATTTATCCTCATACCTTGTTAGGGCCTTTTTGGATAGACTTCTCCATGATCTTTAGGGGAGTATTTTCTTTTCGTCGTGTGTCTCGATCCTTCATATTGATTTTCGATAAATGATTCTTCACATCACTTTTGGATCTTTAGCAACAAATGTAGCCCTCATGCCTTGTTAGGACCTTTATGGACTCGCCAATCTTCGCATCCCGCTTCAATAAGTTATGCCTTGGCTATGAACTCTAATTAATACCGAGCAACTTTTAAACGATCTTGTGCTAGAAGCTAAGTAACTTTTCAAACCGTATAACCTTATTTATTGTAGATAAATTTATTAGCAAGCGATGGGAGAAAAAGCTTATAATCAACTCACATAAATTCACGAAAGAATACCAAACTTATAATTGACTCTATCATCTCTCGTTCTCCACAATTTAAAATCTCAAGGAATGAGACTCGTGGATGCTTAGCCAATTAAATCAAAGTTTTGGGTTTTCGAGTCATCTATAGGATCTTGCAAATTCTTAGACTTTTTCAAGTTTAGAAATCGCATTTTAAAGTTCCCTTTATAAACGATCTCAAGGATCAATTATAGGAACTTGCGAAAAGTTCTTGTTCTTAACCCGTGAGAGTTAAGACTTTCACGTTTTAAAGTTCCCTATATAAAAGCCTAGCAAAACTTGACTTAAACACGTTAAGGATACTAGCTAGAGTAAACTTAGATAAGTAAACTCGGGTTGAGTCAAAATATTCACGACTTTGAACAATTTAAAAACACTTTATTGAAAATTTATTCTAGCAAAGAAAGAAAATAACGATAACAAAGGAAAATTACAAGGCCAAAATAGATTAAGATTTTTGAAAAATGTCTAAAAATCAAATTTTCCGGTTAAAATGAGGACAAATTCATGGAAAAGCTCACTTACTTCGATATAAGTCCCCCTACACTTGATATAAACATTGTCCTCAATGTTTAAGCATGTGGGAGTAAACTCCCCTACACTTAGGACATTGTGCACTTTGGTTAAATCGTTAAGGAAAGGACAACTATAGTGATTTCAGTGTGAACATATAAGATATGAAATATTGAATCACGACAGTTTAGGATAGAACCGGGAAGACGGGTACAAGGGATCACAGTTCGTCAAAAGTCATCGAGAATGGATCTTTGAAGCTTCTGATCCCTGCATCGAAAGAAACAATACAACAAACACATACGGGGCTCCCCTTACACTTATTATGAAAAAGGTAAAGGATAGATCAACGGGTTGCCTCCCGAGAAGCACTTGTTTTTGTTAACTGAGTCACGAGCCTGACTCGACCCATAACTAATTGAAGGGAAACGTGGTGAGGGATGGAATCATCTCTCGAGAGATGTCGTCACCAAAGTACAACTTCACGCGCTGGCCATTCACTTTAAAATTGGGCCCATTTGGCTGAGAAAGCTTAATGGTGCCATATGGGAAGACTTTGGCGACGGTGAATGGACCAGACCAACGGCTCTTCAGCTTGCCCGAGAAGATCTTCAACCGAGAGTTAAAGAGTAAAACTTGATCACCAACGTGGAACTCTCGGTTCTTAATCCTTGCATCATGAATGATCTTGGTCTTCTCTTTGTAGATCAATGAGTTCTCATAAGCTTCATTCCTTAGTTCATTGAGCTCGTTGAGTTGAATCTTCCAAAGATCACCGGCTTTGTTGATGTCAAAATTGGCCCACTTCAAGGCCCAGTACGCCTTATGTTCCAGCTCAATAGGGAGGTGACATGCCTTCCCGTACACACGGCGATATGGAGTGCAACCTATCGGCGTCTTATATGCGGTACGGAAAGCCCACAAAGCATCGTCTAACTTATCGGCCCACGAGGCACTATGCTCTCCCACAGTTCGCTCTAATATTCTCTTTAATCCATGGTTAGATATCTCGGCTTGACCATTTGTTTGTGGATGATAAGCGGTGGAAAGACGGTGATTGACACCGTACTTAGCCATGACTCGAGCAAATTGATCATTGTAAAAATGAGTCCTGTGGTCACTGATTATAGCACGAGGAACACCGAATCGAGCAAAAAGCTGCTTCAAAAAGTTCACAACCACCCTCGCATCATTCGTAGGGAGAGCCTTAGCTTCAACCCATTTAGATACGTAGTCAATGGCTACGAGGATGTACTTGTTCCCTTTAGATGATGTAAATGGCCCCATAAAGTCGATGCCCCATACATCAAAGATTTCACATTCTTGTATGAAAGTTTGAGGCATCTCATCTTTATGTGTGATCTTGCCTTGTCTTTGGCAAGCATCACAACGTTTAACCATTTCATTAGCGTCATGATAAATGGTGGGCCAATAGAATCCCGAGTCAAAGACTTTCTTCGCGGTGTAGTTGGGACCAAAGTGACCACCGGTGGGTCCTTTATGGCAAGCTTTGAGAATGTCTAAAGCTGCGGGTCCATCAACACACCGATGAATAATCAAATCAGCACATTGTTTGAAGAGATAAGGGTCATCCCAAAAGTAAGTCTTAACATCTTTAAAGATTGAAGGTCTACGAGATTAATGGCCTATTCTATGTGATGGATTTGATGGATTAAGATGGTTGATTGATTGATAAATAAAGAAGAAGATGAAGGAAGGAGATGAGGGATTAGAGAGAGAAAGGAGAGAAGGGAGAAAGTTAGAGAGAGAAAGTGAAAATGGAATAATGATTAAGTGAAATGACAATCAACAACCCCTCCTAACATGCTAGGAGGGGATATATATAGCCCACCCTACATGTGGGCTATATGGACCATACATTAACTAAATGGATCACGAGCCCGTTACATAATTATCGTTGGAGCGACCGATCCTTCATAAATACGTAAAACGTATTTCCAACAATCTCCCCCTAAGGGAGGTCGCTCCAAGAAACAAAGTTCTAAATAGTCTCTAACTCGTGATCTATGCTAACTAAGATGTGACCGAGACTTTATTGGGAAAAACGTATTTCCAACAATCTCCCCCTAAGGGAGGTCACATCTTTTTACAAAATCTTAAACCTAGCATCTATGCTTGAGTCTTCGATCTTGTTCTTGTGAATATGCTTGATGTGATCTTTGACTTTAGTCTTGAGCATGTTTCCTTGCCTTGACCTTGTGCATTCTTCACTTGTGATATTTGCCTCTTCGTGACTTCATGTTCCACATACTTATACTTTTAAATTCTTGAAAGCTTCAGAGTTTGATACATCGGAAGACTTGACCTTCAGGCTTTCTTGAATTTGTTGAAGTACTAATTGTATGTAGTATAAGCATGTGGTGACGACTTCTTCTGGATTGTACACCGCAATGCCACCTTTTTGTTACGCTGCATAAGACAGTTAGCAACAAACAATATACACGGATGAAATGGCCTTGAACATTTCATTCTAATTCGGTAGCAATTTACCTCCGGTCGGTGAAGACCGTTGGACGATATTAAATATCGTACTTGTGGCAGGTAGTTTCAATAAAGAACCTCCTTGACAAGATTTCGCGGGTAAACCCGTTCTCTTTACTCGACCGTCCAAAGCTGACTGCGAACGTAAAGAGTGGATCATTTGGATAATATTATCCGCATGATTTGAAGCCGTTAATTCATGTTCCTGGAACAAGTGAAGTTTAATTAAGAACTGCACCATCGTTGCTTTCCAGTTGTCACTAGCTTGATTCATATAGAATCTTGCAAGTTACCTACCAAGTGCTGTTTGATGTTAACACTAGAAGGATTTCCATTCGTCACTGTAAATACTTAATAGTATTACTCTGAATGTTCTGGCAAGATCACTAAGATATTGCGTAGAGGCCTGGAACGTGTTTAAATTCATTTAAGAATTAAACCACTGTTTCTTTCCAGTTATCACAAGTTTGATTCATAAAGAATCGCACAAGTCACCTACCATGAGCTTTTTGATATTCGCTCAAGAAGGATTTCCATCTTCATTGTAAATACTTTCGTATTACTCGGATGTTCAGGCAAGATCATGAAGATTTTGCGTAGGACTCTTAAGATCTTTCTTACTTTTCACAGTATGTGAAGAAGCAAGGAAATATGAAAGTGTGTCCTAATGAGGTATTTGATGATCTCAAATGGCTCTAGACTCGATCGTGCATTTTGGATTTTAGTGATCGGAGGCTGGAGAGGAGTGCCACCTTTTCAATACCAGTCTATTCGGAGTGAATAAACCAATAGATAACGTGTTGATCTCCGTGTGATTAAAACAAATACCTTTTGAGAGATATTTGAGTTAGCTGGGAAGGGTTGTGCATTGCATCACTGGGTCCATGACGTCTTTCTTCAATATCGAGAATCATTAGCAAAAATGACCTCAATAGCATATGTATTGACCCGGTTTCTGCCTAAAGTTGTAAGGAGGGCTTCTTTCTTTACACCCTTTATCTTTACATTTCTTTTTCATTCTTCAACCCCTTCAATGCTTACCAATACGTCATCACTAGCACCTTGTTGTGATTGTTCCAGTGCTAACTTAAGTACTTGGTCGGCATTCAGCTACGTTCACAATCTTTCTCCATCTTTCCTAAGGACTACTATTTCTAGCTATGGAATGTCCTTGGGAAGATTCCTCTGGTTCTAGAGAAATCATTGGACTTTAACCTATCCTACCATCCTTATGTCACCACAATCTTCACCGTCGTGAATAGAGATGTTTTGGGTAAGTGTATGTCACCATGAAATCCATTTTGAAGTGCAAATCCATTTTGCTCCCCCTTAACATATGCTACGATATCCGAAAACATTTTGCACATGTCGGGATGAGCTATCACGTTAAGTCAAACCATTTATGATTGATCATATCCCATATTAAATCACATTTTCTCCCCCATATTAAAAATATTAACCCAATCGATGTTTTTAATATCAATTGATTTAATAGCATTTTAAGAAAATTTGGGAAGAAAAATGCAAGTCCAATTATCTTCATGAATTACACAAGCTCCCCCTCAAATTAATGAGGGTGTGCTGAAACGTAAAATAAATACCTTTTAAACACAAGTGTAAGGTATTTATCACGTGCAAAGATCATATATGATAATGAATTCACAAGATTAGCAATTTACGAGGTTGGACCTGAATGATGGAGAACATCATATGAAAGAAGCACATGGTTCTTGTTCACGAATGTTGGTCTTCCTCGTAATTTCTGAAGTTATCTCTTGACTCCATGTGCATGATTGATATCATTGTCTTAACACCAATATGTGAACTTGGCACTCTCGGCATCAAGGATTCTGAATGCTGGACAATTGCTCCCCCTCAATTGTTGACCCGTGTTCTATTGAAAGAGCTGTAGTCACCGTTTGAGTAGTCGTATCGTCGAGTATGTAGATATCAATTGCAACGAACTTTGGATTGTGGAGTTGATAACTTCGGATTCTGAAGTCAAAGCTTTCCGGTGAAATGCTTGACTTCAAAGTGAAAAGCGGGTTACTATCGGAAACAATAGCAAACCATTTTGAGCATGTTTTAAAAGTTTGAACTTCTGCTCGAACTTTATTTACAACCCCGTGTCATTATTGAATGACATTTCTAGGTTCGTAAATATTATCGATTCCAGAAGACATGCTCGTTTTATCAAAACATTTTTGAACACACAATTTTGAAAGATTTAGAAAAACCTTTTGAGAAATTCTCGAAAAATTGTGTTCAAAGTTTTGAAAACCAATCACTTGAGCTTAAGATGTTGAATATCTTATAAAGCGAGCTCAAGTCCGAGAAGTTGTAAACTTCTCGTTGTTAAGGATAAGTTACCATCGGCGATAAGCTTTCCTTTTATCTGAAGGACGAGTCCTAAGCTGACATTTACTTAGAAGTCGTGTTCATGAGCTTGAAAACTTTGACTGTTTTAATGGAAAGCTCATGACCGAGAAAGGTTAATTTCTCGTTACGAGGAAAAGTTCTCTTATTTAAAAGATACACTTTCCTTTCTGAGCTTAAAACTTCGAATGTTTTAATACAAGCTCATGACCGAGAAAGGTGAATTTCTCGTTAAGAGGATAAGTTATCATAAAAGATAATCTTTCCGTTATATATAAAGTTCGAGTTACAGTCTGACATTTAACTATAAGTCATATACACGAGCTTAAAACCTTTGAATGGTTTTAATGTAAGCTCGTGTCCGAGAAAATTTAATTTCTCGTTGTAAGGATAAGTTTATCATCGGCGATAAACTTTCCTTTATTTGAAGAACGGGTTACCATCTGATATTTAATGATAAACCACTTACACGAGCTTAAAACCTTTGAATGGTTTTAGGGTAAGCTCGTGTCCAAGAAAACTTAATTTCTTGTTAAGAGGGTAAGTTATCGTTGCGTAGATAAACTTCCCTGTCTCTGAAGTCCGGGTCGTCGTCTGTCATTTAACGAGGAGCCATTGTGCATGAGCTTAAAAACTTGGAATGTTTTTGATATAAGCTCATGCCCGAGAAAAATTAATTTCTCGTTGTTAGGATAAGTCATCATCGGGATGAACTTTCCTGTCTTTTGAGATCGAGTTACAGTCTGTTATGTGACTGTAAGTCCTTGTACAAGCTTTAACCATGAATCCCTTGAGATACTAGTTTCTCCGATATCTGCTTCTTCAGCAACCAAACTCTAAGAGTGTCCTTAGTTGAACGGTATACAACGATTGGACCGCTTCGTTCTTTTGGAACATCAACTTTGGTACCTGCATTCTCATTAGGAGTTTGTATACTTTTGCATGGGTTAGAGATATCTATTTTAGAAGCACGTGGGGGTTCACGGTTTTCTTTTCTTGTGTCAGAGGTGGCCTGAGGGGATGATTCACTTGTCTTAGTCGGCAAACGTTTCCTTTTATAGAAAATCTTAAGTTCAGGCTTAAGTGATGTATCATCCTTTGCAATTTCCTCCCTAGTAGTCTTCGTAGAATCAGAGATTATCCTAGTTAAAGGGCACTCGTTTCCTACAAGAGTGAAAGATCTACCAGTGGGGCGCCACATTTTACCAATGGGTTTGATTTTAGCGATCCACTGGGATTTAAGTCTAGCACGGGAGTTCACCTCATTAAGCAATTTTTTGATACAGGAATCATGATTTGCCGTAAAGACACATTTTCTTCATGTTTTACAGGTAGCATATTTAATGTCCGAGTAATTCCTAGATGTTTGATCGATGCTCCTAGGAGATGACATGCTACGGTTAGCAGTGTTGGGTAATCTAGAAGGCATGTGACTAGGATTGACATTGCTATCTCTTACATGTGTCTTTTGCATAACTTCCCTTAGACCAGATTTATGGCCAACGTCATTTGAACTAGTTCTAGACGTGGTCTTGGTATTTTTAGGGAAACTAGGGGCAATCATCTGATTAGATCTTGCTAACGCTGTTTTGATCACATTGGGCCTAGTTGCTGGAGTGACTGGTCTAGAAAACTGAACCAAATCAACTTGGGAGGCAAACCGCGGTCTCGAGGATTGTGGTCGCTCGGATCTAAATGCAGTAGGTTGTCTGACAATCGGTTGTCTGACGAACTGATTTGTAGGCGGTTTCCCCAAGATTGATGGTTTTTCAAGCTTAGTGTCCACACTAGGTCCTCTAGTTTTCCTTAACTCGTTTTTCAACGCAGCTATAGCAAAAACCTTTTCCTGTACTTGGGCCTTTAATGTCTCATTTTCTTTGAGCAAGTTATCTTGGGATGCCAACTTAGATTCAAGCAGTTGAATTTGTTTCAAAAGATTATCCTTTTCAGCTTTAGAATCTCGAACTGTTTGATCCAATTTTCTTTCAAGAACAACGTTTGACTTTTCAAGTTTTTCAAAGTATGTTTCAAATTTATCCGTTTTCTTAGAAAATTCAAGTTTGGCATCCTCAAGATCTTTTGATTGCCGAGCTACGATCATTTCGAGCTCTTTAATCTTGGAATCAGAATCAGTTAACGAGGCAGTTATAAAGCATTTATCATGATGTTTAGCATTTTGAACACCTTCTCCCCCATTATGACTCACATCGGATGAATCAGAAGTGGTATTTCTATCACTCTTTTCCATCCCATGTTTGTCATAATTAGGTTCAGAATGCTCAATATGCGGCATATCATCAGCATATACATCATAAACAACATTACATTGTACCATGTTTGCCGGCTCTTCGTCATAAACGGGTACGGTGTCAGCAAAAGAGATCTCGTGAACAGTTCCTGACGTGCCACTGGTATCATGTTGTCCTCCTGATTCCGTGCTCTTGGCATTGAAAGGCTCCAAGTTTTCAACCGTATGACCATTCTCCTCTTGCATCTGCGGCATTGATTCTTGCACTCCATTATCATACGTTTGCTGAAGTTGTGATTGTTGATAAATCGAAGACGAAACCGATGTCATGAGTTTCAATATTGTATCACGGAAAACTCGAAGCTCGGTATGTGTATCTCGAAGAAATGATTGGCAAATCACAGAACTTTCAGGCTTAATGATATTGAATTGGAGGAAAGGCGTGAGTTGGGTCACAAGATCCTTATAGGCAAGTGCCGATGCAGAGTGATTAAAGTTTCCATGGTTGAGTTGCTCGGCGAGTTGGGTCAAAGTGGTAAAAATTGAGTCGATGAATATATGACGATCTTGTCCAAAGATTGTCACAAATTCGCTCCCTCCTTGAATCCCCGAAAGAGTGACAAGATGAGACTGGAGCATTTGAAATGAATTTATACCACTTTCTCGAGCTTTGTCTTGCATTCGATGCAAGTCTCCCTCTTTAAGTTTCGAATTGAACGAATCCATTGAAAATCGAGGAAAGATAAAGAAAAATGATGTGGATGTTGGTGTTGTCGGGTTTTTACAATTCGATTCGGCTCAAAAGATGTTGTCGGCTCAGATGATGAAAAATTAAACCCGATCAAAAATTCGTAGTCACTAAAAATGAAGTCCGTCACTTTTGTCTTTCAAATCCTGCCACAAAAATGTTTAACCCGACAACTATTTTTCACGTTAATACTTTTAAGAATACCCGCCTCAACACGGTTTGTCAAAAATTAATAAACAAAATATTACTAAACTAAAAAATATAAAAGTGACAAAAATACAAAATAAATGTAAATAAAACTCTGGACTTAATCTTAACAATACATAAAAAGAAATGTAACCAAAAATGTAAAGATTGCGTTTTCTAAAAAAATATTATAACGATTCTAAAAAAATACGTGTCCAGGATAAATGAAAAATGTCAAAAGACATAGTAATCTCCGCCTCTCACACGTGGAACACCCTAATATACCTTGAACTCTCCGCCTCACTTAATCCCTATAATAAAAAACTCTCCAAATTCAGTCTTGTTTCCTCCGTCACTCTTATCTCTTCTCCCAAAGAATAGTACACGCTCTCTCTCTTATCACTCATACCAAAAATCATCCATTACCTTGTTTCCTCCGTCCATATCTCTCTCTCTTCTCAAAACAAAAACAATCTCATCTCATACAAATCAAAATCCTTTACACTCAAGATATATTACCGACGAAACTCTTTAATCAAATCAAACCACAATATCCATGAACAGAGAATCAAACTGCGATGATTTTGGTTATGAGACCAGTCAAAATACGAGAGGATGAATGCTACAAGATCTTTAATAGGTCTCGGGTAGGTTTTTCTAATACTGTCGAATCACAATCTTTCTCTTCATCTGTCGTGTCTTTCTGGTCTAGTGTCGAGTCTTTGGTGATTGTGGTGATTGCGAGTCTGAGTGAGGGTGTTGTGAGTGAGGGTGTTGTGAGTGAGGGTCGAGTCTAGCTGATTCGAGTGGTTGTGGTCTAGATGAGAAAAAAAATGTGAGTTGGTTTGTCGAAAGAAGTTATTTTGTCTGAGGGAGTCCAGTGAGATGAGTAGTCGTGTGAGTGTGTCGAGAGACGAGAGGGTTTGGGTTGGGTGGTTTTTGTTTGTATTTGGGTCTGTTTTGTGGTGTGGAGTTGAAACGAGGGTGTGGTTGAGGGTGTGTTAGACGAGGGTGTGGGTGAGGGTGTGTTAGATGAGGGTGTGGGTTTTAGTCCCAGTGTTGAATTGTCAGTCAAGTGTTGAGTTGTCAGTCGAGTGAGTCGGAGTTGGTTTTAGGAGTGAATTGGAGTTGGTTTTAATCAAGGGGGGGGGGGGGGGTCGAGAGGATGTGAGTTTGAGAGGGTGGGAAACTTTTGATTTTGGTTTTTGTTTAGAGACCTGTTATGTTTGAATCAAAACTTCATTCGGAAGTGTCATTCGTTCGGAAGAGTTCCGAATCAGAAGTTTTTCAAAAATTGATTCGGAATTTTTTCAAAAATTGATTCGGAAGTTTTTCAAAAATTGATTCGGAAGTTTTTCAAAAAATTGATTCGGAAGTTTTTCAAAAATTGATTCGGAAGTTTTCAAAAATTGATTCGGAAGTTTTTCAAAAATTGATTCGGAAGTTTTTCAAAAATTGATTCAGAAGTTTTTCAAAAATTGATTCGGAAGTTTTTCAAAAATTGATTCGGAACTTTGAGTTTGATTCGGAACTTTGAGTTTGATTCGGAACTTTTGTATTTGATTCGGAACTTTTGGGTTTGTTAGTGTTCGGTTCGGAACTTTTCGATTCAGAACTTTTCAGTTCGCCCGGAACTGGACAAAAACTGACTGACTGAAACTCGAGACCCAAAAACCTTGATAACGATGGACTGAAGGACTGGTATTGGACAAAAACTCGAAACCCAATAGATAAAAAAATAAAGAAAAATACTGATTATAAAAAAATAAAGACAACTATATATAAAATGAAAAAAAACTGATTAAAAACTGATATAACGATATAACTGATAATTGATAGACTAAAATCAATAAATAAAAAATAAATTAAAGTGGTAAAATTGATTAAAAAAAAAATAAAAAAATAAATTAAAAGTTCAATTTAAGAGATTCAAACAAAAAAGCAAACAAAATAGAAAGGATTTAATAAAAAAAATACAAAAATAAAAAATAGAAAAACACAAACTTTTATAAAAACACCAACTTTTTAAGATTTGATAATGAAATTTTTGATTTTTATATAAAAATTTGTGATTTTTATCTAAAAAGGTAAGTAAATCTAAAGATTTGACATGATTTAACACATAAAAACACAAACTTTTTATAAAAAATACAAACTTTTTAAAATTTAAGCATGATTAAATCAAAACCCACCAAAATCAATAAAAAATAAAAGCAAGAATAAACCAATCAAACCTTGGCTCTTGATACCAATTGAAGGTCTACGAGATTAATGGCCTATTCTATGTGATGGATTTGATGGATTAAGATGGTTGATTGATTGATAAATAAAGAAGAAGATGAAGGAAGGAGATGAGGGATTAGAGAGAGAAAGGAGAGAAGGGAGAAAGTTAGAGAGAGAAAGTGAAAATGGAATAATGATTAAGTGAAATGACAATCAACAACCCCTCCTAACATGCTAGGAGGGGATATATATAGCCCACCCTACATGTGGGCTATATGGACCATACATTAACTAAATGGATCACGAGCCCGTTACATAATTATCGTTGGAGCGACCGATCCTTCATAAATACGTAAAACGTATTTCCAACAAAGAACTTCTTCTTTTGTTGGGATGTTAACCCTTCGATGAGGATACCACCCGCTAAGTAGTTTGCAATGTCCACAAACCACGGGGTGTCATCAATATTGGAATTGATAGATATTAAGGCCTCAAGGGGAAAAGAGTCGTTGATCTCTTGATTCAGATGATCCCCTTGATATGGATCCTCAAGTCTACTTAGATGATCTGCGGCTAGGTTTTCCGCTCCCTTTTTATCACGAATTTCAATTTTGAATTCTTGAAGGAGAAAACCCAACGAAGAAGTCTTGGCTTAGAATCTTGTTTGGTTAACAAGTACTTTAACGCGGAATGGTCGGTATAGACAATTGTGGTGGAAAGAACAAGACAGGGGAGAAATTTCTCAAAAGCATACACTATAGCTAAAAGCTCTTTTTCGGTAGTGGTATAATGCAATTGAGCTCCCGTCATTGTCTTGCTAGCATAACGGATTGGTTGGAAGTGTTTGTTCACTCTTTGTCCCAAAACTGCTCCAATAGCAAAGTCGCTAGCATTACACATCAATTCAAAGGTAGCTCCCAATTAGGGGTAACCAAGACCGGTGCCTTAGTTAGCTTATCCTTAAGAAGATTGAAAGATTCGAGACACTCTTTAGAAAAGATAAAAGGAGTATCTTTTTCCAAGAGGTGGGTCATCGGGCGAGCAATTTTAGAAAAATCTTGAATGAAACGACGATAGAAGCCCGCATGACCAAGGAAACTTCTCACACCCTTCACGGTTGAAGGTGGGGGCAATTTAGCAATAACATCGACTTTAGCACGGTCGACTAAAAGACCGGATTTGGAGATTTTATGTCCAAGAACAATGCCTTCTTTTACCATGAAATGGCATTTTTCCTAATTTAGAACAAGGAGAGTGTCTTCACACCGCTTAAGCATGCGTTCTAAATTGGCAAGGCAATGAGAGAAAGAATCACCATAGACTGAGAAATCATCCATGTAGACTTCCATAGTTTCTTCAACCATGTCATGGAAGATAGCCATCATACACCTTTGGAAATTCCCAGGAGCATTGCATAAGCCGAAAGGCATTTGTTTGTAAGCAAATGTGCCGTAAGGACAAGTGAATGTGGTTTTCTCTTGGTCTTTGGGATAGATGGGAATTTGAAAATACCCGGAGAAACCGTCTAAGAAGCAGTAATAGTCATTAATTGCTAGACGTTCAAGCATTTGGTCCATAAAAGGAAGGGGAAAATGATCCTTTCTCGTAGCATCATTGTGTTTACGATAGTCTATACAAACTCTCCACCCTGTAACGAGACGAGTAGGAATCAACTCGTTGTTTTCATTGGGCACAACGGTGATTTTGCCTTTCTTAGGCACACAATGGACCGGACTAACCCATGGTGAAGCCGAGATAGAGTAGATCATTCCCGCATCAAGAAGTTTGATAACCTCTTTTTTGATAACGTCATGGATCTTGGGATTCACCCTTCTTTGGTTTTGAATAGTGGGTTTAAATTCGTCCTCCATGAGAATTTTATGTGTGCAAAAGTGAGGATCAATTCCACGAATATCGGAGATTTTCCAAGCAGTCGCTTTTTATGATTCTTCAGCATGGCGATAAGTTGAGATTTTTCTTCCTCTTTCAAGTCCTTAGCGATGATGACGGGTAACTTCTTATTATCTTCAAGGAAAACGTACTCGAGATGAGACGGTAGGTCCTTAAGCTCTAAATCCGGAGGATTTTCGATGGAAGGCATTTTCAAATTCGGATCATCGATAGAGATTTCCTTAGGAGATGATGGAGAAATATGGTCCTCATTGAGAAGTTTCTCAATGGTACGAATGTCTTCATCCCAATCGGTGGGAGAATCGTCATATTCTAAGTCCACATCTCCCAAAGTTGCTTCAAATTCTTTGAAAATGAAATCACTTTCTACAAATGGAGTTAGTAATGGAGCAATAGAGGCAACGGTCTCGACAATGGGTTGAGAAGAAGAACCACTTTTACAAGCGTCTTTGAAATGTTCTTCACAAGCCTCATCAAGAGCGTCAATGAAATTAACACTCTCGTTTTCAAAAGGCTGCTTAGAAAGTTTACCCATGTTGAAGACGATTTTATCGTCACCAACTCTAATGATTAATTCGCATGCGGCTACATCAATGAGAGTGCGACCGGTCCTCAAGAATGGACGTCCAACGATTAATTGAACACGGGGATCCATCTCGTAGTCAACGACAACAAAATCCTCCGGAAGGGTGAATTTGCCGACACCGACGAAGACATCTTCGGCTATCCCCACTGGATAAGCAACCGTACGGTTAGCTAATTCCAAAGTCATTCATGTAGGGACTAGCTCGGGTAGAGATAATTGTTTCCAAACACTTAATGGCATTAAGTTTATACTAGCACCTAGATCGGCTAGGGTCATACAATTCTCTACCCCGGGGAAGTTGCAAGGAATGAGAAAACGACCCGGATCACCAAGTTTGGTGGTAATTTCCTTAAGAGAACTGCGGAGCAATTCTCATTAAGTTGGGTCTGAGCGATATCAAGAAGTTTCTCCTTATCACTGAGAAGATCTTTAAACGTTTTAGCATATTTCGGCATGTGAGCGAGAGCCTCGACAAAGGAGATGTTGAAATTCAGTTGTTTAAACATTTTGAGAAAGTTAGAAACCTGAATATCATCCTTGTTCTTCAACTTCTCTTTCCTCAACCTTGAGGGATAATGTAACACCCCCAATTTCACAATGCAGCGGAATATCAACATTGGGTGTTACTTCCATAGCATATCGCACACAGCCATAGAAAACGACCTCAAAAGAGACGTTTATAAAATAAACCATTTGATAATTTCATTAAAGCAGAGTTTTAATTGAAATAGGTCCCAATAATTTATACAAACTTTAAGAATTTATATAGATTTGTTAAATGTATCGAATGGAAATTGTTTGTTTTGCCTTTACTTTATCTCGCGTGGCTCCATGCTCCAGCTGCTCTTAAACCTATACACCTGAGAATAAATGCTAAAATGTCAACACAACGGTTGAGTGAACTCATAGGTTTTAAATAAACAGTACTGGGTTTTAAATAAACCATAAAGCTTTTGAACACAAGAATCTCATCCACTGGCGATATTGTAACACATACAATATCAATACTCTATACTATTACGCTAAGCTCATGACACCGATGCCTTAATCAATAAATTTTCCCTAGTCAGGTATCTTGCCTAATACCCCATACCTCACGTACAACACACCCAACTGAGCCTCCAACTCACAAGTGCGACCTGCCTGGGTGGGGGTCATCATTCCCAATGGATCCATTCGTCTGTACGAGCGCCTACCCATCATAGGTAGTTAACAGTTCACGATTAATAGGGACTTTTCACTGGCAATAAGCAACTTAGCCTTACTAATAGTGGCTCATTACCTATACAATCAACACTTGTGTTCATTTTCCAAAAGCATTTAATCAAACGTCTTTACATTTATTAACAACATCTTGTATTCGTTCAAAGCATATATTCCAACAACGAATGTTTATTCACAATCATGTATCCTTTCAAAAGGTTACAACACGTATGCTTATTTACCAAGAGCATGTATTCCCCCTCGCGGGTTTATAAACACATATAAAGCAGTAAAAGCGAGGCTATGAACTCACCTGATATAGCTATTTCACGTAGATTAAGGTACAAACGTGATGTAGTCGATACAGGACTTCACGAGATATCAATCGCTCATTGATCGAGAACGAGATGCCCAACGGTCGACATATAATCGAATGAGACCTAATATAACGAGACGCGTCTTAGGCTCGAGACTATACATAAGTCATATATATATATGTAAATAGTTCACTTTAGTAAGTTTGGACATTGCATAAGTTTTATAAACTCTTTTTAAAACTTTTAATAAAAATCCAACATTTATAAAATGTTATTCATTTCTTGATAAACAAAGCCCATTACAAGTCCACTAATGGCCCATTAAGTGTCCAATGAATTAAGCCCATTACATGACCTGGTTTGAACTCATATATTAATCCTAACCTCAGGCCCAATAATGGCCCAATAACCATTATAAGTGTATGTCGGACTTTTATGACCCAAAACCACTTATATGCATTACGGGTTCTAAAACTCCCCAAAATGATGTCGACTTAATATTTCACGATGGTCGATTCTCGGGTCACATAACCATCATTATATAAATGAGTATATGCTCCCCGATAAGTGGGTCCTACCATTTAGGTTTTAATAAAAAGCAACACGTTTTACATTAACTCAATATGATCAAATTCTTACAACTTACCGACATGTCTCGTAGATTAGATCATTTCTCTTAAACCATAAATAATATACATGAGTTATTTTTACCAAAATCATTATTAACTTATCTAGTTTATTTATTATAAGTCCAATTACCCATAATTTATACTTATCATAACTCAATTACCCATTCTATCACTTAGAAGACTTGGCTGTTTTTCGCAGCCAACTTCAGTCCCACTGTTTTGCCCGCCATTTCCAAACCGTGTATCCATAGAAAATCATCCGATTGGTGTGTGTTCTACATAAGTTTAGCTACAACTTTTAGTTTTAAATATTTAGGGGTCAGTATATGAAATATATGACTAAACAGTCCATCTTTACAGCAGGTCAGATTTTGACCTTGCTTCACTATTTTGGTCATATCTCACTTTCCGGGACTGCCCACGGGACGGGCCACCCGGAGAAATACTCACAAAACAACCCTTTATCCAAATATCTCAAGTATCAATGGACCAAACCTACTGATGTCAATAAAATACCATGTTTTCTACTGTCCTGAATTTCAACACAACAACTTTTGATCTTGGCTTGTTTAAGCTTATCTTTTATGTCACAAAATTTATATACAATGTCCAAATCACTAATGAACTATTATATAACTTATAATCAGTAGAGTATTTATAAATATTTGTTCATAAAAATAATATATAAATCAAAGATTACAAAAAAGTAATCAAATGATCCTTACAAGGAAAATGATGAAAAATAGCAACAAGGATCGTCAATTCTTGATCAAATCTACCATAGAAGGTACCCCAAAAATGAATTTTCTAAGTCATATAGATATATGCATGAGTTCTTATTTATTCAGCCCCAAGGAACATCAATATGCTGTTGATGATGAGTTAAACCCAAGACGAAACCAATAAGTGCAAGACTTTTATTTAATGGTTCAAATGGTTTGTAAATATTTGATAGAAATTTTAATCTTGTTGTTGATGTGGTTGACGGAAAGAACAAAGGCCAAAAGGATATGTGGGGTTAAAACTTTCCAACAAATGAGATGAAATATCTAGTAGTTTAGTATAAAGATGAAAAACAAATTCACAAGTGTCCCATTTTATGGACACGTCAAAAGACAATTATGTTGTGGCGTTAAGAATGAAGTGAGTGGGTAAGATTTGTAAAATTTTATCCCACAATTTGAGTAAGAAGTTATTATCGAGATTCGATATTTTAAATGTTACGTGATTTGAAAGATACGCGTTAAACACAAAGAATAAACGCTCAATATAAAATAAAAACGTCAATATAAGGAAAACATTAATATTTTGATATATAAATAAGGGCTTATCATTTAATAAACGCTAACACGTTGTATAAACGAATGACACCAAAAGGTTTAACATAAATTACGAATAATGTTTATAAAATGATAAATTAAAACGACGACAATAGAAAATATTTCTGTGTCATTACGATGATATTTATGGTCGATGACGGACATAGACTTGCCAATAAATAACAATTGACATGTATTTGATATGTTAAAGCCTTAACGACGTCGGCTAGTCAAGATTTTGATAATATTTATCAAATAATCATGACAAATAAAAGTCAATTAATAAATATTGATCTGAATATTAGAAATAGTATTAGAACTCAGTCTAAATGTTGATTAAAGTTTGGTTTACTACATTAGCTACCCCTTTAGGAAGCGACGTCCCGACGCTTAATTCGTATCAATAGTCTTCGGTTAAATGGCGAAGATGTGAGGAATAGATAAATCATTGCTGAGGTTCCTAACGAAGGTTGAATGAACAAAAGTAAAACCAACGAGTATACATAACGAGCACAAATGAACGGTTTGAATGTGGATTCAATCCTTATAAGGAAGGATTAATACACAACTCGAAGTAGAAGCCATTGGAAGTGAAAAAGTAACAAGTCGTCAATTTTTGGAAATGGTTCAAGGTACATTACTACTAGCTTATCAAACTTGCGGTGGTCGATATAAGTTCAAAAGTTCCATATGACAAGTGAAGAGTCGAAAGAACTGGGCGCATTTGAAATATTTTCAATGCGACAATCAATTCGAAGCTATCGGTGATCACACCAACCAAATCGAAGTATATATCGTCCACGAGTTTCAACAAAAGGGATCACGTTATATAAAAAAATATCGCATGGATAGTAAATAACTCCATCGAAAACATTACAAAGTATTCAAGAGGAGGTAATTACTGCTAGTCGTAAAAAAAATTACCCAATTGCATGATCTCGAACATGCAAACCTATTTTGTCAAAAGAGAATTCATTGATACGGAAATTGTTCGGAGTATACATTACTCTATCGAAAACATCACGATCTTAATCAAACACAAATCTATCACTAAGCACATATAATCACATTACAACATGCTTGCAAAATAGCCAAGCCATGATGAATAAGAATATTCGATAGGATTTTCGGATAAGTCCTGTCAAAGGAAAGTTTAGAAGTTAAAGGATGTTCACGGACCTGATAGCCATGGATACATATCCAAAAATATTTTTGTTATCGGAGGGGGCTCACACACGGATCCATACACAAATGATAATACAGGGTGCTCACAAACGGATCCGTACCCAAAATATATTACAGGGTGCTCACAAACGGATCCATACCCAAAATATATCCTCGTTACATTTGAAAAATCTTCGATGATCAATTGATAATAACAAGAAAAATTTCACAATATCTTCGCTCAAAATGAGTTGTTGATGATAATTCTATTGTTAATTGACCTACAACTATACATTTGAATCTTGGAGTCAATTAAACGAATCATCTATTCTAGGGTACGATAAAGGTTCTTAACTGTTAGCTTATATAGCTCGCGATAGTCGGGACACATTACAAATGGTCCATAGACACAAAGCATAACTCGAGAGAAGACTAAAGATTACTCGTACATAGACAATAATAAATAATAAATACAATGACAACGATAATGAAAAATTCATACAGACGAAACACGAGTAGAAGAAAGACGTTCGTATACAAAATAATCATAACAAGTCGAGCACACTTGAGCCCACTCATTTATAAATCTTTGTTTACATCCAAAAAGACGTCCCAATCCATGTAAACAAGAATTATAAATTTATGGTTCGGGAACTTATAACTTTCTTGTTCAAATAAAAAGGCGTCCCAGTTTATTTCAACAAGACGATTATAAATCATCCTACTCAGTAATACCGTCACAAAACAAGATATCATAACCAAATTAAATGCGAATAAAAGTACAGGGTGTCAAACATACTCCATGATTTCTGTATTGAAACATCCCATTCCATCTGAATAAAGAAACCATAAACAATCTATGGTCCAGTGGTTTAAAACTTTCTTATTCAAATGTCCCAATTCATTTCAATAAGAGAACCTTAAACGATATATAGTTAGGCGATTTAAATCTCTATATCTAAATATCCCATTCCATTTAGATACAAGGTATTAACTTGCTCAACTGATGACTACTATGAGCATATCTTTGTTGCCCAAATTATATATAGTTGATTTGGGTATATATATATATATATATATATATATATATATATATATATATATATATATATATATATATATATATATATATATATATATATATTAGGTCCAACACTGGCATCCTCCTTTTCGCCAATAAAACGTAATCATACAATCAAATTTAACGTTACATTACGTAGAAGATGTCTCCTTGGAGAAATGATTCTTCACAATCATAAGGAGTACTAAAATATAATAATACGCTTATCAATTACTTTTCAAAAGGAGATGTCCTAAAATGGCACATCACGATCCGATGACAAATATCAAGCTTAAATTAGCTGGCATGCGATAGATTATGAAACAATATATATGTACCCAAAATATCAAACGAGTTCCATACTCGTATTCGGATAATAAATTAATTATCGAGAAAAGTGATTGGCGGCGAGGCGAAACTCTCTATAAAACCTTATCATAAAATGTACGATAATCACGCAAGGACCATTGCTTCATGCACAATGCCCATAAATACCATAGTATATACATTCATATACATACAAACATTTCTACATACACACAGGATCACAATATCACAACCAAGCATTGGTTTCTAGGAGCCATGAGCGCGCGGATACTTTGTATGGCAATCAAACAATTTTACGAAAGAGCAGATATAGTCTAGGTTAAAAAAAATGACCTAGTTCGCTATAACTAGTGCTCTGATACCAATCTGTAACACCCCCAATTTCACAATGCAGCGGAATATCAACATTGGGTGTTACTTCCATAGCATTTCGCACACAGCCATAGAAAACGACCTCAAAAGAGACGTTTATAAAATAAACCATTCGATAATTTCATTAAAGCAGAGTTTCAATTGAAATAGGTCCCAATAATTTATACAAACTTTAAGAATTTATAAAGATTTGTTAAATGTATCGAATGGAAATTGTTTGTTTTGCCTTTACTTTATCTCGCGTGGCTCCATGCTCCAGCTGCTCTTAAACCTATACACCTGAGAATACATGCTAAAACGTCAACACAACGGTTGATTGAACTCATAGGTTTTAAATGAACAGTACTGGGTTTTAAATAAACCATAAAGCTTTTGAACACAAGAATCTCATCCACTGGCGATATTGTAACACATACAATATCAATACTCCATACTATTACGCTAAGCTCATGACATCGATGCCTTAATCAATAAATTTTCCCTAGTCATGTATCTTGACTAATACCCCATACCTCACGTACAACACACCCAGCTGAGCCTCCAACTCACAGGTGCGACCTGCCTGGGTGGGGGTCATCATTCCCAATGGATCCATTCGTCTGTACGAGCGCCTACCAATCATAGGCAGTTAACGGTTCATGATTAATAGGGACTTTTCATTGGCAATAAGCAACTTAGCCTTACTAATAGTGGCTCATTACCTATACAATCAACACTTGTGTTCATTTTCCAAAAGTATTCAATCAAACGTCTTTACATTTATTAACAACATCTTGTATTCGTTCAAAGCATATATTCCAACAACGAATTTTTATTCACAATCATGTATCCTTTCAAAAGGTTACAACACGTATGCTTATTTACCAAGAGCATGTATTCCCCCTCGCGGGTTTATAAACACATATAAAGCAGTAAAAGCGAGGCTATGACCTCACCTGATATAGCTATTTCACGTAGATTAAGGTACAAACGTCATGTAGTCGATACAGGACTTCACGAGATATCAATCGCTCATTGATCGAGAACGAGATACCCAACGGTCGACATATAATCAAACGAGACCTAATATAACGAGACGCGTCTTAGGCTCGAGACTATACATAAGTCATATATATATATGTAATTAGTTCACTTTAGTAAGTTTGGACATTGCATAAGTTTTATAAACTCTTTTTAAAACTTTTAATAAAAATCCAACATTTATAAAATGTTATTCATTTCTTGATAAACAAAGCCCATTACTAGTCTACTAATGGTCCATTAAGTGTCCAATGACTTAAGCCCATTACATGACCAGGTTTGAACTCATATATTAATCCTAACCTCAGGCCCAATAATGGCCCAATAACCATTATAAGTGTATGTCGGACTTTTATGACCCAAAACCAGTTATATGCATTACGGGTTCTAAAACTCCCCAAAATGATGTCGACTTAATATTTCACGATGGTCGATTCTCGGGTCACATAACCATCATTATATAAGTGAGTATATGCTCCCCGATAGGTGGGTCCTACCATTTAGGTTTTTATAAAAAGCAACACGTTTTACATTAATTCAATATGATCAAATTCTTACAACTTACCGACATGTCTCGTAGATTAGATCATTTCTCTTAAACCATAAATAATATACATGAGTTATTTTTACCAAAATCATTATTAACTTATCTAGTTTATTTATTGTAAGTCCAATTACCCATAATTTATACTTATCATAACTCAATTACCCATTCCATCACTTAGAAGACTGGGCTGTTTTTCACAGCCAACTTCAGTCCCACCGTTTTGCCCGCCATTTCCAAACCGTGTATCCATAGAAAATCATCCGATTGGTGTGTGTTCTACATAAGTTTAGCTAAAACTTTTAGTTTTACATATTTAGGGGTCAGTATATGTATATTATGACTAAATAGTCCATCTTTGCAGCTGGTCAGATTTTGACCTTGCTTCACTATTTTGGTCATATCTCACTTTTCGGGACTCGCCACGGGACGGGCCACCCGGAGAAATACTCACAAAACAACCCTTTATCCAAATATCTCAAGTATCAATTGACCAAACCTACTGATGTCAAAATAATACCACGTTTTCTACTGTCCTGAATTTCAACACAACAACTTTTGATCTAAGCTTGTTTAAGCTTATCTTTATGTCACAAAATTTATATACAATTCCAAATCACTAATGAACTATTATATAACTTATAATCAGTAGAGTATTGATAAATATTTGTTCATAAAAATAATATATAAATCAAAGATTACAAAAAAGTAATCAAATGATCCTTACAAGGAAAATGATGAAAAATAGCAACAAGGATCGTCTATTCTTGATCAAATCTACCATAGAAGGTACCCCAAAAATGATTTTTCTAAGTCATATAGATATATGCATGAGTTCTTATTTATTCAGCCCCAAGGAACATCAATATGTTGTTGATGATGAGTTAAACCCAAGACGAAACCAATAAGTGCAAGACTTTTATTTAATGGTTCAAATGGTTTGTAAATATTTGATAGAAATGTTAATCTTTTTGTTGATGTGGTTGAGGGAAAGAACAAAGGCCAAAAGGATATGTGAGGTTAAAACTTTGCAATAAATGAGATGAAATATCTAGTAGTTTAGTATAAAGATGAAAAACAAATTCACAAGTGTCCCATTTTATGGACACGTCAAAAGACAATTATGTTGTGGCGTTAAGAATGAAGTGAGTGGGTACGATTTGTAAAATTTAATCCCACAGTTTGAGTAAGAGGTTATTATCGAGATTTTATATTTTAAATGTTACGTGATTTGAAAGATACGCGTTAAACACAAAGAATAAACGCTCAATATAAAATAAAAACGTCAATATAAGGAAAACATTTATATTTTGATATATAAATGAGGGCTTATCATTTAATAAAAGCTAACACGTTGTATAAACGAATGACACCAAAAGATTTAACATAACTTACGAATAATGTTTATAAAATGATAAATTAAAACGACGACAATAGAAAATATTTTTATGTCATTACGATGATATTTATGGTCGATGACGGACATAGACTTGCCAATAAATAATAATTGACATGTATTTGATACGTTAAAGCCTTAACGATGTCGGCTAGTCAAGATTTTGATAATATTTATCGAATAATCATGACAAATAAAAGTCGATTAATAAATATTGATCCGAATATTAGAAATAGTATTAGAACTCAGTCTAAATGTTGATTAAAGTTTGGTTTACTACAGATAAGGTATATTGGGTTGAGATGAAGGCTTTGGAATAGAATTCTGACTTACATCCTTGGGTAGTGGAGGCGTGGAAGTAGAAGGTGGAGGAATTAGGGAAATAGAAGGTGGAGGAATTGGAGAAGGGGACTCGTTTTCCTTTGTCACAATCACCGGTGTAGATGTAGGAAGCTCGGGTTCCTTTAAACCATTTCCACTGCGAGTGGTGATTACTTTCATCTCCCCTCTAGGATTAGCAACGGTGTTACTCGGAAGAGAACCCGAACCAGAGGCTTGATTACTTTGGAAGAAACTAGCCATCATATCCCTTAAGTCATTCGTTTGACTGATCAAAGAGTTTCACATATCGGCTCGAAGATCATTCCCTTGTTTCACCATATCTCCTTTCAAGTTGGCCATTTGCCGCTGAAGATTCTGCACTATCGCATCATTAGTCCTCATGTAAGTTTCAACCTCGTGATTAAATGTGGTGGGTTGGTTGGGAGGAAGAGCATGGTAGGCAGGTGGTTGATAAGCGGGTTGTTGGTAATCTTGGTTGTTTCCTTGAGGTGGATATGGGTTTCTTTGGGTTGGATATTGATTTGGAGCTCGAGGTTGGTTTTGATTGTTGCGATTTAGGTTGTTTGGGTTTTGAGGTGGAAAACCGGGTGGTGAAAGAAAGTTGTTTGAGCGATAGCTGAGAAAATTACGGTCACCTTGAGGACGTGCTTGATAGCCTCCTGTGGAATAGTTACCGTTGGCGGCATACACATTTTCCGGATTGTCATGAGTCGAAGGACAATCGTTGTATGAGTGACATCCCCCGCATATTTCACATGACTGACTCATAGCATTAACTTGTGCATTGATAGCTTTGGTATTGTTAGCGGTTTGGAGAGCAAGTGTTTCAACAAGCGAAGTAAGCTTATCAGTTCTCTTGTCTCTCTCACTAGTGCTAGCACTAGCCACATTAGTCTGAACACTCTTGGTTTACACTCTAGACTTACTCTCAATAATGTCCCATGCGGCATTAAAAGACTTAACCAAAATGTTACCCCCCCCCCCCCCCGAGGCACTATTTAGTGAATCTTGGTCATTCATGCTTAAACCATTGTAAAAAGTATTTATTTGATGAACTTTTGTGAAACCATGTTGTGGACACTTTCTTAAAAGTTCCTTAAAACGGTCCCAAGATTCACTAAATGTCTCACCGTACTTTGTTCAAAGGTAATGATTTCATTCCGTAAAGCGGTAGTACGTGAGGGTGGGAAAAAGTAGTTGATGAATTTAGTCTCTAAATCCGTCCATGTAAGAATACTTTGTGGCGGTTCCTTATCAAGCCAATGCCGGGCTTGTCCCTCTAAGGAGAAAGGAAAAAGTTGTAAGCGAATTACATCTTGTGAAACACCATTATACTTAACCGTATTGGTGAGTTGAAGAAACCTTTTTATATGGTCATGAGGATCATCAAGCGAACGCCCCAAGAAAGGTTGAGCAGAGACCATTTGAATAAAGCCGGATTTGAGCTCAAAATTGTTGGCTCCAATCTCGGGTATGACAATAGAATCGGTGTTGCCCTCTACGTGCGATTGCAAAAGCTCGATCATTGGTTGATTGTCCATGGTGACAATAGGTGGAGTAATGACTTCGGCTTGAGCTGCTTTCTTCTTACGAGCACGGGTACGCATACACACCTACAAAAAGAAAAGAAGAATAGACAAGAAATTTTTTTGGTTTTTTATGTTTTTCTATTTTTTTGAATTTTTGAAAATTTTATATTTTTTAGGATTTTTGAAAATTTATGCAAGAAAAATAACGTTCAACGCTGAACAGATCCCAAAATCCAACGCGTCTCTCACAAAAAACCGTTAATTTTAACGAAAAGAGCCGGCAGCGGCGCCATTTAATACAGGGTTTTATCCAAGTATAAAAATTCTATCGTCCGATCTTTTCGAATTGATTACTAGTAATTAGTGTGACTCAGTCATTTTTGGTGGAAAATAAAATGGTTTGGTTATCTATTTTTAAACTAAAAGCAAACTTGAAAATGTCGTTGAGTAAAATAAAAGCTTTAAAAATTAAACTAAAATTTCTAGAAAAACACTTAGTAAAAACAGAGATTTCGGGAAGCGTGCAATTTTTGGAAATTAAAACGTAATGAATTTAAAACTTGAAAACTTTGTAAAAACAAGAAATTAAACCCAGTCGGAATGCAGTAATCAGAATGTTATCGGAATGCCTTAATCGGAATATGATCGAAATGCACAAAATGGATGTTGTCGGAATATCAAAATAATGCCCATCGGAATACCATAAAAATGACCTCCATCGGAATGCATAAAGAAAACGGCTATCGGAATAAATGAAATTAGCTTCTATCGGAATAACAAGAAATTAACCCCCGTCGGAATGCTATCGGAATAGCAATGAATAAAACCAAACCAGATCAGAATATTAAAACCCTATTCCGATCCTTGTGATCGGAATACTAGAGAGCAGATCGGAATGTGAAGTCCCTTATCGGAATGTAAGATCGGAAAGGGGTTTACCCTTTCCGATGGTATGTATTCGAAAATAAACCAAGTTTTAAGTTATTTTTAATAAGCTCAAACCAATACTTGATCGAATTAATAATAAGCCGAACTAATAAGCATACATTAAGAACTTTTTAAACTTTAAATAAGCAACTTTTCAAAACAAACTTTAAAAACACTAAACTTTTAAGAAAACTTAAAAAAGTAAATAAGCTAAATACTAAATAAGCAAAGAAGCATAACAAGCCTTAAGCTTAATCGTATAAAGACTTATATAGGATTAAAAAGATAAACTTTTTAATCACATAAACATCAAATCTAAGCAAAATCAAAGATTATAACGGATCAAAATCAACTTAAAAATAAAGAAAGGTAGAAGAAGGTTAAAGATAAAAAGCTTAACTTGAACTTGTAGATTAAAGGTTCCAAAATACAAGATTGAATTAAAGCTTAAAACATGAAAGAAAGAAAAGATGAAGTTTTAGTGAGAGAAAGTTAAACACTTTCTCTCTCTAAAGATAAAACTAAAGAAAGAAAAATAAACTAGCTAACACCCTCATAATGTGTCATTAGGAGGGTATTTATAAGAGATGGGGAGGTGCATGTGCTTCCTTCTTTCTTTATTTCTTCTCAACTCGATTCTTTGTCTTTCTCGACGTCGTCTCGGGATTTGTCGATGTAAATTGAACTCGTCTTCTAATTTTCTTCTATAATTTGACTTGAGTTCTTCGACTTCATTAAACTTCCGTCTTTAGACTTTTTCTTCGATAATTCTTCAGAATAGGCCTTGGACTTCCGTTCTTTTTGCACTCTTGATCTTTTGACTTCTTCTTTTCTAGGTTTCTTCGATAAAAGCCCGTGAAAGCCCGTGTTTTCTTCCTTTTTCATCTTTTGGTCCTAAAACACAATAAAAACGCAAACCACGCATAATTCTGACTTTTATGACATAAAATACACGTTTTGGTCTTGTTATTATTGGAAATAAGTGGTAAAAGGATAAGTGTTTTCACACTTATTAGTGTCACTCTGAGTGTTCTAGCAAGATTATACGATAATGCGTAGAGGCCTGGAACGAGTTTAAGTTTAATTAAGAATTAAACTACTGTTTCTTTCCATTTTTCACAAGATTGGTTCTTAAAGAACCGCACATGTCATCTACCATGAGCTTGTTTGATGTTGGATCAAGCAGGATTTCTATCTTCATTGTAATACTTGCGTATCACTCGGATGTTCTGGAAATATTACAAGAATACTGCGTAGGACTCATAAAGGTCTCTTACTTTTCACAGTGTGTGAAGAAGAAAGGAATAAATAGAAAGTGTCCTAATGAAACTTTTGATGATCTCGTGGCTCTAGACTCGATAGTGCGTTTTGATTTAGTGAGCGATGGCTGGAGAGGATTGCCACCTATTCAATATTAGTCTTTTCGGAGTGAATAAACCAATAGATAAGGTGTTGAGCTCCGTGTGATTAAAACAAACATCTTTTGAGAGATATTTGAGTTAGTTGGGAGGGGTTGTGCATGACATCACTGGGTACATGATATCTTGTCTTCAATATTGAGAATCATTTAAAATCCTAATAATAGATCTGTTGACCCGGTTTCTGTCCTAAGTTTTAAGGAGGGCTTCTTTCTATACACCCTTTATCTTTACATTTCTTTTTCATTCTTCAACCCCTTCAGTACTTACCAATACATCATCACTAGCACCTTGTTGTGATTGTTCCAGTGCTAGCATCAGTAATTAGTCGATACTCTGCTACGTTCACAATCATCTCCAACTTTCCTAGGACTTCTAATTCTATCTAGGGAATTGTCCTTGGGAAGATTCAATCGGTTCTAATGAATCATTGGACTAATACCTAATCCTACCACCCTTTTGTCACCACATCCGTCGTGAATTAAGTGTGTTTTGGGTAAGTATTGTCACCATGAAAAATCCTTGAAAATCACTTAAAGCACGTGTGATATTATAATCAAAGTTTTTGTGCGTTAAGTGTTTTGTACATCAAAAACGCTCTCCATTAACATGTGCATTACACATATTAAGTTGGTTTATGTTTTAAGACTTCTTCATTTATTTTAGCCAATTATCATTAAGTCTCCTTAATCCCATTTTCTCCCCTTATCCAAAATGTTAACCATTAATATTTTGTATATTGAATGGATTAACCGGTCTTTGGGTAATAAAATGAAATTAGTTGCTGGCCATAGAACATGTCAACGCTCCCCCTCAAGTTAATGAGGGATAGTTGTAGTGCTTGAGTATGATAGATTTTGAAAGATTTAGAATCTCGTGAGAAATTCTTGAAACATTATCATACTTTCACACTACAACAAGCTACAAAAGCACAATATTTACAATATTTACATATTCACAAATTTAACCAATATGGAATAAACCTGAGATAGTACGACCCATTAGATGGATCCTTGCATCAGCTTGTGGTGCGCTCCATATGGTCTTCCACCAACGAATTGTTCAATACTCCTCATTAAACGTCTTTCCCGCAACTTCTCATTGATCTTGTTTATCAGGTAGTTAGCACTTGTTTTGTACCCTATGTGCCACCGGACGGTAAGTTGGGGATGCTTCTTGGTTCTGTTGATCTGAATCAATGTGTCTCGAACTTGCTCAAGAGTCCCGTTAATGAAGGGATTTTGCTAGTTGAAAAGTTCGTTTCTCGGTATCTTAACGAATTGATTTCCGGTTCAAAGTACGACTCTATTGTTTTTGGTGAAACAAATATTTTTGGTTGTTTTAAAATAAAAGTGCAAAGACTTAAATGAAAATGACGTTAAAGTAAATCTAAATCTAATTTAAAATAAATGGCGAGTATTTAAAAGCGTGACGAAAATTAAAAGGCACTTAAAATAAATAACGCAAACTTAAATCTAACTAAGGCAAACTTAAAACGCAACTAAAACTTAAAACTAAGGTAAGGCTAAAATAAATCTAAGGCAAATAAACTTAAAGTGTGACTAAGGAAAAAGGCGGGAAAAATAAAGCTTTAAAATTAAAAACAGAAACTTAAAAACTGGAATTAAAGGAACCTGAAAAATAGCTCATCCGGAATAATACCCTCATTCGGAATAAACATTCATCCGGAATGTCACCTTCGTTCGGAATGTTCTTCTTCACTCTGAATATTTACCCAAAACCTTGATCCGGAATAAAATGCTTACTTAGAATATGTCACCTATCCTGAATAAACTTCTTGATTCGTAATGTAGCTTTGATCAGGAATGTTGCCCTTGATCCGGAATATCTCTTGATCCGAAATAATATTCCGAATAGAACTCCTTGATCCGGAATATGTCACTTATTCCGGATGGAAGCCCTTGATCCGGAATATCTTGCTGACGCGGAATGTTAGGTTGATTCGGAATGTCTGACATTCCGGATGAACCGTTTGATCCGGAATAATAAATTATTCCCAATAAACTAACTGATCCGGAATGTTCTTGCTAATCTGGAATAATGCCTTGATCCGGAATATTGGATATTCCGGATGAATCACCTTGGCTAAACCCCCTGATCCGGAATGTTGAAGATTCCGAATAGAGCACTTTGATCCGGAATAATTAATTATTCCGGATGAACGACTTTGATACGGAATATTTTCAACAAACACCTTCACATGGAATAACTTTTGGCCTTTGATCCGGAATATTCCTGGGAACAGTAAGCAGACAAGCGAAGAACACGCAATACACAGGTATATACGAATCTAACCAAAACTCAACCAAATCAAACAAAAGATTAAATCAAACTGATCACAAAACATCTACTAAACATAAACAAACAATCCAAATCAACAAAACTAACAAAACTAATCAAAATAATCAAAACCCACTTTGATCAAATCAATAAAAATAAGAACATGAACATGAACAAATAAACATAAAGATTAAAGATTAAAGAAAGGTAGAATGAGAGATAAACAATAAAAGTAAAGATTGACAAGAATTAAAAAAACACTTACTTGAAATTAAATGAATTTAAAGGTGCAAGACAATGTATTTACATGACATGAAATGTAAATGTGCAGGAAAGTAAAGTGGAAGAAATAGTTTGTCAAGCTATCCAACAAAATGAAAATGAATAAATCCTAATCTATTTATAGGGAGATTAAGGAGTGCTTAGGAAGCTTCCTCCCTCTTTCCTCTTTTCCTTAATTACACACTTAAGTCCTTCTCTTCTTAATCTTTTGTTAATCTTGGACTTTAATGGCTTTGTCTCAGGATTTCATTATACTCGTCTTTGAATTTTCTTCACAAATAAGACTTGAGTTCTTCGGCTTTTAATAAACTTCCACCTTTTGATTTTTTCTTCGATAAATCTTCAGAATTGGTCTTGGACTTCCGTTCTTTTTGCACTCTTGACATCTTGACTTCGTCTTTCGTCTATTTCTTTGATAAAAGCACGTGAATGCCCGTGTTTTCTCCACTTTTCACCTTTTCGTCCTAAATCACAACAAAAACACAAACCACGCATAATTCGGACATAAATGACATAAAATACACGTTTTGGCTCGGTTATTATTGTAATTAAGTGGTAAAAAGGATGGGTGTTTACACACCTATCAAATCCCTATACTTGACCATTGCAATGTCCTCATGCAATGCATTAGTTACAAAGCATGTTTACATTTTTCATCACAATCAATCCACCTTGGCCTTTATTAAAGAGATAGAAAACTATAAACATTCAAAGTAAAGAAATCAAAAACATACCTTGGGTTTTGGAAATGTTATGAATAATCATCATCCTCAAGTTTTCACTTTCTCCAAACCAAGCTTAAAAACGAGATCATTGTTATTATAAGTAATAACTAGATTTTACCTAGTTAAAATTATTATCGTTCTAGTGTTCTCTTCGAATTGAAAAACTTGTGTTTTCTATGTGACTCTTGGCTCTATTGTTTTTGGTGGAACAAAGATGTGTCGTTGTAGTGTTTAAAATTAAAAGGTGCAAAATAATTAAAGTAAAGGTGCTCTTAAAGTAAATCTAAGTCTAATTAAAGTAAAAGTGCAAGTATTTAAAAGCGTGACTGAAATTAAAGGGCACTAAAGCAAATGACGTAAACTTAAATCTATCTAAGGCAAACTTAAACGCAACTAAAACTTAAACTAAGGCAATTAAACTTAAAGTGCAATTAAAATAAAGGCGGGAAAAATAAAGATTGAAAATACAAATCAAAAACAAAAGCTAATAAGAACCTGAATACAGCTCATTCGGAATAAACCTTCGTTTGGAACAATCACTCGTCCTAAATGTCATCTTCGGTTGAAATGATTCTTCTTCACTTGGAATATTACCAAAATCCTTGATCCGGAACTAATTGATCTGAATATGTCACTTATCCAAAACAATCCTTCGTTCGGAACTTTACTGATTCGGAACTCTAAGTTTTGCCTTGACTCGGAACTTTTTGGTCATCCTTGATTCGGAAGTTTCCGAATGAACCTCCTTGATTCGGAAGTTTTAGACTTCCGAATGAAAACCTCTTGAATCGGAACTTGCCCCTTGATCCGGAACTTATCCTTCGTTCGGAAGTTTCGTTCGGAAGTTCGTTCGGAACTTTCGTTCGGAACTTCGTTCGGAAGTGTTGATCCGGAACTTTTGAAAGTTCTGAATGAATTGCTTGATCCGGAACTTTTTAAGTTCCGAATGAAGGTCTTGACTCGGAAGTTTTCCTTCGTCCGGAACTTTGAATGTTCCGGATGAACAAGTTTGGCTCGGAACTTTTGCTAATCCCAAATCTTCCGGATGAACAACCTTGACTCGGAACTTTGGAAGTTCCGAATGAATCAACTTCCTTGTCTTGATTCGGAAGATTTCTCCTGGAAAGATCATATACAAGAACAAACTATCCGAAGAACAAGGAGATACAGTAACAGTAAATATAAACACAAATTAACCAAAATCAAACACACGGATTAATCTAAACAGTAACGAATCAACAAATAAACATCAACAAACAGTTAAAAACAAGAAATTAAACAACTTTAACCACAATAATCAAAAACCACTTGGATCAAAATAAAAGCATGAACATGAACATAAACATAAACACATAAATCAAAGATTAAGAAAGGTAGATAAGAGATTGATAAGAAAAAGTAAAGATTGACAATAATTAAATGAAAACTTACTTGAAATTAAATGAATTTAAGGTGCAAGACAAGGTATTTAAGTTTGACAAGAAATTAAATGACTTGTATTTAAATGTGCAAGGTATTGAAAATGGAAGAACTAGTGTCACTCTAGCCAACAAAATGAAATGTTTACATCTAATGACTATTTATAGGGGAGGATTAGGAAGCTTCCTCCCCTCTTTCCTTTTCTCTTAATTACAAGATTAGGTCCTTTCTTCATTAATCTTCATTAATTGCACCATTAGTCCTTTTCTTCTAATCTTCTTTAAACTTGCACTTTGAGGACTTTTGGCTTCGGGATTTCTTTGAACTCGTCTTTAAATTCTTCAATAAAATAGACTTGAATTCTTCGGCTTTTGATAAACTTCCGTCTTTTGAATTTTTCTTCGATAAATCTTCAGAATTGGTCGTGGACTTCCGTTCTTTTTGCACTCTTGACTTCTTGACTTCGTCTTTCATCCTTTTCTTCAATAAAAGCCCGTAAATGCCCGTGAATGTCCGTGTTTTCTCCACTTTTCACCTTTTCATCCTAAATCACAACAAAAACACAAACCACGCATAATTACGACATAAAAGACATAAAATACACGTTTTGGTCCGATTATTATTGTAATTAAGTGGTAGAAAAGATGGGTGTTTACACACCTATCAAATCCCCTACACTTGACCATTGCAATGTCCTCATGCATTGCATTAGTTACAAAGCAAGATTACACTTTTCATCATAAACAATCCACGTTGGCCTTTATTAAAGAGATAGAAAATCAAAGACATACAAAATAAAGAAATCAAAAGCATACCTTGGGTTTTGAAAAAGTTATGAATAATCATCATCCTCAAGTTTTCACTTTCTCCAAACCAAGCTTAAAAATGAGATCATTGCTATTATAAGTTAGTAAACTAACACGAACTCATGTGGGCCAATTATTCACTTAGACTCCCTTATTCCTAGGGGTATCTCTTATATTTTATTATTGTCTTGAATGATCACGAAGATGCATTGTTTGACTTATTTCGATAGTTATTTAGTCTGAAAATAAAGTGAACGATTTAATCAATAGTTAGCTAAAGGACCAAATCTTTTAAAACTGCTTCTCGGGACCTCATAAAGTTCATATCTTGGCATAACTCGCTTCGCGATTTGAGACCTTTCTCGGACCGATATTTGGCAGCGACTTCATACTTCAAATCTTGAGAGACGTTCATGAAATAATGGTCTTCTCTTCATAATTGGAATTTCTTCACTTGAAATTATTGAGAGATTCGTACTTGGACCACGACTTCTTCATTTTTCTCCAATCTTTATTTTGGATTTTGATATACAACGATCCGCCTCCTTTTATGACTTGGATCTATTTATCCTCATACCTTGTTAGGGTCTTTTCGGATACACTTCTCCATGACTTTTGGGGAGTTTTGCTTTACGTCGTGTGTCTCGATCCTTCATATTGATTTTCGATAAATGATTCTTCACATCACTTTGGATCTTTAGCAACAAAATATAGCCCTCATGCCTTGTTAGGGCCTTTTCGGACTCGCCAAACTTCGCGTCCCGCTTCAATAAGTTATGCCTTGGCTATGAACTCTAATCCATACCGAGCAACTTTTAAACGATCTGGGGCTAGAAGCTAAGTAACTTTTCAAATCGTACAACCTTATTTATTAGCAGATAAATTTATTAGCAAACGATGGGAGAATAGGCTTATAATTAACTCACATAAATTCACGAAAGAATACCGAACTTATAATTGGCTCTATCATCTCTCGTTCTCCACAGTTCAAAATCTCAAGTAATGAGACTCGTGGATACTTAGCCTATTAAATCAAAGTTTTGGGTTTTCGAGTCGCCTATAGGATCTTGCAAATTCTTGGACTTTTTCAAGTTTAGAAATCGCATTTTAAAGTTCCCTTGATAAACGACTCTCTAGGATCAATTATAGGAACTTGTGAAAAGTTCTTGTTCTTAACCCGTGAGAGTTAATACTTTCGCGTTTTATAGCTTCCTATATAAAAGCCTAGCAAAACTTGACTTAAACACGTTAAGGATACTAGCTAGAGTAAACTCGGATTGAGTCAAAAGATTCACAACGTTTGAAAATTAAAACCACTTATTAAACATTTATTCTAATAAGGAAAGAAAATAACTATACAAAGGGAAAAAACTAATAGGCCAAAATAGATCAAAAATTTTGAAAAATGTCGAAAAATTGATTTTCCGGTTAAAATGAGGACAAATACAAGGAAAAGACCACTTAACTTCGATAGAAGTCCCCCCTACACTTAAGATAAACATTGTCCTCAATGTTTAAGCATGTGGGAGTAAACTCCCCTACACTTAGGGCATTGTGCACGTTGTTTAAATCTTGCTAAGGAAAAGACAACTAAAGAGATTCCTATTTTAATATTGAGAAAATATAAAATAGTGAATCGAAAAGAGTTTAGGATAGAACCGGGATAAGTAGAACACGGAATCACGGGTCATCAAGAATCATCAAGAGTGGATCATTGAAGCTTGAACCCCTGATTAAGAAGTGAGGAGAGGAAATAGCAAACCAAAGGGTCCCCTCTACACTTATGATAAAGAAAGCGAAAAGATAGATGCATGGGTTGCCTCCCAAGAAGCGCTTGGTTTTTGTTAACCGAGTCGTGAGCCTGACTCGACCTTGATCATCAACGGAAGAAGCGTGAAACATATCCACCAGGATCAAAGACATAGTTTTCATCCATCAATAAGCAAGAGCTTAAGGCGAACAAGGCAAGCCAAAGAAGAGTAGGCAAGGTTCCCTTAAGCAGTGATGGAGCACAGTGGGAGCAAGGGTGAAGTGCAAGCATGTCTTCAAAATTTCCAAAGATTTTTCCTTTTATTTCATCAGGTGGATACTGAGATGGCTTAAAGACTTCAATACCAGGGTCAAACACCTTTTCCTTCAAGGGAAAATAGCACTCAGGCTCAGCCGAGTGTGAAGAAGATCCGCAAAGAAGCACAACCTCGTCCTCAGAAGGAAGACAAAGAGGTGTCAAATCATAAGTGTAGCGGATTTCGGTGTCGACCGGTTTCTTGTCCTTTGACAGAATGCTCTTCAAATCCAAAGTAGGATCAAGACGATAATCTTCAAAGTCATAAGGAGGAGCATCACTCTCATGAGGGAAGTATGTGTTAAGAAATTCAGAAAAATCTTCCTCAAATGAATAATCGTCCAAAGTAGGATCGAGTGATGGTGGAGGATCTTCATCATGTGAAGAATCGCTCGATAGAGTATCAGCCTCATCGAAATCATCGAAAGTGGGTAGCTCGGGATACTCAGAAGTACAATCAAAATCATCCGAATCTGAGCTAGAATCATCATCATCATAAGCATCAAAGACCGGTTGAGAATCATAAATGGGAGAAGCGTCCAAAGTAGAGTGAGAATCATCCACATTATCTTCAAAGAGTGGATTATCAGTGGAAGACTCGAATAGAGGATTGTTATAGACGGTAAAGTCATCGAGCACATTAATCATATTCACTGATTCTCGTCCTCCAAAGGATTTGCCTGTAAGCTTCCCCATTTTAAAAACTTTTGAATCATCCCCGACTCGTAAGATTAACTCACCTTCGGCCACATCCACTAAAGCTCGTCCGGTTCTCAAAAATGGCCGACCAAGTATTAGAGGAATACGAGGGTCCATTTCATAATCAACTATGACAAAATTGACCGGGAAAGTAAATGTGCCAACTTTGATAAACACGTCTTCGGCTATACCAACGGGGTAAGCGAGAGTGCGGTTTGCAAGTTCGAGAGTCATCTTTGTTCGAATGAGATCGGGTAACGATAGTGTTTTCCAAACACTTAGTGGCATCAAATTAATACTAGCCCTGAGATCAGCAAGGGCAGTAAATTCTTCAGTTTTGTTGAACACGCAAGGCAACACAAAACGACCGGGATCTCCAAGCTTTTCCGGAAGTTCTCTAAGAAGAACTGCAGAGTAGTTTTCATTTAAGCGTGTGTTGGCGAGTTCAATCAGCTTCTCCTTCTTGCTAAGCAATTCCTTTAATGCTTTGACAAATTTTGGCATGTGGCAAAGTGCTTCAACAAGGCTAATGTTGATGGTCATTTTAGATAGCATATCCACATATTTCGATACTTGACAGTCATTCTTGGTTATCTCATTGGTCTTGCCTATGCGAGAAGGGTATAGGATTCTGGGTTGATAGGGAGACGGTGAAGGTGTGGTTGGTAAAGGTTGTGATATTGAAGGGTCCTTCCGAGATACATCGTCATTACGAGGCGGAGACGGTAATGGTGCACTACTACTAGGTGTAGGAGGAGTAGGGATACATGGTGGTGGAGGAGGTGTAGATGATGGTGGTGGGATAGGTGGATCGACAATGGTAATTCCACTACGCGTAGTTATAGTACTCACATTTACTCGCGGATTAGTGACGGTGTTTGAAGGTAGAGAACCCGAAGAAGAAGGTTGAGCTTCAGGCAAGAAACTAGCCAACAGATTCTTTAATTCACTTGTTTGAGTGATGAAGGAGGATTGAAGATTATCACGAACCTCGGTTCTGATGTCATTACCTTGCTTCAAGATATCTCCTTTCAAATTGATTATTTGGCTTTGTAGATTCTTGATTTGCTCACCTTGAGTTCTCATGATGGTGTCAACATCGGGATTAATGGGTGGGTGTTGTTGGGTGGTTGGTTGATAAGGGTTAGAAGCACGAGGTGGGATTTGGTTGCTTCTATTGTAGTTGTTGGCGGGATTTTGGTTTTGAGGAGAAAAACCGGGTGAAAGGTAGTTGTTGGAACGGTAGTTCAGCAGATTTCTATCCCCTTGTTGTCTAGCTTGGTAATTTTCCGGTGAATAATTACCGTAAGCAGCATACACATTTTCCGGATTTCCTTGTGTCGAAGGACAATCGGTGTATGAGTGAGGACCGCCACATGTTTCACAAGGATTAGCAACCGCTTTAACTTGTTGTTGTTGTTGATTTGAAGCGAGAAGCGTAATACTTTTGCTCATTTCGGCCATCATGCGGGTGAGTTCGGTCATCTCAGGGTTTGCTGAGGTTGAGGAAACATTGACTCTCGGGTTGTTCCTAGAAGAAGCAGAGGAATCCCAGTTTTTGTGGTGAGTAGTCATGTTCTCAATTAACTCTCTACACTCCTCGGGTCTCCTTTTTATGAATGTGCCACCGGCGGCTGCATTGATCGTATCACGATCTCGAAAAGTCAAACCGTTGTAGAAAGTATCGATTAATGTCACAGGGAGCATGTTGTGGTTTGGACAACGGTCGATCAAGACATTATATCTCTCCCAAGCGTCAAAAAGAGATTCATCAGGGTCTTGCATGAAACCGCTGATCTGATTGCGAAGGCTTGTGACCATGGATGGTGGAAAGTAGCGCGATAGGAAGCGTTGAGTCATATCATCCCAAGTGTGAATTGAATTCTTCGGGAGACGATCAAACCATTTCTCGGCATGATGCGATAAAGTATGTGGAAAGAGTTGTAGGCGGAGAACATCCATTGTGGCCCCAGGCAACTTCATGCTTTGGGTGATTGTAATGAACTTGTCGAGGTGTTTGTTGGCATCATCATCAGGCAATCCTCTAAATGGGTTTGTTTGCACTTGCTGAATCATGTGGTGCTTCAACAAAAACTCAGGAGCGTTGATTTGCATCGGCGCAATCGGTCCTCCTCGTCCAAACATTGTTGGTTGACAAAGTTCCTCCATGGTCCGAAGATCGGGCTGTGGAAGAGCATTGTTGTTATTATTATTATTGAGGTTCGGTGGAATGTTGTTGTTGTTAACACCTGCCATATCTAAATCTTCTTGAGGCTCGGGCTCTTGATAATTAGAAGATCTAGCACGCATACACCTGAAAATGCAAAAGAAAAAGAAACCAAACGCAAAGACAATATATATACACAATAAAGATAAAATCTTTTTGGATTTTTGAAATTTTTAATTTTTATGGATTTTTATCAATTTTTAATTTTTATGATTTTTTGAATTTTTTTAGGCAAGAAAAATAACGTTCACAAGTGAGCGGATCCCAAAAAGAAACGTCTCTCACAGAAAACCGTTGATCTTAACGAAAAGAGCCGGCAGCGGCGCCATTTAATAACTTGATTTTACTCAGGTTAAAAAGATTAAAGTTCAGTTCGTTGTGTTGGTCTAATCGAATTGATCTAGGCTCTCTATGTGACTCTTGGCTCTATTGTTTTTGGTGGAACAAAGATGTGTCGTTGTAGTGTTTAAAATTAAAAGGTGCAAAACAATTAAAGTAAAGGTGCTCTTAAAGTAAATCTAAGTCTAATTAAAGTAAAAGTGCAAGTATTTAAAAGCGTGACTGAAATTAAAGGGCACTAAAGCAAATGACGTAAACTTAAATCTATCTAAGGCAAACTTAAACGCAACTAAAACTTAAACTAAGGCAATTAAACTTAAAGTGCAATTAAAATAAAGGCGAGAAAAATAAAGATTGAAAATACAAATCAAAAACAAAAGCTAATAAGAACCTGAATACAGCTCATTCGGAATAAACCTTCGTTTGGAACAATCACTCGTCCTAAATGTCACCTTCGGTTGAAATGATTCTTCTTCACTTGGAATATTACCAAAATCCTTGATCCGGAACTAATTGATCTGAATATGTCACTTATCCAAAACAATCCTTCGTTCGGAACTTTACTGATTCGGAACTCTAAGTTTTGCCTTGACTCGGAACTTTTTGGTCATCCTTGATTCGGAAGTTTCCGAATGAACCTCCTTGATTCGGAAGTTTTAGACTTCCGAATGAAAACCTCTTGAATCGGAACTTGCCCCTTGATCCGGAACTTATCCTTCGTTCGGAAGTTTTGTTCGGAAGTTCGTTCGGAACTTTCGTTCGGAACTTCGTTCGGAAGTGTTGATCCGGAACTTTTGAAAGTTCCTAATGAATTGCTTGATCCGGAACTTTTTAAGTTCTGAATGAAGGTCTTGACTCGGAAGTTTTCCTTCGTCCGGAACTTTGAATGTTCCGGATGAACAAGTTTGGCTCGGAACTTTTGCTAATCCCAAATCTTCCGTATGAACAACCTTGACTCGGAACTTTGGAAGTTCCGAATGAATCAACTTCCTTGTCTTGATTCGGAAGATTTCTCCTGGAAAGATCAGATACAAGAACAAACTATCCGAAGAACAAGGAGATACAGTAACAGTAAATATAAACACAAATTAACCAAAATCAAACACACGGATTAATCTAAACAGTAACGAATCAACAAATAAACATCAACAAACAGTTAAAAACAAGAAATTAAACAACTTTAACCACAATAATCAAAAACCACTTGGATCAAAATAAAAGCATGAACATGAACATAAACATAAACACATAAATCAAAGATTAAGAAAGGTAGATAAGAGATTGACAAGAAAAAGTAAAGATTGACAATAATTAAATGAAAACTTACTTGAAATTAAATGAATTTAAGGTGCAAGACAAGGTATTTAAGTTTGACAAGAAATTAAATGACTTGTATTTAAATGTGCAAGGTATTGAAAATGGAAGAACTAGTGTCACTCTAGCCAACAAAATGAAATGTTTACATCTAATGACTATTTATAGGGGAGGATTAGGAAGCTTCCTCCCCTCTTTCCTTTTCTCTTAATTACAAGATTAGGTCCTTTCTTCATTAATCTTCATTAATTGCACCATTAGTCCTTTTCTTCTAATCTTCTTTAAACTTGCACTTTGAGGACTTTTGGCTTCGGGATTTCTTTGAACTCGTCTTTAAATTCTTCAATAAAATAGACTTGAATTCTTCGGCTTTTGATAAACTTCCGTCTTTTGACTTTTTCTTCGATAAATCTTCAGAATTGGTCGTGGACTTCCGTTCTTTTTGCACTCTTGACTTCTTGACTTCGTCTTTCATCCTTTTCTTCAATAAAAGCCCGTAAATGCCCGTGAATGTCCGTGTTTTCTCCACTTTTCACCTTTTCATCCTAAATCACAACAAAAACACAAACCACGCATAATTCCGACATAAAAGACATAAAATACACGTTTTGGTCCGGTTATTATTGTAATTAAGTGGTAGAAAAGCTGGGTGTTTACACATGATGAGACTGCTTTTATACATGGTCTCATCGTCCAAAACGGCCTTAAATTGCATAAAATATCATAAAATATGCCAAATATATGCTCGTGTTTGTTACTTGTGTATTTTTAGGTACGGATATTGAGGAAATGGCAAAAGATCACAAGAATCATTCAAAAACGAACACGGGAAACGAAGTCGCACAATGAACCGGGCCCAAGTTTGGAATTTTGCAAAAAACCCTTGAAGAATTGAAGATTGGCAATTTTGGTCCCTCATCTTTGAAGAACTTGTCACAATTGACCCTCCATTTGTCAATTGTACAAGTATGGTCCTTATTGTTTGAAGATATTACAAGACCAGTCCCTGAAATTTGAAGAATATACATTTAATGCCCTTGGAAGAAGCTTTGGAAGTTCATGTGCCATATTTGACAACTTTGCCAAAGTTGTCATGTGAAAAACAAGCACTGATGGGATTTTAAAACAAAGTGAAATAATGGTGCAACCTTGGGGACCTGTCCTGCCAAACCACCAAACCTTCCCAACCAGTCACCATGTGACACCTCAGCCCTACCCACCCATCAACCCATTAAACCTACCCATATTCTAACCCAACCCAGTCCACAACCCAACCCGGTTTATTAAGTTATTTGGTCAACCAGTCAACACCCACTTAACCCAACCATTCCCTCCTAAACACTAATTTGAAAACAAATTAAACCCAAATTGGATTAAAACTTTCCCTAATCCTAGATAAACCCTAAAAAACCCCCAGTTTCAATCTCGCCCAAACTAAAGGGGTTTACCCCAATTAAGTGCAGATCCTTAATTACCACTCCCCTCACCCAAACCCACTTCTTAAAACAAGGCCACGTGGCCTGTGGTCCTCACCCAAGCACTCCCCTGCTACATCCCTTTCACCCTAAAACCCACACCCGACCAGATAAACGTGTGGGATTGCTCTCCTTTGTCCCCAAGGCTCATCCAACGTCTATGATCAACATTTCCAAGCTGGCATCCAGTACAAGCATCACATGGGGCGTTTTTGACCCAAAAATCAGTCAAATCTTCAAGGGCATTTCAGGAATTCAAGCAACTAGGGTTTCATAGTCTAGATAGTTCTATTGTTAGCTATAAAAGGAGGATGAGCCTGTTCATTCTCCTTTGTTCCAGTTTTTAGCCAAAAAAACCTTGTAATTCCTTTTTTGAATTAATGAAGTTTGGTATTTGTGTTTAAACAATTGTAATTCCTTTTATTAGATTTAAAAAGTTGTGTGTTGTGTTAAAGGCTAAAACTGAGTTCCATTTATCATTGTGTAAACACTTGTGTGTTTTGAGAATTTTCAAAAGTTTTTCAAAAGTTTTAAATTTGATTCAAATTTCAGAAAGCAAAACCCTTTGAAGTGAAAGTGGAAAAGGAGTTTTGATTTGTGAGTTTGGATTTGTTTAAAACCTGTTTAGTTTCAAAGGTTATTGGGTTTCAAGGTTGAATTTTCAGAAAATCAGAAAAGTGCATTTTCTTTGTGTTTGTTCTTGATTTGCAGGATTGGTTGTTGTTGTTGATTAAGTTCAGCATAGGCCCGGGCCTATAAGGAGGTGGTTTTTCAACCACAAGGGACTTGGATGTAAGTCCCTTAGGTAAAAATCCTTTTCCTTTTTACTTTTTCAGTTTTGATATTGATTTAAGTGATCTTGGTGATTATTGATTATAAGGTGTTTTTATGAGTTTAAATGAAGTTTATTTGGTAGTGTATGCATGCTAGATGCTTATGAAATCAGTTTGAGTTGTTTTGATTGGGCTTTGTTTGAAAAATCTCATTATCAGTTTTTTAAAGGGGTGTTTGGATCAGTGAGAAAAAGTGGTTAAAAGTTTTGATTGTTGCTTGAAAACTGGCTTAATCTCTCATATAGGTGATATTTAGGTTGTGTGTTAGATTTGGTTTAGTTTGGTAAAGATTAGAAGCATTTGCATGTGATAAAAAGTAAAAATCATAGCTTAATCAGAAACTTGCCATAAGTCACTGTTTTTGTTGAAGATTTGAAGCTTGAATCTTATAATCTGTTAGAAGTTATGGTTAATTAGGATTGGCAATCACTTGAGTGCTTGTTTGTGAGTTTGTATGCTAATTATTGGGCTTTGAAATTGAGTTTGGTGCATACTGTTAAGCAAGAACTCCCACAAACCTATCTGTTTTATATCAGCAACTTAGAATTGCTTGTTTGTGCTTTGATTGTGAAATTTTTGTGCTATAGGTGCTTGTTTTCTGCTTATTAGTGACTCCCTACACTCCAAAGAGTGTAGGGGTGCCTTTGTCCATCAACAAACACCACCAAACAAGCAACACCAAGTCCTCTTGGTCTATTGCACACAAGTGAAAACACTTGTGTTTTCATCAGTCCACAAGCAGACCTGGGTACGTTTTGCTCATATTCCAGGCTTAACCTTGATCAATCTAGTTTGTGTTTGAGTTTTTGTGTGTTGAAAAGTTACTGGAATCAAGTTTTAAAAGAAAAAAAAAAGAAAACAAAAATCAAAAACTACACCTGCACTGGACTCGAACCCCCGACCTGCAGCTCAGGAGTAAGGGGTTCTACCAGTGATCTAGATGCGTTTTTACGTTAAGCTTTCATTTCACTAGTTACTTAACCCGTTTTTGTTTTCTCCTTATTTTAATAAGCCGTAGCTTATTTGATTTTTCCTAGCTTATTTATTAAGTGTTTTTAGCTTATTTGATTTTTCCTAGGACTTTTATAGGCTTAGGGACTTTTCTGTTTAAAAGTTTTATTTTTCCTTTTATTTAATTAATTAATAGGATTATTTTTAGTTTTATATTTATTAAGTAATTAAAAATAGTAAACAGTAGTTTTAAATTTAGAAAAAATAGTTTTTAGGTTTTAATTTGTGTTTTTGAGGTTTACATATCAAAAAGTTTTCAAAAACTTTAATTTTTGATTTTATTTGATTTTAGGTTTTTTATACAACTTTAAAAATTAATATAAAATTAACTAAAATGTTTTAGGAACTTTTGTTTGCATTTTCTTCTTAATTAGAATATTTAGGATTTTTGAGAATTTTTTAGAATTTATTTGAGAACTTTTCATTTTTTGGAATATTTTAATATTATTTTATTCAATAAAATTCAAAGTTTTATTTTTAACTTTTTTTCATTTTTCCTAGATTCTAGACATTAAAATAGGACCTTTTTCACTTTCCAATTAATTTTTAGGCTTTTCAATTAATTTTTAGAATTAATTTAAGATTTAATAGATTTTAATAGTTTTTAGGAGTTTAAAAATAGTTTAATTTGGTCTTAAAATTTTTAAAAATAGTTTTTAGTTTAATTAGGTCATTTTTGAGGTTTACAAATTATAAAATCTTGTTTAGGGCTTTTTAATATTTAAAAGTGATTTTTAGGGCTTTAATTAGCATTAAAAAGTCATTATTAAATTAATTAAAAGGTTTTGGCAAGTTTGGATTTTTTGTAAACTCTTAGAATTTTATTGTGGATTTTTAGTAATTTTAAGGAATTTTTAGATTAAAATTTTAAATTTTGTGTTTTTTACGTTTCTACGTCGTAACTTTCTAGTAGTGTTTTCGCCTTATTTTTCTATTTTTTCGTCTTCGTCATTTTCTCTTCTTTTCTTCTCATTAATAATCAAAAACATTAATCATCAATCCAATTCACAACACACTAGCCTCCTCGAGAACGAACTCACTTTCTTAAGGGTCATTCACACACGGTTTTCCTAAATCGTCGTGCACGCTTACCCTATTTACGTTCTTTTACCTAAAAGACGTATTTCTACAACTATCATTTTGGCGCCGCTGCCGGGGAGGCGTGTTGTGTTTTGATTGAACCATTGTTGTTTTTCTATACTAGCCATAATAGTAATTGTATTAATAGCACTCTATTAATACGTATTATCGTTTTTCGGTTTTTTGTGAATATTATTACTATATTGTATACGTAGAACAATAAATTCACAAGTACTCCAAATACGTGAGAAATCACAACCTTGATTCGGGATTTCATCACTCGATCATTGTATTCGAATCTCAAACCAAAGAAAAAGGCAAAAATAGATAAATACTTTCGTGAAGCTTAATCTTGATAATACAAACTATAAGGTGGGTATAAGGCGGTTGTATTTCACGACCTAAAGGAAAAAGGCTCTTAAGTGCTTCGCGCCGCCTCGTTTCCTCCGCTTGCTTGTGCGTATTTGATTTTGAGAGTGAATCGAGGGTTTTGCCGCCCAAAGTATTATTACATATCATATATGTTTTCTTGGTTTCCATTTGATTAAACCCTCTTGAACGATTTGGTGTTCCACCATCGTTCTAAAGTCATCGAAGGCGTTCACTCCACGTGATCGTTTTCATTCCTTGAGGCCTTTTTAATCAAGAGATTTGATTGAGGAGGAGATTTGTGGACTCATTGTCTACTTAATACATTCACCAATTTCCAAAAAAAGTTAATACAATCAAAAACCATAAAAAATTGAAAAAACACAAAATACCAAAAAGAATCTTCTTTGCTCGTCTCCACGTTGTACGTGACGTTTATGCTCACTCGTAATCAAGCAAAACGTGCACGTAGACGCAAGAACAAAACTCCTACTAAAACTCATTCTAGTTAGGAGTCTCCAAGTGAGGAACCTATTGTAGAACAAGAAGCTATCATGGCTAATCGTACTATGATGGAGTTGCTTCAAGCACCCACCGAGGGTTTTGGAGAGGCCATTGTGATTCCCGCCATCCTTGCGGAGAACTTTGAAATCAAGACGGGTTTAATGTCTATGCTTCAAGCAAACAAGTTTCGCGGTCACGAAAAAGACAAACCACATTATCACATTAGGCAATTTAATCGTCTCACCGCGACAAGCAAGTTTAAGGATGTACCACACGATGCCATTAAGATGATGTTGTTTCCTTACTCGTTAGATGGACCCACCAAGATATGGCTTGAGAAAGAACCGCCGAATTCGATTTTGACATGGGCCGATCTCGTGTCTAAATTTGTGAATCAATTTTTTCCACCATCTAAGACAACACATTTGAAAAACGAGATTTCACGTTTTACACAAAGGCCAAATGAAAGTTTTTCAATGGCTTGGGAAAGGTTTAAAGAAATGTTACATGAATGTCCACACCATGATTTTTCCGAATTGCATCAAATTGACACTTTTTATAATGGGCTTAATGAACATGAACGAGATTATTTAAATGCCGCCGCGGGTGGTAATTTTTTGTGCAAAACGACCAATGAGGCTTTGAAAATCATAGAAAATAGGTCTAAGGTCTATAGCCCTCGTAACACACCGAGTGTTGCCAATTTGGGCTCGTCATCATCTCGTTCCATTAATGCCTTGCAAGATGAAGCAAATGAGGAGAATCGGTTTTTCGATAGGTTTTCGACTCTTATGTCTCATTGGAAAGCTCAAGAAGCTTCAAATTCCGCTTCGGTTAAAGCGGTTGCTAAGAGTTGTATTTCATGTGTAGGAGCTCATGATTTTTCCGAGTGCATTACCGCGGATGGTAACACTTCGAATGCTTATGTAGCCACGGGAACTTATAACCAAATCGGTCAAGGTTCCCGCCAAAATCAAGCTCCACAAAATCAAAATGCTAATAACTATCGAAACAACAACCAAGGTGGAAATTACCAAGGAAATCAAAGAAACTATAACAAAGGTAATTACCAAAGTGGAAATGGGCAAATTTCAAATCAAAACCAAAACCGTGATTTTCAAAACAATGCCCAAGGTTTTCAAAACGATCACACCAAAAATCTTCAAGGAGAATTTTTGAATTATGCTAAGGCTAATGATGCTAAGTTTGATAACATGCAACGTGAAATGGTTAGCTTAAGGTCCAAGTTGAAAAACGAGCTTAAAAACGAACTTGATAATGAACTTAAAACTCATGCTAATAAAATGGAAGGAAATGTCACACGACTCCAACAAAATCAACAAAAAATGGAGCAAGGACAACATGAGATTAAGCAAGAATTGTTAAAAGCAGATGCTAGGCAATCTAAGTTTGAAGACCGTATGGCTAAAATGTTTGAAGCTATCATGTGTAAGCCCTCTTCTTCGGGTGGTCTTCCTAGTGATACCATCGTGAACCCGAAAGGAGAGTTGAAGGTTATTACTACTCGTAGTGGTAAAACTTTCAAAGAACCCATTTCTCGTCCAAGTACTTCTATGGAGAAGGAAAAAGAGAAAGAACCCGAGGTTGTGGTTGAAAAGGAGCACATCTCAAGCCCACGAAGTACCGCTCAAACCACACCTACGGTTGAACCAATACCCATCATGGAACCCGAGATTCCAAGGCCGATGCCTATGCCTAATTTGCCCCAACCCACACCACCTTCACCCCCCCATAATTATCAATTTGAACTCTTTATGAAAATGTTTCGTGACTTGCATTTTAATATAAGTTTTGCCGACGCCTTAGTCATGATGCCTCGATTTGCCGCGAACTTCAAAAGTATGTTGAATAACAAAGAGAAATTGCAAAAATCGTCTAGTTGTTCTTCGGTTTTCTAAGCCGCATACCTCAAAAGGTCGGTGATCCTGGAAAGTTTTTAATCCCATGTGCTATCCAAGACATGGAAGAATGCTACGCCTTGGCCGATCTTGGTGCTAGTATTAATTTGATGCCTCTTGAGATTTTTAAATCACTCAATCTTCCAAATCTCACTCCTTCAAGAATGTCAATCGAAATGGCCGATCATTCTACGATTCTAGCTTGTGGAGTTGCCGAGGACGTCTTTGTGAAAGTTGGAAAGTTCTACTACCCTGTAGACTTCATTGTTGTTGATATTCCTATCGATCCTAAAGTTCCGTTAATTTTAGGTCGATCCTTTTTGGATACCTCGAGAGCACTTATCGATGTGCATGCAAGAAAAATCACTCTTCGTTTCAATAAGGAAGAACTCGTCATTAATGCAACCCAAAACTCCACTCTTTCTCATGTGTATTCGATCACATCTTTGTACAATGTCAATTCCACCAAAAGCATTTGCAAAAAGATTTCCAATAGAGTTTTAGGAGTTGTTGATAAAAATGAAGTTCCGTCCCCTCAGCCGATGGAGGTTAAGAGTGTTAAGCCTATGATTCCAATCTCGAGTGAATCTTCGGATGATGAATACGTTGATCCCGATGGGGAGGTTTTCTTTGTTGACAAAAGATTTGAAAACTTGCCACCACCTAAACCAAAAAGATTTCAAAATGTGAGAATTTTTAGTGTGACTAACATTGTTTTAGATACACCAAATATTTTTGACATAATTAAATCGGGTTTTCACGAGGAGAGTGTTAAAGATGAAAAAGGAAAAGATTTTGAATTTAATTTAAAAGATTTTTCTACAATTCTAACTCCGTCATCACCGCGTTTATTGAGTACTACAAGCTCGTCTTCTCCTTTTGACGATGCTTTGTGTGGACTTAGTGTGGGGGAAGCCCCATATGTTCCCTCCCCTTTCTCCACCGAGGACGAGATATTTGATCCTGGAATTGCTTATATAGGGAAATCTCGGTCTTCCACCGATGCAATAAATGGAAAATCTTTTCATTTGATTGGTGCGAGTCTACCTCGAGTAGTTCAAAGTTTTGACTTACCCATTGTCCCACCCTTCTATTTCTTCCCTCCTATTTTCTTCTATCCCATTGGGATTTGTGTTGGAGTAGTGTTATCTCGTCTTTCATCCGAAAACGAGGACGCTATCTTTGACCCCGGTATACGTTTATCGGATTTTTAAAGTACTCCACGTGCTTTTGGGCCTTGTTTATCATGTAAGCCCCACCAAAAATTGACCAAACCATGATTATCCCTAAATGATCACATTTATGGGGATTCGAGTCGAGCTTTTGACTCGGTTATCAAAAACAAGGTGCCTCGTGGGGGAGACCCATGCTTATCCATGTACATATTATTGCTTTCTAATTAGTGTAACGTGAGGGGATTTGTGCCCTTCCAACCTTTGTTCCGTGGTTGTTTGTGCATTGTGGTTTTTAGATCATCATCTTCACGATTGGAGCCTCTCGTGTTCGTTTCATGGGAGCACTCGATCGTTTGCTTTGGAGGCCTTTCCCAATATCCATATGATATATCCTTTTATGTTCTAACCTTAGGTTTTTAGCACACTTCATAAACGGCTATTAATTTATTGGTTACACCCTTTCCATGCTAGATTAGGCATTCGACTACGTCTCTAGTATGGGGGTGTTTGCACCCCTAGACTCGAAACATTGAGGACAATGTTTAACTTTAGTATGGGGGGGTGAATAGATACTTGCCTTGCCAAACCTTCACGCTTTCCAAAGTTTATCGTTTTGTTATCGTTTTCTTGCAAAATAAGGCTAAAAATGGCTAAATTTTAAAATTTTTTCTCATGTTTTATAAGTGTTTGAAGACACGAATGTAGATTTTCCGATGGCGAGAATAAGAGTAATTTTTGACTCGACCGTGCGTGTTGAGCACTTAGCTTTGATTCCTTAACTACACATTAGGCTAAGTCTCTTAAATGAGGACGAGAAATGATAGAGTTAATTATAAGTTACTATGCTAAACGTAGAGTACTCGTATTCTTTCAAAAACTCATGTGTTCTCATTGTTTGCTTAATAAATATTGATTTAGCGGTTTAGTTTTGATTGTTGGGTTTCTAGTCTTTTCTAGTAGCTTCCATGTAATTAATTGGGAAGACATTAAGGTATCGCCAGCGTCACGGTTTTGAAGTATTGGCACCCCAATAATCGAAAGCTTCACCCAATAATAAGATTTCAAGTGCTCACCTAAATCTAGCAAACAATTTGAAGCCCCACAAGGCCTAAAATCTATGCAAAATTGAAAGTGAATCAAGCCTTAATCTTCGAAGCTTTAAAGATCCAAAATTCGCTTTAGCGTGAGGATATACGTCTTTGGCTAATAAAACCACCGATGATGGCGGATAATAAAAGGCAAGGCAAGACCGAAGTCATAATAAAAGCTTCATGGCGAAGTTGAATAAAAGATGGAGGTAAACCAAAGATAATAAGGTCCTTCCGTTAGGGGGCGTATAAAAGTCTTGGTAATAAGTCTCATGTTCAAAACCGTTATAAAACCGTGTTTATCGATTCTTCTTGTCAACTTAATTTTTTGACATCGTTGTCTATTAGGAAGGGTTATTGATTTGATGGTCTTAGTTACACCGTTAGGACTCTATTTTTAGACCTAAATCTCTATTAACGCATAAGTCAATGATGTATCCTCGTGATCATTAAAGACATAATAAAATATAAGAGATACAACTTAGGAATAATGGGAGGATAAGTACGTGATTAGGGCATATGAGTAGTGTTAGCATTACTAACTTATAATGACAATGATCTCGTTGCACGCTTGGCATGGAATTAGGGTGAAAAGCGAGGACGACGAAATTATTTCTAACGAAGCATTCACGTGTTCTTATTCTATGAACCTAAACGTACCATTTTGCGATGAAAATCATACATTATGTCTATAACACAAGTAGTAGTAATAGTGTAGTGTAGCTAGTTTATCATTTCAATAAAAGTGAATAAAATTAAATTTTGGAGATGCTTTGATACTTTATTCTAGCATTGCGTGAGGGCACGGCAATGGTTTAGTATGGGGGAGTGATGAGACTGCTTTTATACATGGTCTCATCGTCCAAAACGGCCTTAAATTGCATAAAATATCATAAAATATGCCAAATATATGCTCGTGTTTGTTACTTGTGTATTTTTAGGTACGGATATTGAGGAAATGGCAAAAGATCACAAGAATCATTCAAAAACGAACACGGGAAACGAAGTCGCACAATGAACCGGGCCCAAGTTTGGAATTTTGCAAAAAACCCTTGAAGAATTGAAGATTGGCAATTTTGGTCCCTCATCTTTGAAGAACTTGTCACAATTGACCCTCCATTTGTCAATTGTACAAGTATGGTCCTTATTGTTTGAAGATATTACAAGACCAGTCCCTGAAATTTGAAGAATATACATTTAATGCCCTTGGAAAAAGCTTTGGAAGTTTATGTGCCATATTTGACAACTTGGCCAAAGTTGTCATGTGAAAAACAAGCACTGATGGGATTTTAAAACAAAGTGAAAGAATGGTGCAACCTTGGGGACCTGTCCTGCCAAACCACCAAACCTTCCCAACCAGTCACCACGTGACACCTCAGCCCTACCCACCCATCAACCCATTAAACCTACCCATATTCTAACCCAACCCAGTCCACAACCCAACCCGGTTTATTAAGTTATTTGGTCAACCAGTCAACACCCACTTAACCCAACCATTCCCTCCTAAACACTAATTTGAAAACAAATTAAACCCAAATTGGATTAAAACTTTCCCTAATCCTAGATAAACCCTAAAAAACCCCCAGTTTCAATCTCGCCCAAACTAAAGGGGTTTACCCCAATTAAGTGCAGATCCTTAATTACCACTCCCCTCACCCAAACCCACTTCTTAAAACAAGGCCACGTGGCATGTGGTCCTCACCCAAGCACTCCCCTGCTACATCCCTTTCACCCTAAAACCCACACCCGACCAGATAAACGTGTGGGATTGCTCTCCTTTGTCCCCAAGGCTCATCCAACGTCTATGATCAACATTTCCAAGCTGGCATCCAGTACAAGCATCACATGGGGCGTTTTTGACCCAAAAATCAGTCAAATCTTCAAGGGCATTTCAGGAATTCAAGCAACTAGGGTTTCATAGTCTAGATAGTTCTATTGTTAGCTATAAAAGGAGGATGAGCCTGTTCATTCTCCTTTGTTCCAGTTTTTAGCCAAAAAAACCTTGTAATTCCTTTTTTGAATTAATGAAGTTTGGTATTTGTGTTTAAACAATTGTAATTCCTTTTATTAGACTTAAAAAGTTGTGTGTTGTGTTAAAGGCTAAAACTGAGTTCCATTTATCATTGTGTAAACACTTGTGTGTTTTGAGAATTTTCAAAAGTTTTTCAAAAGTTTTAAATTTGATTCAAATTTCAGAAAGCAAAACCCTTTGAAGTGAAAGTGGAAAAGGAGTTTTGATTTGTGAGTTTGGATTTGTTTAAAACCTGTTTAGTTTCAAAGGTTATTGGGTTTCAAGGTTGAATTTTCAGAAAATCAGAAAAGTGCATTTTCTTTGTGTTTGTTCTTGATTTGCAGGATTGGTTGTTGTTGTTGATTAAGTTCAGCATAGGCCCGGGCCTATAAGGAGGTGGTTTTTCAACCACAAGGGACTTGGATGTAAGTCCCTTAGGTAAAAATCCTTTTCCTTTTTACTTTTTCAGTTTTGATATTGATTTAAGTGATCTTGGTGATTATTGATTATAAGGTGTTTTTATGAGTTTAAATGAAGTTTATTTGGTAGTGTATGCATGCTAGATGCTTATGAAATCAGTTTGAGTTGTTTTGATTGGGCTTTGTTTGAAAAATCTCATTATCAGTTTTTTAAAGGGGTGTTTGGATCAGTGAGAAAAAGTGGTTAAAAGTTTTGATTGTTGCTTGAAAACTGGCTTAATCTCTCATATAGGTGATATTTAGGTTGTGTGTTAGATTTGGTTCAGTTTGGTAAAGATTGGAAGCATTTGCATGTGATAAAAAGTAAAAATCATAGCTTAATCAGAAACTTGCCATAAGTCACTGTTTTTGTTGAAGATTTGAAGCTTGAATCTTATAATCTGTTAGAAGTTATGGTTAATTAGGATTGGCAATCACTTGAGTGCTTGTTTGTGAGTTTGTATGCTAATTATTGGGCTTTGAAATTGAGTTTGGTGCATACTGTTAAGCAAGAACTCCCACAAACCTATCTGTTTTATATCAGCAACTTAGAATTGCTTGTTTGTGCTTTGATTGTGAAATTTTTGTGCTATAGGTGCTTGTTTTCTGCTTATTAGTGACTCCCTACACTCCAAAGAGTGTAGGGGTGCCTTTGTCCATCAACAAACACCACCAAACAAGCAACACCAAGTCCTCTTGGTCTATTGCACACAAGTGAAAACACTTGTGTTTTCATCAGTCCACAAGCAGACCAGGGCACGTTTTGCTCATATTCCAGGCTTAACCTTGATCAATCTAGTTTGTGTTTGAGTTTTTGTGTGTTGAAAAGTTACTGGAATCAAGTTTTAAAAGAAAAAAAAAAGAAAACAAAAATCAAAAACTACACCTGCACTGGACTCGAACCCCCGACCTGCAGCTCAGGAGTAAGGGGTTCTACCAGTGATCTAGATGCGTTTTTACGTTAAGCTTTCATTTCACTAGTTACTTAACCCGTTTTTGTTTTCTCCTTATTTTAATAAGCCGTAGCTTATTTGATTTTTCCTAGCTTATTTATTAAGTGTTTTTAGCTTATTTGATTTTTCCTAGGACTTTTATAGGCTTAGGGACTTTTCTGTTTAAAAGTTTTATTTTTCCTTTTATTTAATTAATTAATAGGATTATTTTTAGTTTTATATTTATTAAGTAATTAAAAAATAGTAAACAGTAGTTTTAAATTTAGAAAAAATAGTTTTTAGGTTTTAATTTGTGTTTTTGAGGTTTACATATCAAAAAGTTTTCAAAAACTTTAATTTTTGATTTTATTTGATTTTAGGTTTTTTATACAACTTTAAAAATTAATATAAAATTAACTAAAAGGTTTTAGGAACTTTTGTTTGCATTTTCTTCTTAATTAGAATATTTAGGATTTTTGAGAATTTTTTAGAATTTATTTGAGAACTTTTCATTTTTTGGAATATTTTAATATTATTTTATTCAATAAAATTCAAAGTTTTATTTTTAACTTTTTTTCATTTTTCCTAGATTCTAGACATTAAAATAGGACCTTTTTCACTTTCCAATTAATTTTTAGGCTTTTCAATTAATTTTTAGAATTAATTTAAGATTTAATAGATTTTAATAGTTTTTAGGAGTTTAAAAATAGTTTATTTTGGTTTTAAAATTTTTAAAAATAGTTTTTAGTTTAATTAGGTCATTTTTGAGGTTTACAAATTATAAAATCTTGTTTAGGGCTTTTTAATATTTAAAAGTGATTTTTAGGGCTTTAATTAGCATTAAAAAGTCATTATTAAATTAATTAAAAGGTTTTGGCAAGTTTGGATTTTTTGTAAACTCTTAGAATTTTATTGTGGATTTTTAGTAATTTTTAGGAATTTTTAGATTAAAATTTTAAATTTTGTGTTTTTTACGTTTCTACGTCGTAACTTTCTAGTAGTGTTTTCGCCTTATTTTTCTATTTTTTCGTCTTCGTCATTTTCTCTTCTTTTCTTCTCATTAATAATCAAAAACATTAATCATCAATCCAATTCACAACACACTAGCCTCCTCGAGAACGAACTCACTTTCTTAAGGGTCATTCACACACGGTTTTCCTAAATCGTCGTGCACGCTTACCCTATTTACGTTCTTTTACCTAAAAGACGTATTTCTACAACTATCAACACACCTATCAATAAGTTAGCAAACTAACACGAACTCATGTGGGCCATTTATTCACTTAGACTCCCTTATTCCTAGGTGTATCTCTTATATTTTATTGTTGTCTTGAATGATCACGAGGATGCATTGTTGACTTATTTCGATAGTTATTTAGACCGAAAATAAAGTGAACGGTTTAATCAATAGTTAGCTAAAGGACAAAATCTTTTAAAGCTGCTTCTCGGGACCTCATAAAGTTGATATCTTGGCATAACTCGCTTCACGATTTGAGACATTTCTCGGACCGATATTTGGCAGCGACTTCATACTTCAAATCTTGAGTGACGTTCATGAAATAATGGCATTCTCTTCATAATAGGAATTTCTTCACTTGAAGTTTTGAGAGATTCTTCATATTTGGACCACGACTTCTTCATTTTTCTCCAATCATTATTTTGGACTTTGATATACAACGATCCGCCTCCTTTTTCGACTTGGATCTATTTATCCTCATACCTTGGTAGGGTCTTTTCGGATACACTTCTCCATGACTTTTGGGGAGTTTTTGCTTTTCGTCGTGTGTCTCGATCCTTCATATTGATTTTCAATAAATGATTCTTCACATCACTTGGATCTTTAGCAACAAAATATAACCCTCATGTCTTGTTAGGACCTTTTTGGACTCGCCAATCTTCGCATCTCGCTTCAATAAGTTATGCCTTGGCTATGAACTCTAATCCATACCGAGCAACTTTTAAACGATCTTGGGCTAGAAGCTAAGTAACTTTTCAAATCGTACAACCTTATTTATTGCAGATAAATTTATTAGCAAGCGATGAGAGAATAGGCTTATAATTAACTCACATAAATTCATGAAAGAATACCAAACTTATAATTGACTCTATCATCTCTCGTTCTCCACAATTTAAAATCTCAAGGAATGAGACTCGTGGATGCTTAGCCTATTAAATCAAAGCTTTGGGTTTTCGAGTCGCCTATAGGATCTTGCAAACTCTTAGACTTTTTCAAGTTTTGAAATCGCATTTTAAAGTTCCCTTGATAAACGACTCTCTAGGATCAATTATAGGAACTTGCGAAAAGTTCTTGTTCTTAACCCGTGAGAGTTAAGACTTTCGCGTTTTATAGCTCCCTATATAAAAGCCTAGCAAAACTTGACTTAAACATGTTAAGGATACTAGCTAGAGTAAACTTAGATAAGTAAACTCGGGTTGAGTCAAAAGATTCACAACGTTTGAAATTTAAAACCATTTTATTAAAAATTTATTCTAGTAAAGGAAAAATAACTATACAAAGGGAAAAACTAATAGGCCAAAATAGATCAAAAATTTTGAAAAATGTCGAAAAATTTATTTTCCGGTTAAAATGAGGACAAATACAAGGAAAAGACCACTTAACTTCGATAGAAGTCCCCCTACACTTAATATAAACATTGTCCTCAATGTTTAAGCATGTGGGAGTAAACTCCCCTACACTTAGGACATTGTGCACTTTGTTTAAATCTCGCTAAGGAAAAGACAACTAAAGAGATTCCTATTTTAATATTGGAAAATATAAAATAGTGAATCGAACAGAGTTTAGGATAGAACCGGGAAAATGGGAACACGGTATCACGGATCGTCAAAAATCATCAAGAGTGGATCATTGAGCGCTCGAATCCCTGATTATAAGAAGAGAGGAAATAGCAAACACCAACGGGTCTCCCCTACACTTAGGATAAAGATAGCTAAAAGATAGAAACATGGGTTGCCTCCCAAGAAGCGCTTGATTTTTGATTACCGAGTCGTGAGCCTGACTCGACCTTGATTACCATAGGAAGAAGCATGAAACATATCCACCGGGATCAAAGACGTAGTTTTCGTCCATCAAATAGCACAAGCTTAAGGCGAACAAGGCAAGACAAAGAAGAGTAGGCAAGGTTCCCTTAAGCAAAGATGGAGCATGGTGGAAGCAAGGGTGAGGTGGTGCGAGCAGATTTCCATAAGTTCCAGAGATATTTCCTTTTATTTCATCAGACGGATACTGAGATGGCTGCAGAAGATCGATACCGGGGTCGAACACCTTTTCCTTTAAGGGAAAATAGCACTCAGGCTCAGCAGAATTTGAAGACGATCCGCGAAGAAGATGCACAACCTCGTCCTCAGAAGGTGGACAAAGAGGTGTTAACTCATACGTGCTGCGGATGTCGGTGTCGGCCGGTTGCTTCTGCTTTGAAAGAATTTTCTTCAAATCCAAAGTAGGATCAAGACGATAATCTTCAAAGTCTAAAGGAGGAGCATCACTCTCATGAGGGAAGTAAGTATTGAGAAATGTAGAGAAGTCTTCCTCAAAAGAGTAATCATCCAAAGTAGGATTAAGCATGGATGACGGAGGATCTTCATCATGTGAAGAATCACTCGAAAGAGTATCGGCCTCATCAAAATCATCATAAATGGGCAGGTCGGGATACTCGGAAGTAAGGTCATCATAATCATCCGAATCTGATCTAGAATCATCATCATAAGAATCAAAGATCGGTGGAGAATCATAAATGGGAGAAGGTTCCAAATTGGAGAGAGAATCATCCACATCATCATGAAACAGTGGATTATCAATGCAAGACTCGAATAGAGGATTGTTGTAGATGACAAAATCATCGAGCATATTAATATATTCGCTGATTCTCGTCCATAGGATTTGCTTGTAAGCTTCCCCATTTTGAACACTTGGGCATCATCCCCGACTCTTAAGATTAACTCACCTTCGGCAACATCAACTAGACCTCGTCCGGTTCTCAAGAATGGCCGACCAAGTATTAAAGGAATACGAGGGTCCATTTCATAATCAACCACAACAAAGTCGACCGGGAAAGTAAATGTGCCAACTTTAATGAACACGTCTTCGGCAATACCAACGGGGTAAGCGAGAGTGCGATTTGCAAGTTCGAGAGTCATCTTCGTTGGAGTAAGGTCGGGTAATGATAGTGTTTTCCAAACACTCAAAGGCATAAGATTAATACTGGCCCCGAGATCAGCTAGGGCAGTAAATTCTTCAATTTTGTTAAAGATGCAAGGGAACACAAAACGACCAGGATCTCCAAGCTTTTCAGGAAGTTCTTTAAGAATAACTGCAGAACAGTTTTCATTTAAGCGTGTGTTGGCGAGCTCAATCAACTTCTCCTTCTTGTTCAGCAATTCCTTGAATGCTTTCACAAATTTCGGCATGTGGACAAGTGCTTCAACAAGGCTAATGTTGATGTTCATTTGAGAGAGCATCTTCACATAGCTCGACACTTGAGAGTCATCCTTGTTTAGCATTGTGGTCTTGCCTAGCCGTGAAGGATAAGGGATATTGGGTTTGGGTGGTGTAGGTGCAGTAGTTAAAGGTTGAGATGTTGAAGGGTCCTTCCAAGGTACATCTTCATGACGAGGCGGAGACGGTAATGGTGTACTAATACTAGGTGTAGGAGGAGTAGGGATAAATGGTGGTGGAGGAGGTGTAGATGATGGGGGCGGGATAGGTGGTCCTACTATGGTAACTCCATTACGGGTAGTAATAGCACTCACATTTGCTCGCGGATTGGTGACGGTGTTTTAAGGTAGAGAACTCAAAGTAGAGGGTTGAGTGGTAGGCAAGAAACTAGCCAGCATATTCTTTATATCATTCGTTTGATTGCTGAAGGAGGAGTGGATATTATCTCGAAGCTCGGATCTAATGTCATTTCCTTGCTTGGTGATATCTCCTTTCAAATTGATTATTTGGCTTTGTAGATTCTTGATTTGCCACCTTGGGTTCTCATCAATGCTTCAACATCGGGGTTAATGGGTGGGGCTTGTTGAGTGGGTGGGTGATAAGGATTAGAAGCTCTTGGTGGGATTTGGTTGCTTCTATTGTAATTGTTGGCGGGGTTTTGGTTTTGAGGAGAAAAACCGGGTGAAAGGTAGTTGTTTGACCGGTAACTCAGAAAATTTCTATCCCCTTGAGGTCGAGCTATGTAATTTTCCGGTGAATAATTACCATAAGCTGCATACACATTTTCCGGATTTCCTTGAGTAGAAGGACAATCAGTGTATGAGTGTGGACCGCCGCATGTTTCACAAGGATTAGCAACCGCTTTAACTTGTTGTTGTTGGTTTGAAGCGAGAAGCAAGATACTTTTGTTCATTTCGGTCATCATGCGGGTGAATTCGGTCATGACGGGGCTTGCTGAAGTAGAATAAACATTGACTCTCGGGTTGTTCCTTGAAGAAGCGGAGGAATCCCAGTTTTGTGGTGAGTAGTCATGTTCTCAATAAGCTCTCTACAGTCCTCGGGTCTCCTTTTCATAAATGTGCCACCGGCGGCTGCATTAATCGTATCACGATCTCGAAAAGTCAAACCGTTGTAGAAAGTATCTATTAAGGTCACAGGGAGCATGTTGTGGTTTGGGCAACGATCGATCAAGACATTATATCTTTCCCAAGCATCAAAAAGAGATTCATCGAGATCTTGCATGAAACCGCTGATTTGATTGAGAAGGCTCGTGACCATGGATGGTGGAAAGTAGCGCGACAAAAAGCGTTGAGTCATGTCATCCCAAGTGTGAATAGAATTCTTCGGGAGACGATCAAACCATTTCTCGGCATGATGTGATAAAGTATGTGGGAAGAGTTGAAGGCGAAGAACATCCATTGTGGCACCGGGAAACTTCATGCTTTGGGTAATAGTAATGAACTTGTCGAGGTGTTTGTTGGCATCATCAGGCATTCCGGCGAATGGATTAGTTTGCACTTGCTGAATCATGTGGTCCTTCAACGAAAACTCCGGAGCCGTTATTTGCATCGGCGCAATCGGTCCTCCTCATCCAAACATGGTAGGTTGACAAAGCTCCTCCATTGTCCGAAGATCGGGCTGTAGAAGAACATTGTTGTTGTTATTAAGGTGCGGTGGATTATTGTTATTGTTAACACCTGCCATACTTAAATCTTCTCGAGGCTCGGGCTCTTGATAATTAGAAGATCTAGTACGCATACACCTACAAAGGCAAAAGAAAACAATACCAAACACAAAGACAATATATATACACAATAAAAATAAAATCTTTTTGGATTTTTGAAATTTTTAATTTTTATGGATTTTTAACAATTTTTTAATTTTTATGGTTTTTTGAATTTTTTGTGCAAGAAAATAACGCTCACAAGTGAAGGATCCCAAAAAGCAACGCGTCTCTCACAGAAAACCGTTAATCTTGACGAAAAGAGCCGGCAACGGAGCCATTTTAATGAAGGGATTTTGCTAGTTGAAAAGTTCGTTTCTCGGTATCTTAACGAATTGATTTCCGGTTCAAAGTACGACTCTATTGTTTTTGGTGAAACAAATATTTTTGGTTGTTTTAAAATAAAAGTGCAAAGACTTAAATGAAAATGACATAAAGTAAATCTAAATCTATTTTAAAATAGATGGCGAGTATTTTGACGAAAATTAAAGGCACATAAAATAAATAACGCAAACTTAAATCTAACTAAGGCAAACTTAAAACGCAACTAAAACTTAAAACTAAGGTAAGGCTAAAATAAATGTAAGGCAAATAAACTTAAAGTGCGACTAAGGAAAAAGGCGGGAAAAATAAAGCTTGAAAATTAAAAACAGAAACTTAAAAATTGGAATTAAAGGAACCTGAAAAATAGCTCATCCGGAATAATACCCTCATTCGGAATAAACATTCATCCGGAATGTCTCCTTCGTTCGGAATGTTCTTCTTCACTCGGAATATTTACCCAAAACCTTGATCCGGAATAAAATGCTTACTCGGAATATGTCACCTATCCGGAATAAACTTCTTGATTCGGAATGTAGCTTTGATCCGGAATGTTGCCCTTGATCCGGAATATCTCTTGATCCGGAATAATATTCCGAATAGAACTCCTTGATCCGGAATATGTCACTTATTTCGGATGGAAGCCCTTGATCCGGAATATCTTGCTGATGCGGAATGTTAGGTTGATTCGGAATGTCTGATATTCTGGATGAACCGTTTGTTACGGAATAATAAATTATTCCGAATAAACTAATTGATCCAGAGTGTTCTTGCTGATCTGGAATAATGCCTTGATCCGGAATATTGGATATTCCGGATGAATCACCTTGGCTAAACCCCCTGATCCGGAATGTTGAAGATTCCGAATAGAGCACTTTGATCCGGAATAATTAATTATTCCGGATGAACGACTTTGATACGGAATATTTTCAGCAAACACCTTCACACGGAATAACTTTTGGCCTTTGATCCGGAATATTCCTGGGAACAGTAAGCAGACAAGCAAAGAACACCCAATACACAGGTATATACGAATCTAACCTAAACTTAACCAAATCAAACAAAAGATTAAATCAAACTAATCACAAAACATCTACTAAACATAAACAAACAATCCAAATCAACAAAACTAACAAAACTAATCAAAATAATCAAAATCCACTTTGATCAAATCAATAAAAATAAGAACATGAACATGAACAAATAAACATAAAGATTAAAGATTAAAGAAAGGTAGAATGAGAGATAAACAATAAAAGTAAAGATTGACAAGAATTAAAAGAACACTTACTTGAAATTAAATGAATTTAAAGGTGCAAGACAATGTATTTACATGACATGAAATGTAAATGTGCAGGAAAGTAAAGTGGAAGAAATAGTTTGTCAAGCTATCCAACAAAATGAAAATGAATAAATCCTAATATATTTATAGGGGAGATTACGGAGTGCTTAGGAAGCTTCCTCCCTCTTTCCTCTTTTCCTTAATTGCACACTTAAGTCCTTCTCTTCTTAATCTTTTGTTAATCTTGGACTTTAATGGCTTTGTCTCGGGATTTCTTTAAACTCGTCTTTGAATTTTCTTCATAAATAAGACTTGAGTTCTTCGGCTTTTAATAAACTTCCGTCTTTTGACTTTTTCTTCGATAAATCTTCAGAATTGGTCTTGAACTTCCGTTCTTTTTGCACTCTTGACATCTTGACTTCGTCTTTCATCTTTTTCTTCGATAAAAGCCCGTGAATGCCCGTGTTTTCTCCACTTTTCACCTTTTCGTCCTAAATCACAACAAAAACACAAACCACGCATAATTTTGACATAAATGACATAAAATACACGTTTTGGCTCGGTTATTATTGTAATTAAGTGGTAAAAAGGATGGGTGTTTACACCCTATCACCCGTCACTAAACTTGGAGAGTTCCGCTATTCTCAGGAATTTCTTCTCACCGCATCCATTCAAGTAGAAAGTGACTGGAATCGGCTTTGTAGTGCTTGTGTAGGGGCTTTAGTCGCGATGAATATCAGGAACCTTCGTGTATGGAGCAGTGAGGTTTAGCTTCTTCTGGTAACTCTCAACGCCAAGTTGCAAGTCTTCAACTCTTTTCTTGATCACAATGCGACGAGTGTGCATTCGTATAGCTGAATTCAGGGCAATGTAGTCTTCAGTGTCCAAGTGTTTGAGTGTGTCTTGAGTCATCAACAGTAACATGTCTTCAATGTCAACAAGAGGAAGATCCGAGAAGTCTCCTTCCTTGATGGAGTAGTATTTGTCGTCTTCTCTTTTTAATCTGATCTCTGTTATGTGACGATAGCCGACTTTGGGTTCAACTATTACTCCAAGAATGGCCTTGATTCTGAACTTGGATTTTACTAGAGTCTTTGACTTGAAGCCACAGGCATAGCTGTAGGCTTTCTGTAAGGTTTCTCCCCAATGTGATGCACCCAATTCAGCATACTGATCATACTCAGGAATCAATTTCCTTACCCATATACGATCAGCCTTTTCTTCAATCTAGGGTATTGACCCCCAAGTTACAGCTTTGACCAAGGTTAAGGAAGTCGCATACTTGTTGGCGCCATTTAATAAATACTCAAGGTCATAGCAGAAAAAGAAATCACATATGATTTGATTGTAAGCATCAACGATCGGGAGAGGAGCATTCTCAGGCCTGTGACGACATGTTCGTTGAAGAAGGTTCATTGCTTTCAATAGCTCATTCGCATTGTATTCAGCCTCCATTCTACTGATTCTTGAAGTAGGAATGATGGTGAGATCATGAAAAGCTAGAGTTACCATCGCTGGAGTTACATTGTCAGTTCCATACCTGTAGATTAGATATGCTGAGAAGTTGATGGGATTGTTGAGTATTTGGGAGAAATCTGGTTCATCTTCTCGAGTTAGCGGACAAATGCTATGTAACACTCTCAATTTTCGCATCGGTACAGCGGAAGGGTCTTTTAGAGTGTTACTAGATAGCACAATAACTCCAATCATAGACAACACATAAAAATGGTTGTACAAGGTTCAACATACATTCATTCGATAAAAAGTTTTAGAGTGTACAACAGGTCCTAAATTATACAGGTCTTTAAGTTTACAAAATATAGATTGAATGAACATTTTTAATATTTTGTGGGCCACCAGAGTCGATCTCCATCCGGATTACCTTCAAGCACCTGAGATAAAAACATGCAAAAATCATATCAGCGAATGTCGAGTGAATTCATAGAGTTTAATAAAACCGTTATATAAAACAATCGTTGAAATCAGAACACAAGTATAATATCAGAAGTAAGTCCTCGTATTGCTAGTCAGGCAATATATAAATCAAGCATACATCTTAAACCGTCCATGAGACCGTAGCCTCTATATTACCATTATAGGTAATATTATTATCGTTATTAGCATCGTTATTGGATTACATTTGAATTCATTATGGATTATTATTAGCTGCATGACATTGTTACCTTACTATGAAAACAACGGGCCGCGAACCCGACAAACAATTTTCCCATCTAAGTTAGCGTGTCGTCACAAAAATCACGCTATGTAAATCTTCTCATACATAAATTCGCTTACCAATCAATGTGGTACGACAGGGATCAACCGTCAAGGCGCGAACTGGGGTGATCGTCCCCAAATAGTACTATCATATGCATAAGCGTCTACCAAATCCCGGTAGTTCACAATTCATGCTAATGGGACTTTGAGTGACATAACCTAACTACTAATAATCCTTTTTATCTCGTTTATAGGGTCATAACATCATTCGGGTCCATATCATTAAGCATACCATCGGGACTACTTGTGTTCTATTTTTATCAAAAACTAGCATGTTATCTCCCTCGCGGGTTTACAAATCATTTTATAAAACATTTAAAAGAGTGCGAGGCTATGAACTCACGTTGATACTGAAAGGCGGATTATCGGCTACGGGCGTGCTTCGGTCACGGAAACCTATATAAATAATAACCGGTCTTAGACTTTTGTCCAATGACTTTATCAAAATAACAATATACATATGATGATTTTGTACATATGATGATGATCAAGTGGGTTTATATATTCTATTTACTCAATTTAGTGTTTATGTATTGGTAACTTTTTACTAGCTTACTAGTTTTACCTATTTACGTGTTTTTAAGTCCAATAAGCTTATTATAAGTTCTTTAACTTGTATTAGTCCATTTTATACTTGTATTATCAGTAATTATACTTTACATGTTGGGCCCAAATGGGTTAATCCCAATAAGTACTTTTTATAAGTGTTTAACTTATTTAGTCCAATTATTAGTCCAATAAGCTTACTTAGCTCGTTAATGTCCGTATGTCCTATAGTTTGGGTTTTATCGGTTATTACTTGTATTAGATACTTATATCAGTATATGAATTTTAAAAACTTTACATTATACGGGTTTGATCGTCTAAGTTTTAATTGGCGAAAAATGTTAATTGTACGGTAATAGCCGAAAAAGTCATAAAAATCATGTTTATAGTTTTTATAACTTATAAATATTATTCAACTATTATTTTTATAAATTGTCCATTTATTTAACCTGATACATATTTATATAAATGAAATTCATAAGTTAGTGGGTTTTTAATTTCACATTTTATACTATATAATTTGAGTGCTTATATAATAGTATTAAACATTAATTTTCTTCAAAATCTGATTTTTAGTTTCATCTTCACCATTTTTATCATATCTAGAGTTCTACAATGAATTAGAAGCTCATTTTTGGATGGCATGAACTTCATATTATGTGCTACAAATAAGTTAGTTATAGCTACTGCTCATTTTATGTTTAACTATCCTTAACAGTCCCTACAAAACAGACTATTTAGATTAGCACACTCATCTTGTTTTGATCATATCTCACTTATTTTAATGATTCCATTGAATGGCCAACTCTCACATGTGTATGACATCTTATACTTACTGTAAATGGATTTTACCATGCAAATTTATCAGTTTAATTTTTGGTTACTTACTGTTTTTATACAGCCAACAAATTAAGCATGATTTTAGCCTTGTTTCTTATGGTTATTAATCTTTTTAAGCATATTTATCAACACTTGATCCCCACACAACATTTTATCATCATATATTCATCATATACATATACAACAAGAAATAAAATACATTTGATCTTTACAAAAATAACAAGAGAAATGGAAAGGATGATCTTCTTTACCAACCAAGATTATATCTTGTTTTTGGAAGACAGCAACTTGATGAACACCAAATATATCTCCAAGAGCATCAAACACCAAGAAAGTTTGTTGAGAAACCAGCCCTACGACACAAGAAAATCACCTCCTTTGTTTTTAAAATGGCCACCAAGCAATCAAGGCTTCAAGGTTACTCCATAATATAGCTAGATAACAAGTATCTTGTGGCTAGAAAAGATCAAATGGGGTGTTTGTTCTTGAATGTGGGACGGCAAGGGTAGAGAGTTGAGAGAGTTTGAGAGTTGTTTGCATGTGTGAATGGTGGTAATGAGAATGTTAGATGGTTTTTGTGGTTAGTGGTAGCTTAAGTGTAAGGCTAAGCTTACACTTGTAAGCTAAGAGCTAAAATGATGTCACATCTTTGATGTGGTGTCTAGCTTGGGCCGTCCCATAGATAGTGGGGTGGGATAATTTATTTTGTCCCATCCCGCTAATTTACGGGTACTCCTCGATTCTAGTTTCCTCGATTTGCGTGCCCTCGGGTCGTTTTACGAAAAACGTTTTTATAAATTATGAATCAACGGCACAAAACGAATCTAATAAAAATTGTCTCATAAAAAACGGAGTTCAAAAACGTAAATACGTAATCCTAAGGTTTCCGGTTTAGTCGTAAAGGACGCTAAATTATGCACGTAAGCCCAAATTTAAATGCGTAAATTGTGAGTTCATTAACCAACACAAAAATAAGTTACAAAATATTATACGAGAAAATAATTCACTACCTGAAAATGTTAGATTGTCACATGCTAGCAGTTTCTGTGACCCAAGGTTTCTTGGGTGCATCTTCATCTACATTAACTGTATCCACCCATGTCGGTTCGCTCGATTCTAGAATATCATGACTTTGCGCAGATCCTGGAGCTCGATTCAGAAAAATTACTCGAATTGTCTGAGTACGTTGAGTGTCCTTCACTGGTGTAGACTTAGACGTTTCAGGTATTGGTTGATCGGGTTCTCGGATGGGTAGTTGTTGTGGTGGTGATGTAGATGTGATAGCTAAAGCTGATTGAAGTGAACCCGATGTCAGATTAACATCAGTATCATGACGGTGTTTGGTGCGTCTGCCGGTTGGAGGTGACTCAGATACTGGAGTTTCCTCGGCTGTTGAAGTCGTTGGATTTTCCTTTTGAGACTTGTCACCTTTTCCTGAAGTTTGATCCTCTTCAACATCTAACTTATTTTTGTTGTTGTCATCCTCTGCCTCTTCGTCATTCTTTTCCTTATCATCATTGTCACCATCATCATCATTGTTTACATCATCATCATTTATTCGTGCGTCCATGCTGTCATCATCATCATTGTTACGCTTACCCTTATCATCATTGTCACCATCATCATCATTGTCATCTTCATCGTCAGCGTCATCATCATCGTCATCATCATCTTCATTCTCGGAGGATGCATCGGGTTTGTCTGACTCATCCTCATCTTCATCGTCTTTTTCAAGATCGAGACTGTTGTATGGGACGAAGGTGCCATGTTTTTCAAAGATCTCGGTGTCTTGATCCATTGCCGTTTTTAAAGCTTTGTGAAGTGCTTGTTTCTCTGGCGTTCAGTTGTAGGACCCGACTTGAATCATCTTAGCATGCAACAGCTTCTTGAACTTGTAATCTGTGAGTCTTTGAGCTATAAGAAAGTCGGAATGCGGAGTGTCGGAAAACTTGATCATCATTTTGCTTGCAGTGATGTCTTTGAGTTCATCTCGTAGAGGAGGAAGTACGGTTTCAATAGATTCTTGAACTTTTTCATCGATTGATTCAATCAGTGTAGCATTAGCTTGAACAAGTTCTTCTTTCTCCTCTTTGTATTTGTTTCTGAGTGCGCGAAGATGTTTAATTGATTCTTACTTCATTTCCACTGTAGCTTCTAGATTTTCTCTTATTGACTCTTCAGATTGTTGACGACTTGTTAATTCTTTTCGAAGCTGGTCGATTTCTTTTTCAAAATCCTTCTTGCTTGCTAATTCATCACGAAGACTAGCGAGTTCTTTTTCATAGGATGTCTTTGAAGATTCTAATTGCTCTGTAACTAGAATAGTCTTCTCCTCTTGAGCCTTCAAGCGTTGTTTGATGACTTGCATAAAATCTGGGGTGATGGGTGGAGATACCAGCAATGGTGTTGGATGAGCAGTTGATTTTGTAGGTGTGACATGAGTTGTGACAATGGTGCTGAGTACTGATGTAGTGGCCATAGTTACAGGGACATTTACCATGTTCGGGTTTGTTAAAAGATTAGTGTTAGTAACTTCAGATTCAAGAGAGTCAAAGTTCAAATACTTACCTACTAGATCTGACAGCGATGAGGATTTGGTAACACTCTTGTCCTTGTGGATGTTCCCTGTAATTGGTGTCTCTGGTTGAACATTATCAATGAACGTATCTTGTTGTTCGTATTGTTGATCTTCTTCATCTCCCTGAACTGGTTCGTCAATGAAATTATATGGTTCTCAAAATTCATCAATGTCAAGCAATTCGGCTGTCTTTGGCTGTTTCGATCCACTACCTCCCGTCTCCCTTCTGCTTTGTATTAAGTCCTTCTTCAATTGCTTGGATTTTTGTTTCTCAGTCAACGGTTGTTGTTGTTCGTTAATGTCTTCAAGCAAATTCTTCGTCCACGAGAAGTGTTTTCTTTCCTTTGGCCTTTTTCTCCCATAAAGACACTGTTTTTGTTCTTTTGCCCTTGTCTTGTGTTGGTGTCTTAGCTTCTGAGGAATCGGTTTCCTTCCTTTTGCCTTTGGCTTTTGGTGCTTTGAACTCTGCAGTGGATTCACCCAATTCTACTCTCTTTGAATGATCTTCATTTTCTTTCAAAAGGGTCTTATATGAAGCACTCCTTTTGATTTTGTCATTCATCATATGATCCGGAACTGGAGCAGGAATACATGAGTAAACAATCTTTTGTCCTTCTTGTCTCATGTGTACTAAGAAGAAATCATCATCTTCTGAATTAACAAAGAATCCTCCACGTCGATCTATAGCTTCATCAGCTTTCATGATGTAGTTGATAATAAGCTTTGTGAATCGTGGAAACTGAAAGTGATCAGATTTCTTCTTAACGTTTCTGAATGCTTGATAATGAAATTCTTCCCATAAGAGAGCAGCATAATCCAAGTTGAGTCTCTTGTAGATTCCATAGAAGATACGAGCCTGGGAAATTCTCATTGAATCGAGACCTCTGGATTTTCCCGTAAAACATCGGATAATGATACTAAAGATTGCGTTCCAGGGTTGTCCAAGTCTAGAGGTGTTGAACTTGGATATGTTTGGCAATTCTCCCTCATAACCCAGAGACACGATCAGATCTAATATTTGTTTTAAATCTGGAACAGGAGCATATGTTTTCCCTTTAGGAGGAGGAAACTCAAAGATTTCACGAAACTGTCTAAGAGAAAGTTCCTTCTTATGACGATTGATGTTGAAGGAAAAATTTGTGTTTGTGATGGCTTTGAGATAGGATGAAAACTCATGCATGTAAATTTCTGGAACACTTGCTGAAATCCGTAGTGCAGATTTGATTGGTGTTAGATCAAGGATTTCGATAGCTATTCTGAAAGCATCTTGTGATGGAGTTAAACCTTCTTTCAATCGTTGATTATTGGATGTGATTGGAAGACGATTTTCTTCTGGTACGAGTTCATTGTCAAGTTAAATTTGTTTCTCTTGAGTACGAGCCATGAAATCTGCTTAAGAAAAAACCATACACATTGATACACCAGAGATATATATCATGTAGTATAAGCCTTAAAAGCATCCTATTACATTCTCCTTGACAAATTAACAAGTAGTACCTAAAAGACCATACAAGGATTACCCAAAATAATATAGAAACGAAAAACAATCATATAAAAAAATGCAAGTCATAAGTCAGAATCAAGCATTCATCACACAATTCGGGATCCTTTAAATACTGCACCTAAGTCATATAAGTCGGAATATGGTATGATGCACATAAGACTGAATAAGCAAATTCTAACCTAAGTCTTAGTTCTGAATAAACCATGTCTGACCTAATTCTGAATACATGATGATGCACATAAGTCTGAATGACCTAGTTCGGAATAAACTATGTCTGACCTAATTCGGAATAGGAGATGATGTACATAAGTCTGAATAAGCTAATTCTAACTTAATTCGGAATGAGCCTTTTTGACCTATTTCGGAATACACTATAATCAACACCTAGTTCAAAATCATTAATCACACACATAGTTCGGAATCCTTAATCACACACATAGTTCTGAATCCTTAATCACACACATAGTTCTGAATCCTTAATCACACACATAGTTAGGAATACAAACAAATGTGACCTAGTTCGGATTACATGCAGTCATGACTTAGTTCGGAATATAGGCATCCATAACTTAGTTTGGAATTCAGACATTCAAGTGCTAGTTTGGAATGCGAGCTAGTGAGACCTAGTTCGGAATACAAGCGATTGAGACCTAGTTCGGAATACTTCCATACCCAACTTAGTTCGGAATATGTCAATACCCAACTTAGTTCGGAATATATCGCTACCCATCCTAAGTCTGAAATCAATTCAGCTTTTACCTGTTTTAACATTACACACAAAAATCTTGGGCAAAACAATGCAATATCCTATGTTTATTCGTAACAAAAAAACCCCTTTTTAATCAATCTAGATCAATCCAATTAAATCTAAAAACCTTAAGCTGACATGAGGGGATCGTTTAATTGAATGATGAAATGAGAAACATTATATTTACCTTGGATGTTTTTTGAGCGAAAATCAAAGAAGGAATTTGGTTGGCAAATAAATGGAGGCAAGTTGGATGTTTGTGTGTTTGAGTGGAATAGAGAAACGAGAGAGAAAAGGGGCGGGGTCAAACTTTTGACCTAAAAAATTAAGTTTTATCAGGTTGACACTTTTGGCCCATCATTTTCCTTTTGCTTACCTATTTTAGTTTAACTATTCGTTTAACTATTGAGCACCCTCAACCAAACAATGCACTTAACTTATTTGCCTAGAAACCATAAATTTCTAAAGTCCAATCACAAGCAAATCCAAATACCTCATACTTGACAAACACATTATGAACAACATTTAACCGTTTATTTTTCTGAGAACGATACTGGAAGACGATATATTGATGACAAAATGATTTAAGATTTTCTCCCCCTAAAACATTGACCCGTTTTCTATTTAAAGAGTTGTAGTATTTGTTTAAGGATTCAAATACCAATGAAAGCATTTTCCGCTTAATGATTTAAAAGAACGATTCTTGGTGGCAATAAGATTTCTCTTATTTTGACAAAATAAGTGCACTGAAACGTACACAAATTTGTGTTAGAGCAAGTTATGAAGTAAACTCGATCCCTTGTATGGTTTTAAAGTAAACCATACCCGAGAAAATTAATTCCCGTTGTGAGCCAACGCTTTCGTAAGAAATACGTGACTTTAATGCGAAAAGCGGGTTGCAGTAAGAAATAACTACAAGCAATATGGGCATGTTTTAAAATATGTACAACATTTATACGGACTCTATTTATGGCGCCGTGTCAATTTTAATCGACATTTCTAAGGCCGTATATATTACCGTACTAAAAGACATGCCCGATTTAAAATGAAAAATATTTTTGGATTTTCTTGATTTTATATTTTTTTATATGTTTTATATTTTTGTATTTTTCTTTTGGTGGTGTAAATATATACGATAATGTACAAGATCACGATCAAAAGATACTCTAGAATAGTTTAACACCACTATTCTACAGATTCTTCTGCCAACTCCTTAAGTGTCATTGGTGAGAATGATTTCATGCCTAGCTTTTCGATCAAAAACTCGATACGTCCTCGATCTAAGGCCTTTGTGAAGATATCCGCCAGCTGATACTCAGTGTTGACAAAATACAGTTCGATCACTCCATTTTCCACTTGCTCTTTGATGAAATGGTAGCGTATGTCAATGTGCTTTGCTCGGGAATGTTGAACGTAGTTGCAGCAAAGGGCAATTGCACTTTTGTTATCACAGTACATCGGGATTTTGTTGAATCCAAGACCGTAGTCAGTTAATTGAGAGCGCATCCAAAGAACTTGAGCACAACAACCGGACATAGCAATGTATTCAGCCTCTGTACTTGATATCGTAGCGCTTTTCTGCCTTTTAGATGACCAACAAACCAGTCTATCTCCAAGAAGTTGCACACTGCCAGAAGTGCTACGTCTAGTATCTTGACACCCAGCATAATCCGCATCTGCATATGATATTAGTGCAATAGAGGAATCCTTCGGATACCACAGACCACGATGAAGTGGTCCTTTAAGATACCGAAAGATCCTTTTCACAACATGTAAGTGCTTTTCGGTAGGCCGAGCCTGATACCGGGCACACATGCAAATAGCAAATTGCAAATCAGGCCTGCTAGCAGTCAGATAGAGAAGGGTGCCGATCATTCCACGGTAAAGTTTAGGATCGACAGCTATCACATCCCTATCATCATCTAATTTGGATCTCTCCACCATTGGAGTATCCACGGGGACAAAATTTTCAAAATGATACTTCTTTAATGATTCAAGAGCAAATTTGGATTGATTAATGATGATGCCTCTCGGATTCTGAGAAATTTGCAACCCTAAGAAAAATGAAAATTTTCCCATCAACGACATTTTAAAGCGTGTGGACATAATTTTCTCAAAATGGTCAGACAGTCTTTGAGTAGTGGCAGCAAAAATTATATCATCAACATAAATTTGTACCAGTATCATGTCGTTGTTCTCCTTGAGAATAAATAATGTTGGGTCCACTTTGCCTTTGGAGAAGCCTTTCGAGAGGAGATAAGATGATAGGAGATCGTACCACGCGCGTGGATCTTGTTTCAACCCGTAAAGAGCCTTTTTGAGCTTGTACACGTGATTAGGATACTCCGAGTTGACGAATCCATTCGGCTGGTTTACGTAGACATCTTCCCTTAATTCACCATTGAGAAATTCCGTCTTAACATCGATTTGGTAGACGATCATGTTCATGTGAGAAGCATAAGCAAGGAATAGTCTAATCGCATCTAATCGTGCAACAGGAGCAAAGGATTCTTAAAAGTCAATACCCAAAGCTTGTTTGTAACCTCTAGTAACCAATCTAGCTTGGTTCTTTAGCACTCCACCTAACTCATCGAGTTTAACCTTATATACCCACAACAATGTAAGGATTTCAACGTTTTTGGGTAAAGGAACTAGTTCCCACACTTCAAGACGTTGAAATTCATTAAGTTCCTCTTGCATGGCTTCAATCCAAGATGATTTTGTCATGGCTTGTTGCCAATTTTTAGGTTCAGTATCGGAAACAAATGCATCAAAGTAGCAATATAATGCATGTTCTTGGAGTTGGTGGCGTGTTAAGACTGGTCGATCGATGTCACCAATAATATTGCGGATTGGGTGATCCTTTGTCCATTTGGTGTTGTGAGTTTCAATCCGTGGTGGTCGGGAGTGAACGATTGTAGGAGCTTCCTCTGAGGTAGACGCACCGTTAGGGTTTTCAGGTATTTGTAAACCAAAGAAAGGAAGCTCTTGTAAGTGAGAAATTTCCAAATCGTGATCATAGAGATCCTATTCAACATCATTAGGAACAAGTGGGGGGGGTGATGATTCAGGTGTAGTTTGAGAATTGGTGGGGGATGGGACATCTGGTTTAATAGTAACAGTAGATGCCTTGGACTGATTTCCCTTATCTTGAGCAACAACTTCGGGAGTCGGAGCTACTGCTGCAGGTGCTGGAGAATCCTTATTAGGTAGATCAAAGAATTCATCAAACATAGGTTGAAATAACTGTTCCCACTCGGGACTTGTAGGTGGTGTAAATGATGGAGAAGTAGGATTGTTGGGAGTTAATCCAGAACTAATTGTACCGGTTCCCATCTCATGAAGCGCGAGGTCAGAGATGTGTGGCTCAGAAGCCATTGCTGTCAGCTCATCAAAATAGGCATCTAAAGTTTCGACTATCTTGCCAAGACGACGGTTATGAATTCGGTAAGCTTTCTTTGCAGGTGAGTAACCAATGAAAATTCCAATATCAGCCTTCGGTTGAAGTTTGCCCAAATTCTCACTATTAGTATTTGGATAACACAGTGCACCAAACACATGAAGAAATAAAATATCGGGTTTGTGTCTATGAAGTAGCTCATATGGAGTTTTACCATGGCGTTTACGAATGCTGGAGCGGTTTTGGGTATAACATGCGGTTGCCACTACTTCAGCCCATAAGAATAAAGGAGCATTCGCATAAATCAACATAGTTCTAGCAACTTCCATTAGTGTACGGTTACGTCTTTCCACGACATCGTTTTGTTGTGGATTACGAGCAACAGAGGTTTCATGTGAAATACCGACCTTTTCATAATAGTCTCGTAGAGTTTGATTAACAAACCCAGTTCCATTATCAGTGCGAATGCGGTGAACAGTAGCATTAAGACGTACTTGGATCATATTTAAGAAAGTAATGATATAATTTGGTGCTTGATCCTTGGATTCTAAAATTTTTACCCATTTAAACCTTGAGAAATCATCCACCATGACGAGGATGTATTTTCTACCACTCACACTAGCCGTACGCATTGGCCCGCAAAGATCGATGTGCAAAAGATACAATGGTTCTTGGTTGGTGTCTTCAGCTTTAGGTTTGTATGATTTCTTGGTGCTTTTCCCCAAAGAACACGCGGAACATAAATGATCCTTGTTGAACTTAAGTTTTGGAAGACCACGAACAAGTTCGTTTTTAGCCAAATGGTTTATAGCATCAAAGTTAAGGTGAGATAACCGACGATGCCACAACCATGACTTGGTCTTAGATGTTTTGGAAAGAAGGCATACAGGAGAGGCGGCCATCATGTTTTGAATAGACAGTGTGTAGAGATTATCCCCTCGAGAACCCTTTATGAAACCATTTCCTGCAAGATCGCGAATAAAGCAAGTATGTTGTCGAAAAGCCACTTCAAGGTTTGAATCGCAAAATTGTCCCACTGAAAATAAATTATGACCAAGTCCCTCCACATAATATACCCTTGAAATCGTAACATTCCCAATTTGATATTCACCATAACCCATGATCTTCGCAATATGGTCGTTGCCGAATTTCACCGTTCCTAGAAACTTGCTGACGAAATTTCTGAGCATCGAGCGGTCTCCGGTCATATGCTTTGAGCATCCAGAGTCCAAGTACCAGAGGATGATTTGGACCACCTGAAAATATCACCAAACAAAGACGATGTATCTGAATCTAGTAGTTCCGCTATGTTAGCAGGTACAAATATATTTATCTTAGATTTACTAACCGAAGAATTTTTAGGCTTCCAGATTTGCTTCCTAAATGCCGGCTTAGATTCTAGTTGTCTAAGATCCTGAGGTACTTCTTCACTGGTAGGCACAATAGTGGGGGCAGACCTAGTTAAAGGGCGCTTTTTCCATTTCTTAGTGCTAGTGTTCCTATTTAAAGGATGCTGAGACCTAACTTCCGTGGATGTGATCCTAGTTAAAGGGCACATAGTTCCATTAGCAGTGAAGGTCCTACCAGTGGGTTTCCATTACCAACCAAATTGGGTGAATTTCTTCCCCGTTGGAATCCATTCAAGATTGTTCCTAATTGCATACATTTCATTCACGTGATCAACAAGGCATAAATCATGATGCTTAGAAAACATGCATTCATTACAATTCCAACATATCAAATTAGAATTCACATTTTGCTTAGGCTGCTGCACAAGCGCATGGCCTTTAGTCTTACTTACATGATTCTTTTTATTCAAATTTGAAATAACCTTCCAAGGGTGAACTTCTACTTTCTTCTTCCCAGTCCTACTAGTGGAAGGCTTGATCCTAATCTTCTAGTCTTGAGATCCTTTAGCCTTAGTAGATACAATTACTCCTGTAGAAGCCAAGGGAACATTATTGACAAATTTTGATTTTACCTTGATGGGTGTGTTTAATATAGGCTTAGATCCTGGATTCTTATTGAATAGAGTCATGTCAATGGTGGTGGTTGTTGTTTAAGTGGTGCAGAACCCGATTGTACTATGTAATTAAAATGCTCTAAGCATTCTTGTACCTTCTCAATGTAAGCATGAGCAGAGTAATAGTGACTATTCATAGGATCAAGTTCATAGAGATCATCTACCACGTCCCTAGCAAGATTCGCGTGCTCGACTGCATGCTCCATATATGACATATATGATAGTGGATTGTTCTTATGGTACGGGTTCTTATAGATCACCACCTTGTTGGTTTTTGGAGCACTAGAGGTTGGGGCAGAGATTGTAGCTGGATTATCAACAACTTCTTGTCCTTTGAGTTGAACTGTCTCCTTTAATTCAGCCAAAACCATGTTTTTGTCTATGAGTTGAATATTTAAGTCAGAGATTTCCTCACACTTATGGTTCAGTGGGTCAACGACTGACTTTTGCTCTACCGTATTAAAAGCGAAGCGTTCTTCCAACGAACCATAAATTTGTGAAAAACCCTGCTTTACTTTATCAAACTCCCCTAGCATAGATGTAATTCTATCTTCTAGGGCATGATTTTTAATCTCTGTAGCCTCTAGTTCTAATTTCGCTGCTACTGATTCTCTTTTAAGTTTCATAATTTCTTCCTCTAATGCCTGAACCACCTGAATCATCTTGTCACTCGTCTCAACGGAGTTTTCACAATCATTTGTTTTTGAAAGAGTTTCAGTTTTAGATTGATTTTCAATTTCAAGAGATATACAATGTTGTTGAAGCTCATCAAAACGTTTTGAAAGTAAGTTATAAGAATCGTGAAGCTTTAAAAATTCAGCGTTAGATTCATGACAAGAATGATTATGTACATTATTCACAGGTTCAACAATATTCACAGATATATCATGCACATCATCACATTTATTCATAGCAGATGTCATCACAAAAGCAAATTCAATAGTAACAACTTGCATCACTTCGATAGACACTATATGTTCTATGAATCGGTCATATTCGGACAAAATCTTTTCTTTCTCAATTAAATGTTGTTCATAAGCATCATCCATTTCATAGAAAACTTTTCGAACTTCACCCATTTCGAAACTAAGATTTTTCGCAAGATCGTAAAATCCCTCTTACAAACGGAACGATCTCTTTCTCAAACACCGTTTTCATGTGTTCGAAAGACAATTCTCCAGCGGTTTGAGCCGTTGAAGTCGTACATTCCAGGATGACCTTGTCAAACTCGGTTAGGTATCGCTGAATCTCTTCCAAGCTTAGCAATACCGTACTTACCGGTTGAAGATTCTTAGGAATTTCCTTAGGTTCGTCCGAATTAACAAGTATAGGAAGTATAATAAGGCTTTCTCTAGTAGGCATGTAAGCTGGTGTATGGATAAATTCCTTTTGCATATTAAAGCGAGTTCTAAGATCTATTTTTGCATATGTTGCATTAAGTTGTGCATAATCATACTCAGGATATGTAAAAATTACTTTTGACCGATTCTCTTCATGTAGCGACATGCTCTCAGATTCATTTAAAAACACAATCGGATCTAAGACCAATCCTAACTTGCTTGCATCATAAAGTCGTGGGTTGTGGTTAAATGCTTGCTTTGCATACCCCGGGTTAGGTGGTAGGTCTATTAGACGCGATAGATTGAACTCTTGAAAAGAAGAATGAAACAAGTTTACTAAATGTGAAGAAGAGTATTGTTTTGAAAGCAAAATTTCAGTCTTTTTAACTTTCTCAGACGCCTTAATTTCCGTTACAACCCTTTTAGACTCGAGAATTTCGAAATCCGTTTGTAATTTTTGAAAATTATTAACGACTGACTCTTTTTCTTTAAGTTCTTTCAAAAGATTTGCTCTTAAACTCTCAATTTCTAGCAAATTATCCATTTGCACTTTCCTAAACCTATCAAATTCAGGATTGGTTAAGGTAGTGGTCACTGGAGTTAATTCCAAGGTTTTAACCTTTTCCTTATACAAAGCAAGCTCGACAGATAAAGTCTGATTAACACTGAGGGTTTCAAGGACCGCATTATTCATTTGGCCAAGCATAGATGCCGACACCATTACCAAATCGGGTTGAGCAAACGAATTTGTAGTCGTAATAGCTCCTGGTTGTGGTTCACTCAAAGTCTGGGGACTTGCATTGATATTGCTATCATTGTTTGTACCCTCGTTTGAGTTACTAACCACCGAAGGATGTTCCAGATACTCAGACACTTGCTCAACTTGATAAGGTACAATACTAGTATCTGTGGCAGTATTTGGTACCTCAGAAATTGTGTCAGCTCCATAAAGTGAAAGATTTTCCATGAGAGCTGCCTTGGCGGTATTGAGATCATCACAGTCAGAGTCGTATGCATCCAGATCATCACATTGATATGCGGCATTGTTTGTGATAGCTGTTGTGAGACCGTCAGTGTCCGTAACTCCCGAATCTGCGAGAAATGCTAACTCTTCTTCATCGAGCTCACGTCCTTGGGCTTGAGCATTCACCAAGTAGATCTTCTCCTGAAACCATGTGCTATCCCTTTTCCTCTTGGGCTACTTACACTCTCGAGCCATTTGCCCTTCCCCTTTGCAGTTATAACATATAATCATCTTCATTTTGCCAGTGTTATTACCCCTTGTAGCAGCAGTGTTAGATAGACGTGAACCAACAGTAGATGAACTTGGTCTCCCCTGAAGTGGTTGTACCATTATTCTGCCATCTTGAATTGTAGCTTGTTGTCGAGAGTTAGAAGAGTTCCTTAACTGATTGTTTGTTGGAGCAGGTCCTCTGTAACCTCGTTTGTTTAATGTTCGAGTGAGATAAGCAGACATTTGAGCAAGTATATCAGTAGGATTATCCCTTTGTCTAAACTCAGGGACATGAATCTAATCATCACAATAGAATGTTGGTGCTGATTGAGCTACAAGCTGATTTGAGGGAACACTAACATGTTGTGAGTAATGCGGTTGAGGAGCCTCAAGTTGTTGATAGGTGATGGCAGGGTTTGTTGGAGGTTGATAAGGTGAATACTGTTGCGCAACATAAGGTAACTGATGTGAGTCTCCTTGTGATGATGTTGCTGGTTACTTGTATTGTTGGTGATAAGATGTAATGTTGTGGCAAGATCGAATACTGTGGGAAGCTTGGTGTTTGATACAATGGTTGATAGGAAGATTGGTGTCCCATAGCAAACGGAGAGTTGTGATATGACAATGTTGGTTGATTTGCCATTAATGCCAATGGTTCTTGATAAGATCCGTGAGAGATGAGTTTTTGGATCACGTGCTTCTCGTGTTGCTGCAAGAAAGCACAGAGTTGATCTAAATTTGACTTGTGCAAATCTCGAATCATTTTAACATTGGTGACATATTGACTCCATTCTTGGGGTAACGTGTTCAAGAACTTTGTGTTTTGTTGAAACTAAGCAATCCTTAGATTATACACGTTCATATCATTCATCAAAGTAGTGAAACGCCAATAGTAATCGTGAAGAGTTTCCCCTGGAATGTATGTAAACCTATCAAACAAGTCATACAATTGACACTCTCGTTCTTGCTTAGTTAGAGAAGTCCCTTGTAACAAAACAATTAATCTATCCCAAAGATCCTTTGCCACTGTGTGTTCACTTACCATTCTATAGATATCGGGTGGAAGGGCTTGAAGTATTGTCTGAACGGCCCTTTCATCTGCATCGGCAATGAGTTTGTTAGCATCTGGTAACTCATGATACAACCGTGATCGCGTCACATTGTTGACAGTAACTTCTCCCCAATCTAGTGGACCTTTTTCAATGGATTGCAACATAAGTCTACCATTGGGTTTACCCATGATGTAAGTTTTCATACGACCTTTCCATGCTTCAAATAAGTCTTTGATGCGCAACGGTGGGCGAGTCTCAGTACCCAAAATGATTGAAATATAGGTAAGATATGTCATTGTAGGCATAAATGAATGAGGATTCATTTTTTGAAAACTTGATGGAATAAATATTATCTTTTGATCGAGTAATGAAATAAGGTTGTGAAATTTGTTGTGAGTTGTTGTAGAGTTCTTCCAAAATTTACAAAGCCCAATAAACACTTGATCTAATTCGGAATATGTAAATCCTTGAACTAGTTCGGAATGTGAGATTCTGAGTTAATTCGAAAAATGTGAACTCTGATGTAGTTCGGAATCTGTTGATCAACGACGTAACTCGGAATCCTTGGATCACTGACGTAACTCGGAATCCTTGGATCACTGACGTAACTTGGAATATTTTGATGACTGATGTAATTCGGAATCTGATGATCAACGACGTAACTCGGAATCCTTGGATCACTGACGTAACTCGGAATCCTTGGATCACTGACGTAACTCGGAATATTTTGATGACTGATGTAATTCGGAATCTGATGATCAAGGATATAATTCAGAATCTGGAGATCCCTGATGCAGTTCAGAATCTGGTATAGTTCAGAATATAACAATCAAGGACTTAATTCGGAATGTATGAATTCTTGAGCTAATTCGGAATAGATAATTTTCTTATCTAACTCTGAATACCCCAAACCACACACATTGCAAAACCCTAATATTCCGAATACTATAACCCTTGTATTCCGAATAAACAAAAGTTTTGAACTTTTAAGTTTTACCCAAAAATCAAGCCAAAAATTCCAACTTTTTTTATGAAAATCACCAATATGAATAACACAAATTCCTACCACAACCATGTAGGCAATTTGTAATAAAGATTTTGTGGTGAAAAACACAAAAAAAATTGAAAACACGAATAAATCTTGATTCAAAGAGTATTAAAACTAAAAACTAACACAACAAAAACCATATATCATCCCATGGCTCTTGATACCAATTGTAGAATCGTGATAATCTTATAACTAATCAAGAGGGTTGTTGTTATTATAGAGAGAGAGAGAGTAGAGAGAGAAATAAATAAAACTTTATTAAGTGTGAAAATAAGTAAAACAACCAACACCCCTTGCCATGGCAGAAAGGGGTTTATATACCCAAGTCCTTAAGTGGACTTGGGCCTCCGGCCCATGAACATGCTCATGGTTCAGGCTAAACATAAATATTACTTAAACAATACTACAAGCCTATAACTATATTGTTGGAGTGACCGAGACTTTCTATATATGAAAAACGTATTTCCAACATTAAGTTAGCAAGCGCAATACGCTCCTCATCATCATCATACTCATTTGCATGTTGATCATCCTCAGACTCATTATTGCACATATCTGATGAATCGGGTGTGGTATTGCTATCAATCGTTTCCATCATACATGTGTCATTAATGGCTTTGGGTAGCTCACAATGCTCATGAGTATTACCAAACACATTATATTCCTCTTTAGTGTGTACCTTATCGATTGGCTCAGTATCAAAGATAGGACCATTGTCATCTTCAGTGACGTTGAGAACTTCTTCAACCTTTGCCATGTACGAGTAATGTGCTTCAAGTTCTTGGTCGGAGGCTTCATCATCAGTATCATCAAGCATTGCTCCTTCCTCAGCCGATAGTTTAACCCCAGCTTCCATCTTCTTGCATAACAACATGTTTTCCTTATGATAGCCAGAGTCCCTAACCCGTTTCGGCTTCCTACATTCCTTTGCCATATGCCTATAGCCTTGACAATTAAAGCATTGAATCCCACTTTGCTGAACCACTTGAGTACCAACAGTTTCCCTATTTCCAACAGCAGTAGCAATCCTCTGAGTATCATACTTAGCATTTTGTCGATCATACCTTGCAGAACCCTCAACATGTGTTGGATTACGTCGATCATACCTAGGAGGACTTTCATCACGTTGACGTGTGTCATACCTTCGAGGACTCTCAACATATTGGTTCCTTGTATTTGATGATGTTCGAAGATTGTTGTTGGTGGGTTTGAAGATTTTCATGTAGGTCTTCATAATGAAAGAAATTTGTTGCTTCATCTCCCTATCCTTCTGAGCTAGTTCTTAATCACTGTTCTCTTCAGTTGATGACTCAGGTGATGGTGATGGTGATCTTGGTTCTTTGTCTCGTGATCTTGTGGGAGTAGAATACTTAGATGAAGTGGAGTATCTTGGTGAGGAGGATGTAGTGGAGTACCTTGGTGAGGATGATGTAGTGGAGTATGACATTGGAGCACGAGAGCGATGATATTGAACGTGTTAAGTGGTAGACACCAAAGCAAGTAGATTAGCAGTCTTTGCTATCCTTTCAGCTCGAAGTTCATTAGCCTAATTCTGAAATTGTTTCAAAATGTCGAAGAGCGTGTGATAGTTGACCTCATCTAACTTACTCTGTTGTTTCACCAAAGTTACGAGTCATGTCCACTCTGGTTGAAATTATTGTGGAAATTGCACATTGACTTGCATGGTGGAGACTTGCAAATTGTTTCTTGTCATGTCATTCATCATCTTGTATAACCTTGAGTAATATGAATCAATTGATTCCCCATCCAATGAAGTAAACTTACCAAAGTTCCAGAACAAGTTAGTTTTGACATCTTCCTTGTTAAGTGATTCTCCGTGTTGCAATCGTTCAATGGCAAACCACATCTCTTTAGCAGTAGAGCATGCATCAACCATTGAGTAAATATCATCCCCAATCCCACTTAGAATCAAATAGATTGCTTCTTTCTCTGCATCAATCCAAGCACGTTTCTCTTTCGAAGTGTTCTCATATGTTTCCTCAACTGTTTGCTCATCGAAACCGGTCGTCGAGTCGGTTGCTGGAATTGCATGAATGGTGATTTTAGTGGGAGTATAAGGTCCTTCTTCGATGCAACGTCGAAGAACATCACCATTGGGTTTGGTGTCAAGATATCGAAGGAATCGTGATTGCCATTGTGCATATCTACCAGTTACAAGCATTGGTGGTCTCTCTTTGTTACCCGCCACCATGATGTTATTATTAGTAACACGATATTCAGTAGTAGAATCCATCTCAAGAATGAAGTGAAGTGAATAGGATCTTAAGTAGATGTTGTTGGGAGTATATTGTGGTTGAAACCTTAAGAAATGGTGTGAAAACCCCAAAAAATGTATTCGTATGAAACCAAAAATTCTTAGGCGAAAAATCACGTATTTGAAAATTTTCTAAGTCAACAAGTCGGAATAACTCTTCAAAGAATAAGTCGGAATCCAATGAACTCAACCTAATTCGGAATAGTTGAATTGAACTTTATCTGGAATAATGAAAAGCTTAACGTAATCCAGAATAAAACAATTCCCAACCTTATTCGGAATAAGTAATCAAGACCTTATCCGGAATCTTTGTTCGTATCGTAATCCCGAATGTGAAGAACCACAGCTTGTTCAGAATAGCAAAAAACAACCTTATCCGGAATCCACGTTGCAAAGCTAATCCGGAATCGGTGTTTGTTACCTAATCCGGAATAAGTGAACCCAACTTAATTTGGAATCACAAAAATCGACCTAATCCGGAATCCTTGAACCCAATCTTGTTCGAAATCCGTAATCCACCTTATCCGGAATCGAGATTATGAACCAAATCCGGAATCCAGCTTCTACACCTAATCCGGAATATGTGATGCACACCTAGTTTGGAATATGGAATCAACACGTAATCCGGAATAATGTTTTGTACGTAGTTCGGAATACAAGATCCACACCTAATCCGGAATCCGTGTCCCACACGTAATCCGGAATAAACTTAATGAAATAATCCGGAATCCCACTCACTGCTAAAAGTCGGAATACACGTTTTCTACCTAATTCCGAATACTAAGGATCACAACTTAATCCGGAATAATCTAGTTTGACCTAGTTCGGAAACCCCAAATAGACACTCAAGTCGGAATAAACAAAACCCTAGTTTCCCGACTTAAAAAAACTTTAAATCCCGAATTGTTTAACCAAAAACTAAAAATGACGAATTTTTACCTAAAAATCAAGCCAAAACTTCCAATTTTTTCGTGGAAATCACCAAAAATGAGGAACACAAATTCCTACCACAACTTTGTAGGCAATTGGTACGAAGATTTAGAGCTCGAAAACACAAAAAATTTTTAGACGAGATGATTTGAAGATTTAAATCACACGAATAAAAATACTAACCACAAACTAAACACGAATCTACCCCATGGAGATTGATACCAAACGTTGTCCCTAATAATATGATGATAGATTAAAGAAATGAGATGGAAAAGATGTGAATTTTAGAGAGAGAAAGTAGTGAGAGAAAGGAGAGAGAAGGAGGTGATTAACTTGGAAAATTAGATTAGGAATTATGAGAACATCCACCCTCCTAACATGCTAGGAGGGTGCTTATATAGTCCACCCACATGCGGGCTCTCTAATGGACTATATGTCTTTTGGGTCGGGCTTGAATAAATGCTTAGTACTTTGAAAGAGGCCTTTTAAGCTAACCATCAAGCCCGTAATGTCCCGACTATTTTAACTAACTATTACAACGTTCTAATAAATATTACAATATAAACCTATGACCGAACATTCTTGTTTGACTCGATATTTTGAGGCTAACAAGAGTCGTGAATGTCATCTTTATAAGAAAATTCATCGGAGAACTCCTCATTATAAAATTCACTAGAAGTCGAATCATACTCAAAATCTTCATTTCCATCACAATTTTCATCATTAGAATTGGAGAAAATGTCAAAGTGATTGGAAGAAGTAGAGTCATCACAATGCGGCAAATCACATGTTTCATTGGAAATACCATCGAACTCTCTTGGGTATTGGACAAGGATCTCAACACTTGACTTTATTACTTCGTCGATTCCGTTTCCGGAATTGTGCTAATATGCTCGTCCCCTTGCTAATTTTCGGGTTCCACGATGGAAGATTCAAGAATAGGAGTGGTGATGTCATGAGATGGAGTGAGATCTAAAATATCCTCATCATCGTCATCGTCATAAAGACAAGAACGCTCGAGTTCACGAGTAGCAAGATATTTTGCTTCCTCTTGAGCTTGTTCTTTCTTTCGAATCTCAATGCTTAATCCATTATAATCTTACGAAAGTTGTCTAATCTTAATCTCACACTCTCTTTTAAATTCCTCATCAATTATTTCTCCATGATATCTTCGACTTCCCAATTCATTAGTTATATCGTTAATCTCTTGATTGATTTGTCTCTTTTCTAGCAACATATCTTCAATGCTCTTTTCAACAATTTCAACATTTCTTTGATTCATTATTTGATGGAACAACGTTTCAATTCGTTCAAAATTTTCACTCTCGAGAGAAAAGGGCTCATAAATTTTTTTATCCCTTGGTTGACAATTAAAGCTCTCGTGAGGACCTCCACAATACTCACAACGAAGATATTGTCGTGGTAAGCTCGGTGAATCTTGTGGATAACAATTATCATTATAGTTTTGATTGTAGCCCGGTTCTTGCTCGTAAATAAGCGATAATCGATGCGAACAATTAATTCCAAAATAAGAATCGTTTCCATAAAACTCACACAAAGGTGTCTCGTATGTGGGGTGTGGAGGTGGGTAAAAATCGAGAGAGTTATTTGAAAAGTTCGGGTTTCCACATGAAGTAATATCATTACAAAAAGGACAAAATCCAACTCGTAAATCGTGACGTAAATCATTTCCACAACGCTCACACGGACACCACTGACATGGTAAAAGACCATATAACGGTTCTCCACACCCTAAACAATTGACGAAGGAATTCAAGAAGAATTAAAAATTGGAGGGTGAGGAGAAAAAGAATTAAACATAATAGAGGATTAAGAAGATTATTTTTGGTATTTTATTTTTCAAATCAATCATAGATTGAAAAAAACAAGGAATAAGGATAATTACTATGGAAGTAATCTACCCTCGGTCAACTTTGAAACGTAGGTGAAAACCTAAACGTCTCGAGGTTCAATAAGTAAACAACAAAAAATAAGATTTAATAATACTTGAGTCGGCAAACTAATAACCGGTCGTCCCTCTCAATATACGCACAAGCAACAGGGGAAACGAGGTGGCACAAAGCACTTAAAAACCTTTTTCCTTAGACGGCCTTTTATAGCTCGTCGCCTTATACCCACCTTATAGTTCGTATAAATCGAGTTCAAACTTTTTATTAGTATTTATCTATTTTGCCTTTATTTTTGTTTTGGATTCGAATACAATAGCTAGGTGATGAAATCCTAACGAAGGTCTTATTTGGAAGTAGGTAAATTTATTGTTCTACGTAATATAATATAATAATCACAAAAGAACACGAAAAACGATATATACTATAATAATAGAAAAATAACAAAACTTTCCGAGGACGGAAAGGGTCTTCAAATCAATGATCAACAAATCTCCACGAATGAATCATACACAAGATCCCCGACAGCGGCGCCAAAACTTTTGATGTGATGAGGAATGTCGGTGTATTTTAATTAGATACGTTATAGAGCAAATTTAGGAAATAACCTTTAGAAAAAGGTAATAATCAATCAATAAGCCAAAGACGAATTCAGTTAAACACGTGAGCGATCCCGGTTCGTTGTACACAAGGATCTTATGAATTTGAGACGTTTGTATTAATTTGGACAATTGATTCGAATTGGTTTTCGGTTTTTATCTAATATTAATTCTACCAATTCTAATCCTAAAGTGCATTAATCGTAACCCGACTTAAATTTTTAAACGACAATTTTTTTAAACTATATTAAATCTAAACTTAACTTTAACAATCTGTTTATAATAAAACAAATTATTTTAACAAAAATTATTTAAACTAAAATTTATTTTAAAAACAATTTGATTGAAAGCAATTTTAAAATATTTAAAAATATAAACTAATTTAATCTATTAAAAATTACTTTTAATTAAACAAAATTATTTAAATCTAAATTTATTTAAAACAAAATTAATTAAAACAGTTTATTTAAAAAACTAATTTTTGAAACAATTTTAAAAATTTCTAAGAAGTAATAAAATATATTTATTTGTTTATTTGAATTATTTTTATTTATATATTTTTTTATTTATTGAAACTAAAATTTCTGTCTTAAAAAATTAAAATAACAAATATTTAAAATAGAATGAAATTTTCAATTTACTATTTTATACTAAGAAATTTATTAAATTCGTCTATTTAAAACTGACCATTAAAAATTATCATTAAACAAATTAAAATCACATATTATTAACAAAGTAAGTCTGCTAGAGGAGGTGGTAAAGCATTTGGCCTTTAAGGTGCAGGTCTCGAGTTCGAGACCAGCAAGTGACAGTTTCTTTTTTTTGGTATTATTATTTTTATACTTAATCAGTTTTAGAAACAGTAAATCAAATTTGGACAACATCATCCCAAACACACAAGAAAACGCTTAAACAACCATCAACAATACAAACTAAAAGGATACATTAATTTACTCAAAAAGTAAATATTCAGCAGACAGAGACATGTCATATATATATCAGCATACCTGTTGAATCCACCCTATTTTCAGCAAGGTAAATAAAACAACACAATAATAGTGAGAATTAAAGGTTCAATAACAGTGATAACAATCAATCCGCAGCTATTAAACCATCATTTCAAATCCAATTCGCAACCTAAAAAATTAACCATACAATTTAACCATCAAAAATCAGTTACAAAATCAAACTAACAAATCTGTCGTACTATCACACAGATTCATAGTCTAATCAAAACAAGCAGATTCGACACGCAAAATGTATAATCAAACAATGACATCAACAATGATGCAAGAATGTACAGACACCATAGAATTCAAAATGCAGAACAGTTTATCCAAAATTCAGTATAAACAAACTAAAACAATTTCCAACAAACTCCTAATAAATTTATGAATACCCAGCCAAATAAATCAGTAACAAGCAACCATGAAATCGCAGCCACCACACAAATCTGAAATAGACTTGATGTAGTGATTTTGTATATACTTTATTATAGGAAAAACAAAGCAACACAAATAGTGGTAAGCGTTAACGAGTGATTTAGGAAAACCACAAGTTATGACCCAAATGGGGATCGTTCTCTCGAGGAGGCACGTGTGTTGTGTAATGAATGATTGATTTTGTTTTTGGTTATTAATAAGAAGAAAAGAAGAGAAAATGACGAAGACGAAGAAATAGAAAAATAAGGCAAAAACACTACTAGAAAGTTACGACGTAGAAACGTAAAAAGTACAAAATTTAAAATTTTAACCTAAAAATTCCTAAAAATTACTAAAAATCCACAATAAAATTCTAAGAGTTTACAAAAAAAATCCAAACTTGCTAAAACCTTTTAATTAATTTAATAATGACTTTTTAATGCTAATTAAAGCCCTAAAATCACTTTTAAATATTAAAAAGCCCTAAACAAGATTTAATAGTTTGTAAACCTCAAAAATGACCTAATTAAACTAAAAACTATTTTTAAAAATTTTAAAACTAAATTAAACTATTTTTAAACTCCTAAAAACTATTAAAATCTATTAAATCTTAAATTAATTCTAAAAATTAATTGAAAAGCCTAAAAATAAATTGGAAAGTGAAAAAGTTCCTATTTTAATGTCTAGAATCTAGGAAAAATGAAAAAAAGTTAAAAATAAAACTTTGACTTTTTCTTAATAAAATAATAATAAAATAATCTAAAAAATAAAAAAGTTCAAAAATAAATTCTAAAAAATTCTCAAAAATCCTAAATATTCTAACTAAGATAAAAAAGCAAATTAAAGCTCCTAAAACCTCTTAATTAATTTTATATTAATTTATAAAGTTTAATAAAAAACCTAAAATCAAATAAAATTAAAAATTAAAGTTTTTGAAAACTTTTTGATATGTAAACCTCAAATAACTTAATTAAAACCTAAAAACTATTTTTTTGTATTTTTAAATTACTGTTTACTATTTTTAAATGACTTACTAAATTTTAATCTAAAAATAATCCTAATAATTAATTAAATAATGGGAAAAATAAAACTTTTAAACAGAAAAGTCTAGATTACTGATTAAAACCTAAGAAAAATGTAAACTAGCAAATAAGCTTATTTAATAAGCTAAAACAAGCAAAATAAGCCACGGCTTATTTAAATAAGCCAAAACCAAAGTCACCTTAAATAACACTTGAAATGAAAGGATAACGTAAAAAGCTATCTAGATCACTGGTAAACACGTTACTCCTCCAAACGGGAGGTCGCGTGTTCGAGTCCAGGCGGGGTATGCTTTTTACAAAATTTTTTTTTTTTTTTTTTTTTAAACTCAAACACTAGCACTATTATAGCTTATAAACACAATCCAATTCCAAAATTACCAAGAATTAAGCTATATAATGACCAAAAACGTGGCCAGGTCTGCACTTGTTTCTGATGAACAAGTGAAATGTTCACTTGTGAGTGTAAGACCAAGAGGGCTTGGTTTTGTGATGATCTTGTGGATGTTTTTGGATAAACAAGGCACCCCTACACTCTTTGGAGTATAGGGAGTCAAAGATAAGCAGAAAACAACAATTAGCACAAATTAAGATCACAAATCAAGCATTGACAAGCATTTTCAAGTTGCTGGGGTCCTATGTATGGGTCTGTGGGCTCTTATGGCTTATGACTTGCAAAAAACTCAACTTCAAGTGTCCAAATTTTGCACACAATCTCACAATCTATCATACAACCAAGCACAAATCCTAAATCAACCTAACTCTAAACAGATTTCAAAAGATTCAAGCACAATTTGAAGGAAAATCAAGCATAAAATTGACTATGCAGTTTTTGCTAAGCTTTTCACCTTTTTTGTCATGCAACCTTGTGTTAAACTCAACCAAAATGAACACAAAACTAGCATACAACCTAAACAACCCTATTGAATCTTTCTAACACCTTTTATCTCTCAAAATCCTTCAAAAATTTCAATTAAAAAGCAGATCCAAACACCCCTTTAAAAATTGAAATCCAACTTTTAACAAACAAAACTCTTTTAAAACTCACTCAAACTGATTAAAAACAGATCTAGCATGCATATATCATCCGAATGACTAAAATCCAACAGCTTAAACAAACATTCAACACAAAACATGAAATTCCACACAAATCACAACTTTCTGAAAATTTCAAAAAGGAAAGAAGATCTTTTACCTAAGAGCCCTACATCCAGAGCTTTTTGTGACAGCTTTGTCACCTCCTTATACACTCGGGTGTATGCTGAACTTAATCAACAACAAACCTGCAAATCAAGAACAAAACACACAAGAAAAATACACTTTTCTGATTTTCTTAAAAACTTCCTTAAAAACTTTTTCAAACAACTTAACACCCTTAAAAACACGTTTTAAAAACACTTATAAGTCACAAATCAAGGGCTGTTATTCCACTTTCACTTCCTAACACCCTATGATTTCTGAATTCAAGTCTTTTTAAAACCCTTTGAAAACTGAAACTTCAAACACACAATTTTTAAAATTGGAACTCAGCCTTAGCATTTAACACAATACACAAACTTTTTAAATCTAACAAAAGGAATTACACTTGTTTTCAACAAACACCAAACTTCATTAATTTAAAAAAGGAATTACAAGTTGAAAAATGCTAAAAACTGGAACAAAGCTCTTCTCACAGGTTGAGAGATGCTTTTATAGGCATAATAGAACTATCTAGATGCTGAATAAACAAATAATAAAAAGGAAAACCCTAAAGCTTGGAAAATCCGATTTTGCCCTTGTTCATTTGACTGAATTTTGGTCAAGATGCCCATGTGATGTTGCCAGCTCTTGTTGAATGATCTTGGACGTTAATTTTAGCTTGGGGACCAAGGGGCGTGATCTGGGATGTTGGTTTGGTCGGGTTTAGGGTTTTGAGGGAAAGTGATGTTGCAGGGGAGGGTCCCACAAGACACATGGGTGTGTCTTGTGGCGTTTTGTGATGTGGGATCAAGTGAGGTGGAGGGTAATTAAGATTCTAGAGGAGATGGGGTAATAACCCCTTGATTTGTGGTGGATTTGATCTGGGGTGGGTTAGGGTTTATCATGGGATTAGGCTAGGTTTAATCTTATTTGGGTATAATCAGATTTTAAAAAGTTGTTTAGGTGGGAAAGTGGTTTGACCAGGAGGGGGTTTGACTTGGGTTTATTTAAATAAACTGGGTAAATGGATTGGGTAGGGTCGGGTTGTATTATGGGTTTAGGTATTTGGGTGGGTGAGGATGACGTGTCAGGGTCTGAGTGGGTGTAAGGGTTTGGTTAGTTGGCAGTTTTGACCCCCAAGCTTTTCTATTCCTTCCACTTTGTTTTTAATTCCATCAGCGCCTAATTTGCATGTGACAACTTTTGGCAAGTTGTCATTTTTGGCACAAAGGCTTACAAAACTTTATCCAAGGGTATTAAATGTATATTCTTCATATTCCAGGGACTGGTCTTGTAATATCTTCAAACAATAAGGACCATTCTTGTACAAATGACATTTGGAGGGTCAATTGTGACAAGTTCTTCAGAGATGAGGGACTAAACTTGACAATCTTCAATTCTTCAAGGGTCATTTTGCAATTTTCCAAACTTGGGCCCGGTTCATTGTGCGACTTCGTTTCCCATGTTCGTTTTTGATTGATTCTTGTGATCTTTTGCCAATTCCTCAATATCCGTACCTAAAAATACACAAGTAACAAACACGAGCATATATTTGGCATATTTTATGATATTTTATGCATTTTAAGGCCGTTTTGGACGATGAGACCATGTATAAAAGCAGTCTCATCACTCCCCCATACTAAACCATTGCCGTGCCCTCACGCAATGCTAGAATAAAGTATCAAAGCATCTCCAAAATTCATTTTTTATTCACTTTATTGAAATGATAAACTAGCTACACTACTACTACTTGTGTTTTAGACATAATGTATGATTTTCATCGCAAAATGGGACGTTTAGGTTCATAGAACAAGAACACGTGAATGCTTCGTTAGAAATAATTTCGTCGTCCTCGATTTTCACCTTAATTCCATGCCAAGCGTGTAACGAGATCATTGTCATTATAAGTTAGTAATGTTATCACTACTCATATGCCCTAATCACGTACTTATCCTCCCATTATTCCTAAGTTGTATCTCTTATATTTTATTATGTCTTAATGATCACGAGGATACATTGTTGACTTATGCGATAATAGAGATTTAGGTCTAAAAATAGAGTCCTAACGGTGTAACTAAGACCATCAAATCAATAACCCCTCCCAATAGACAACGATGTTAAAAAATTAAGTTGACAAGAAGAATCGATAAACACGGTTTTATAACGGTTTTGAACATGAGACTTATTACCAAGACTTTTATACGCCCCCTAACGGAAGGGCCTTATTATCTTTGGTTTACCTCCATCTTTTATTCAACTTCGCCATGAAGCTTTTATTATGACTTCGGTCTTGCCTTGCCTTTTATTATCCGCCATCATCGGTGGTTTTATTAGCCAAAGACGTATATCCTCACGCTAAAGCGAATTTTGGATCTTTAAAGCTTCGAAGATTAAGGCTTGATTCACTTTCAATTTTGCATAGATTTTAAGCCTTGTGGGGCTTCAAATTGTTTGCTAGATTTAGGTGAGCACTTGAAATCTTATTATTAGGTGAAGCTTTCGATTATTCGGGTTGCCAATACTTCAAAACCGTGACGCTGGCGATATCTTAATGTCTTCCCAATTTAATTACACGGAAGCTACTAGAAAAGACTAGAAACCCAACAATCAAAACTAAACCGCTAAGTCAATATTTATTAAGCAAAAAATATTTACAAGCGAAGGGAGAATAAGCAAACAACGAGAACACATGAGTTTTTGAAAGAATACGAGTACTCTACGTTTAGCATAGTAACTTATAATTAACTCTATCATTTCTCGTCCTCATTTAAGAGACTTAGCCTAATGTGTAGTTAAGGAATCAAAGCTAAGTGCTCAACACGCACGGTCGAGTCAAAAATTACTCTTATTCTCGCCATCGGAAAATCTACATTCGTGTCTTCAAACACTTATAAAATATGAGAAAAATTTAAAATTTGGCCATTTTTAGCCTTATTTTGCAACAAAAACGATAACAAAACGATAAACTTTGGAAAGCGTGAAGGTTTGGCAAGGCAAGTATCTATTCACCCCCCCATACTAAAGTTAAACTTTGTCCTCAATGTTTCGAGTCTAGGGGTGCAAACACCCCCATACTAGAGACGTAGTCGAATGCCTAATCTAGCATGGAAAGGGTGTAACCAATAAGTAAAAGCCGTTTTATGAAGTGTGCTATAAACCTAAGGTTAGAACATTAAAGGATATATCATATGGATATTGGGAAAGGCCTCCAAAGCAAACGATCGAGTGCTCCCATAAACGAACACGAGAGGCTCCAATCATGAAGATCATGATCTAAAAGACACAATTCACAAACAACCACGGAACAAAGGTTGGAAGGGCACAAATCCCCTCACATTAACTAATTAGAAAGCAATAATATGTACATGGATAAGCATGGGTCTCCCCCACGAAGCACCTTGTTTTTGATAACCGAGTCAAAAGCTCGACACGAATCCCCATAAATGTGATCATTTAGGGATAATCATGGTTCGGTCATTTTTGGCGGGACTTACATGTAATCAAGGCCCAAAAGCAACCGTGTATAAAGGCAAAACCCCTATACCGGGATCAAAGATCGTGTCTTCGTTTTCGGATGATAAATGAAACAACACGGCTTCAAGTAACAACGTCCCAAAGGGACACAAGAAAATAGCATAAGAAGAGAAGGGTGGGACATTGGTTGGGCATAAAAATCGAGTCACTCGAGGTAAACTCATACCGTAAGTGTAGAAGGATCTTCTAGTGACTACTTCGGTAAAAGACCGAGATTTTATCTTAAAGTGATACCGGGGTCAAAAATCTCGTCCTCGGTGGAGAAGTGTGAGGGAACAAATGGGGCTTCCCCCATACTAGATCCACACAAAACGTCGTCAAAAGAAGTAGACGCGTTTGTAGCAAGCTCAATTAAGCGAGGTGATGACGGAGTTAACTTTGGAAAAAATTTCAAATCAATTGTAAAATCATTCCTTTTTTCATTTTTTAACTCATTGTTACGAAAACCCAAGTTGATTAAATTGAAAATATTTGGTGTTTCTAAAACAATTCTAGGCACACTTAAAATTTTCACATTTATCTTGAAGACGGGAGGAGGATTTGAATTTTTAAAACGTGAATCGACTAATAAAACATCCCCCTCCGGGCTAACGCAACGGTCCTCATCAAACTCGAAAATCGAAGGTGGGTCATCAAGAATACGTTTAATCTCGGAAAAGTCTCCATCGGGATCAAAAACGTCTTCTCTTCCTCGTGGAAGAGGTTTGGAAATCAATTTATCGATAGTCGAGTCGCTAGCTCCAACCGTCGTGAAACTAGGAATAGAAGGCTCTTTGATTGAAGATTTTGCCTTTGTCGTTACGACCTCAACATCGAAAAACGTATCGATGTGAGCAAGGCCATCGGCGGACTTCTCACACGATAAATCCAAAATCTCACTCGGTGTGGGATTAGGAGTAAAAGGCTCGTCTCGTGACGATTTTGCCTTGACGGTTTCAACTTTGTCCTTCGAAGGGATCGAACGTGGGTTCTCAAACATTTTAGCAAAACTACTAACACGTCCCTTCGGAATTAATTTTCGTTCATCTTGTAAAAACGAGGGTTCAATTCTTTCCTTAAAAACCTTTTTACATTTTTCTTTTTCAAAATCATTTAATGGAATTTCTTTGTCAAAATTAAGTGTATATTGATTTAGAAAATCCTCAATAATTTCATCCTCATTAGAAAAATTAGGTTTAGAAGGTACAAGATTTAAATATCCCAAGTATCCTACGAGTTTTTCCTTTGGTTTACTTTCAAAAACATTTTTCAAAACTTCGTTGGATGACGTTTTTGTTTCCTCAACGTTTTTGCAAGACGACGAAGGTTGCACGACTCTAAAATTCGAGAGATTGGGATCAATACGAGACGTACGAGTCTTGGGAGTCGAAATAACTTGAACCTCTCCCTCGAGATTAGGATTGGTGACGTTCGATGAAGAACTCGACTCGTAAGAAGCTACTTTTTTCTCTAAGGTCTCAATCGTTGAAAGAAGTTCATTTTGCTTATTAGTGTAAGCCTCCACAACTTTGTCAACAATTTTATCCCATCTCTCGACAACTTGGTCAGATAAACGTTCTTGTTCTTTCAAAGCGGCATCATATTCGTTTTCCAACTCGGTTCTCATGGAGGCCATTTCCTTTAAGTAAAATTCCTTTTGAGTTTCCAATTGTTTTTCGTGATGTTCCTTAAGGTTCCTAATTTGTTCTTGAATCATCATTAAGTTTGCATTATTGCGTCTCACATAGTCACAAAAGGCGTTTTGATTCATTCCATCATTTTGATTTTGATCACAATTAAAAGACGAATCATATGACGAGTAGAACGAATACGATGGGTGATCTTGGTCGTAAGATTGAAAATTATCACCATGATCACGTGGAGCGGAGTTATAGATATAGCCCTCTCGACCTCCAATAACCTTACAATTAAAACAATTGGCACCATCGGGCGGGCCTCCACAATATGGACACGAATAATATCCACTATCATTTGACATGATGCAATGAGAACGGTGTTACGAGAATTAAACGTTATAGAGGGTGAAAGAAGAGAATTATGAAAATAGAGGAAAAAAATCGAAGAATCTTTTTGTGTTTTGGGTTTTTTAATTTTTTTGGAATTTTGGTGTATTACGTAGAAATTAATCTACAAAAACTATCCACTAATCAAAGGTCTCGATTAATGAATCCAAGAAGAATGAAGGTAATTACGTGAAGTAAAAACCCTCGTCGACTTTGAAACGTCGGCGGAACGCCAAAACGTTTCGAGGTTCAATAATTAAAACTCACAAAAATAGATTAATAATACTTGATTTGGCAAACCCCTAATTAATCGTCACTTTCAAAATACGCACAAGCGAGCGGAGAAAACGAGGCGGCGCGAAGCACTTAAGAGCCTTTTTTCCTTAGGTCGTGAAATACAACCGCCTTATACCCACCTTATAGTTTGTATTTATCGAGATTAAACCAATTAAGAGTATTTATCTATTTTGCCTTTGACTTTCGTTTGAATTCGATACAACAATAGTGACCGGAACGCTCAACTATTGAGGTGCGATTTCTCGCGTATTTGGATAATTATTGTGTATTAGTTGTTCTACGTAAATACAATATATTATGCACAATAAAAACGAGAAAACGATTTTGTGTTAATAGAGTTCTATTTAACACTATTTATTTGTATGGCTAATAGTATAGAAAAATAAAAAGAAGTATTTACGATAAAAACGTAAACACTCAAACAAACACGATAAATAAATATGGCTAAACACACCTCCCCGGCAGCGGCGCCATTTTGGTGTTGTAGTGATTTTGTATATACTTTATTTTAGGAAAAACAAAGCAACACAAATAGTGGTAAGCGTTAACGAGTGATTTAGGAAAACCACAAGTTATGACCCAAATGGGGATCGTTCTCTCGAGGAGGCACGTGTGTTGTGTAATGAATGATTGATTTTGTTTTTGGTTATTAATAAGAAGAAAAGAAGAGAAAATGACGAAGACGAAGAAATAGAAAAATAAGGCAAAAACACTACTAGAAAGTTACGACGTAGAAACGTAAAAAGTACAAAATTTAAAATTTTAACCTAAAAATTCCTAAAAATTACTAAAAATCCACAATAAAATTCTAAGAGTTTACAAAAAAAATCCAAACTTGCTAAAACCTTTTAATTAATTTAATAATGACTTTTTAATGCTAATTAAAGCCCTAAAATCACTTTTAAATATTAAAAAGCCCTAAACAAGATTTAATAGTTTGTAAACCTCAAAAATGACCTAATTAAACTAAAAACTATTTTTAAAAATTTTAAAACTAAATTAAACTATTTTTAAACTCCTAAAAACTATTAAAATCTATTAAATCTTAAATTAATTCTAAAAATTAATTGAAAAGCCTAAAAATAAATTGGAAAGTGAAAAAGTTCCTATTTTAATGTCTAGAATCTAGGAAAAATGAAAAAAAGTTAAAAATAAAACTTTGACTTTTTCTTAATAAAATAATAATAAAATAATCTAAAAAATAAAAAAGTTCAAAAATAAATTCTAAAAAATTCTCAAAAATCCTAAATATTCTAACTAAGATAAAAAAGCAAATTAAAGCTCCTAAAACCTCTTAATTAATTTTATATTAATTTTTAAAGTTTAATAAAAAACCTAAAATCAAATAAAATTAAAAATTAAAGTTTTTGAAAACTTTTTGATATGTAAACCTCAAATAACTTAATTAAAACCTAAAAACTATTTTTTTGTATTTTTAAATTACTGTTTACTATTTTTAAATGACTTACTAAATTTTAATCTAAAAATAACCCTAATAATTAATTAAATAATGGGAAAAATAAAACTTTTAAACAGAAAAGTCTAGATTACTGATTAAAACCTAAGAAAAATGTAAACTAGCAAATAAGCTTATTTAATAAGCTAAAACAAGCAAAATAAGCCACGACTTATTTAAATAAGCCAAAACCAAAGTCACCTTAAATAACACTTGAAATGAAAGGATAACGTAAAAAGCTATCTAGATCACTGGTAAACACGTTACTCCTCCAAACGGGAGGTCGCGTGTTCGAGTCCAGGCGGGGTATGCTTTTTACAAAATTTTTTTTTTTTTTTTTTTTTAAAACTCAAACAGTAGCACTATTATAGCTTATAAACACAATCCAATTCCAAAATTACCAAGAATTAAGCTATATAATGACCAAAAACGTGGCCAGGTCTGCACTTGTTTCTGATGAACAAGTGAAATGTTCACTTGTGAGTGTAAGACCAAGAGGGCTTGGTTTTGTGATGATCTTGTGGATGTTTTTGGATAAACAAGGCACCCCTACACTCTTTGGAGTGTAGGGAGTCAAAGATAAGCAGAAAACAACAATTAGCACAAATTAAGATCACAAATCAAGCATTGACAAGCATTTTCAAGTTGTTGGGGTCCTATGTATGGGTCTGTGGGCTTTTATGGCTTATGACTTGCACAAAACTCAACTTCAAGTGTCCAAATTTTGCACACAATCTCACAAACTATCATACAACCAAGCACAAATCCTAAATCAACCTAACTCTAAACAGATTTCAAAAGATTCAAGCACAATTTGAAGGAAAATCAAGCAGAAAATTGACTATGCAGTTTTTGCTAAGCTTTTCACCTTTTTTGTCATGCAACCTTGTGTTAAACTCAACCAAAATGAACACAAAACTAGCATACAACCTAAACAACCCTATTGAATCTTTCTAACACCTTTTATCTCTCAAAATCCTTCAAAAATTTCAATTAAAAAGCAGATCCAAACACCCCTTTAAAAATTGAAATCCAACTTTTAACAAACAAAACTCTTTTAAAACTCACTCAAACTGATTAAAAACAGATCTAGCATGCATATATCATCCTAATGACTAAAATCCAACAGCTTAAACAAACATTCAACACAAAACATGAAATTCCACACAAATCACAACTTTCTGAAAATTTCAAAAAGGAAAGAAGATCTTTTACCTAAGAGCCCTACATCCAGAGCTCTTTGTGACATCTTTGTCACCTCCTTATACACTCGGGTGTATGCTGAACTTAATCAACAACAAACCTGCAAATCAAGAACAAAACACACAAGAAAAATACACTTTTCTGATTTTCTTAAAAACTTCCTTAAAAACTTTTTCAAACAACTTAACACCATTAAAAATACGTTTTAAAAACACTTATAAGTCACAAATCAAGGGCTGTTATTCCACTTTCACTTCCTAACACCCTATGATTTCTGAATTCAAGTCTTTTTAAAACCCTTTGAAAACTGAAACTTCAAACACACAATTTTTAAAATTGGAACTCAGCCTTAGCATTTAACACAATACACAAACTTTTTAAATCTAACAAAAGGAATTACACTTGTTTTCAACAAACACCAAACTTCATTAATTTAAAAAAGGAATTACAAGTTGAAAAATGCTAAAAACTAGAACAAAACTCTTCTCACAGGTTGAGAGATGCTTTTATAGGCATAATAGAACTATCTAGATGCTGAATAAACAAATAATAAAAAGGAAAACCCTAAAGCTTGGAAAATCCGATTTTGCCCTTGTTCATTTGACTGAATTTTGGTCAAGATGCCCATGTGATGTTGCCAGCTCTTGTTGAATGATCTTGGACGTTAATTTTAGCTTGGGGACCAAGGGGCGTGATCTGGGATGTTGGTTTGGTCGGGTTTAGGGTTTTGAGGGAAAGTGATGTTGCAGGGGAGGGTCCCACAAGACACATGGGTGTGTCTTGTGGCGTTTTGTGATGTGGGATCAAGTGAGGTGGAGGGTAATTAAGATTCTAGAGGAGATGGGGTAATAACCCCTTGATTTGTGGTGGATTTGATCTGGGGTGGGTTAGGGTTTATCATGGGATTAGGCTAGGTTTAATCTTATTTGGGTATAATCAGATTTTAAAAAGTTGTTTAGGTGGGAAAGTGGTTTGACCAGGAGGGGGTTTGACTTGGGTTTATTTAAATAAACTGGGTAAATGGATTGGGTAGGGTCGGGTTGTATTATGGGTTTAGGTATTTGGGTGGGTGAGGATGACGTGTCAGGGTCTGAGTGGGTGTAAGGGTTTGGTTAGTTGGCAGTTTTGACCCCCAAGCTTTTCTATTCCTTCCACTTTGTTTTTAATTCCATCAGCGCCTAATTTGCATGTGACAACTTTTGGCAAGTTGTCATTTTTGGCACAAAGGCTTACAAAACTTTATCCAAGGGTATTAAGTGTATATTCTTCATATTCCAGGGACTGGTCTTGTAATATCTTCAAACAATAAGGACCATTCTTGTACAATTGACATTTGGAGGGTCAATTGTGACAAGTTCTTCAAAGATGAGGGACTAAACTTGACAATCTTCAATTCTTCAAGGGTCATTTTGCAATTTTCCAAACTTGGGCCTGGTTCATTGTGCGACTTCGTTTCCCGTGTTCGTTTTTGATTGATTCTTGTGATCTTTTGCCAATTCCTCAATATCCATACCTAAAAATACACAAGTAACAAACACGAGCATATATTTGGCATATTTTATGATATTTTATGCATTTTAAGGCCGTTTTGGACGATGAGACCATGTATAAAAGCAGTCTCATCAAGACTACTATTAACTTTAATCAGTATGCAGCAAATAAACTTTTATCATATCAGATAAGTTCATAACATATCCAAATAGAAACATTCAATTCCAAAATCACAAGAAGCATAGCAGTTACATTAAATACGCAAATCCATGAAATCAAAAACTAAAACGCAAATTAAACTAATACTTGTAAAAAAAATGTGCTTAACCATCATACGAAGATATCCGTTGTTGGAGAAGTAAGGTGTTGAACCTACTTTGAACTCGACTGATACCAAATCAATTGAACCACCATTTAAATTCGTTTATTTCCACGAACCACCATGATTATATCAAACCAGCAGCTATTTTGTATTATTCATTCAGTGGAATGAATAATTTTTTTTCATTTTCAATTTATCAGTAAGATAAAAAGAGCTCCCAAACTTAGTAAAAATCAAACTAATAAGCTATCGTAAAGCTTACAAGTCCAAAATATTTTATAGTGATTAAAATAACCTAAGAGTAATAAGAACAGTTTTTATACCGAGAACATAAACAGATTAAAACAAATATTTCAAGCAAAATTAAACAAACTTTATTTATTAAAATAGAAACTAATTACAAAATCATTACATGAGAAAAAGAAATAAAACTCCTAAGACTAAATTATCATTATAACAATACTACTAAAGAAAGGGATAAAAATTACACATTTTTCTTGGGGTTTTTATAAGCTAACCGAATGGGTAGTTTGTTGGTGGTGAAGTGATTCTCAGCCATTCGATCTTCTCTCCACTTTCTCTTTCTTGTTTGTTAATCATCCAAGGGTGGATAATTACCCTCGTTCACTTAGATTGCCAGAGTGGCAATTATTGTGTTTCTTGTGCTTCTTGTATGCTGATGTGGAAGCCAATCATTGGATAAATGATTGGATGAGAGCAAATCAACCAATCAGAATCAAATGACAACGCAATGATGCCACATATGATAGAAGGTAGCAAATCTTCCTTCCTAATTTCTTGGGGTTAATTTGGAGAGCGTGGAGTACAATCGAGGGCAGATAAGAAACCCCAAAAACTAAGGTTCCTCATTGCTGGGTTGTTCTTCCCTTTTTCTGTTGGGTCAAAAAGTTGATGTGGCAGAAACTCAAAAACGAAGAAAACATGAAGATTTTGTCTATGCGTTGTCAAGAGCAATCCAAGCGTTGACAAGATCAAACTAAGCGTTGATGGCTCAAGCATTATCATGTGCAATCCAAGCATTGTCACATGCAATCCAAGCATTGACAGAAACCTAGACAAAGAAGCCTATGGAAGCTTCTATTTGGATATATATATGTAGGATATATTCTGTATATAGTTATTTAAATAGAAGATTTACTTGTTTATTCATTATTATCTCTTGTAAAACCCTAATCCTTACACTATAAAAGGAACCAAGGGTTATTAGGTTTTTCATAACTCATATTCACAATGTAAACCTAAAGCGTGTGTCGACTACGTGTGGGATTCAATGTACACACACCTAGTGATTGTTGATTATTAATATAATTAGCAATCCATTAGTTTAATTCATGTGTTTTGTGCCTAAACACCTTGTTAATGTGTCGTGTTCTAATTCCGCTTTGATTGTATAATCATATGAACATGATGCATTCCTAGTAGCTTAAAAGATCCGGAAACCAAGGTTTCCACAATTGGTATCAGAGCCTCGTGGCTCGTGATGCTAGGACTAACAAGGTGTTCGTGTATCGTGAAGAAAAGAAAAATCCGTATAGGTTTTTCTGGACGTTTTTGTGTGCGCAGCAGTATTAAGAAGGCCATAACTTTTTATTGAACAGTTGGATCGCCACGAAATTTCTTGTGTGTATTCTACACACGTATATCTAGATATCCACCGGAGGGATTGTCGAGATCTATCCCCAAGAAAAAGTTATTAAGCGTCAAAGTCAGCAGTGGTCATATGCTGTTTTCTGTGAACAGTAATAGTAAAAACGTGATTTCTCCTTCGTTAACCGTTGGATCGTCGTGAAATTCGATCTGTAGGTTCTTGACACTTGTGTCTAGGATCTCACCGAAGGGATCTTTGATCTGAACTCTCATGAAGAAGATATTCGATGTCAAAGTTCACTGCAGTTTATGGTTTTCACATAAAATCATGATTTAGGGTTTATAAAACCCTAGATCTATTACCTGCTGACATGTGTTATTTAGACGCTGATAGATGTTGGTGTGACGCTGATAGATGTTGGTGTGACGCTGACAAGGCATGGATGAGATGCTGATGGCCAGGCGCTGACAGGTACAAAGTTGGCGCTGACAGGAATAAGTTAAGCGCTGTTGGGAAGCGCTAACACTTGTTGTCCGATATATACATTTTCAACGCTGACAAGTGTTGTCTGATATTAGACAACATACAGTGTTGATATCTTGGACAGTGAAGGATATTGGACAACAAAAGGAATAGTTGTTGTTTGAGAAAATTGATACATTTTTAGCACACAAAAAGGAGGTATTTACACACGAAGGTACATGGAATCTCCGTTTTATTTAGAATATCATGTTGATATTTATGGCTCGGATATATTTGAAAGGGATTAATGGTTTTAAAGCGAGTTAGCAACAATTTATGAAGAACTTTATTGGATTTGATTATGTAATCGAGGTAGCCTTGCAAAAGAGTTATCCCTTTTTCTACTTTTACTTATGATATGAAGATTAAGAGTCGTCATGAAGAAGTGTTGGCTTAAGGGGAAGAATTCTTATGGTAAGTTTGATGATTGAAGAAGATTTTCGCGAGTTTGTGTTCTATCATATCTTAAAGTCGTGCACTTCCAGCCACTGACTTTTAAGGTAACTTGTTCGTGCTTTACATGGTTGGCGATGAAGACTTGTCATAACACTTGAAGGAGTTACATTATCGTGCTCAGTGTCTCACAAAGGATGAGAATATTGACAAGGGATCGAGGTCTACTTATAAATTGCTATGGGTATAAGTTCTTCATCACATGGATAGTACAAGACATGGAACATAAGGTTGGGTTATTCTACTTCTACATCAAAAATATTATATTTATTTTTCTTCAAGATCATTACATAGAGCTACATTTGGAGAATCTTCAAGATTGCATACATTGTTTACTTCCTTGTTGATGTGGCAAAAAGGGGAAGAAATACATGCTACATTTGAGGGGAATCACTTTGAAGATCATGCACAACTTACAAGAGATACACAAAGAGTTTTGCCGACATCAACTAGGGAAAGATTGTTGGGTCAAAAAGTTGATGTGGCGGAACCCAAAAACGAAGAAACATGAAGATTTTGTCTATGCGTTGTCAAGAGCAATCCAAGCGTTGACAAGAGCAAACTAAGCGTTGATGGCTCAAGCATTGTCATGTGCAATCCAAGCATTGTCACATGCAATCCAAGCATTGACAGAAACGTAGACAAAGAAGCCTATGGAAGCTTCTATTTAGATATATATGTAGGATATATTCTGTATATAGTTATTTAAATAGAAGATTTACTTGTTTATTCATTATTATCTCTTGTAAAACCCTAATCCTTACACTATAAAAGGAACCAAGGGTTATTAGGTTTTTCATAACTCATATTCACAATGTAAACCTAAAGCGTGTGTCGACTAGGTGTGGGATTCAATGTACACACACCTAGTGATTGTTGATTATTAATATAATTAGCAATCCATTAGTTTAATTCATGTGTTTTGTGCCTAAACACCTTGTTAATGTGTCGTGTTCTAATTCCGCTTTGATTGTATAATTGAACATGATGCATTCCTAGTAGCTTAAAAGATCCGGAAACCAAGGTTTCCACATTTTCTTCTCTCTCTATTCACGTCTATTTTACTTTGTGTATACTTTTTCTTGTTTGTATCGTTGTAAACTTTGACCAAAGTAAGAAAGTTATAAACTAACTTTCACTGACTACATTTTTTCACTTGGGCTTTCATTATAAAAATTCCACTGTTTCTTTAACATGTCTTGGGCTTTTATCCTTATTGATCCAACAAGCATTCTTACTCTCATTTAATTCCTTGCTTGTATTGGGCTTTTAACCTAATAGTAAATAATACATACTCCTCAAATGGGCTTTTAGGCCTATTAATCAAAAGTGGGTCCCACAAGGCCCAAATAACTTTTATAATATTAAATCCTCTAAAAACGACTCATCTATTGGCTTCTCGATCTTTTCTTCAAACTTGTGTCGTTTTTGCCGGTTTTCGTGAACTTTGGTACCTACACACATGAAACAACAAAACATGCAAATACAAGGCAACATTCATATGTTTTATGCAGTTATTGTTTATTTATTGATATAATTTATATAAGTAAAATCACTCATATCAGGCATATGTTGTCTAGTGTCTCGGTGATCTTTTTGATATCTTGAAGGCATGATTAGTACCTAAATACAACAAACAAAGATATTTCTCCAATCACTCATATGAAAAATAAAAAAAAATTCAAAAGATGAGAATGTGTTTCATCAATAGCTTGACAAACAAAGGATTAATCCTTGTCATTCTCATTTTCACAATGTACCCATTTCATCATTGATCAAAACATATGAATTATGTAAGCTCAACAATGAACTAGAACATTGGTTTTTCAAAAGAATGTTTTTAGGTAAGCATTTAACAATACCATTACCAACTTGTTAATGGGTTCATATCAATTCCATCAATCAACCAAAGTATTTAGTCAAAATTCGGATTTGTTCTACAAATGGGTTTTAATGAAATCTCAATGAATATGAACCTAAGAAATCATAGTAACAATACTATGTCAATTCTTATTCCTAATAAGGTTCTAATTCAATGTCAATTTAAAAAAGCCCCAATTATGAATGTATGAACCCTAGAACAAGTTAGATGAAATTGAAAGAAATAACTTACAATTAATTGATCTTGGATGATGGATGAGTGAAACCCACGAACTTGAATCAATTAATTTGAGTGATTGAAGGTTTTTGAAGCTTCAACAATGGTGGAAAAACAAAGAAAACTATCGGCTGTGTGTGAAGGAGAGAGAAGGACTTCTTTGAAAAAGATATTTTAATAAAAATGGCGCTCTGACAAAAGCTACTGCCCGCGGTTCCTTATCGATAAGGAACCGCGCCTCTAAGCCGCCAGAGATAAAGAACCGTCTACAGAGGCAGGTTTTTATCAAAGAAAGAAAATGAATTTTTGAAAACCAAATTTTTTAAAATACTTAAAAATATATCTTAAACCTTTTAGGATATCATTGGACCACCAAAACACTAGGTAATAATGCCTTGTTGAAGGATTACGAGTTGAATCGAGATTGGAAAAGATCGAAACAAACAAACGACTACTCGTAGCAAAAAGGCAAAGGAAGAGGAGTCAAGAGAAGTTAATCAAGACCGAGAATATTGCTCAAGAGACAAATGACATTCTTCAAATTGAGGAGGTGAAGAGCTTCTGTCATATATATATTGGTTTAAGACGTGCCTTTCCGAAGAAAGTCTAAACGGATTTGGTAATGAATTAAACCAAGCAATTTTGATGCATAGAATAAGATCATTTTTAGAGTAGTCTTATTCTATTTCAAAACATGAGCAAAGTATAGATTCACTTTCTCTCCCATATGATCAGATAATTATTGCTAGAATTAACAACAACAATATTGTAACACCCTCATTTTTACATATAGCAGCGGAAGCTATTTTGGGGTATTACTTCATGATACACAGTACACAATAATAGAAAACGACTCAAAAGAGACGTTTTTAAAAGAGAGTTATCATTCATTTACTCATCAGAGTATTTACAAACAGAGGTCCCGAAGAACATTTTGAAAACATAAAAGTGAATGATAACAAGTTTGGACGTCCTCATGTCCTTTGCCTCTCCGTGTCATAGTCCGTGTGATTTTCAGTTACCTGGGATAAATATGCTCAAAGTCAACACAAAGGTTGAGTGAAATTCATAGGTTTGAGTTATAATAGTTTGAATACAAGTTTAATCATCAATGGGATATGTTGTTACACCCGTTAAAATCATAATTATTGCATTTGAGCTCATGACACCCCACGTTAACATTTCCAAGTCCAGTGATGGTACTGCAGACCAATCAATGACTAGAAGTAAGGCGTAACTTGACAAGGTTACCTTCTTTGTTCTCAAATATAGTGCTATTGGTGCCAAAAGTATAGGCAAACCAACGGGAGTCGTCACACTCCAAATAGATCTATTCACAATATTCGCGTTCACGTTACGGTGATTATGGTTCATGAAATGTATGTTATAGAGGAAGATCAAGGTACTCGTGCAATAATTTATCAGGATAGCATACCAAAATACTTGTATTCATGTTTACAGCATATATCCTCCTCACGGGTTTGTAAAGAATTTAAAAGTGAGGCTATGAACTCACCTTAGGTTAAGGATATCTGCTTGATATCAAGAGGGACTCAGGTAGACGGCTTTTACCACGCAACCTGAGGTATCGTATGTCAAGTATTTAGTTAAATTGTGTTATGTTTCAAAACTTTGTTTAATATAGTTTAAAAGGTTTATTTCTTTGATTCATTAGTTTATGAATATCGTTGTATCACTATTCGGGTCATCATATGTCAGAAGCCATTCTATAAACGTTTGAGGAACGAGGGCACTTTAACTCGTAAACCCAACCACTCAGTCAGAACGTAATATCGAGATGGAACATCTTAATATGAAATTCCCTAGTAGTAGGATACGTCTGTGTGTTAAGGAAAATAGGTTTTGAGGTTTCTTTAAAAGTTATTCGACAATAAGTTATGTTTATATTTATAATGTATTTAGAGTTTATATATGTTTTAATCAATGTATAAAAAGAATTATTTGTATTTAGTTTATAAATATCAAACCTTATAGGATTATTATATATTTTTCAAAATTACACATTTAGTCCTTTATCTTGAAAATAGTTTCATAACATGTTTTAACACTAAAATAGACTTGTTTTATGAATCAAAAGCTAAAGTAAAGTTTCATTTGTGTTCTTATATGTCTTATAAGACTTATGAACATCTTATAACAATAACATAATAAGTTTAAAACTTTGAAATCAAATTGATCATAAGTAGTAAAAATTTAGGGTTTTCTAGGTTCAATCATAGTTTCATGAATGTTTTAAGGTATCATAAGGCATGTAATTATTATAACAACATCTCTAGGTGTTCTATAACATATCTAAGATCAAACATGGGTGTTTAGAACTTACTTGAATACAAATAGAGCAAGAACAAGATGAAAAGGGGAGTATGTGCTAGTTTTGAGGCCTTGATGATCACTACAACTTGTTAATGGCTTCTAGGTCTTGTACTCTTGGTTTCTTTTCTTGTAAACCTTCTTAGAACATCATATCATCCTTAGGCTACTGCTAGTGCTTGGATTGAGAGAGTTTTTAGTGCTATAGAGAAGTTGAGAATGGAATGAAGAGTTATATGTTAGTTATGGCTATTTATAGGCAAAGAAAGGCTTCATGGCTAAGTTTTGCAAGGATAGGTGTCAAGTGCTGGAGTACATGACAAGGATAAGCTAGTAGGATGATAAGGCTAAGCTAGTTGATGAGTATTACAAGCTAGGGATGTAGCTTTGCAAGGTGTAAGCACATGGTGAAGTTTAAGAAGCATGTGGTGGCAAGGTGCTTGTAAGCTACCTTCTTGCTTGCTTAGGATGATGTAGGGAGGTGCTAAGCATGAGGGAGGTGTGTGTTAAGGTGCTACGATCAGTAGTAGCTTGATCATAGAGGTTCTTGAGGTGTTAGGGTGCTTGGTTTAACAAGGTTATGCTTATACATGGTTGTTTCTGGACAACCATCAATAGTCTCGGTAAATTGTTTGTCATTTACAAACCGTGACTCTGTTTAAGCTCAAATTTGTGAGAATTGTTAGATATTTGAGTCCTCTACAACTTTTAGTTTTACATATTCAAGGGTTACTACACAAAATCTTGAGATAATAGCTGTTTACTACAAGTATGCCGAATCTGCGTACCTTTGGCATTTCGGCTATAACTAATTCATATGATGTCGAATCGGGGTGATTCAATTTGAAAAATGACCACAAGACATAGGGCTAAAACCTAGTTCTTTTACTTAATACTCAGGTCTTATTGATTTGTCCAGATTCTATGTTTTATTGGCTGGTCATATTCTGAAATTACAAGTATGAACTAGTTTTAGTCATGCCGGGTTTACTATGGTTTTGTGATTAGGATTTGATGAGTTAGGGTCTTAGTATTTATGTTTAGACAGATTTAGGGATTGTGTTTGAGGTTTAGTAATGATTCACCAAGAGTTTTAAGGGTTTTATTGGGTTAAACTAGGTTAAACTTGAAAACTAGGTCAAACCGGGTAAAACTAGGTTAATGACTTGCTTTAGCTTAGGTCATGTTGAAATCTTGGATTGAGGTTCTAGATTGGAGTCTAACATGATGTAGAGGTACCGTTTTGGGTTTAGGATCTATAAAATGAGTACTTGTACCTTGTGGTAGAGCGGTGTGAAAGTTTGAACATGATTTAGGACATAAGATGACCAAATTAGGGCTTTATACTTAAATGACTTGTAAATTGTTATTTGAATACTTGCTCAATGATTCAATGAGTGTATCACACTAAGCTTTAGTTAAAGTAGATTTTACATAAGCCTTGCATACTTCAAAACTTGTTTCATTTTGTAATTAGGGTTTTTGAATCAACCGTAAAGGTATAATGCTTGTTTTGGTAAATTGTGGGATATAAGATGTTGTATTGATTGAATATTTAGCAAAATGATCTTTGATATATATATACCTGACATACTTAGGGGTTTACATGATGTAATCATGTATATAATTGGCAATAGTGGTTGCGTAAGCACGTCTATATTTCTATGTAAGTTACTTTACATAGTTGAGATATAGTGAAGCAAAAATTTAACCCATAAAAGTAGTTCTCATATATATCATGAGTGTATATTACATAGAGGAAATTATGAGTTGTTACAGTCTTTCCCCCTTAAGGAAATCTCGTCCCGAGATTTAGTTTGATATAGGAGTAGTGTTTGAAAATAGGTGTGGGTATTTAGCACGAATCTGATCTTCGCGTTCCCAGGTAAATTCTGGGCCTCTTTTTGAGTTCCATCGTACTTTGACAATAGGGATACGACTTTGTTTAAGTTGTTTGACCTCTCGGTCCATGATTTCCACAGGTTCTTCTATGCAATTGAGCTTATCGTCAATCTGAAGTTCTTTCATTGGAATGATAAGAGATTCGTTTGATAGACATTTCTTGAGATTAGAAACGTGGAAAGTATTGTGTACAGTACTGAGCTCTTCAGGGAGCTCAATTCTGTATGCTACTGGGCCAATCCGTTCAAGGATTTTAAATGGTCCAATGTATCGTGGATTAAGCTTTCCTCGTTTTCCAAAATGAATTACACCTTTTCGAGGTGATACTTTCAACATAACACGATCTCCAACTTGGAATTCTAAAGGTTTTCGTCTTATGTTGGCATAACTTCTTTGTCGATCTCTAGCGGTTTGTAAGCGTTGTCGAATTTGAAGATCTTCTCGGTGGTTTCATGGATTATTTCTAGTCCTGTAAGTTGAACATCTCCAACTTCAGCCCAGCAGACCGGAGATCTGCACTTTCGACCATAAAGTGCTTCGAATGGAGCCGCTTTGATACTGGCGTGATAACTGTTATTATAGGAGAATTCTATCAACGGTAGATGTCTTTCCCACCCTTTTCCGAAGTAAAGAACACAAGCTCGGAGCATGTCTTCAAGTGTCTGAATAGTTCTTTCACTTTGACCATCGGTTTGAGGATGATAGGCTGTACTCATGTCTAACTGAGTACCCAAAGCACTTTGTATTGATTTCCAGAATCTAGATGTGAAGTGAGGATCACGATCTGATATGATAGATATTGGCACTCCATGTCGGGAGATGATTTCTTTTATGTATAACCTCGTAAGAGTTTCCATACTATCAATCTCTCGAATGGGAATGAAATGAGCAGATTTTGTAAGACAATCAACAATGACCCAGATTGCGTCATGTCCATTAGATGTTCTAGGAAGTTTTGTAACAAAATCCATAGTTATTCTTTCCCATTTCCACATAGGAATTTCGGGTTGTATCAGTAAACCAGATGGCTTCTGACATTCAGCTTTAACTCTGGAACATGTTAAACATGTGCCCACATATTCAGCAATGATTGCCTTCATGTTAGGCCACCAGTAGAGTTTCTTTAGATCCTGATACATTTTGTCAGAACCTGGATGAATGGAGTACTTTGATTTATGGGATTCGTGCATAATCAAGCTCCTCAAATTACCATGATATGGTAACCAACTTCTATTCTTGATGCAACGAGTTCCATCAGGACGTATTTCAAAAGTTTTGTCCATTCCTCTTAAGTTCTCAAACTTAAGGTTTTCTTCTTTAAGTGCTTCGTTTTGAGCTTTAAGGATTTTTCTAGGTAGATTTGGATGGAGAGTCATAACTAGCGATCTGACTCGAAGTGGGTTAATTCGTTCTTTTCGGCTTAAGGCATCTGCTACGACATTAGCCTTTCCAGGATGATAACGAATTTCACAATCATAATCAGCGAGTAGTTCTAACCAACGTCGTTGTCGCATATTTAGATCTTTTTGATGAAGAATATGTTGTAGGCTCTTATGATCGGTGAACACTATACACTTTGTACCATACAAATAGTGTCTCCATATTCTAAGAGCGAACACGACTGCAACTAGTTCGAGATCATGTGTGGTATAACTTTTCTCGTGAGTCTTAAGTTGTCGAGATGCATAAGCAATGGCTTTTTCTCTTTGCATCAAAACAGCTCCAAGACCTTGATGAGATGCATCACAGTAAACGACAAAATCGTCATTTCCTTCAGGTAATGCTAGAATTGGGGCTTCACACAACTTTTGTTTTAACAACTGAAAAGTTGTTTCTTGATCTTTTCCCCAGATATACTTTTTGTTCTTCTGGGTTAGTTCAGTCAAAGGCTTTGCAATTTTTGAAAAACCTTCGATGAACCTTCGATAATAACCAGCAAGTCCTAAAAACTGGCGTATCTCTGTAGGTGTAGTAGGAGATGCCCAATTTTTGACTGCTTCAATTTTTGCAGGATCAACATGGATCCCTTGATTATCAATCAAATGTCCAAGAAATGACACAACATTGATCCAGAAGTCACACTTTGAGAATTTAGCATACAACTTCTCTTTCTTGAGTAATTCAAGAATTATTCTCAGATGGTTTGCGTGATCTTCTTCATTGCGAGAATATATGAGAATATCATCGATGAACACAATTACAAACTTATCCAAGTAAGGTTTACACACACGGTTCATGAGATCCATGAATACAGCTGGTGCATTAGTTAACCCAAATGGCATTACTTGAAATTCATAGTGTACATACCGAGTTCTGAATGCGGTTTTTGGAATATCTTCCTCCCTAACTCTCAGTTGATGATAACCTGAGCGTAGGTCGATTTTTGAGTAAATACTCGAACCTTTGAAGTTGGTCGAATAAGTCATCAATTCTGGGTAACGGGTAACGATTCTTTATAGTGAGTTTATTCAAACCTCGGTAGTCGATACACATTCTAAAAGCTCCGTCTTTTTTATTGACAAATAAGACAGGAGCTCCACAAGGTGATGTACTAGGACGAATAAAACCACGATCGGTTAATTCTTGAAGTTAAGTAGATAGTTCCTGCATTTCTGAAGGAGCTAATCTATAAGGTGATCGAGCTATAGGTGCAGCACCCGGAATCAAATCGATTTGAAATTCTACTTGGCGAGTAGGAGGAAGGCCAGGTAGATCTTCGGGAAAAACTTCTGAAAACTCTCTGACTATATGTAACACCCCCAAATTTATACAACACAGTACAGCGGAAGACTAGTTGGTGTTACGGGATAGCACATTACTCACATCATAGACAACGCATAAAAATCGCGTCGTTTAATAATAAATCATTTCCATTCATAAATATCGAAGTTACATCGGTCCCAAGTCATTATATTTCATACAAAGTTTTACAGAGCATTTTGAATGGAAACTATTGTTTAGGTGCGGGCCATGAATTCTTGTTGTCTTCCCGAGAATTACCTTCAAGTACCTGAGATAAAACATGTTAAAAGAAAAGGGTCAACGATAACGCCGAGTGAATTCATAGAGTTTAATAAATTCCATCAATATAACTTTGGTATAAAATTAGTACCAAAAATCAATTCGTACAAATCATTGTAATAGGCCGTAAAATAGCCAAAATCGTTTTATACAAATCTTTGTAATATGCCATAAAATAGCCAAAGTCATTTTATATAAATCCTTATCGAAAATCATAATATAGGCATTTGCCTTAAAAATTATTATACGAGCCAATGTCGTAAAAACATCATACAATACGTCTTATAACGTTGTATAAAATCAAATAAAAACCGTTATATGAATATGGTTATGAAAACCAAAATACAATCATAATATCAATAGTATGACCCTGTATTGCTAGTCAGGCAATACATCGTAATTCGGAGCGTCTATTATTATTTCGTTAATTCGGATTATTACAAGCCGCATGACATTGTTACCTTACTAAACCAACAACGGGTAGCTAACCCGATACCAATTTTGCCCATCTAAAGTAGCGTGTCGTCACAAAGGTCACGCTATTGGAAATCTTCTCATACATAAATTCGCTTACCAATCAATGTGGCACGACGGGGATCAACCGTCAAGGCGCGAACTGGGGTGATCGTCCCCAAATAGTACTATTAAATGCATAAGCGTCTACCAACTCCCGGTAGTTCACAATTCATGCTAATGGGACTTTTTGTGACATAACCTAACTTTAATAATCCATTTTATTTCATCTATCGGGTCCATTAATCATTTATCGGGTCATACAATCGGGTCATTCAATCATACGGGTCCAAAATCAATAAACAAACAATCGGGACAAATGGTGTCCAAACTTTTATAAAAACTAACATGTTATCTCCCTCGCGGGTTTATAAAGCATTTATAAAACATTTAAAAGAGTGCGAGGCTATGAACTCACGTTGATGTGGGAAGGCGGGTTATCGGCAATTCGGACGTACGGTACGTGCTTCAATCACGGAAACCTAGACAAATAATACTCGGTCTTAGACTCATGTCCAATGACTTTATAAAAATAACAAGTATGTATACATATGATGATTATATATATATGATGATCAAGTGGGTTTACATATTCTCGTTTACTCCTTTTAGTGTTATATGTCGATAACTTTTATATTAGTTTACTAGTTTTACGTATTTTCGTGTTTTAAGTCCAATAAACTTATTATAAGTTCTTTAACTCTTATTAATCCTTTTCACACTTATATTATCAGTAGTTAAGCTTTACAAGTTGTGCCCAAATGGGTTAAGCCCAATAAGTTCTTTTTACAAGTTTTTATCTTATTAAGTCCAATTATTAGTCCAATATGTTTATTTAGCTCGTAAATGTCCGTATTTCTTATAGTTCGGGTTTTATCGGTTTTTACTTGTATTAGTTACCTATACATCAGTATATGACTTTTATAAACTTTACATTAGACGGGTTTGGTCGTCTAAGTTTTATTTGGCGAAAAACGTTAATTTTACGGCAATAGCCGAAAAAGTCGTAAAAATCAAGTTTATAGTTTTATAACTTATAAAACTTAACAAGTTACCATTTTTATAAAATGTCCACTTATTTAACCTTTTACATACTTATATAAATAAAATCCATAAGTTAGTGGGTTTTTATTTTACATTTTATACTATTAAATTTTGAGTGCTTATATAATAGTAATAAACATTATTTCCAAAAATCTGATTTTTAACTTCACTTTCACCAAAACTGCCATATCTTGAGTTCTATATGGAGATAGAAGCTCAAATTTTTATCACATAAACTAAATGATATGTGCTACATTTAACTCTTCTATAGCTACTGTTGAATCATCCTTTAAATATTTTCTAAAAATCGTCCAAAACAGTAACTTCAGATTTATACCCTAAACTTGTTTTGATCATATCTCACTCATTATTTTGATTCCATTGCATGGCCAACTCTCACATGTGTAAAAGACCCATAGCTTACTGTAAATGGATTCTACTCCATCATTTTATCAGTTTACCATATGGTTCTTTACTGTTTTTATACAGCCTATCATTTTAACAAGATTTACCCACTTTTACTTATAGTTTTTCATCTTTTCATCCATGATTATCAACAACAAATCCCCACATAACATTTTTATCATTATATAATCATCATAAATATATACAATAGGAAATAAAATACATGTTTACATAATCAAAATAACAAGAAGATGAGGAGGACAATCTTTATACCACCATGATGATGTAGGTTGTGATCAAAACATGGATTTTGATGGAGATACTTGTGTTGCACCAAGACCATCTTCAAGACCACCATGCTCCATGAACTCCTTGTGGAAAATCAGCCTTGATACTCCATGGAAACTCCTCCTTGGATGTTATAATCACCACCAATCAATAGGGTTTCTAAAGAGCTTCAACATGTGTATGAATAACACATGATTTCATGGATTAAATTGATCAAAGGTGGTGTTTGATGGGGGAAAGTGGACGGCAAACAAGGAGTGGGATGAGAGGATTTGTGGTTTTTGCATGTAGTGGAAATGAGTTGGTGGTAAGTTGAAAGTGGTTTTGATAGTGTTAGCTTACTTTGTAAGCTAAGTTAAGACATGTGTTGTGCTTGTTATGAGGTTTTGACACCTCATGTGATAGTAGCTTAATGTGGCCGGTTTGAGTGGGGGTGGGACAAGTGTCCCACTTGTCTCATCCCCATTTATTTACGGGTACTCCTCGACTCTAGTTTCCTCGATTTGCGTGCCCTCGGGTCGTTTTACGAAAAACGTTTTTATAAATTATGAATCTATGTCACAAAACGAATCCAATAAAAATTGTTTCATCAAAAACGGAGTTTGAAAACGTAAATACATAATCCTAAGGTTTCCGGTTTAGTCGTAAAGGACGTTAAAATAAAATCGTAAGTCCTAATCTCTTCTCGTAAATTTTTGAGTTTATGAACCAACTCAAATTTAAAACTCCAAAATAATATTCATAGACAAATTTATTTTCTGAAATGTCGGACTGTCACCAAAGACGGTGTATGTAAACGTAAGCACGTAACGTTGAATCCTCCGGTTTAGACGTAGTCGATGCTACTTCAAGACGTATATCCAAATTTCTTCCCAAAAATATGTGAGTTCATATTGTAACATTAAAATAATATTTTCAAATAAATATTGAGAATAAAATATCAATCATAAATTGACGGATTGTCACAGCATTTACCCCTAAACAGGATCTTTGTCCTCAAAGATCATCTTACCTTACTACTCGCTTCTTATAGAGTTAAAGCCATGTGGGTATTTCCTCCACATTCAGTCTTTTCTCACAAGTGTAATCCATTACAATACGCGAGTTTCATTAAACATAACTACGGGAATAAGATCAGGCTAAATGTTGACTTACTTTCTCTATCCATGATGTTCACGGGTTTCTGATGAATGCAACTTTTCGCCGATCTAATCTTTACTAAGAACAATCAGATTTTCACTTGATAGATATTCCATCAAGTTCGATTTACGAAACATAATTCACGCAGTTCTTGAAGTCCTAGGGTAGATCCTGCTTATATGCCTTTCAATCCCAACTTTTACACCATCTCAATGGTCCCAAACAACGGGGACTTATATCCCATGATTTGTCAGATCATGAATTCATTTTCCCAAGTTTAAAATTTTTGTGGCATAACTTCGCTACCCATTTGGCACTTCAAGATCTACATTTCATATTCACATAACCTCTTGCCCACTACTGGCAGTTAATAATCAAATCCTAATTTCAACAATCATTTCAGATTTCGCGGTTCGAGTATTTTGCAAGGTTAGGTTCGCCATCATAGAAAACCTTAAACCTAAAAGAAATGTACAACTCACAATGGGTGTATGTCGGATGTCTCCATCTCAACTCTTGCTTACGGATGCTCTAAGATTCAGATCCTAACAAGATTCGATCTCGATCCTAATACGATAATTATTAATGATAATCTCTCCAAAGGAAAACGATTATACGGTCTATATCCAAAGGTCAATCATTCAAACACAGAACATCGCTTATAGTATTTTGTATCGTTACTTTACCTCGTCCCTTCGATTGGGGTGGTACATAGTACTCTCATCAAGGTTCGTTCTCAATGATTTCTGAGCAAATCTCTAGAAATTCGATGCGAAGCGAGGATCTTGATTTAGATGTTCGATACAGGCACACTATGTTTACATAACTCTTTTTCATTTATCATTAACGACAATGATATTAGCAGATTTGGTCAGTCTGTCGACGATGACCCAAATCGAATCAAATTCAGATGATGACCTTTGCAATAGCTAAACGTTTACTAATGTATGAGGCGATGTATGCCTTCATAGTTTTTCATTAGTACAACTTCTTCAGACAAAGATACTTTTAATCATAAATGACATAAATAGAATACTCATACTTACAAATTCTTACATAACTATATCTCACAATTTTTCCATATTTAGGCAACCATAAACGGCCCCTTTAAAACATCTAACGCTATCGGCTTCTCAATTCTAATGGTTCACATTAGCCGCGAACCACTTTTTATTATTTATATTATCCTTTTCACAAACATCGTTTATTTTTATATTGTTCGGCAATTTATTTTGCACCTTCATTATTAAGGAAAAATTCCTAACTAGTTCTTTATCTTTTCTATATAATGCGTCGGTAATTACGTTCACTTTTCTTCATATTTTCTAAGTTTCAGTTTCGTCTCATCTATCATTTTTTTTTCAGTTTTTCTCAATCCGGCGTTTAAAGCGTCGATAATTATTACAATTAATTAAATAATAATTATTATAACTAATTAAATTTTAAGTATTCAATTTTTATGAAATGTTAACGTTAAAAGTTTAAATTTCTTAGTTCGACCAATTATATAAAATGTTCAAAATGAATTTGAATTTAATTAATTAGATTTTTGTTGATTTATCCAAAATATTTAATAAGATCCGTAATTGTTCGAAAAATCTTTGGTTTATACTTTGGTCAAAATTTTCTTAGTTGAAAAGCAAAAAGTGTCGTTTCAAATTTCAAGTTATGGTATAAATGGTTTTCATCAATCCTTTTTAAGTTATCTGGAGGTATACACAAACATTTACACCTAAACAGAAGTTTGGTTAAATGGTTTGTGTATAAGGGAATGATCTCTTAAAATCCTTTGTTAAAACATTTGTCAAAACATATTTCCATTTCTTTTTGGTAAAATCCAAAGTCTTAAAAGGGCTCTTAGTTTTTAAAGAGTCAATTTATATTCCATTGTACTTTTAATCACATAGTCAAATCATGTAAAGGTTCAAGTCTTTAATCACGTGTTAGTTATTCAAGGTTCAGGTTTACACTGTTCGGCCAATTCAGGGCAGTCTATAAATAATTATTAACTCATTCTTATTCTGATAAACAAACATATAAATAATCCTTAATGATCACGAGCATGAATTTATCAAATTACAGCCTACACACGTGATTCACCAAATTTATGAATACTACATGTGCATTAGTCAATCCAAACGTCATCACGTGAAACTCATAATGTCCATTACAAGTTCTGGATGAGGTGATTGGAATAGATAATCTTTTTCGCAGATGCGAAGTTGATGATAACCATGCTGAGGATCAAAAACCTTGTAAATGATCGAACAAATCTTCCATTTCGAGTTATGGATATCGTTTTCGATTGCCAATTTACTCAGTTCACGGTAACCTATAAATATAAAGAATGATTAACACCATAGCTCTTCAGGATGACAGGCTTGGTATAATATAATCTTTCTCCGACAACTCTCTCAGTCGTACGGTAATTCCTTTAATTTAGATGGTGCTGACGTACAGTGCACAAGCCATAGGTGCAGCACCGGGAATATAATCAATATCAATTTCAACTTGCCTTAATGGCGAAAGTATCGGTAATTCACCAACAAATACCTCCTAAAGTTCAGATAACATAAACATCTTTTAATAAATTCATATTAGGTTCTTCTAGATTTCAATATCTATGACTAATTCACAACCATTCATGGTATAATTCCAAGTCTAAATGCAGGATATGGTCATCCATCAAGAATTATTTAGATCAGTTTTGATAATCAACATCTTATCATTTAGGGGAATACTACTCGAGTTCCCATCAATTAAGATAATGTCGTCATGTCATAATCAATTAATCCATTCTACGGGCACTATCAACTTTCCAGTTGCATTGCCGTCGATAAGATGTGAACTTCTCAAAAGACTAATAATAATTCATAATTCTTCACAATTTCAGGGATATTAGGATACACAACTACTATTAAAAGAGTAAGGTCAACGCATAATCTATGCGAGAGAATTTCAAATCAGATACAGACGAAAACATTTAACGAATATGAATATATCCCATGTTTTCATAATTTGAGTACGCATTCGAAAGCTCCTTGGATCGTTACCCAGGTGATTCAAATGAAATCAAATCATTAGAAATTATAAGAACGTCAATACATCCAGTCGGGTATCAACACTCGGTAATCAAATACTTTTCCTAAGAATCTCACTACGATAGAATTGGACAAGAAGGGAATACCAATTGTCAAATAAGACAAATTCCACAGATGAGTAAATTCAACTCAGAAGAATAGATGCTACAGGCACATATGTAGGTGTCCCTAACACTATGTCCCTATTTTTCACTTCTTGCAGATCTCATAAAATTTAATCTTTCACAACCTTTAAAGAGAATGTAGTGTTTATTCATTAGTTTTATGGTGACTACTAATCAGTCTTGCATAGTCCATTCCAAATTGTATGTAGGCGCGCAACTATATACAATTTCAAGATCAACGACGCAATACTCAGTTCGTCAAAATTTTATCATCATGTTTATAATAAGAACATTTTCATGCTTAATAAGAATCAAGAACAAATTTACAAAGATTTTCTTTATCATGAAAACAATTAAGTTTTCCAAGATGTTTTATAAACAACCTCATTTCGATAACAATCACTTAGAAATCTCACTTTAAATAATCCATATAGTGATGAAAATCCAATTTTTTCCTCAAGGGATACTGTTTTATTTTTATAAAAACAATGAGTGATCTGCAAAAGAGTGATGAAAGCTTGTTCACCAAGAATTAACTACGATATGATAGGAAATGAGCTTAGTCAATTAATCATGAGGTTCATGATCTCGATGGCACTCAAAAGAATAATCCACAACGTAACTCAAATCGAGATGAGTACTTGTTCAATGGTTACATCACTAATGCGATCATTAGGATGAAGCAATAAAAGATAGATAACATTGATACATGTAGAATTTAGCAATCAAAGGTAGTCTTTCTCATTAATCATAAACAAGTCAAAATTGTACCGTAACACATTACGTGTCACTATGTCATACAATTCTCAGAACTCATCCTACCAACTGATGTCACAGTTAAGTTAGGGATTATTTTTTTAAAAGATACCATGATGAATACTAATCTACAAGAGTCATTAGGTGTTCCACATGTCCCAGAAGATCCATCGGTCTCAATTCAGAAGAAGATTTCTTCAATTTATTTCTTGGACACTGGGCATCCTCGTTAGTGGACAGTGGCCTAGGAACAACACTTAACACGAATCAACAATCAATTAAAACCTTATAATTCAATCACAGGACTTAACGACTTATATTAACAATCTCATATTCCATATAGGTTAAGTTTCACTTTATTCGAGTTTTAACCAATTTTATACTCAATTCAATATCCTACCTCATATTCCAATACTTACAACCTTATTCTTCAATAATTTCAATCTTATTTTTCGGCCTTGTAAAGGCAATACAATCTCAGTATGAATCAACACTTAATTTCCAATCCTATTAGCTCTTACAACAACAATTATCAAATGAGTCATTAATATGAAATGACTTGATCATTCAACTAGACTTCTCGGAAAGGTATTAGTGGCATGAGGCTTTTGGGTAATGGTTCCAATAACAGCCTCAAGTGCAACATTCACCCTTTCGATTTCAATTTAAGAATTGGATGACAACGAATCAGATGACATCTTCCTAGGTGGTAACGTTTTGTCAAACTCCACTCTTATAAGAAAAGATCGTCATGACATCGATATCAGATTTAATCTCGCCAATTCTTTTTCAATATCGCAATCAACTAATATCTACATTTCTACGAATATCAACCATTTGTTGGGATCATAAATATCCACAACTTGGTTTAGATCTAGGATAGCTAGAATTCCTACGAGAATAGCTTCGATTAATTTACTAGGGGATTTAGGGTTACTTGTGACAATCTACGTCATATAAATACCTCGTATAAAAATCAAAATAATCATCAAACAATCATGTAATAAAATTACATGATATCTATATATATATATAATCCAAGTTATATATATATTAAAATAACACTTCTCAGTCTTGGCCTTGTCGGTAACTCGGGAATTCTTCGGCACCGTTATAGTCAAAAGATTTTTAGACATTTTTAGAAAAATGTTTTTAGTTAAAAGATTTTGAAATGTTTTATTCAAAACCTTGGTTTTAAAAATATTTCGTTCTCTATAACGAGAGCTCTGATACCAAACTGTAACACCCCCAAATTTATACAACACAGTACAGCGGAAGACTAGTTGGTGTTACGGGATAGCACATTACTCACATCATAGACAACGCATAAAAATCGCGTCGTTTAATAATAAACCATTTCCATTCATAAATATCGAAGTTACATCGGTCCCAAGTCATTATATTTCATACAAAGTTTTACAAAGCATTTTGAATGGAAACTATTGTTTAGGTGCGGGCCATGAATTCTTGTTGTCTTCCCGAGAATTACCTTCAAGTACCTGAGATAAAACATGTTAAAAGAAAAGGGTCAGCGATAACGCCGAGTGAATTCATAGAGTTTAATAAATTCCATCAATATAACTTTGGTATAAAATTAGTACCAAAAATCAATTCGTACAAATCATTGTAATAGGCCGTAAAATAGCCAAAATCGTTTTATACAAATCTTTGTAATAGGCCATAAAATAGCCAAAGCCATTTTATATAAATCCTTATCGAAAATCATAATATAGGCATTTGCCTTAAAAATTATTATACGAGCCAATGTCGTAAAAACATCATACAATACGTCTTATGACGTTGTATAAAATCAAATAAAAACCGTTATATGAATATGGTTATGAAAACCAAAATACAATCATAATATCAATAGTATGACCCTGTATTGCTAGTCAGGCAATACATCGTAATTCGGAGCGTCTATTATTATTTCGTTAATTCGGATTATTATAAGCCGCATGACATTGTTACCTTACTAAACCAACAACGGGTAGCTAACCCGATACCAATTTTGCCCATCTAAAGTAGCGTGTCGTCACAAAGGTCACGCTATTGGAAATCTTCTCATACATAAATTCGCTTACCAATCAATGTGGCACGACGGGGATCAACCGTCAAGGCGCGAACTGGGGTGATCGTCCCCAAATAGTACTATTAAATGCATAAGCGTCTACCAACTCCCGGTAGTTCACAATTCATGCTAATGGGACTTTTTGTGACATAACCTAACTTTAATAATCCATTTTATTTCATCTATCGGGTCCATTAATCATTTATCGGGTCATACAATCGGGTCATTCAATCATTCGGGTCCAAAATCAATAAACAAACAATCGGGACAAATGGTGTCCAAACTTTTATAAAAACTAACATGTTATCTCCCTCGCGGGTTTATAAAGCATTTATAAAACATTTAAAAGAGTGCGAGGCTATAAACTCACGTTGATGTGGGAAGGCGGGTTATCGGTAATTCGGACGTACGGTACGTGCTTCAATCACGGAAACCTAGACAAATAATACTCGGTCTTAGACTCATGTCCAATGACTTTATAAAAATAACAAGTATGTATACATATGATGATTATATATATATGATGATCAAGTGGGTTTACATATTCTCGTTTACTCCTTTTAGTGTTATATGTCGATAACTTTTATATTAGTTTACTAGTTTTACGTATTTTCGTGTTTTAAGTCCCATAAACTTATTATAAGTTCTTTAACTCTTATTAATCCTTTTCACACTTATATTATCAGTAGTTAAGCTTTACAAGTTGGGCCCAAATGGGTTAAGCCCAATAAGTTCTTTTTACAAGTTTTTATCTTATTAAGTCCAATTATTAGTCCAATATGTTTATTTAGCTCGTAAATGTCCGTATTTCTTATAGTTCGAGTTTTATCGGTTTTTACTTGTATTAGTTACCTATACATCAGTATATGACTTTTATAAACTTTACATTAGGCGGGTTTGGTCGCCTAAGTTTTATTTGGCGAAAAACGTTAATTTTACGGCAATAGCCGAAAAAGTCGTAAAAATCAAGTTTATAGTTTTATAACTTATAAAACTTAACAAGTTACCATTTTTATAAAATGTCCACTTATTTAACCTTTTACATACTTATATAAATAAAATCCATAAGTTAGTGGGTTTTTATTTTACATTTTATACTATTAAATTTTGAGTGCTTATATAATAGTAATAAACAATATTTCCAAAAATCTGATTTTTAACTTCACTTTCACCAAAACTGCCATATCTTGAGTTCTATATGGAGATAGAAGCTCAAATGTTTATCACATAAACTACATGATATGTGCTACATTTAACTCTTCTATAGCTACTGTTGAATCATCCTTTAAATATTTTCTAAAAATCGTCCAAAACAGTAACTTCAGATTTATACCCTAAACTTGTTTTGATCATATCTCACTCATTATTTTGATTCCATTGCATGGCCAACTCTCACATGTGTACAAGACCCATAGCTTACTGTAAATGGATTCTACTCCATCATTTTATCAGTTTACCATATGGTTCTTTACTGTTTTTATACAGCCTATCATTTTAACAAGATTTACCCACTTTTACTTATAGTTTTTCATCTTTTCATCCATGATTATCAACAACAAATCCCCACATAACATTTTTATCATCATATAATCATCATAAATATATACAATAGGAAATAAAATACATGTTTACATAATCAAAATAACAAGAAGATGAGGAGGACAATCTTTATACCACCATGATGATGTAGGTTGTGATCAAAACATGGATTTTGATGGAGATACTTGTGTTGCACCAAGACCATCTTCAAGACCACCATGCTCCATGAACTCCTTGTGGAAAATCAGCCTTGATACTCCATGGAAACTCCTCCTTGGATGTTATAATCACCACCAATCAATAGGGTTTCTAAAGAGCTTCAACATGTGTATGAATAACACATGATTTCATGGATTAAATTGATCAAAGGTGGTGTTTGATGGGGGAAAGTGGACGGCAAACAAGGAGTGGGATGAGAGGATTTGTGATTTTTGCATGTAGTGGAAATGAGTTGGTGGTAAGTTGAAAGTGGTTTTGATAGTGTTAGCTTACTTTGTAAGCTAAGTTAAGACATGTGTTGTGCTTGTTATGAGGTTTTGACACCTCATGTGATAGTAGCTTAATGTGGCCGGTTTGAGTGGGGGTGGGACAAGTGTCCCACTTGTCTCATCCCCATTTATTTACGGGTACTCCTCGACTCTAGTTTCCTCGATTTGCGTGCCCTCGGGTCGTTTTACGAAAAACGTTTTTATAAATTATGAATCTATGTCACAAAACGAATCCAATAAAAATTGTTTCATCAAAAACGGAGTTCGAAAACGTAAATACGTAATCCTAAGGTTTCCGGTTTAGTCGTAAAGGACGTTAAAATAAAATCGTAAGTCCTAATCTCTTCTCGTAAATTTTTGAGTTTATGAACCAACTCAAATTTAAAACTCCAAAATAATATTCATGGACAAATTTATTTTCTGAAATGTCGGACTGTCACCAAAGACGGTGTATGTAAACGTAAGCACGTAACGTTGAATCCTCCGGTTTAGACGTAGTCGATGCTACTTCAAGACGTAAATCCAAATTTCTTCCCAAAAATATGTGAGTTCATATTGTAACATTAAAATAATATTTTCAAATAAATATTGAGAATAAAATATTAATCATAAATTGACGGATTGTCACACTATAGGTATATCTTCAAGTCGCTTCTCGTCAGGCTTGTTCTCTGTTACTTGAATTACGAATACTTGGAAACCTCGAGATATATATCTCTCAGTTTTTATACAAGATACAAGATTTAGTCGGGTTTTACTTCGATCTCCTCGGATAATTAGAGTTTCATCATTTATAGGAATATGAACGACTTTCTCGTTACATAGGATCTTGGCATGAGTTTTGGATAACCAATCCATACCAATAACAACATCAAAGCTGCCGAGTTGAATTGGCATGAGATCAATTTTGAAAGGTTGTTTTGACAAGGTTAAGGTACAGTTTTGGAGAATAGTATTAGTACTAACTAAGTTTCCATCGGCCATCTCGATATCATAATAGGTACTTAAGGTACTGGGGATAATATTTAGTTTAGAAGCAAGAGATGTAGATACGAAGCTTTTATCAGCTCTAGAATCAAATAATACTCTAGCCAGATGTTGATTAAGAAGGAACATACCCGTAACTACGTTAGGGTCTTGTGGAGCGTTTTTGTCCCTTAACATATAGGCTCTTCCTTGGGCACCATTGTTGTTCTTTCGGCATTGATTTGCATAATGCCCTTTCTCTCCACAGGCATGACAAGTAACTGTCACTGGTAGCTGATTACTTCCGGTGGCTGGTCCCTTGTTTCTATAGTTCTTGGTTAAGTGGCCCGTCTTGTTACAAGTTCGGCATTTAACACTGCAGAGACCGGTATGGTGAAGAGAACACTTTCTACACAGTGGTAGACTTCCGGAATACCTATTAGTCTCAGCTGGAGTAGCAGCATAAGATCTAAACATTTCTTGCCTTTGGTTCTGATAAGGGTTGGTGGTACGGTTCTGGTTATTGATGTTACGGTTACGATTATTGTTGAAAGTTCTTCTGTCGTCGAACTTTCTTTTATGATCATTGGATCCTTGCACAGGGTTGGTCCTGGTTACTTGATCCATCAGCTTTTGAGTCATGGTAATGACTTCCTCCAAAGATTGAGGTTTAGACGCAGTAACATTTCCTTTGATACTCGAAGGCAACCCTCCGATAAAAACTTCCATTGTTTTCTCAGTATCTGGCACCATGTTGGGACATAGAAGTGCCAATTCCTGAAATCTTCTTATGTAAGTTTTGGTATCGGTTCCCTTTATAGTAAGATGGTAGAATTCATCTTCCATCTTCTGGATTTCAGTTCGTGGACAATCTTTCTTGATTAGGAGTTTCTTGAATTCAGCCCAAGTAATCTTATAAGCTTCCTCAATTCCCATAGGTTGGGCAAATGAGTTCCACCAAGATAAGGCTACATCAGTCAGAGTACCAGTAGCAAACTTGACCTTACAGTCTTCAGTACAGTTGCTACGAGAAAATACTGATTCGCTTCGTTCAAACCAGCGGATTAATCCAACGGCTCCTTCTGTGCCCTTAAAATTAAAGTGTTGACAGCTCATGAACTCCTTGTAGCTACTTTTTCTTGCTACGGAAACTTCTCTAGGAGCAGGATTTGCATTATTAGCATTGGCTATGTTTGCAGCTTTAGTTTCTAGTGCTGCAGCAACACTGTCAGCAACTAGTTGCCGGATGGCATCTCGACTCATAGATGGAGGGGTAGATGTTGATGACTTCTTGGGAGCCATTCTATCAACATTTACAAAATACACATGGTAAGAATAATATCATAGTTGGGTAAAATTTGCGGAAAATTTTTCAACATAGACATTTTATTTGATACACGATTTATCTAAAGAGTACATTGCAGAATACAACGGAAAACATCTAAACATCTAAGGATAGTATTCTGATAGTTCTTGGATTCTTTGGTCTCTTCGGTTTTCTCGGGAGTTGGTTCACTTCCTAAGGGTCTTGGTATGATCCATAGGGAATTATTCATCTCAGCCAACATTTGATCCATTCTTGGTGCCTTTCTAATGGTGATTTGTGTGAACTTTCTCCTGTTTCTAATACATATGGTGGTGTAGGTGATGGAAAACAAGTTTTCTTATTAGGTGGAAAAGGTTCATCTGGAGTATAGAAATCTGGAGGTGGTGTGGTTGGAGCTTGAGGTGGGATAACGAGATTTTCATTATAGACTTGCATATAGGGATCTTCGGGATTAGATTGAATAGCTAATGAAGCTATAAAGTATTGATTCCATTGTTCCGATAAATCAGAATCAGAGACATCGTTAGGATTCGGGAAATAGTCAGAATCCAAATTAGGCTCAGATTCAGAATCAAAATCCGAATCACGAGAGAAATCTGGTGAGTTAGGATTCGAATTCACTTCTTCCTTCGGGATTATAGGATTGGGAAACATAGTTCTGTAATAGTTTCGATAGAAAAATAATCATAAGTACATAAATATTTAATGCATATATACTTAGGTTATTTACTCTTCATGTAGCGTTTGGGGAAAGCAGTGGCACGGAGGACTTTTTCAAAAATTAGTTATAGTTAAGGTAAAAACCTTGTTCTCTATAAATGTGGCGCTGATACCAATCTGTAACACCCTCATTTTTACATATAGCAGCGGAAGCTATTTTGGGGTATTACTTCATGATACACAGTACACAATAATAGAAAACGACTCAAAAGAGACGTTTTTAAAAGAGAGTTATCATTCATTTACTCATCATAGTATTTACAAACAGAGGTCCCGAAGAATATTTTGAAAACATAAAAGTGAATGATAACAAGTTTGGACGTCCTCATGTCCTTTGCCTCTCCGTGCCATAGTCCGTGTGATTAATATGCTCAAAGTCAACACAAAGGTTGAGTGAAATTCATAGGTTTGAGTTAAAATAGTTTGAATACAAGTTTAATCATCAATGGGATATGTTGTTACACCCGTTAAAATCATAATTATTGCATCCGAGCTCATGACACCCCACGTTAACATTTCCAAGACCAGTGATGGTACTGCAGACCAATCAATGACTAGAAGTAAGGCGTGACTTGCCAAGGTTACCCTCTTTGTTCTCAAATATAGTGCTATTGGTGCCAAAAGTATAGGCAAACCAACGGGAGTCGTCACACTCCAAATAGATCTATTCACAATATTCGCGTTCACGTTACGGTGATTATGGTTCATGAAATGTATGTTATAGAGGCAGATCAAGGTACTCGTGCAATAATTTATCAGGATAGCATACCAAAATACTTGTATTCATGTTTAGAGCATATATCCCCCTCACGGGTTTGTAAAGCATTTAAAGGTGAGGCTATGAACTCACCTTAGGTTAGGGATATCTGCTTGATATCAAGAGGGACTCAGGTAGACGGCTTTACCACACAACCTGAGGTATCGTATGTCAAGTATTTAGTTAAGTTGTGTTATGTTTCAAAACTTTGTTTAATATAGTTTAAAAGGTTTATTTCTTTGATTCATTAGTTTATGAATATCGTTGTATCACTATTCGGGTCATCATATGTCAGAAGCCATTCTATAAACGTTTGAGGAGCGAGGGCACTTTAACTCGTAAACCCAACCACTCAGTCAGATAGTAATATCGAGATGGAACATCTTAATATGAAATTCCCTAGTAGTAGGATACGTCTGTGTGTTAAGGAAAATAGGTTTTGAGGTTTCTTTAAAAGTTATTCGATAATAAGTTATGTTTATATTTATAATGTATTTAGAGTTTATATATGTTTTAATCAATGTATAAAAAGGATTATTTGTATTTAATTTATAAATATCAAACCTTATAGGATTATTATATATTTTTCAAAATTACACATTTAGTCCTTTATCTTGAAAATAGTTTCATAACATGTTTTAACACTAAAATAGACTTGTTTTATGAATCAAAAGCTAAAGTAAAGTTTCATTTGTGTTCTTATATGTCTTATAAGACTTATGAACATCTTATAACAATAACATAATAAGTTTAAAACTTTGAAATCAAATTGATCATAAGTAGTAAAAATTTAGGGTTTTCTAGGTTCAATCATAGTTTCATGAATGTTTTAAGGTATCATAAGGCATGTAATCATTATAACAACATCTCTAGGTGTTCTATAACATATCTAAGATCAAACATGGGTGTTTAGAACTTACTTGAATACAAATAGAGCAAGAACAAGATGAAAAGGGGAGTATGTGCTAGTTTTGAGGCCTTGATGATCACTACAACTTGTTAATGGCTTCTAGGTCTTGTACTCTTGGTTTCTTTTCTTGTAAACCTTCTTAGAACATCATATCATCCTTAGGATACTGCTAGTGCTTGGATTGAGAGATGTTTTAGTGCTTTAGAGAAGTTGAGAATGGAATGAAGAGTTATGTGTTAGTTATGGCTATTTATAGGCAAAGAAAGGCTTCATGGCTAAGTTTTGCAAGGATAGGTGTCAAGTGCTGGAGTACATGACAAGGATAAGCTAGGAGGATGATAAGGCTAAGCTAGTTGATGAGTATTACAAGCTAGGGATGTAGCTTTGCAAGGTGTAAGCACATGGTGAAGTTTAGGAAGCATGTGGTGGCAAGGTGCTTGTAAGGTACCTTCTTGCTTGCTTAGGATGATGTAGGGAGGTGCTAAGCATGAGGGAGGTGTGTGTTAAGGTGCTAGGATCAGTAGTAGCTTGATCATAGAGGTTCTTGAGGTGTTAGGGTGCTTGGTTTAACAAGGTTATGCTTATACATGGCTGTTTCGAGACAGCCAGCAATAGTCTCGGTAAATTGTTTGTCATTTACAAACCGGGACTCCGTTTAAGCTCAAATTTGTGATAATTGTTAGATATTTGAGTCCTCTACAACTTTTAGTTTTACATATTCAAGGGTTACTACACAAAATCTTGAATAATAGCTGTTTACTACAAGTATGCCGAATCTGCGTACCTTTGGCATTTCGGCTATAACTAATTCATATGATGTCGAATCGGGGTGATTCAATTTGCAAAAATGACCACAAGACATAGGGCTAAAACCTAGTTCTTTTACTTAATACTCAGGTCTTATTGATTTGTCCAGATTCTATGTTTTATTGGCTGGTCATATTCTGAAATTACAAGTATGAACTAGTTTTAGTCATGTCGGGTTTGCTATGGTTTTGTGATTAGGATTTGATGAGTTAGGGTCTTAGTATTTATGTTTAGACAGATTTAGGGATTGTGTTTGAGGTTTATTAATGATTCACCAAGAGTTTTAAGGGTTTTATTGGGTTAAACTAGGTTAAACTTGAAAACTAGGTCAAACCGGGTAAAACTAGGTTAATGACTTGTTTTAGCTTAGGTCATGTTGAAATCTTGGATTAAGGTTCTAGATTGGAGTCTAACATGATGTAGAGGTACCGTTTTGGGTTTAGGATCTATAAAATGAGTACTTGTACCTTGTGGTAGAGCGGTGTGAAAGTTTGAACATGATTTAGGACATAAGATGACCAAATTAGGGCTTTATACTTAAATGACTTGTAAATTGTTATTTGAATACTTGCTCAATGATTCAATGAGTGTATCACACTAAACTTTAGTTAAAGTAGCTTTTACATAAGCCTTGCATACTTCAAAACTTATTTTGTAATTAGGGTTTTTGAATCAACCGTAAAGGTATAATGCTTGTTTTGGTAAATTGTGGGATATAAGATGTTGTATTGATTGAATATTTAGCAAAATGATCTTTGATATATATATACTTGACATACTTAGGGGTTTACATGATGTAATCATGTATATAATTGGCAATAGTGGTTGCGTAAGCACGTCTAGATTTCTATGTAAGTTACTTTACATAGTTGAGATATAGTGAAGCAAAAATTTAACCCATAAAAGTAGTTCTCATATATATCATGAGTGTATATTACATAGAGGAAATTTATGAGTTGTTACAAATATCCTTGGAATATTTCAGTTCCAAATGTGTAAATCCCACCTACAACTTAATGAAGTAGTTTGGTATCTCAAGGGATTTACTAATCATCCTAGAGATGAGCTTAATTGCACAAGTTACACATGATATAGGGCCTACTAACCGTAAGGGTGCAAACCATGGAAATCATGCTTGATATTTTAAGCTTCTACTAACTCACCCTACATCTCCATAGTGAGTCAAGTATCCAAGAAATGAAGGTTTGAGAGGGAAAAAGAAAAGAATCACAAACCACAAATAAATGTCAAGGAAAGGATGCCAAGAGCAAGCATATAGTCAATTAATGATCAAAAGAATGATCAATAGGGCGTGTGGAAGAACGAAAGCATACCTTGGCCACAAATAGCATTCCGAGCTTTCAAGGAACCGATGCAAAGCCCAACTATGACTAATAGTGACTACTAAGTCTTCAAAGACTAGTATCACTTCTACCCATCGTGATATCATCATTCAATGATGTTGGAAATCAAAGAAGATGAGTCTTCTACAACTGTAAGTAACTCAGTCCACAATCAATAGAATGATTTATCTTCATGAGTACCTACACACAACAAGATGCAAACTAGTAGATACATTTCAAGAGTAAATCTAAAATGCATTAATACTACTAATTTAAGTAATATGGAATATTAACATTTTAAAAGACTTATTTTCAACAAAAAAATAGTTTTGACCAAAGAAAAAACTTTAGTACAGCTTAACCTTCTAATTTAAGGAGACAATGGATCGATCCAAGTTTTAAAGTACAATATACTTCAAAGATCTTGTGTCACCATCGCTCTGATACCAATTGTAGAAACTAGAGTGGGGGAGGTTGAATAGTTTCTCATCGGTTTATCTCCTAATTAAAATTCCTTTCAATTAGGTGAGTGCACAAAACTATCTTTTACTTGAAAGCTAGTTGCATAATGATTAGGTTCAATTCTAATGCATTAACAATGTATAGTAAGTGTAGTGATAATGAATGTAAGTAAAGAGTAAGGAAAGAAACAACCTAGTAGGAAGACACCAAGATTTATAGTGATTCGGCAACGAGGCTCTATCCTCGTTCCTACTCCACTCCTCGAGTATACCTTACTCAAGATTTCCACTATATCCACAAGCTCCTTTCTTGGTGGAGAAAACCTTACAACATAGCTTACATTATTTTCCGACACTAAGCTAAATGTTGAAACCTAATCTTAGCTAGAACCAATCTACACAACGTCGCCCACTTCACTCTTTTACGACACAAGGCTAGATGTCGACTTCTAATCCAAAGGTAGAACCAATCTTCACAGCGTTGCCTACTTCACCATCTTCCAACACAAGGCTAGATGTCGAGTTCTAATCCAAAGCTATAACCAATCTTCAAGACTCTTCACTTTGAAGCTAAGTGAGAACTTCACACAACACAACTACATATCACTTTATAGTTTAGTGAGAACTCACAAGACACAACCACATCACTTTATAGTTTAGTGAGAACTCACAAGACACAACCACATCACTTTATAGTTTAGTGAGAACTAACACAACTAATTACAACTCAACTAATCATATCCATGTACACACATGTAGCTTGGATCTACACAACATAAATCCAAGCACACACATGTGCAATGGATGTACACAACTCTAATCCAAGTATTCACAAATAGCTTGGATGAACACAACTAGTCCAAGTATTCACAAATACATTGGATCTAAATAATACACCAATAAAAAAATGATGAAAATGACTAGATCTTCAGGAGAAGGTGATCTTCATCAATGCTACATCTTTAATCACATCACAAGTGTGTGAGTGATCTTCTCTTTGGACAATGTAAATAAGGAGATCAAGAGGATAATCATGAGTAAATGATAGGTGTGTAAACACCCATCCTTTTTACCACTTAATTACAATAATAACCGAGCCAAAACGTGTATTTTATGTCTTTTATGTCGGAATTATGCGTAGTTTGTGTTTTTGTTGTGATTTAGGATGAAAATGTGAAAAGGGGAGAAAACATGGGCATTTACAGGCTTTTATCGAAGAAAAAGACGAAAGACGAAGTCAAGAAGTCAAGAGTGCAAACAGAACGGAAGTCCAAGACCAATTCTGAACATTTATCGAAGAAAAAGTCAAAAGACGAAAGTTTATCAAAAGCTGAAAAACTCAAGTCTAATTTATTGAAGAATTACAAGACGAGTTTGAAGAAATCCCGAGACAAAGCCATTTAAAGTACAAGATTAAGAAGATTAAAAGGCTTAAGGACTTAAGTTTGCAATTAAGGAAAAATGAAGGAGGGGAGGAAGCTTCCTAAGCACTCCCTAATCCTCCCCTATAAATAGTCATTAGGATAATCATTTTCATTTTGTTGGATAGCTTGACAAACTATTTCTTCCACTTTACTTTCCTGCACATTTACATTTCATGTCATTTAAATACATTGTCTTGCACCTTTAAATACATTTAATTTCAAGTAAGTTTTTCTTTTAATTCTTGTCAATCTTTATTTTAGTGTTTATCTCTGATTCTACCTTTCTTTAATCTTGATGCTTTATTGTTTATGTTCATGTTCTTGATTTTTATTGATTTATTTAAGTGGGTTTTGATTATTGTGGTTAGTTTTGTTAGTTTGATTGTTTTGGATTGATTTTTCATGCTTAATAGATGTTTATTCATTAGTTTGATTTAATCTTGTGGTTGATTTTGTTTAGTTTTTATTAGATTCGTGTATATCTTGTTCCTTGTTCTTCGTGTGTCTGCTACTGTATTCCCAGGTTCTGTTCTTCCCCAGATATTCCGAGTGAAGGATTTCAAAGGGTGTTCATCCGGAATATTGGATATTCCGGATCAATTGAGTTTATTCGGAATATTTATTATTCCGCATCAAGGTGCTTTATTCGGAATATTAAAACATTCCGAATCAAGGTGCTTTATTCGGAATAATATTCCGGATCAACCAAAAGTTCCGGATCAACCACTCATTCCGGATCAACAGAATATTCCAAATCAAGGTGCTTCATTCGGAATATTAAAACATTCCGAATCAAGGTGCTTTATTCGTAATAATATTCCGGATCAGCAAACATTCCACATCAACAACATATTCCGGATCAAGGAGTTCTATTCGGAATATTATTCCGGATCAAGAGATATTCCGGATCAAGGGAAATATTCCGGATCAAAGCTACATTCCGAATCAAGAAGTTTATTCCGGATAGGTGACATATTCCGAGTAAGCAATTTATTCCGGATCAAGGTTTTGGGTAAATATTCCGAGTGAAGAAAAACATTCCGAACGAAGGTGACATTCCGGATGAATGTTTATTCCGAATGAGGGTATTATTCCAGATGAGCTAATTTTCAGGTTCTTTTATGTTACTGTTTTTAAGTTTCTGTTTTTAATTTTCAAGCTTTACTTTTCCCGCCTTTTTACTTAGTTGCACTTTAAGTTTAATTGCCTTAGATTTATTTTAGCCTTGCCTTAGTTTAAGTTTTAGTTGCGTTTTAAGTTTGCCTTAGATAGATTTAAGTTTGCGTTATTTACTTTTAGTGCCTTTTACTTTTAGTCACGCTTTTAAATACTCGCCATTTACTTTAAATTAGATTTAGATTTAAATTACCTGCTCTTTACTTTAACGCCCTTTTACTTTAATTGTTTTGCACTTTTTAATATACTACAACGACACAACTTTTGTTCCACCAAAGAACGACTGAGTCGCATAGTTAAACCAAGATCAATTCGATTAGACACACATCAACGAATCTTTTTACCTGGCAAAAACTTTAGCATTAAAATAGCGCCGCTGCCGGCTCTGTTCGTAAAGATTAACGGTTTTCTGTGAGAGACGCGTTGCTTTTTGGGATCCGTTCACTTGTGAGCGTTATTTTCTTGCATAAAAAATTCAAAAAACCATAAAAATTAAAAAATTGTTAAAAATCCATAAGAATTAAAAATTTCAAAATTCCAAAAAGATTTTATTTTTATTGTGTATATATATTGTCTTTACGTTTGGTATTGTTTTCTTTTGCCTTTGTAGGTGTATGCGTACTAGATCTTCTAATTATCAAGAGCCCGAGACTCGAGAAGATTTAAGTATGGCAGGTGTGAACAACAACAATAATCCACCGCACCTTAATAATAACAACAATGTTCTTCCACAGCCCGATCTTCGGACTATGGAAGAGCTTTGTCAACCTACCATGTTTGGACGAGGAGGACCGATTACGCCGATGCAAATCACGGCTCCGGAGTTTTCGTTGAAGCACCACATGATTCAGCAAGTGCAAACTAATCCATTCGCCGGAATGCCTGATGATGATGCCAACAAACACCTCGACAAGTTCATTACTATCACTCAAAGCATGAAGTTACCCGGTGCCACAATGGATGTTCTTCGCCTACAACTGTTTCCACATACTTTATCACACCACACCGAGAAATGGTTTGATCGTCTCCCGAGGAATTCAATTCATACTTGGGATGACATGACTCAACGCTTTTTGTCGCGCTACTTTCCACCATCCATGGTCACGAGCCTTCGCAATCAAATTAGCGGTTTCATGCAAGACCCCGATGAATCCCTCTTTGATGCTTGGGAAAGATATAATGTTTTGATCGATCGATGTCCAAACCACAACATGCTCCCTGTGACCTTAATTGATACTTTCTACAACGGTTTGACTTTTCGAGATCGTGATACGATTAATGCAGTCGCCGGTGGCACATTTATGAAAAGGAGACCCGAGGAGTGTAGAGAACTTATTGAGAACATGACTACTCATCATAAAAACTAGGATTCCTCCGCTTCTTCAAGGAACAACCCGAGAGTCAATGTTTCCTCCACCTCAGCAAGCCCCGATATGACCGAATTCACCCGCGTGATGACTGAAATGAATAAAAGTATCTTGCTTCACGCTTCAAACCAACAACAACAAGTTAAAGCGGTTGCCAATCCTTGTGAAACATGCGGCGGTCCACACTCATACACTGATTGTCCTTCTACTCAAGGAAACCCGGAAAATGTGTATGCAGCTTATGGTAATTATTCAACAGAAAATTACCAAGCTCGACCTCAAGGGGATCGAAATTTGTTGAGTTACCGGTCAAACAACTACCTTTCACCTGGTTTTTCTCCTCAAAACCAAAACCCCACCAACAACTACAATAGAAGCAACAAAATCCCACCAAGAGCTTCTAATCCTTATCATCCACCCGCTCAACAAGCCCCACCCATTAACCCCGATGTTGAAGCTTTGATGAGAACCCAAGGTGAGCAAATCAAGAATCTACAGAGCCAAATTATCAATTTGAAAGGAGATATCACCTAGCAAGGAAATGACATAAGATCCGAGCTTCGAGATAATATCCAATCCTCCTTCAGCAATCAAACGAATGATTTGAACAATATGCTTGCTAGTTTCTTGCCCGCCGCTCAACCTTCTACTTCGAGTTCTCTACCTTCAAACACCGTCACCAATCCACGAGCGAATGTGAGTGCTATTACTACCCGTAGTGGAGTTACCATCGTAGGACCACCTATCCTGCCCCCATCATCTACACCTCATCCACCACCATTTATCCCTACTCCTCCTACACCTAGTATTAGTGCACCATTACCGTCTCCGCCTCGTCATGACGATGTTCCCAAGAAGAACCCTTCAACATCTCAACCTTTAACTACTGCACCTTTACCACCCAAACCCAATATCCCTTATCCTTCACGGCTAGGCAAGACCACAATGCTCACCAAGGATGACTCTCAAATGTCAAATTTTATGAAGATGATCTCTCAACTAAATTTCAACATTAGCCTTGTTGAAGCACTTGTCCACATGCCGAAATTTGTGAAAGCATTCAAGGAATTGCTTAACAAGAAGGAGAAGTTGATTGAGCTCGCCAACACACGCTTAAATGAAAACTGTTCCGCAGTTATTCTTAAAGAACTTCCGGAAAAGCTTGGAGATCCCGGTCGTTTTGTGTTGCCTTGCATTTTCAACAAAACCGAAGAATTTACTGCCCTAGCTGATCTCGGGGCCAGTATTAATCTTATGCCTTTGAGTGTTTGGAAAACACTATCATTACCCGACCTTACTCCAACAAAGATGACTCTTGAACTTGCAAATCGCACTCTCGCTTACCCCGTTGCTATTGCCGAAGACGTGTTCATTAAAGTTGGCACATTTACTTTCCCGGTCGACTTTGTGGTTGTTGATTACGAAATGGACCCTCTTATTCCTTTAATACTTGGTCGGCCATTCTTAAGAATCGGACGAGCTCTAGTTGATGTTGCCGAAGGTGAGCTCATCTTAAGAGTCGGGGATGATGCACAAGTTTTTAAAATGGGGAAGCTTACAAGCAAATCCTATGGACGAGAATCTACGAATATGATTAATGTGCTCGATGATTTTGTCATCTACAACAATCCTCTATTCGAGTCTTGCATTGATAATCCACTGTTTCAAGATGATGTGGATGATTCTCTTTCCAATGTGGACCCTTCTCCCATTTATGATTCTCCACCGATCTTTGATGCTTATGATGATGATTCTAGCTCAAATACGGATGATTTTGATGATTGTACTTCCGAGTATCCCGACATGCCCATTTATGATGATTTTTATGAGGCCGATACTCTTTCGAGTGATTCTTCGCATGATGAAGATCCTCCGCCATCACTTGGTCCTACTTTGGATTATTACTCATTTGAGGAAGACTTTTCAACTTTTCTCAATACTTACTTCCCTCATGAGAGTGATGCCCCTCCTTTAGACTTTGAAGATTATCGTCTTGATCCTACTTTGGATTTGAAGAAAATACTTTCAAAGGAGAAGAAACCGGTTGACACCGACATCCGCAGCACATATGATTTGACAACTCTTTGTCCACCTTCTGAGGACGAGGTTGTGCATCTTCTTCGCGGATCTTCTTCACATTCTGCTGAGCCTGAGTGCTATTTTCCCCTAAAGGAAAAGGTGTTCGACCACGGTATCGATATTCTTCAGCCATCTCAGTATCCACCTGATGAAATAAAAGAAAAAATCTTTGGACCTATTGAAGATATGCTTGCACCACTTCACCCTTGCTCCCACCGTGCTCCATCTTTTCTTAAGGGAACCTTGCCTACTCTTCTTTGGCTTGCCTTGTTCGCCTTAAGCTTTTGCTATTTGATGGACGAAAACTATGTCTTCGATCCCGGTGGATATGTTTCATGCTTCTTCCTATGATAATCAAGGTCGAGTCAGGCTCACGACTTGGTAATCAAAAATCAAGCGCTTCTTGGGAGGCAACCCATGTATCTATCTTTTAGCTTTCTTTATCCTAAGTGTAGGGGAGACCCATTGGTGTTTGCTATTTCCTCTCTTCAACTATTCAGTGTTCCCTTCTTCCCGATTCTATCCTAAACTCTTTTCGATTCACTATTTTATATTTCTCAATATTCAAATAGGAATCTCTTTAGTGGTCTTTTCCTTAGCAAGATTTAAACAAAGTACACAATGTCCTAAGTGTAGGGGAGTTTACTCCCACATGCTTAAACATTGAGGACAATGTTTATATTAAGTGTAGGGGGGACTTCTATCAAAGTTAAGTGGTCTTTTCCTTGTATTTGTCCTCATTTTAACTGGGAAATCAATTTTTTCGACATTTTTCAAAATTTTTGATCTATTTTGGCCTATTAGTTTTTCCCTTTGTATAATTATTTTCTCTCCTTGCTAGAATAAAATTTCAATAAAGTGGTTTTAATTTTCAAACGTTGTGAATCTTTTTACTCAACCCGAGTTTACTTATCTAAGTTTACTCTAGCTAGTATCCTTAACGTGTTTAAGTCCAGTTTTGCTAGGCTTTTATATAGGGAGCTATAAAACGCGAAAGTCTTAACTCTCACGGGTTAAGAACAAGAACTTTTCGCAAGTTCCTATAATTGATCCTAGAGAGTCGTTTATCAAGGGAACATTAAAATGCAATTTCTAAACTTGAAAAAGTCTAAGAGTTTGCAAGATCCTATAGGCGACTCGAAAACCCAAAACTATGATTTAATAGGCTAAGCATCCACGAGTCTCATTCTTTGAGATTTTAAACTGTGGAGAACGAGAGATGATAGAGCCAATTATAAGTTTTGTATTCTTTCGTGAATTTATGTGAGTTAATTATAAGCCTATTCTCCCATCGCTTGATAATAAATTTATCTGCAATAAATAAGGTTGTACGATTTCAAAAGTTACTTAGCTTCTAGCCCAAGATCGTTTAAAAGTTGCTCCGTATGGATTAGAGTTCATAGCCAAGGCATAACTTATTGAAGCGGGATGTGAAGTTTGACGAGTCCGAAAAGGCCCTAACAAGGCATGAGGGCTAAATTTTATTGCTAAAGATCCCAAGTGATGTGAAGAATCATTTATCAAAGATCAATATGAAGGATCGAGACACACGACGAAAAGCAAAAACTCCCAAAAATTCATGGAGAAGTCTATCCAAAAAGGCCCTAACAAGGTATGAGGATAAATAAAGCCAAGTCCAAAAAGGAGGCGGATCGTTGTATATCAAAGTCCAAAATAAATATTGGAGAAAAATGAAGAAGTCGTGGTCCAAGTATGAATCTCTCAAAACTTCAAGTGAAGAAATTCCTAAATGAAGAGAAGACCATTATTTCATGAACGTCTCTCAAGGTTTGAAGTATGAAGTCGCTACCAAATATCGGTCCGAGAAAGGTCTCAAATCGCGAAGCGAGTTATGCCAAGATATGAACTTTATGAGGTCCCGAGAAGCAGTTTTAAAAGATTTTGTCCTTTAGCTAACTATTGATTAAATCGTTCACTTTATTTTTGGCCTAATAAACTATATATATATGTGTATATATATATATATATATATATATATATATATATATATATATATATATATATATATATATATATATATATATATATATATATATATATATATATATATATATATATATATATATATATATATATATATATCTTTATATTATATATAGGTATAATTATGATTTGAAACCACACTTTCTAATCCAGTCATATCCCAGTCACATCTTTAAACCAATAGGATCTAAGAAATTCCAAGAAAATCTCCATTTTCCACGTTTTTTGTGATTTGAAATCGCAATTTTCTGAAACTGCGTTTTGGAAAGGCTGTTTTGGAACTTTTTTGAAACTGTGTTTTGGAAACACTGTTTTGGAAGTTGTGTTTTTGAAACAACGCATTTTTGAAACCTTCTTTTTCGAAACGCTGTTTTGAAAATTGCGATTTCGAAATGCAGTTTTTGATTATTTTTGTTTTTTATTAAAAAAATATACCATTTGCAAGAACTGAACACGGGACCTTTCGTTTAGGGGTAATCAAACTTACCAACTTGCTATGGTAATGTTTTTGTTTAATTGTTACTAACCCATATACTTAAACTCACTAAAATTGAATACCTTTATTTTTTTTTTAATTTTCGAAATTTTTTTATTAGTTTTCTTTTTAAGTTTCAAATTTTTTATTTTCTAAATTTTGGATTAAAAACATGTTTATTTCAACTTTCTTTCAATATTTTCCAAAATCTATGAAATTTCCATTTTCTAATTTTTTTTATAGAAGCTAGAAAACCCCATATTACCGTTTTCTATTTATTTTCTCAAATACAAATAAAACATGTTCACATATCTATTTCTAACCCTATTCAACGTTTCTCTCACTTTGTAACGTTTTTTTTCAAATTTTTTACGTTACGACAATTTCTCACATTTTTGTTAGTTTTCTTTACGTTTCTTCATTTTTTACGTTTTCGTCGCTTTTTTACGTTTCAGTCAGTTTTTATGTCTTCGTCACTTATTTTTACGTTTTTGTTAGTTTTTCACGTTCTTGTCAGTTTTTTACGTTTTCATCCATAATTTTACGTTTTCAACAGTATATTTATGTTTTCATAAGTATTTTTAAGTCTTTTTCTTCGATTTAGTATGTTTTCGTTAGTTTTCTTACGTTTTCATCAATAATTTAAGTTTTCGTAAGTATTTTTACGTTTTCGTTCGAACTTTTACGTTATCGTCAATATTTTTCGTTTCAACAGATTTTTTACGCTTTCGTCATAATATATACGTTTTCGTCTGAATTTTTACGTTTTCGTCTCTTTTGTTACTTTTTCTTATGACTTTTTACGTTTTCGTCAGTATTTTTACGTTTTGTCAGTTTTTTTACGTTTTCATCCGATTTTTTACTTTTGAGTCAGTTTTTTACGTTTTCGTCTGATCTTTTTTGTTTTAGTCTAATTTTTTACGTTCTCATCAGCGTTTTTTACGTTTTTCATCAGTATTTTTACATTTTCGTCAGTAATTTTACGTTTTCATCTGTATTTTTACATTTTTGTCATTAGTTTTATGTTTTCGTCCGAAATGTGCAAAACATTCTAAGAAAAACGTAAAAAACATTGATGAAAACGTAAAAGACGCCGATGAAAACGTAAAAAACAGACGAAAACATAAAAAGACAGACAAAAGTATAAAAATACTGGCGAAAACGTAAAAATACTGACGAAAAGATATAAATATTGAGGAAAACGTAAAAATACCGACGATAACGTATAATTACTTACGAAAACGTAAAATTATTGAAGAAAACGTAAAATTACGGATGAAAACATTAAAATGCTGACAAAAACGTAAAAACACTGACGAAAACGTAAAAACGCTGATGAAACGCTAAAAAGTCGGACGAAAACGTAAAAAAATCGAGCGAAAACGTAAAAAACATGATTAAACCCTAAAAAATCGGAAGAAAACGTAATAATACTATGAAAACAAAAAAAGCTGATGAAAACATAAAATACTTGATGAAAACGTAAAAGAACTTACTAAAACGTGTAAATAGAAGACGGAAAAAAACAGATTAAAACATAAAAAAACTAGCAAAAACATGAAAAAGGTTGATCATGAAAATAATGATAGAATATAGTTTCGTCTAAACATTGTTCAGTTTTTTAGAAAAAGAAATATACCATCTAAACAGGTGTTCGAGATTTTCAACTCTACCCTAGAAACGAAAACTTTTTCCTTCTCTAGGAATTTAGAAGTAAAAAATTATGAAAAGTTTTCCACAACTAAATAGCCCCTTTATTTTTTGCTTTTAATTTTTGAAATATTTTTATTAGTTTTTCTTTTTAAGTTTCAAATTTTTTTATTGTCTAAATTCAGGATTAATTTTCACAACTCAATATTTATCCAAGTGTAAAGGTTTAGACATGTAAAAATTGTCATGGAATAATACAAATTAAAAACAAAAACTTGCTTCGGATAAAAATACACTTAAAGACCCAAAGTAACAATTATTACTATTAAACTTGCATCATTCTTGTATAGGAAAATAACATAACGTTGTTTTTGTAAAATTTGGTATTTCATTTTAGGTTTATCCGAGTGTAAAGGTTTTTGTTTTCATTAATGCGTGTTTGTGAGGTTTAGACATAGAATTTATTTTATTAATTTTCAAAATATATTTTTTAAAATTTAAGATTTAATTTTAAATCTTTTAAGAATATTTATTTTTAATATAAATTTAAGAATCATATTATAGAAATCTATCAGGTTACGGTTTTGCCACCAGGTCAATCCAGTCAAGTCTCCGGGAAACAAGATCGATCACTGGGTCAACCTGATCGAGTCACCGGGTCCCGGGTTCATCGTCAGTGGTTCGTTCATAAAAAAAACAATCCCGCCCGTTGACCACAAATAAACGTTATTTAAGCGTAAACTATAACTAAAATATACTAAAGGTTAAATTACAAATTCAAGAAACTAAAAACGCACAACAATAAACCCTCTGGAACAAGGCAAAAAAGCGACCCCGCCCGCTGGACGGGTTACGACGCTAGTATATATATATAGATATATATATATATATATATATATATATATATATATATATATATATATATATATATATATATATATATATATATATATATATATATGTATATATATATACTTTTGTCTATCCAGATTTTACTGATTTTGAACATACAAAAAGTTTGTTATGATTAGGGGGTCTTACCTTAACCCATTTGCTTAGCCCTCCTCCAGGCTTCTTATTTAATATATAAACCAACTCTTATGCTCATTAGAGGGCTCAAGTGTACTCCTAAGTACCCCAATCACCCTAAAACATTAATTGAAAACCCGCTGATTTCAAAACTGTTTTGACCTTCGACTGTTGTAACCTATTTTTGACCCACTTCCCGACCTTCAATTTAGTTGTCGTTTCTTGCATTTGAAAGCCAACTCAATTAACTTTCCAGGGATACTTGGATCGTAAAATAAGAGTTTTTAGAACTCTATATATGGTCAAAACAATTGACCTAAAATTCTGCCCATTTTTTAAAAAACAATTTTAACATAATTGGTCTAATTAATTACCCAAAACTCCACTAATTACAAGCCCTAATTCACCTAATCATTATAATATCATTAATATACAGATTTTAATTTAAACCCTAACCTAAATCCATCATAAGATGATTGAGAAAGAATTAAAAACAATTAAATTGAAAAGGGATTTGAAGGTTTTACCTTAAGATTAATGGAAACCAAGATTTTTTTGAAGAACCCTAACTTTTTCTCAATTGGCCGTCGTTTTTTTCTTTTTCTCCAGGGATTATGTCTTTTCCATCTTATTTTACACCTTATATAGTTATTGACAAGTCCTAGCCCAAGTATAATTGCCCACTTTTTTTTTTTTTTTTTCCTTCCTTTTGTTTTAACCGACCCTTACCCCCCATAATTTCGGTTTATATTAAACTAATTAATAATTGTAATAAAAATATTACCTTAATTTTCCTTAAATTATTTAAGCTCCTAAAGCCTTCAAAACCTCAAAACCGTAAAACTAGTCAAATTTACGCGTATACCGTAAAAAAACGTAAAATATACAGTTTTAAAAAAATCTTAAATTTTGAAATAAACTTTATAACTAAGTCCTAAATGACTGAAAACCATCCCGAAAAATACTCACATGACTAAACACCTTACCCGAGACCTCTAAATGCTAAACCCCAAATCCTAAAAAAATACAATTTACTATAATACTTATACGTATACGTAAACACCAAAATAACACCATTTCATTTCATAGTCACTAATTTGTGAGCTCATGAACATGAAATAACCGTTCCTCGATTTACATATGAGTACTTTATACCCATAAAAGATATCCACACCAACCTCGTTCACGTAAAATAACATGTAAACACGCAAATCACATAGTCACACATAAATTAACCTTAAAATAAGACCAAGTGACGAACCTCAAAACCACGGTTGTCACATCACTCCCTCCTAATAGAAATCTCGTCCCAAGATTTACTCCTTAGGATCGTCATTATCAATTAGCTGAGGATACTTGCTCCTCATAAATCCTTCCCGTTCCCACGTGAACTCTAGTCCACGTTCCAAATTCCAAATTCCATCTACCCATAACTACGGTATATTACCCTTTTTATCCAACGTCCTAGCTTCACGAACCAAAATCTCTATCGGCTCTTCGATAAAATGAAGATTCGTATCCATACTATTATCATCTAACGGTACTTGCAAGTCAGTTCTTGCTAAGCATTTCCTCATGTTTGATACATGAAATACGTCATGCACACTACTCAATTCCTCCGGTAATCTCAACCTATACGCCACTAGCCCAATCCTTTCAAGGATTTCAAATGGACCCACAAATCTAGGTGCTAACTTCCCTTTTCTTTCCAAACCGCATCACCCCTTTCCATGGTGAAACCTTTAGCATAACTTTATCACAAATCTAAATGGCTTACGCCTCTTGTATGCATAGCTCTCTTGTCGGTTCTTTGCTGTTTTCAACCTCTACTTAGTCACTGCCACCACCTCCATAGTTTTCCGATCCACCTCCGGTCCAATACGTTAGCCGCTTCTAACTTCATCCCACTGTAACGGTGATCCACCTCATCTCCTATGAATTAACTCCAGCAGTTTCTACTACAATTCCTATAACCATACCTAACGGCTTCTATCCTCTACGGATTTTCCATCATTCGGAAGTTCTCCCAACCTTAAACACATCCAATGGTATATGCAGGATTTGCATAACCAAAAGCTTCCCATAATATTCACAAGAAACATGTCATAACCACCACCTCATCCTTGCTTTCCCATGCTCGGCACCAAGTAACTAACCATCCTTGATACTAACATGTGTTACACCTTTTCTCTACGTGGACGTTCCATTGTTCGTGACTACTAACCTCTTGCTCTAACGGTTTCTCTTCAATATCACCCCACTATCTTCACAACCTCTTTCTCCCTCGAATCATTCTTCCTCCATACTACTTCTCGCTTGTCTCTCCACAATCTTAATTTCCATACCATCTTATATCCCGTCTTCAGCCTATAATTTAGGTGTTTCCTCCTTTATTCCTTACATCCTCATCAATGGAGAATTTTCCCCTATCACCGGTGACTCTCTCTTTGTAGGAGAATTCTTCCTAATATAATGTGTTCTCCAACTATCTCCAAATCTCACGCCAATGCTCTAAGCGTCTTTCTCAATTACCCCTATAGTATGCTCATACCAAACATTAGTCTATCAACGGTATACTACGCTTGCTTCCCATCGTTTCTTCCCTTGTCATAATCCTTCATAAGGCATTCCATACATATTAGGCTAACTTTTACGCAAAACCCTCTATTCCATCACATCCGTGCACAATCCTTCCAACTTCTCAACTACGTGACTTCTCATTCCTCTTGAAATATTTGATGAATTAGTCAGTCTATCGACTATCACCCAACTCTCGTCGTATTTATTCCTCCACCCCATTATGTATCCCTTTCACCAACTTCGTCCTTACATCGCCCTTTCTAAGCTACTCCTATCTATGTAGGAAGTATAGTCTACGTCCCTTTTCTCCATATGATTGTCCAAGCCACGCAACATATATGTTGACGCGTTCTCTGCTTTAGACAACTCAACTCGTGCAACCTACATCCTTCATCCAAACCACCCTAATACGTCATCCATATAGTTTAAGTTCGTCACATCTTCACTTCATTCTTCTTATTCCATGTCTCAACAACCATGCTTGCCTTTCCCAGATGGTACTTGGCCTTGCAATTTTCTTTCATCACTTAACTCCACCCATCACCTTTTCCAAATGTTCAATCAAGATGATTATATATGTGTTGGAGACGTTCATGATCTGTATAGATCATTCTCTACGTCTCGTACCCCAAATGCCTCTAGCATTCTAGGCAGATATAACAATCCAACTCCACTAACTAAGTCTATCTAGTTCTTCCAAATCTTTAGTTCCCACAACGTATAAATAACCGCCTTTCTTTGTCGTTCTCGTATACCTCCAAATCCTCGCTCCGCGTATCGTCATGCTTCGCGAATTCATCCAGTACTTCCGATAATTCCAAGATCTGCTCATTATCCAATCCACCTCTTTAGCCTCCAAAATGCTTCCTCACCCTTCTTCACTTTGCCCCTTGCTGGTTCCATGATATACCATCATCTCTGACTACTCGTCCTGGCTAACTTAATCCTAAAACTCACACTTGAAAATCTCACTTATAATTCCCTTTCCTAAAAACTCCAAAACCAACTCATAATTCGCCTCACTCTCCTTCTTAGATTTGAGTAGATCAAGATGTCTTCGATGCTCCCGATGACAACTCGTTTATATATTGTCATGCACCCCCGGTTCATAGACTCCATGAAAACTGATAGCACCTCGGTGAAGCCAAAATCATAACCATAAACCCAAAGAGTTCATACAACATCCTTAGCAGTTTCAACTACGTCCTCCTTGCACCCTCTCTTAGAAGCAATACGAATAAATTTCTACCTCGTTCTACTTGCGAAAATCTACACGTATTCTAAAAGACCAATACTTCCTCTTATCAGACCACTCAACCGCTTTTCACAGCCAATCTACTACTAAGCAACTCAAATTTTACCTTGCATCCGTTGCAATTTCTAACAACTCTTGCTCTTAAAATCATTCCATCAACAATTTCCTTGGAAAGGCACTAACTATAACTCCTCTCACTTCTCCTACTTGCTCTATTTATGGTTCTACCTCACAGTAATAGGCAAACCTACTAAATCTCAGGAAATTTTCGGAAAACTTACATGCCTTACGAACAATCATAAATACCTTTGAGGTATTATATCCCCCTTCCAACACTCTCTATGGCGCGTTACTTGTGCCAATATCCATACATAATACAAATCTCTATTCATCTCCCTTGGCACTCCTAAGAGACCTCATGACCACATAAGTTCGTCTACGAACTTTTAACTCTTTCATCTCCACTAAGGGTATTCCGACCATTCTCTCAGGGCCACCTACTTAATCGTGTAGGTGTGACCAAGTCTTTCATATGTCTACCTCAACGCTCCTAATCAATACGAACCAAAAACTACATCCAGAATCCACTAGATACGATCAACGAATCAAACCCACGGATAACTAACGACATTTCACGTGCACGAGTTAAAATAGACCAAAACCACGAAAATTCAAAAGGAAAACTCAAACATGTACCAATTCAAATGACTCATGACAACGAAAAATTATCCAAGAAACACTTAATGGCAACCAAAACATCTTATGCCCCGCGACATATTATTTAAACCGTGCACAAGATCGACTTTTCCAAAAGAATATTTTTTTTTCTTTCCTCACCACATCTATGTGACTCAAACAATCTACCAACAACCTTCTAGACGATCTCAAACTCAACTCAAAGACCAGATATCCCGTGCATCCCAAATCATAAAAAAAACTACTATTCAAAACTCAACCTTGAACCCGTCACTTGTACCAAAATTTCGATCAAGCTACTGACACCCCATGACTATACATACCAAATATTTGAAAAGTACATTCCGAGTACATTATTTTAGGCTTTTGAATCACCCAATAAGCTTTAAAAACGAACAAGTTATGACCAAAACAGTTTTATACTAGTTGTTTTTAAAAAAAACTAAAGAATCCTCTTAGTAATTAACGTAATCCTTTTTAAACGAAAAGAAATAAATGTATGTGAAGTTTTCATGAACTTTGTTTAGTCTTGCATAAGTAATTATAAATGACGTATATTGATTAAGCTCATTTATATAAACTATTTAAGTAGAAAGAAATTTTATTTCGCTTTATTTTAAAGAAAGTCTTTTAGAATTTGAAATAAATAAGTGTTGATTAAAAAAAAAATCTTATGTTACATCTTGTTTCAAACACGACTCCAACAGCTTACCCTTATTTTACTGAATACAACCAACTATCCAACTCTATAGTAGATTTCCAAGTTTTTTCAGTATATACCGACTAAAAGGAATGTAAGACCATCACAAAAGATTTCATTATCTCAAAAGAAATCCCAAGTTATTTCAATAGACTTAAAACCAAGAACACCATTTTAAAACGTACACGTGAAATACGAAACTCAAAGAATACGCTACAACGGAGGTTTAATATAAAAAAAAGCGAGCTAGCCACCCTCCTAAGGATATAATTGATAATTGTAGGGGATCATACATATATAGGCATATCGGGATACATATACTTAAATCCGTCTAACATCTACTATAGAAGCATGTACTAACCCTCTTTCATGCAATCATACTTAGGAATCCATTGAAGTTGTGGTACTTGTATAACTATGTTGGCCACCATACTTATACAATTACCCTTCCCCAATGCACTCCTTCCTATGATGACACTTATAAGAATTAATACAACACATAACACATATATCTATCTACTCACATAAGCTCATAACCACATAACCAAAAAAAGTCCAAAACTCCATCCATTAAAATAACATAGTCAAACTCTTGAAATACATAAATCCATAGTCTAGCTAAAACAACATAGACTAAATCCGAAAACGAAAACATAATCGGTTATAAGTCATGTCGCCCATAAGAGTGGAAACAGCTTAAAATCCTTCATATTCACCTACTTCTAATAACTCGAACCACCACATGATTCTTAGGGAACATGACTTAAACATCAAAAGAAAAATACTATACCTCAGGTACATAAAATAACCCAAGAAAAGATAGAAACTACCATGTACCAAATTATGTACTATAATGCACAATTTAACAAAATACGACAATGACTAGCATGGATGATTATGGTTCAAGCAACACTAGTCACACCCCAAAAAGAAAATAACATGTGGCTAAGTATGAACTACTATGGTTCAACCCATACTAGTCAAAACTTAACAAACATCGCAAGTAAAAACCAATAACATCCAGAAAACTTTAATTAATATAAAATGCACACATAATCCTATGACGCCTATATGCAGGGACCCTTAAGCTATAGACTAGGTTACTAGACTAGGCAACCTAATTCTCTATAACCATTGTCACCGATACCATTCTGTCACACCCCACCATGGCGGAATATGGGACGCGACACATGGATATCATCACAACAATAGCGTGTCCATAGAGAGAACTATATGAATTAGAAATTTCATAAAAGGTGACACAAATGTCATGACAATATCTCATCAATGCAGGAGTCTAGGTAAGTAGGTAACAGTCCTACCTCTTACCCAAGACAAACAAATAACACAAACAAATCAACATATAGGTTCATAGTATCACTTATTGAAACAAACAGAAAAATAAACTAAGAAGGAACGGGGATCTCCTTCTAAATGCAATCTTAATGCCTCCGAAACTAGCCACTTCTATTCTCAAGCTTAACCACACTCTCACCTGAAAGAGACACTAAAATACGTCAACATAAAGTTGGTGAGAGTCATAGGTTTAGACTCCAACGCCAAATCAAACCATATGCTGTGAACAACAACCACTAACAAATGAACATATGGACAATGTGATACAAACATGCATTAACAACTAATATTCAAGATTTAACAAACCAAACCAAATCCAAGGCTCCCAGCCTTACCAAACACCATGGTACCATAGGCACCCATACACCTATGTACCAATCCCAAGGCCCCGCCTTGTCATTATCCATTGGTCCCATAGATGCTCACACATCTATTTACCTCCCAAAGGCCCCGCCTTGTCAACATCCCCTTGGTACCAAGTCAAAACATAAAACAATCATGAATCAACTAGCAGTTAATCACATAAGTATGCACAAGTCCATCACCATACACAAAACATTCACAACATAATTTATAAAAACAAGACAGTGTCTCTTCCATCCCATCTGGAAGTCAAAATCATTAGTAGACATGGGACTATGAAACTCACCTGATTGAGCTTCTCCAAAAATACGCGCACTAGCAAAAAGCTAACAAACAAAAGCACACAATCAAAACATGAACCAAACACTAAAATGGCTCATCAACCCATGATGGACATCTAACCTTCTCCCATATATATACCTCATTTATATGCTCTAAGCATCTCATTACACCCCTCTATAAAGCCCTTAACTTAGTTTACTTCATAACCCGTCTCGTTAACATTTTACCCAAAACAGTCCCGGTTTTTAGGTCTCCAAACTATAAGCCAAACGCCCACCTAACCATACCCATGACCTCTGTAAAGGAAACCCTATGCCCTTACATATGTTAGCTAACTCCTCCCCTTTGCCCCAACCTTAAAGCTGCTGTTAAGGCCCCGATATATATATATATATATATATATATATATATATATATATATATATATATATATATATATATATATATATATATATATATATATATATATATATATATATATATATATATATATATATATATATATATATATATATATATATATATATATATATATATATATATATATATATATATATATATATATATATATATATATATATATATATATATATATATATATATATATATATATATATATATATATATATATATATATATATATATATATATATATATATATATATATGTACTTTTGTCTATCCGGATTTTACCGATTTTGAACATACAAAAAGTTTGTTATGATTAGGGGGTCTTAACCTAACCCATTTGCTTAGCCCTCCTCCAGGCCTCTTATTTAATATATAAACCAACTCCCATGCTCATTACAGGGCTCAATTGTACTCCTAAGTAACCCAATCACCCTAAAACATTAATTGAAAACCCGCTGATTTCAAAACTGTTTTGACCTCCGACTGTTGTAACCTGTTTTTGACCCACTTCCCGAACTCCAATTTAGTTCTCGTTTCTTGCATTTGAAAGACAACTCAATTACCTTTCTAGGGATACTTTGATCGTAAAATAAGAGTTTGTAGAACTCTATATATGGTCAAAACAATTGACCTAAAATTCTGCCCAGTTTTTTAAAAAACGATTTTAACATAATTAGTCTAATTAATTACCCATAACTCCACTAATTACAAGCCCTAATTCACCAAATCATTATAATATCATTAATATACAGATTTTAATTTAAAACCTAACCTAAATCCATCATAAGATGATTGAGAAAGAATTAAAAACAATTAAATTGAAAAGGGATTTGAAGGTTTTACCTTAAGATTAATGGAAACCAAGATTTTTTTGAAGAACCCTAACTTTTCACAATTGGCCGTCGTTTTTTCTTTTGCTCCAGGGATTATGTCTTTTCCATCTTATTTTACACCTTATATAGTTATTGACAAGTCCTAGCCCAAGTATAATTGCCCACTTTCTTTTTTTTTTCTTTTTTTTCCTTCCTTTTGTTTTAACCGACCCTTACCCCCCATAATTTCATTTTTTTTATTAAACTAATTAACATTTGTAATAAAAATATTACCTTAATTTTCCTTAATTTATTTCAGCTCCTAAAGCCTTCAAAACCGTAAAACTAGTCAAATTTACGCGTATACCGTAAAAAAACGTAAAATATACAGTTTTAAAAAAAATCTTAAATTTTGAAATAAACTTTGTAACTAAGTCCTAAATGACTGAAAACCATCCCGAAAAATACTCACATGACTAAACACCTTACCCGAGACCTCTAAATGCTAAACCCCAAATCCAAAAAAAATTCAATTTACTATAATACTTATACGTATACGTAAACACCAAAATAACACCATTTCATTTCATAGTTACTAATTTGTGAGCTCATGAACATAAATAACCGTTCCTCGATTTACTTATGAGTACTTTATACCCATAAACGATATCCACACCAACCTCGTTCACGCAAAATAACATGTAAACACGCAAATCACATAGTCACACATAAATTAACCTTAAAATAAGACCAAGTGACGAACCTCAAAACCACGATTGTCACAGGGTATGACAGAATGGTATCAGAGACAATGGTTATAGAGAATTAGGTTGCCTAGTCTCGTAGCCTAGTCTATAGCATAAGGGTCCTCGCATATAGGCGTCATAGGAGTATGTGTGCATTTGATATTAATTGATGTTATTGGTTTTTACTTGCGATGTTTGTTTAGTTTTGACTAGTATGGGTTGAACCATAGTAGTTCATACTTAGCCACATGTTATTTTCTTTTCGGGTTGTGACTAGTGCGGGTTGAACCAAAATCGTCCACGCTAGTCATTGTTGTATTTTGCTTAAATTGTACATTATAATACATAATTTGGTACACGGTAGTTTCTGTCTTTTGTTGAGTTATTTTATGTACCTGAGGTATAGTATTTTTCTTTTTATGTTTAATTCATGTTCCCTAAGAATCATGTGGTGGTTCGAGTTACTAGGAGTGGGTGGATAGGAAGGATTTTAAGCTGTTTCCACTCTGAGGGGCGACATGACTTACAATTGATTATGTTTTCTTTTTGGATTTTGTCTTTGCTGTTTTAGCTAGACTATGGATTTCTGTATTTCAAGAGTTTGACTATGTTATTTTAATAGTTGTAGTTTTTGACCTTATTATTTATGTGGTTATGTGTTTAGGTGAGTTGATGGATTTATGTGTTATGTGTTGTATTGATTCTTATTAGTGTCATTATAGGAGGGAGTGCATTGGGGAAAAGATAATTGTATAAGTATGGTGGCCAACATAGTTATACAAGTACCACAACTTCAATGGATTCCTAAGTATGATCACATGAAAGAGGATTAATACATGCTTGTATAGTAGATGTTAGACGGATTTAAGTATATGTATCCCGATATTACCTACATATGTATGATCCCTCGCTATTATTGATTGTATCCGTAGTAGGGTTTGCTAGCTCGCTTCTTTTAGTTATTCAACCTCTGTTGTGGCGTATTCTTCGAGTTTCCTATTTCACGTGTCCGTTTTAAAATGGTGTCCTTGGTGTTAAGTAATTGAAATAAATTGGGATTTCTTTTGGGATAATGAAATCTTTTGTGTTGAGTCTTACATTCCTTTTAGTCGGTATATATTGAAAAGACTTGAAAATCTACTATAGAGTTGGATAGTTGGTTGTATTCGGTAAAATAAGGGTAAGGTGTTGGAATCGTGTTTGAAACAAGATGTAACATAAGAATTTAAATCAACACTTATTTATTTCAAAATTCTAAAAGACTCTCTATAAAATAAAGCGAATAAAATTTCTTTCTACTTAAATAGTTTATATAATTGAGTTTAATCGATTTACGTCACTTATAATTATTTATACAAGGTTAAATTGAGTTCATGAAAATTTCACATACAATTATTTTTTATTTTTTATTTAAAAAAGGGTTACATTAATCACTAAGATGATTCTTTAATTTTTAAAACAACTAGGATAAAATTGTTTTGGTCGTAAATTATTCTTTTTTAAGCTTTTTGGGTGATTCAAAAGGAAAAAATTATGTACTCGAAACGTATTTTTCAAATATGTGGGTTGTATAGTCATGGGAGGTCAGTAGCTTGGTCAAAATGTTTGTACAAGTGTCGGGTTCAAAGTTGAGTTTTGAATAGTAGTTTTAAACTTATGTTTTGGGATGTTTAGGGTACCCATTCTTTGAGTTGAGTCTTGAGATCATCTAGAGGGTTGTTTGTAGATTGTTTAAGTCACATAGATGTGGGGAGGTAAAGAAAAATATTCCTTTGGGAAAAGTCGATTTTACGTACGATTTAAATAATATGTCGTGGGGCGTAAGTTGTTTTGTTTGCCATTGGTTGTTTCTTGGATTATTTTTCGTTGTCATGGGTCATTTTAAATTGATACATGTTTTGGGTTTGAGTTTTCTTTTGAGTCTCGTGGTTTTTGACTTGTTTTAACTGGTGCACGTGAAATGTCTTTAGTTATCCGTAGTTTTGATTCGTTGGTCATGTCTGGTGGGTTCCAGATGTAGTTTTGGTTTTGTATTGATTGAGGGCATTGATATAGTCATATGAGAGAATAGTTGGAATGCCCTTTGTGATGGGGAAAGAGTTAGAAGTTCGTAGAAAGACGAACTAATGTGGTCATGATGTCTCTTAGGAGTGCCAAGGGAGACGAATAGATATTTGAATAAAGTATGGATATTGGCACAAGTAACGCATCGTAGAGAATGTTGGAAGGGGATGTGATATTTCAAAGGTACTTGTGATATTTGTTAGGTATGAAAAATTTTCTGAAAATTTATTTAGATTTAGTAGGTTTACCTATTATCTTGAAGTAGAACCATGAATAGAGTAAGTAGGATAAGTGAGAGGAGTTGTGGTTAATGCCTTTCCAAGGTAATTGTTGATGGAATGATTTAAAGACAAGAGTTGTTAGAAATTGCAAGGAATGCAAGATAAAAGTTGAGTTGCTTAGTAGTAGATTGGATGTGGAAAGCGGTTGAATGGTCTGATAAGAGGAAGTATTGGTCTTTTAGAATGCGTGTAGAATTTTGCCGGTAAAACGAGGTAGGAATTTATTCCTATTGCCGCTAACATAGGGTGCAAGGAGGACATAGTTGAAACGGCTAAGGATGTTGTATGAACGCTTTAGGTTTACGTTTATGAATTTGAATTCACCAAAGCACTAGCAGTTTTCATGCATTCAGTGAACCGAGTGTGCATGAACGTATATTAACGAGTTGTCATCGGGAGTATCGACGAAATCTTGATCTACTCAAAGTCTAAGAAGGAGAGTGAGGCGAATTATGAGTTGGTTTTTGAGCTCTTAGGAAAGGGAATTATACGTGAGATTTTCAAGTGTGAGTTTTAGGATTAAGTTTACCAGGATGAGTAGTTAGAGATGATGTTATATCATGGAACCAGCAAGGGGCGAAATAAAGAAGGATGAGGGAGCGTTTTGGAGGCTTAAGAGGTGGATTGGATAATGAGCAGATCTTGGCATTATCGGAAGGACTGGATGAATTCGCGAAGCATGACGATACGTGGAGCAAGGATTTGGATGCGTACGAGGACGACAAAGAAAGACGATTGCTTATACGTTGCAGGAACTGAAGATTTAGAAGAACTAGATAAGACTTAGTTAGTAGAGCTGGATTGTTAGATGTGCCTAGAATGCTAGATGCATTTGGTGTACGAGACATAGAGAATGATCTATACGGATCATGAACGTCTCCAACACATATTCAGTCATCTTGATTGAACATTTGGCAAAGGTGATGGGTGGAGTTAAGTGATGAAGGAAAATTGCAAGGCCAAGTACCATCTGGGAAAGGCGAGCATAGTTAATGAGACATGGAATAAGAGGGAGGAAGTGATGCTGAGACAAAATTTAGCTATATGGATGACGTGTTAGGAGGGTTTGGATGAAGGATGTAAGTTGCACGAGTAGTTGTCTAAAGTAGAGAACGCGTCAACATTTATGTTGCGTGCCTTGGACAATCATATGGAGAAAAGGGAAATAAGCTATACTTCCTACATAGATAGGAGTAGCATATAAAGGGCGGGTGTAAGGACGAAGATGGTAGAGGGAATACATAATGAGGTAGAGGAATAAGTACGATGAGAGTTTGGTGATACTCGATTGACTAAATAATTCATCCCATAATCTAAGAGGAATGAGAAGTCAAGTAGTTGAGAAGTTGCAAGGATTACGTACGGATGTGATGGAATAGGAGTTTCTGCATAAAAATTAGCCTAAGGAGTATGGAATGCTTTATGAAGGATTATGGCAAGGGAATAAACGATAGGAAGTAAACATAATATGTCGTTGATAAACTAATGGTTGGTATGAGCATACCATAAGGATAATGGAGGAAGACGCCTAGAGCATTGTCTTGCGGTTTGGAGATAGTTGGAGATTGCATTTTGTTTAAGAAGAATTCTTCTACAAAGAGAGTCACTAGTGAGAGGGGTGTATTCTTCACTGATGAGAATGTAGGGAATAAAAGAGGATCACCTAAATTATTGGTTGAAGATGAGATAGAAGATGGTATGGAAATTAAGATTATGGAGAGACAAGCGAGAAGTAGTATGGAGGAAGAATGGCCTGAGGGAGCAAAGGGTTGTCAAGATTGTGTAGTGATATAGAAGGGAAAATTGTTAGGTTTGGTGATAGGAAATGTAGTAGAAACTGCTGGATTTAATCCATAGAAGATGACGTGGATCACCGTTAGGGTGGGGTGAAGTTAGAAGAATTCAACATATTGGACCGGAGTTGGAAGGGAAAACTACAAGAGGTGGTGGCAGTTCTTAAGTAGAGGTTGAAAATGGCAAAGGACCGACGAGAGAGCTATGTGGACAAGAGGTGTAAGCCGTTGGGATTTGAGATCGGGGATAAGGTTGTGCTATAGGTTTCACCATGGAAAGAAGTGACGTGGCTTGGGATGAAAGGGAAGTTAACACCTAGAATCGTGGGTCCATTCAAAATCTTTGAAAGCATTAGACCAGTGGCTTATAGGTTGGAATTCCTTGGAGACTTGAGTGGTATGCGTGATGTATTTCATGTATTAAACTTGAGGAAATGCTTAGCAAGAACCTACTTGCAAGTAACATTAGATGATATTAGTATGGATACGAGTCTTCGTTTCATCGAATAGCCGGTAGAGATTTTGGATCATGAAGCTAAGACGTTGGAAAAGTAATATACCGTAGTTATGGGTATATGGAATTTGAAACGTGGACTAGAGTTCACGTGGGAACGGGAGGAGTTTATGAGGAACAAGTATTCTTATATATTTTCTAATTATGATCCTAAGGAGTAAATCTCGGGATGAGATTTCTGTTAGGAGGGAGTGATGTGACAACCCTGGTTTTTGAGGTTCGTCACTTAGTCTTATTTTGGGGGTATTTTGTGTGACTATGTGTTTTATGTGATTTATGTGTTTATATGTGTGATTTTGGGGTTGAGAATGGACGAAATGAGGTACATGATTTGTAAATCCTGGTACAGGTTGGAAATGAAATGAAATGAGTTCAGAAATAAACTGCGGGAAAGTTTGGATATCGTTTTTACAAGGCTTCGTGTACGTATCGTATGTTGTATCTATGTATTAAGTAAGGATTATATGTTTAGGATAAGTTTTGAGAGATACTTTCCATGATTAGAAACTTTTTGAAATGACGGTTAGTTCGGAGATCGCGTAGAAAGTCGAAAAAACCAACGTAAGGCTTTCGGGTCATGGAAGTAACCTGAATGTGGGCTTCAGTTTAAGAATTATATAAGTTATAAAATAAGGTTCAAAACCAGATCCTTAGGTGCTTTGGGCTTGGTTTGGGCAGCCAAAAGAAAAGGAAGAAAGAAAATAACCAAAAAGCCCAAAACAGGCCAAATGGACTAGTAATGGGATTAGGGGGACTATAGGACTTAACCAAACCCATCCCATAACCAAAATAATCAGATTTTTCACCCACATAACATCTCATAGTCGAATTTTAACAAAGGTGGAATTAGGTTTCATCAAATTTCTTCCTTTGATTTCTAAGGTAAAATCTTCAAAACTCTTCTTTAATGTATGATTTTAATTACTCTAATCATGTAATTAATCAATAGATGATGGATCTAGGGCTAGGTTAAGCATAACTTATGTATTTTAATTATATAAACATGTTTGGACTAACTAGGGTAAATAATTATACATGATGTGGATAATTAATTAGACTAGTTGTGTTAAATTCGTTTTTAAAAACTGGGCAAATTTTTTAGTCCATTGCTTTGATCATATCTAGAGTTCTACAAACTTTTAAGTTTCGGATCTTATGTCCCTGAAAAGGTAATTGAAGTGTCTTTCAAATGCAAGAAACGAAAATTGAATTGGAGGTCGGGAAGTGGGACAAAAACAGGTTACATCAGTTGGGTGTCAAAGCAGTTTTTGGATCAGCATGTTAACATTTTATGCTTTGAGTTGGTTAGGGTGCTTAGGGTTATAGATAGACCTTCAAACAAATATGGGAGTTAGTTTATATATTATAGAAAGGATCTGGAATGGGGCTAAGTAAATAGAATAGGCTAAGACCCTCTGGTCATAACAAACTTTTCATATGTTCAAAATCAGTAAATTCTGGATAGTTAAAAGTATATATATATATATATATATATATATATATATATATATATATATGGAGGCCTTAACAGTAGCTTTAAGGTTGTGGCCAAATAGGAGAGTTAGCTAACACATGTAAGAGCATAGGGTTGCTTTTACAGGGCATGTTATTTTGGTTAAGGGGGTGTTCGACCCATAGTTTTAATTATGAAAAACGGGACTGTTTTGGGTAAAATGTTAACGGGACGAGTTATGAACTAAACTAAGTTAAGGGTTTTATAGAGGGGTGTAATGAGATGAATATATCATATAAATAGGATTAAGTTGTAGGAGAAGGTTAGATATCCATCATAGATTGATGGGCCACTTTGGTATGTGGTTCATGTCTTGATTGTATACGTTTGTATGTTTAGATTTTTGCTAGAGCGCGGATACTTGGAGAAGCTTGTTTAGTTGAGTTTCATAGTCCCATGTCTTTTTATGATTTGAATTCCCGATGGATGGAAGAGACACTGTATGGTTTTGTAACTAATGCTGTGAATGTTTTTATGGTTTATGATGGACTTGTGTGTGTACTTATGTGATTAACTACTATGTGATTCTTGATTGTGTTTATGATTTGGATCGGGGGACACGTACCGTCTTAGTTATTATGGTTTGACTTGGTACCAGGGGGATGTTGACAAGGCGGGGCCTTGGGATTGGTTCATAGGTGTATGGGCGCCTATGGGACCATGGTGATTGGTAAGGCTTGGAGCTTTGGAATTGTGGTTATTGGTAAGGCTTAGAGCCTTTAATTTGTGGTGATTGGTTAATCTTGAATGCTAGTTGTTAATACATAATTGTAGCACATTGTCCATATGTTCTTTTATTAATGGTTGTTATTCACAGCTTATATTTCATTTGGAGTTGGAGTCTAAACCTATGACTCTGACCAACTTTATGTTGACGTGTTTTAGTGTCTCTTTCAGGTGAGAATGAGGTTAAGCGTGAGAATAGGAGTGGCTAGCTGGGAGGCTTAGGATTGCATTCGAGGAACCTCCTTTCCTCTTAGTCTTTATTTGATGTTTGTATAAGTGATACTTTGTTGACACCTATATGTTTGCTTTGTTTATGTTAATTGTTTGTCTCGGGTAAGCGGTAGGACTGTTACCTACTTACCTAGACTCCTGCATTGTTAAAATATTATCATGACATTTGTAATTGTGTCACCATTTTATGACATTTATTATTTCATTTAGTTATATCTATAGACACGTTATTGTTGTGATGATATCCATACGTCGCGCCCCATATTCCGCCATGGTGGGGTGTGACAATGTAACAGTTCTTTGTAAACTACATTTATAGTCGTGTTACATACATTCCCATCTGAATCACAAGAAACCACCTTCAATCCTTTCTTGCTTTTAAGTCTAGATACCGCTACATATAGTTGGTTGTGCGTGAAAACAGAACATGGTAGGTACAATCCTACTTTTGAAAGCGATTGACCTTGACTTTTGTTAATGGTCATTGCAAATGATATGGAGATAGGGAACTGTTTTCTAACAATCTTGAGCGGTAATCGCTTGTCGGATGGAGTGACTCTTAACCTCGTTATGATAAATACTTTTCCAAAATTCGTCGCATTGATAATTCGTGCACTAATTCCTGTTCGTGTTAACTTAAGAACCTGCAACCACATCCCATTACACAAACCATTTGCTTGATCAAGATTTCTCAAAAACATGATAGGCACACCCACTTTTAAGGCTAATTTGTGGTTTGGGACACCGGAGAACTTTAATCCATTTATAAACTCAGGTGAGGAAATGGATTCATCTACAGAAGAACCACGTTCACTTTGTCGATGCTGTCACAACTCAAGTAGAGCAATTCTTCGCTAGGAAATCTTTCCAACAATTTCTCATTTATAGTGTCTACAACTTTGTTAGTTGGCACAAGAATTGCCTTTTCTTGAAAGTAGGCGGGATCATGGATGTTATCCAAAAGATTTGGATAATGAAATTCATAATAGACGTAATTGGGTCGTCACACTTGTCTATCAGAATCTCCTTAGGCACATCTATTGAAACTTCTCTAACATTTTCCTCTCCAAGTTCAATGTCTCCTACTTTCAGAATCCATTAAGCAAATTCACGTATCTCATCAACATCCTCTGGCCATTAACCAACAGTCAGCCTCATATTTGCCGTCAACTTAAGGACTTTGCTATGATCCCACAAGTAAGACTGCTTAAGGGAAGCACTTACAATGTCTGAACACGAACCTTTTGGATCTACGGTTAGAACCTGCCTAAAATCCCCTCCAAACAGAACCATCATGCCTCCAAATGGCTCTTGACACATATCTTGCCTATTTTTCCTAAGTACGTCCCTCAACGTACGATCGAGTGCCTCAAAACAAAGTTTGTTTGCCATTGGAGCCTCGTCCCAAATAATAAGTTTTCACTTCTTTAAAAGCTCTCCTAGGTGACTCTGAGGAGCTATGGAGCAGCTAGATGTCTCATCATCGTTGATCGGAATACGAAACCTTGAATGTGCAGTCCGACCGCCTGGCATCAACAATGATGCAATGCCACTGGAAGCAACGTTTAGAACTATGTCTACGCGTCTCCTAATACATGCGGCTAGTATTCTCCATAAGAACGTTTTTCCTGTACCTCCGTATCCTTACACAAAGTACACACCTCCCGTCCCATCCTCAACAGAACCAATTATAGTGTCATAAACACCCTTTTGTTCTAAGGAAGCGTATAACCTTTCATACTCAGACTATAACTTAGCCGGATTATAATCTGTCTCATCATATATCATACGATTACCAAGTGTAGTCACGTATCTGTCATCCGGGTAAGGCATCTCAGGCCAAGCACGCAGAGAAGTTCCTCTGGATCGCATAAGTTCTTCTATATAAAACAAACAAACATTCTTCTTTTCCTCATCGCTCATAATCAAATCTGCACACAATATATTTATTCAAAAATTGTATAAAATAGATGCTTGGAAGAAGATGTTGAAAAATAGTAATATAAACAAATTAAATTGTATACTTGGAATATTAAGAAGTTGTCTTTTCTTTGCTTGCACATCCTGTGCCATCAAGTGCCATGTTTCTAACCAAACATGTAAAGGTTTAGTAAGCTCCTTTTATGTAAGCAACATTACCAACAACTCACGTATATGTTCAGGAGCCGCCCAATGTCCAGCGTCTTTAATGCTCTCCACATATTCATTGTCGTCCTCTAAAAGCCCTGCCGCATAGCAAGCGTCTTTGTATGTTTGATAAAAAACTTTGTTAACTGTTTTAATCTCATCATGATCTCTACATCCTTTAGCGCCATTGAGTAGTAACCTGCAATAGAAAGCTTTTCCTGTGGATATAGGAACACTACGAATTCTTCCAATGGACTTTCCTCTCTTCCTAAACGTCCAAATTCTCTTAGACGCGTTCCATACAAATTTTGTTTGAAACTCGGCATACGTAAGTTCTCGCGCAGAGGGATACAGCTCATTTATTTCCATCCAGGCTTCAAACATACTTTGCCCAACGGAAGGCTTGTGAATAACTTGTTCAAGATCTGAGTTATCGTCATAAACTACTTGCTGCTCGCCAGGCAAGTGAAACGACAACCGTTCAACAGAAGGTGTTCAGTAATTAATCTCAAAACCAAATATCCTCCACGCCGCCTCACACACAGAGACGTATCTGTAGTCATAGTATGCCTTAATTTTGTCAACCGCTTTTTGAACTTGTTCACCATCGGTCGTTGTTGTCTGTTTGTAGAACTGCGTTGACACTCTATCTGGACCTTTGTTGATGTATTTAAACAAATACTTTATTGATCCGGTCTGGTTGCACCACTCAACATTTATCTGACACTGATAGCGTTTTAAAAGATATGCATTATTCGGTACCACATAGCCACTATGCAAATGAACTCCTTTAGCAGCTTCCACATACCTTTCGTTATCGTGTCTTTTATAAACAGGATACCCTTTCGAGTCAACAGAACTGCACTCTATAAATTTAAAGGGAAATCTTTTGGTACATTTACCATGAACCATGCACATCTGGTTCGGGTTATCTTCACCGCAAGGACCGTGCATCATAAAATCAGAAACCAATTTATAAAACTCTGGTCCTTGTCTTTATTAGGTATTTCTACCTAAATGTAATCGTCAATCTGCTCAGCATTTGGCACCTTGGCGTCTTTATGCAAAAACACACATACATGTGCGTGAGGAAACCCTCTTTGTTGGAATTCAACTGTATACACAACTGTTTAAAGAGACTGCACACAAAAAACATGTTAATCAAACCACATAGTTTTATACAAACAAAAAAAAGTATTGTTAACTAGTTTGAAGTAAAACTTAAACGATGTAGACATTACCTGCTCGGATACGTCCGAAGAAACACAAATCTTTCAAATCCTCCACCAGCAGGTCAAGTTTTTATTTGAAAACTCTAGATAGCACGTCTGGCCGGTCCGAATATACGTAGTTATGATCATGCATGAATCTCCCAACCTCAGGCCAGTTAGGATTGCATGTTATAGTTATGAAAAAATCCGGGCAACCGTACCATCTACACAACGCCATTGCATCCATATAGTTTTGCTTCATGAACCTTGGACCGTCGGTAAACGTAAAGGCAACACTATAGGTTTGCCAAGCGTGGTTGGGTCAGTATTTCCTTCTGAAATGCTTTTGTGGATACTTGAGTATGTATCACATCTTAGTTTCGACTGTTTGGACCGATGGAAATACAAATGTTCTATCTCAAGCATCGTATAACCATCTATATGGAAATTCTTAAATAAACGATCCCCACGCACAAATAAATTCTCTTGATTTAGTCGGTCTTGTATATGAAAAGCAAACCACTCGCGCATGCTAACATATATCGTTTTTTTTCGTCTTTTTTGTCTTCTTCCTCGTCATCGCGAGATGATTTACCACCCTTCTTTTGATGAGGTATTTCTAAATAATACCCATCTTGCGCACGTGGCATTAAAAACGGGTATTGCAATGAAAGGTACATAGGATGAAAAATGTTAATACGTCGGAAGCCTTCTTTACGTTTTTTAATTACAATATCTCTTTGATTTACGCAAGTATCAATGTCGCCTACAATTAGTCCAGCGACCTCATTAGAGGTTGGTAGATTTTATGTCCTTCCATCTTTGCCTCGCTTAGCTACCAACCTTATTTTAATATTTTGCTCACTGTCTTGAGTAAAACTGTTCCGGGCCCTTCTAAATGTTTGAACCAAATCACTTGAGCCATCCAACACGTTTTTTACTCCACGGATTAAACCTCTGTCAATTGGATGCTTTGCATTGGCAGGAGCAGAGGACGCGTTAGAGCTGTTGCAAATAAAAAACTCATGTTATCAATCTAATATTCTTCTCTTTAAGGAGAATAATCCATTAGCATAAAAATCAAATATGTTACCTTATTGCTCTCGCTCTATTTTACACTTCGTTCTTAGTATCATAAATATAAAGTTGTGCAAACTTGGGCGTATCACCATATTAGGGAACTAAGCTTCCAATTTTATTGTACGTTTGACTATACAACCAGAAAACATAAGGACCACATCCGTTTCTATTGACAGAATCATCAACCTTACCTCCCATAGAAGTAAAAGCAAATATACTATTGTATGATCTGATGTTTGATTTAAGGTTTTGACTCTTGGCATCGTTGTTATTAAACAAATCAGGTATTTCTTTTGGTGCAAGTGGTGATTGTTTAATAAACACCTTCCCCTTTTTACAACATATGCTATAGAATTTGTTATTGGGATTGTAGTTACCTGCTCTTGCTTTTTTCTCCCATACCATAGCATGGCATTCTGTTCACTCATATAGAGGGTCTCCATGGTCGTAGTAATCTTTACATTACAAACAGTAAGATGTTGTTACTTTGTATCCCACATATAATTAGCTTATTCCTTCGGAACAAAATTACAAAAAAATACCTTTGGATATTCCAATCTATTTGTCATAAACTCTTCTAACATTCCCATTGCTGTCACCAAGATCTAATCTAACAGGTATGCAAGCTTTTTTAGGCGGTCGATTGTATTTTTTTGGCGCATATGAGGATTCACCAACTTCGTTTATACAGTTTTTTGTTGGCACCGATGGAATGGTTCTTCAAACGTAAGCTCTTGTTTTTGTTTTACATGTTTGTGTAATGATATGAGTGATTTTACTCATATCATTTATATCAATAAACAATCAACAAATGCATAAAATGTTTAAATATGGCCTTGTATACGTTTGTTTGTTGTTTAATGTGTGTAGGTACCGAAGTTCGCGAAAAACGACAAAAGCGACACGAGTTTGAAGAAAAGATCAACAAAGCCAATTTCAAGCTCAATTTTAGTGGACCTAATCTTTTATGAAGACAAATGAGCTTGTGGGTCCCACATTTACTTAATGGGCCTGTAAGCCCATTAAAAAGGGTTACTTTGGATTAAGGATTTTGAAGAAGCCCAATCAAGCCCAATTCTTTATATTACTTGGACGGATGAATTTACTTGGGCCAACAGCCCAATACCCTTACAGAATTTACATGAAACGAATTTCCTAAATGGGCTTTAATACCCATTTGGTCAAACGAGTGCTATGAAAAGGCAAGTTGCAAAGATAAAAACGTTTTACTCATTCTTTGGTCAACAAACGTTTACTTTCACCAACACACATTTATTTATCTCATTACAAACTATGCTACAATTCTCTCTCACTTCACACCCCTAAATAACCAGTCACTTTTCCTATTCACCAAACCCTAATTAACAAAATCAAAAATTGGGGCTTTATCCTAAATAAGGCACGTGTACATACACGCGTTTTAATTAAAGCCCTACTTTTTCTGATCAAGAAGATGAGATGAGAACGAGTGACGTGGCCCTTTCCTTGAATCTGATTGGATGCAACTACATCATCCATCATCACTCTCCAATAAAAGAATGACACCTCAGCCTACAAGAAGCACAACTAGCACACTGGATTGCCACGTTGGCGATCCGTGTGCTAGTAGGCTAATTACAGCCGTGAGATCAAGATGAAAGAGGATAGAAAAGAGATCAAAGGCTGAAAATGAAGATTCTACTCAACAAACTTTCATTGAAGGGGCTAGGGGTTTGCCTATAAAAACCCCCCAAAAAAGATGTAAAATGATCCCTTTCTCTTTTGTAGTGTTATAATGATAGTTTTAAAATAGGTCTTGTAATTTTCTTAATATTGTAATATTTGCTTCGTTTTAATGAAAAGTTAAAGTTTCAGTTTTATTTCTTGTTGTCTTGTGTTATATGATTTAAAATATTTTATTGCAAATCTATCTTTTATAATTATTGTTATAACTGTGAATCATTCAAATAAGATTATTCAGTATCTTATTTGAATGATAAGATATTAGGGATAATAAAATCTAAACCCACTGTTTAGTTTTAAATATGGTTGATATATTTGAGATCTCAGTTCACGAATGGTGGTTTTGGTTCGTGGTACGAGAATGTTAATGGTTCGAGGATCGAAAGGTGGTGTTGATTCGGGTCATTAGTCCGCTCAGCGCGCGACTACTTCATCAAAGGATTTCTCCAAAGGTTTAACTCCATTTAATTTTAAATTGTTAATATTTTTTTTATGTGAATCTGTTTAAGTGTTTAAATGAGTTGAATGATAGATTGATTAGGGTCATATGGTTCTGTTTTATGTAGTGTGTGAATCTGCTTTATTGTTTTGTTTGGATTTACGGTTTTTAATTTTGAATGATGGTGTTTGAATCTGTTTAGAATAATAGTCACATTATTAGGCTGTTTTATTTTGTTAAGTAAATTGTGCTAGCAGATTGTTTAAACGTGTTGCTAATATGGATCATAGGTTTCTGCTAGGGTTGTTAAGCTTTTTGAGTGTTTAGCTGCTTAATTTTGTCATGATATTGATATTTCTGTTAATGATAATGTTTCTGATAGTATTGATAGATTTTAAGGTTTTTCTTTGATTCTAAAGTCGTTTAAAATTGAAGTTTGCTGATTAATGCTTGATTGCTGATTTAGATTGCCCAATATGAGTCATATTGTGATAACTTGTTAACTGATATAGCTGCATATTTTTGGATTAGATTGTGGCTGCATATTAGGATTGGATGTATCCTGTCTGTTCATTAGTATTTGAATGAAAATCTGAAACTGATTTTCTATGTAACTGATTGTTCATTGATCTGTTTTCAGTTTTATTAGCTGCTAGTATTGCTGTTATGCTCATCTTGCTGTATGTTTATGATTTGCTGAAATTGTTTGTGCATACAGACTCAATTGGTCTGTACTAGCTTTGCTTAATTCATCAGCCATAATTTCATCACAAAGTTACCCCTGTGACATTTGATTTTAGTTTTTACTTCCAAATAAATTTGATTCAGTCTAAAACTGCCAAAAGGTCACTCCTGTGACCCTTTTATTTGAATATGTCAAAAAAAAATATTTCTCCAAAATGTCCATCACTGGACTCGAACCCGTGACCTCACGAGTAACAACCCAACGCGTTAACCATTGAGCTATCTAGCTGTTTTTGTTATTAACTTGCATTCTGTAAATTTTTTATGTGTTTTAAACTGTCGAGTTTTCATCTATTAAACGTTTTAATTAGTCTCACTTAAATTAGTAATTAAATTTTATAAAACTTTAACTTCTTTTAGATTTTGTTAATTAAAAGTTGTTTTAGTATAAATTTAAATAAAAATAAATATAAAAATAAATAAATAAATAAATAAATAGTTTAAATAAATAAATTTAAATAGTTTTGAAATTGATTTTAATTAAATTGTCACTTTTTAGAAATTTTAAATTGTTTAGATAAATTTTGTTTTATAAGTTTTGTTTTAGATAAAAATTATTTTTACATAGATTTTTAGATTGTTTTCAAATAAATGTTAGTTTAAATAACTTATGTTAAAATTATTTGTTCCTTTTATTAAAATAAATAGTTAAAGTAAAGTTATAATTTTTAAATAGTTTAAATGATTTAATTTTTAATAGTTGTCTTTTAGATTAAATTTAGGGATACGATTCATGCACTTTTGGATTTAATTAATTGAAAAATCGTAGGAGTAATTTTAGTTTAAAAAAAACCGAAAACCCATTCAAATCAATTGCCCATATCGAAACAAAGCGTCTCAAATTCACTTGATCTTCGTGTATAACGAACTTGAATCATCAACGCGTTTAATCATATCCGTCTTTTACTTATTTATGGCTTTGTTACCTTTTCCTAAGGGTAATTGCCTAAATTTGTCCTATACCGTATCTAATTAAAATACATCGACGTTTCCACATCACATTTTAAATTTTGGCGCCGCTGCCGGGGATCTTGTGTACGATTAGTCTTGTGGAGATTTGTTGATCATTGATTTGAAGACCCTTTCCGTCCTTAGAAAGTTTTGTTATATTTCTACTATTATAGTATGTATCGTTTTTCGTGATTTTTGTGATTACTATATTGTATTACGTAGAACAATAAATTTACCTACTTCCAAATAAGTCCTTAGTTGGGAATACATCACCTAGCTATTGTATTCGAATCCAAAACGGAAAAAAGGCAAAATAGATAAATAATAATAAAAAGTTTGAACTCGATTTACACAAACTATAAGGTGGGTATAAGGCGAAGAGCTATAAAAGGCCGTCTAAGGAAAAAGGTTTTTAAGTGATTTGTGCCACCTCGTTTCCCCGCTTGCTTGTACGTATATTGAGAGGGGCGACCGATTATTGGTTTGCCAACTCAAGTAGTATTATATCTTATTTTTGTAGTTTACTTATTGAACCTCGAGACGTTTAGGTTTTCACCTATCGTTTCAAAAGTCGACCAAGGGTAATTTACTTCCATAGTAACTATCCTTACTCCTTGTTTTTGTCAATCTTTGATTGATTTATGAAAAATACCAAAAATAATCTTCTGAATCCTCTATCATGTTTAATTATTTTTCTCCCCACCCTCCGATTTTTAATTCTTCTACGAATTCTTTCGTCAATTGTGTAGGGTGTGGAGAACCGTTATATATTCTTTTACCATTTCGGTGGTGCATGTGTGAGCGTTGTGGGAATGATTTACGTCACGATTTACGAGTTGGATTTTGTCCTTCTTGTAATGATATTACTTCATGTGGAAATCCGAATTTTTCGAATAATACTCTCGATTTTTACCCACCTCCACACCCCACATACGAGACACCCTCGTGCGAGTTTCGTGGAAATAATTCTCATTTTGGAATTGATTGTTCGCATCGATTCTCGCTTAATTACGAGCAAGAACCGGGCTACAATCAAAACTTTGATGATAATTTTTATCCACAAGATTTACCGAGTTTTCCACAACAATATCTTTGTTGTGAGTATTGTGGAGGTCCTCATGAGAGCTTTAATTGTCAACCGAGGGATAAAAATTTTTATAAGCACTTTTCTCTCGAGAATGGAAATTTTAAACGACTTGAAACTCTGTTCCAACAAGTAATGAATCTAAGAAATGTTGAAATTGTTGAAAAGAGCATTGAAGATATGTTGCTATAAAAGAGACAAATTAATCAAGAGATTAACGATATTACTAATAAATTGGGAAGTCAAAGATATCAGGAGAAATAATTGATGAGGGATTTAAAAGAGATTGTGAAATTAAGATTAGACAACATTCACAAGATTATAATGGATTAAGCATTGAAATTCGAAAGAAGGAACAAGCTCAAGAGGAATCTAAGTATCTTGCTACTCGTGAACTCGAGCGTTCTATTCTTATTGATGATGACGAGTAGAGTACTATTTCTTTGCGAGATCTTATTGCTCTAGATCCTTCGTCTAGTGCAATCGTACTTCCTTTTCGTGTCTTGCCAGCTACGGAGCATGAGAATTCAGCCAGTCTAGACGATGAGGATATTTTTGACCTCACTCCATCTCATGACATCACCAATCCTATTCTTGAATCTGCCACCGTGGAACCTGAAAATTCTCTAAGCATGGGGGACGAGCATATTAGCACTATTCCGGACACGGAATCAGACGAAGTAATAAAGTCTAGTGTTGAGATCCTTGTCCAAAACCTAAGAGAGTTCGATGGTATTTCCAATGAAACGTGTGATTTGCCACATTGTGATGACTCTACTTCTTTCTCCAATTCTAATGATGAAAATTGTGATGGAAATGAAGATTTTGAGAATGATTCGACTTCTAGTGATTTTTCTAACAAGGAGTTCTCCGATGAAATTTCTTATTAGGATGATATTCACGACTCGGATTTTGAGGGGTTTCTTGATGAACATACTCTTCTTCACCCATTTCCACCGGAAAATAAGAATGATTGTGATCCGGTATTTGAGAGGTTCACCTTTGAACTTGCTCCTTTAGACCCATTTCCACCAGGAAATGAGGTTGATTTGACTATTCTGATCCTTGAGAAGTTCTCCGATGAACTTACTCATTTAGATGTGGAAGACGTGATTCTTCGTGAGAAATTATCCAACGTCTATCTTCTAATTTCTAAGATCGAAGCTTTGAATTCTAAGCCTATTAGCAAGTCTTTCTCTCCATCTTCTATTCCCGTTGAGGATAGTGATCCGCTTATGGAAGAAATTGACACTTTTCTTGCTTCTAATGATTCGATACCACCGGGTGTTGATGAAATTGACCCGGAGGGGGACGCTCTCTTTTTAGAGAATTTACTTGATGATGATTTCGTCCCAAGTCCTCCTCTCACCCACTTTGACCTTAATGTGCGGGTTTTTCATGTGTCTCATATTGAGTACAATGACCCGATTGATCACATTTCTAAGGGTGAAATGGTCGTTAAAGCTAAGAATGTTGATTCCACTATGGATGAAACTTTTACCAAACCTTTACCATGTGCTTTATATAATTTTTGATTCGCATGGGGGACGACACCGTGTTGTCTATTCCTTTCTCTCCCAAAGACGAGGTATTCGATCCCGGAATCGTTGATTTAGAGAAATCTCGGCCTTTCACCGATGCAATAATTGAAAGAATTTTCGATCATCTTGGTGCGAGTTTATCTCGGGGAGCATGCTTTATCCATATCTTGATTTTTGAGCACCATCTCTTTTTGGAGATTTATGTTGGAGTTTTATCCATTCGTTTTTCATCTCACAACGAGGATGAGATCTTTGACCCCGGCATCGTGCTCTATGTTGGAATTTATTCCATTATACCGGTTTTCACCATTTTTCCTAAGGACCAATGAATGCGGGGATCGAGTCGAGCTCATGACTCGGTTAACAAAAACGAGGTGCCTTGTGGGGGAGTCCCATACATTCTATCTTCTATCTATTTTCTAACACTAATAAGGCTTGATCTTTCAAGCTCGTGCTCGTGTTTTGTTGTGTTGTGAATCTTAGGTATGACCCTAATCATTGAATACTCTCGTGTTCTGTTTTTGCCGGTCCACTTGATCTTCCATACTTTGATTGCCAAAAGGGGCACACTCTCCATCCTTTGATTTTTATCGACTAACATTTTATATTGAGGCATAATTAATAAACAGCTTATAGATTTGCGTGCTCTTTCCATGTTAGGATTTTGCATTAGACTCTTCGTATTTTAGCAAGGGGGTGTTACTCTTGAGATAAGAAACATTGAGGACAATGTTTGGTTTTAGCATGGGGAAGTCAATCGGTATAATCGCTTGCAATTGCTTTTGTCGTGTCTAAACGTAATCGTTTTTCTCATTTTTCATAAAAAATTTAAATTTTTAGTATTATTTTGTGTTTATTAATAAAGAAAATAAGTGCTTTTGACACAAATATAGGCTTTCCGTTGGTGAAAATAAAGATAGTTTTTTACTCGACTCGGTTTTTACCTTAGCTTTTTTGTTAACGTGTTTGAATCAAGTTTTTCTAGGCTTTTATATAGGGAACTTTAAAACGCGAAAGTCTTAACTCATACGGGTTTAAGAACGAGAACTTTTCACAAGTTCATATAATTGATCCTAGAAAGTCGTTTATTAATACATGGTTTTACCTCGTATGAAAGTTCGTTGAATCCGATCTTTCCGAATTGATTACTAGTAGAAAGTGCGACTCAGTCGTTCTTGGTGGAAAATAAAATGGGTTGGTTATCTATTTTAAACTAAAAGTAACTATGAAAATGTCGTTGAGTAAAATAAAAGCTTTAAAAATTAAACTAAAAAATTACTAGAAAACCTAATGAATTTTTCGAAATTAAAACGTAATGAATTTAAAACTTAAAACTTTGTAAAAATAAACTAAGACAAAACTCGTTCAAAATAATACTTAGTAAAAGTGCGGGAAAAATTAAATTTGAAAAGTAAGATAAATAAAACAAAAACCTGAGTCAGATCGCCACACGATCGTACTCAGATTGCAAGATGGATCGCAGTGGTGGATCGTGACCACCGATCGCAACCTAGGGATCAGATCGCACTTAATGCGATGGAAAAGAGTGATCGCACTCAAGAAGTGAGGGATCACACTCACTGATCGCAACCACGATCGCAACAAGTGGATCGTGGTCTTTGATCGTAACCACAAGGATCGCAGTCAATGCGATCGTACCCAAGAGATAGTGACTTGGATCGTACCCACAAATTGTGGTATAGATCGTAGTCAAACAAATAAGTCTGGATCGCAATCAATGCGATCGTATCCAAGAGATCGTGACAAGTAAAACCCTCATAAGATCGCAATGGGACACAACAGATAATTAAGCTGAAATAAATAATCACTTAATCCAATAAGCATTTACCAACTCTTAGCCAAGACTAATTAAGCACAAATTTGACAACTTTTGGAATACTAAATACTGGAACTTTATAAACCGAACTTAAATAAGAATAAACTTTTAGGAAAGCTTAAAAGTAAATAAGCTGAACATACGAATAAGCCAATAAGCACAACAAGCTTAAAGCTTAAATGTATAAGAACTTATGTAGGAATAAAAAGATGAGCTTTTTAATCACATAAACATCAAAATCAAATATGAATCAAGAATATTTCGGATCAAATATGAACTAAAATCAAGAAAGGTAGAAAAAGATTAAAGATTAAAAGCTTAAACTAGAACTTTTGATTAATAAATTCCAAATACAAAGATGAAAATAAAGCTTAAACTTGAAAGGAAAAATGAAGAAAAGATGAAAACTTAGTGAGAGAAAGTTAAAACTTTCTCTCTCTAAAATGAAAACTACTAAAAAAGAGAATAAACTAGCTAACCACCCTCCTAATGTGTTTAGGAGGGTATTTATAGGAGATGGGAAGGTGCATGTGTTGCCTCCTCTTTCTTTCTTCTCGACTCGATTTAAATGCTTTATCTTTCTCGATGTCGTCTCGGGATTTGTCGATACAAATTGAACTTGTCTTATAATTTTCTTCTTCTATTAGACTTGAGTTCTTCGACTTCATTATACTTCCGTCTTTAGACTTTTTCTTTGATAAATCTTCAGAATAGGCCTTGGACTTCCGTTCTTTTTGCACTCTTGATCTTTTGACTTCGTCTTTTCTCGTTTTTCTTCGATAAAAGCCCGTGAAAGCCCATCTTTTCTTCCTTTTTCATCGTTTGGTCCTAAAACATAATAAAAACACAAACCACGCATAATTCTGACTTTTACGACATAAAATATACGTTTTGGTCTTGTTATTATTGGAAATAAGTGGTAAAAGGATATGTGTTTTCACACTTATTAAATCCCCTACACTTGACAATTGGAATGCCCTCATGCAATGCATTAATTTCAAAGCACAGATTACATTTCTCATCATAGATAACCCACCTTGGCCTTTATTAAATACTAAACTTTAAGGAAAGTAAAAAGATAGAAATCAGAAACTTACATTGGGGTTTTGGTTGTCATGAATATTCATCATCCTCAAGTTTCACGTTCCCTATACCAAACTTAAAAACGAGATCATTGTTATTATAAGTTAGCAAACTAACACGAACTCATGTGGCCCAATTATTTACTTAGACTCCCTTATTCCTAGGTGTATCACTTATATTTTATATTTGTCTTGAATGATCACGAGGATGCATTGTTTGACTTAGTTCGATAGTTATTTAGGCTGAAAATAAAGTGGGAAGATTTAATCAATAGTTAGCTAAAGGACAAAATCTTTTAAAACTGCTTCTCGGGACCTCTTAAAGTTCATATCTTGGCATAACTCGCTTCACGATTTGAGACCTTTCTCGGACCGATATTTGGCAGCGAGTTCATACTTCGAATCTTGAGAGACGTTCATGAAATTATGGTCTTCTCTTCATAAGGAATTTCTTCACTTGAAGTTTTTGAGAGATTCTACATATTTGGACCACGACTTCTTCATTTTTCTCTAATCTTTATTTTGGACTTTGATATACAACAATCTGCCTCCTTTTAGGACTTGGATCTATTTATCCTCATACCTTGTTAGGGCCTTTTTGGATAGACTTATCCATAATCTTTTGGGGAGTATTTGCTTTTCGTCGTGTGTCTCGATCCTTCATATTGATTTTCGATAAATGATTCTTCACATCACTTTTGGATCTTTAGCAACAAAATGTAGCCCTCATGTCTTGTTAGGACCTTTTTGGACTCGCCAATATTCACATCCCGCTTCAATAAGTTATGCCTTAGCTATGAACTCTAATTAATACCGAGCAACTTTTAAACGATCTTGTGCTAGAAGCTAAGTAACTTTTCAAATTGTACAACCTTATTTATTGCAGATATATTTATTAACAAGAGATGGGAGAATAGGCTTATAATCAACTCACATAAATTCACGAAAGAATACCAAAGTTATAATTGACTCTATCATCTCTCGTTCTCCACAATTTAAAATCTCAAGGAATGAGACTCATGGATGCTTAGCCAATTAAATCAAAGTTTCGGGTTTTCGAGTCATCTATAGGATCTTGCAAACTCTTAGACTTTTTCAAGTTTAGAAATCGCATTTTAAAGTTCCCTCGATAAACGACTCTCTAGGATCAATTATAGGAACTTGCGAAAAGTTCTTGTTCTTAACCCGTGAGAGTTAAGACTTTCGCGTTTTAAAGTTCCCTATATAAAAGCCTAGCAAAACTTGACTTAAACACGTTAAGGATACTAGTTAGAGTAAACTTAGATAAGTAAACTCGGGTTGAGTCAAAATATTCACGACTTTGAAAAAAATTTAAAACCACTTTATTGAAAAATTATTCTAGCAAAGAAAGTAAATAACGATAGCAAAGGAGAATACTACTATACTATTGGGCCAAAATAGATTAAAATTTTTGAAAAAGGTCGAAAAATCAAATTTTCCGGTTAAAATGAGGACAAATTCATGGAAAAGCCCACTTACTTCGATAGAAGTCCCCCCTACACTTGATATAAACATTGTCCTCAATGTTTAAGCATGTGGGAGTAAACTCCCCTACACTTTGGACATTGTGCACTTTGTTTAAATCTTGCTAAGGAAAGGACAACTATAGTGATTTCAATCTGAACATATAAGATATGAAATATTAAATCACGATTGTTTAGGATAGAACCAGGAAGACGGGTACACGGGATCATGGTTCGTCAAAAGTCATCGAGAATGTATCTTTGAAGCTTTAATCCATGCACATCATAAGAAACAAGACAACAAACACATACGGGGCTCCCCCTACACTTATTATGAAAACGGTAAAGGATAGATCAACGGGTTGCCTCCCGAGAAGCGCTTGTTTTTGTTAACCGAGTCACGAGCCTGACTCGACCCAGAACTAATTTAAGGGAAACATGGTGAGGGATGGAATCATCTCATGAGAGATGTCCTCACCAAAGTACAACTTCACTCGCTGGCCATTCACTTTAAAATTAGGCCCATTTGGCTGAGAAAGCTCAATGGTGCCATATGGGAAGACTTTGGCGACGGTGAATGGACCAGACCAACGGCTCTTCAGCTTACCCGAGAAGATCTTCAACCGAGAGTTAAAGAGTAAAACTTGATGACCAACGTGGAACTCTCGGTTCTTAATCCTAGCATCATGGATGATCTTGGTCTTCTCTTTGTAGATCAATGAATTCTCATAAGCTTCATTCCTCAGTTCATTTAGCTCATTGAGTTGAATCTTCTGAAGATCACCGGCTTTGTTGATGTCGAAGTTAGCCCACTTCAAGGCCCAGTACGCCTTATTTTCCAGCTCAATAGGGAGGTGGCATGCTTTCCCGTACACAAGACGATAAGGTGTACAACCAATCGGGGTCTTATAAGCGGTACGGAAAGCCCACAAAGCATCATCTAACTTATCGGCCCACGAGGCACGATGCTCTCCCACGGTACGCTCAAGAATTCGCTTCAATCCACGGTTAGATATCTCGGCTTGACCATTTGTTTGAGGATGATAAGCGGTGGAAAGACGGTGATTGACACTGTACTTAGCCATGACTCGAGCAAATTGATCATAGCAAAAATGAGTCCCGCGGTCACTGATTATAGCACGACGAACACCGAATCGAGCAAAAAGTTGCTTCAGAAAGTTCACAACCACCCTCGCATCGTTCGTAGGGAGAGCCTTTGCTTCAACCCATTTAGATACGTAGTCAACGGCTACGAGGATGTATTTGTTCCCTTTGGATTATGGAAATGGCCCCATAAAGTCGATGCCCCATACGTCATATGTTTCACATTCTTGGATGAAATTTTGAGGCATCTCATCTTTATGTGTGATCTTGCCTTGGCGTTGGCAAGCATCACAATTTTTAACCATCTCGTGAGCGTCACGATAAATGGTGGGCCAATAGAATCCTGAGTCAAACACTTTCTTCGTGGTGTAGTTGGGACCAAAGTGACCACCGGTGGCTCCTTTATGGCAAGCTTCGAGAATGTCTAAAGCTGCGGGTCCATCAACACACCAACGAATAATCAGATCAGCATATTGTTTGAAGAGATAAGGGTCATCCCAAAAGTAAGTCTTAACATCTTTAAAGAACTTCTTCTTTTGTTGGGATGTTAACCCTTCGATGAGAATACCACCCGCTAAGTAGTTTGCAATGTCCGCAAACCACGGGGTGTCATCAAGATTGGAATTGATAGACATTAAGGCCTCAAGGGGAAAAGAGTCATTGATCTCTTGATTGGGATGATCCCCTTGATAAGGATCCTCAAGTCTACTTAGATGATCTGCGGCTAGGTTTTCGGCTCCCTTCTTGTCACGAATTTCAATTTTAAATTCTTGAAGGAGCAAAACCCAACGAAGAAGTCTTGGTTTAGAATCTTGCTTAGTCAACAAGTACTTCAACGCGGAATGATCGATGTACACGATTGTGGTGGAAAGGACAAGATATGGGCGGCATTTCTCAAAGGCATACAAGACAGCTAAAAGCTCTTTTTCGGTCCTGGTATAATGCAATTGAGCCCATGTCATTGTCTTGCTAGCATAATACATTGGTTTGAAGTGTTTGTTCACTCTTTGGCCCAAAACCGCTCCAATAGCAAAGTCGCTAGCATCACACATCAATTAAAAAGGTAGCTCCCAATTAGGAGTGACCAAGACCGGTGCCTTAGTTAGCTTATCCTTAAGAAGATTGAAGGATTCAAGACACTCTTTAGAAAAGATAAAAGAAGTATCTTTTTCCAAGAGGTGGGTCATCGGGCGAGCGATTTTAGAAAAATATTGAATGAATCGACGATAGAAGCCCGCATGACCAAGGAAACTTCTCATACCCTTCACGGTTGAAGGTGGAGGTAATTTAGCTATGACATCCACTTTAGCACGGTCCACTTCAAGACCGGCTTTTGAGATTTTATGTCCAAGCACAATGCCTTCTTTTACCATGAAATGGCATTTTTCCCAATTTAGAACAAGGTGAGTGTCTTCACACCGCTTAAGCATGCGTTCTAAATTGGCAAGGCAATGAGAGAAAGAATCACCATAGACCGAGAAATCATCCATGAAGACTTCCATAGTTTCTTCAACCATGTCATGGAAGATAGCCATCATAAACCTTTGGAATGTCCCAGGAGCATTGCATAAGCCAAAAGGCATTCTTTTATAAGCGAATGTTCCATAAGGACAAGTGAATGTGGTTTTCTATTGGTCTTTAGGATCGATGGGAATTTGAAAATACCCGGAGAAACCGTCTAAGAAGAAGTAATAGTCATTACCCGCTAGACGTTCAAGCATTTGGTCCATTAAAGGAAGCGGAAAATGATCCTTTCTCGTAGCATCATTGAGTTTGCGATAGTCTATACAAACTCTCCACCCTGTAACGAGACGAGTAGGAATCAACTCGTTGTTTTCATTGGGCACAACGGTGATTCCGCCTTTCTTAGGCACACAATGGACGAGACTAACCCATGGTGAATCCGAGATAGGGTAGATCATTCCCGCATCAAGAAGTTTGATAACCTCTTTTTTGATAACGTCATGGATCTTGGGATTCACCCTTCTTTGGCTTGAATAGTGGGTTTAAAGTCGTCCTCCATGAGAATTTTATGTGTGCAAAAGTGAGGATCAATTCCACGAATATCGGAGATTTTCCAAGCAATCGCTTTCTTGTGATTTTTCAGCACGGCGATAAGTCGAGATTTTTTTTCCTCTTTCAAGTCCTTCGCGATGATGACGGATGAATTCTTGTTGTCTTCAAGGAAAACATACTCGAGATGAGACGGCAGGTCCTTAAGTTCTAAATCCGGAGGATTTTCGATGGAAGGCGTAGTCAAATTCAGATCACCGATAGAAATATCCTTAGGAGATGTTGGAGAAATATGGTCCTCACTGAGAAGTTTCTCAATGGTACGAATGTCTTCATCCCAATCGGTGGGAGAATCGTCATATTTTAAGTCCACATCTCCCAAAGTTGCTTCAAATTGTTTGAAAAGGAAATAACTTTCTCCAAATGGAGTTAGTGATGGAGCAATAGAGGCAGCGATCTCAACAATGGGTAGAGAAGAAGAACCACGTTTACAAGCGTCTTTGAAATTTTCTTCACAAGCCTCATCAAGAAAGTCAATGAAATTAACGCTTTCGTTTTCAGAAGGCTGCTTAGAAAGTTTACCCATGTTGAAGACGATTTTATCGTCACCAACTCTCATGATTAATTCGCCCGCGGCTACATCAATGAGAGTGTGACCGGTCCTCAAGAATGGACGTCCAACGATTAATGGAACATGGGGGTCCATCTCGTAGTCAACGACAACAAAATCCGCCGGAAAGGTGAATTTGTCGACACCAAAGAAGACGTCTTCGGCTATCCCCACCGGATAAGCAACCATACGGTTAGATAATTCCAATGCCATTCGTGTGGGGACTAGCTCGGGTAGAGACAATTGTTTCCAAACGCTTAGAGGCATTAAGTTGATACTAGCACCTAGATCGGCTAGGGCCATACAATTCTCTACCCCGAGGAAGTTGCAAGGAATGAGAAAACGACCCAGATCACCAAGTTTGGTGGGGAATTTCCTTAAGAGCACTGCGGAGCAATTCTCGTTAAGTTATGTCTGAGCGATATCAAGAAGTTTCTTCTTATCACTGAGAAGATCTTCAAGCAGTTTAGCATATTTGGGCATGTGAGCGAGAGCCTCAGCAAAGGAGATATTGAAATTCAGTTGTTTAAACATTTTAAGAAAGTTAGAAACCTGAATATCATCCTTGTTCTTCAATTTCTCTTTCCTCAACCTTGAGGGATAATGTATATTGGGTTGAGATGAAGGCTTTGGAATGGAATTCTCACTCACATCGGGTGGAAGTAGAAGGTGGAGGAATTGGAGAAATAGAAGGTGGAGGAATTGGAGAAATAGAAGGTGGAGGAATTGGAGAAGGGGACTCGTTTTCCTTTGTCATAATCACCAGTGTAGGTGTAGGAAGATTGGGTTCATTTAAACCTTTTCCACTTCGAGTGGTGATTGCTTTCATCTCCCCTCTTGGATTAGCAACGGTGTTACTCGAAAGAGAACCCGAACCAGAGGTTTGATTACTTTGGAAAAAACTAGCCATCATATCCCTTAAGTCATTCGTTTGACTGCTCAAAGAGTTTCGCATATCGGCTCGAAGATCATTCCCTTGTTTCACCATATCTCCTTTCAAGATGGCCATTTGCCGCTGAAGATTCTACACTATCGCATCATTAGTCCTCATGTAAGTTTCAACATCTTGATTAAATGCGGTGGGTTGGGTGGGAGGAAGAGCATGGTAGGCAGGTGGTTGATAAGCGGGTGGTTGGTGAACTTGATTGTTTCCTTGAGGTGGATATGGGTTTCTTTGGGTTTGATATTGATTTGGAGCTCGAGGTTGGTTTTGATTGTTGCGATTGAGGTTGTTTGGGTTTTGAGGTGGAAAACCGGGTGGTGAAAGAAAGTTGTTTGAGCGATAGCTGAGCAAATTGCGGTCACCTTGAGGACGTGCTTGATAGCCTCCCGTGGAATAGTTACCGTTGGCGGCATACACATTTTCCGGATTGTCATGAGTCGAAGGACAACTGGTGTATGAATGAGATCCCCCGCATATTTCACAGGATTGACTCATAGCATTAACTTGGGCATTGATAGCTTTGGTGTTATTAGCGGTTTGGAGAGCAAGTGTTTCAACAAGCATAGTAAGCTTATCAATTCTCTTGTCGCCCTCGTTAGTGCTAGCACTTGCCATATTAGTCCGAACACTCTTGGTTTGCACTCTAGACTTGTTCTCAATAATATCCCAAGCGGCATTAGAAGACTTAACCAAAATGTTACCCCCCGAAGCACTATTTAGTGAATCTTGGTCATTCATGCTTAAACCATTAATTTGATGTACTTTTGTGAAACCATGTTGTGGATACTTTCTTAAAAGTTCCTTAAAACGGTCCCAAGATTCACTAAATGTCTTAACGTACTTTTGTTCAAAGGTAATGATTTCATTCCGCAAAGCGGTAGTACGTGAGGGTGGGAAAAAGTAATTGATGAATTTGGTCTCTAAATCCGTCCACGTAAGAATACTTTGTGGCGGTTCCTTATCAAGCCAATTCTAGGCTTGTCCATTTAAGGAGAAAGAAAAAATTGTAAGCGAATCACTTCTTGTGAAACCCCATTATACTTAATCATATTGGTGAGTTGAAGAAACCTTTTTATATGTTCATGAGGATCATCAAGCGAACGCCCCAAGAAAGGTTGAGCAGAGACCATTTGAATGAAGCCGGATTTGAGTTCAAAATTGTTGGCTCCAATCTCGGGTATGACAATAGCATCGGTGTTTCCCTCTACGTGCGATTGCAAAAGCCCGATCATTGGTTGATTGTCCATGGTGACAATAGGTGGAGTAATGACTTCGGCTTGAGCTGCTTTCTTCTTACGAGGACGAGTACGCATACACACCTACAAAAGGAAAAGAAAAATAGACAAGAAATATTTTTTGTTTTTTTTATAATGTTTTTCTATTTTTTTTGGATTTTTGAAAATTTTCAAATTTTATGGATTTTTGAAAATTTTTAAGCAAGAAAAATAACGTTCAAAAGTGAACGGATCCCAAAATCCAACGCGTCTCTCACTTAAAACCGTTAATCTTAACGAAAAGAGCCGGCAGCGGCGCCATTTAATACATGGTTTTACCTCGTATGAAAGTTCGTTGAATCCGATCTTTTCAAATTGATTACTAGTAGAAAGTACGACTCAGTCGTTCTTGGTGGAAAATAAAATGGGTTGGTTATCTATTTTAAACTAAAAGTAACTATGAAAATGTCGTTGAGTAAAATAAAAGCTTTAAAAATTAAACTAAAAATTTACTAGAAAAACACTTAAAACTTTGTAAAAATAAACTAAGACAAAACCCGTTCAAAATAATACTAAGTAGAAGTGCGGGAAAAATTAAATTTGAATACTAAGATAAATAAAACAAAAACCTGAGTCAGATCGCAAGATAGATCGCAGTGGTGGATCGTGACCACCGATCGCAACCTAGGGATCAGATCGCACTCAATGCGATGGAAAAGAGTGATCGCACTCAAGAAGTGAGGGATCGCACTCACTGATCGCAACCACGATCGCAACAATTGGATCGTGGTCTTTGATCGTAACCACAAGGATCGCAGTCATTGCGATCGTACCCAAGAGATAGTGACTTGGATCGCAACCACAGATTGTGGTATGGATCGTAGTGAAACAAAGAAGTCTGGATCGCAATCAGTGCGATCGTATCCAAGAGATCGTGACAAGTAAAACCCTCATAAGATCGCAATGGGACACAACAGATAATTAAGCTGAAATAAATAAGCACTTAATCCAATAAGCATTTACCAACTCTTAGCCAAGACTAATTAAGCACAAATTTGACAACTTTAGAATACTAAATACTGGAACTTTATAAACCGAAATTTAATAAGATAAAACTTATAGGAAAGCATAAAAGTAAATAAGCTAAACATACGAATAAGCCAATAAGCACAACAAGCTTAAATCTTAAACGTATAAGAACTTATGTAGGAATAAAAAGATGAGCTTTTTAATCACATAAACATCAAAATCAAATATGAATCAAAATATTTCGGATCAAATATGAACTAAAATCAAGAAAGGTAGAAAAAGATTAAAGATTAAAAGCTTAAACTTGAACTTTTGATTAATAAATTCCAAATACAAAGATGAAAATAAAGCTTAAACTTGAAAGGAAAAATGAAGAAAAGATGAAAAATTAGTGAGAGAAAGTTAAAACTTTCTCTCTCTAAAATTAAAACTACTAAAAAAGAAAATAAACTAGCTAACCACCCTCCTAATGTGTTTAGGAGGGTATTTATAGGAGATGGGAAGGTGCATGTGTTGCCTCCTCTTTCTTGTTCTCGACTCGATTTAAATGCTTTATCTTTCTCGACGTCGTCTCGGGATTTGTCGATACAAATTGAACTTGTCTTATAATTTTCTTCTTCTATTAGACTTGAGTTCTTCGACTTCATTAAACTTCCGTCTTTAGACTTTTTCTTCGATAAATCTTCAGAATAGGCCTTGGACTTCCGTTTTTTTGCACTCTTGATCTTTTGACTTCGTCTTTTCTCGTTTTTCTTCGATAAAAGCCCGTGAAAGCCCATGTTTTCTTCCTTTTTCATCTTTTAGTCCTAAAACACAATAAAAACACAAACCACGCATAATTCCGACTTTTACGACATAAAATATACGTTTTGGTCTTGTTATTATTGGAAATAAGTGGTAAAAGGATAAGTGTTTTCACACTTATTATTTATCAAGGGAACTTTAAAACGCATATTATAAAGCTTGAAAAGGTCCAAGAAGATGCAAGATCCTATAGATGACTTGAAAACCCAAAACTTTGATTTAATAGGCTAAGTATCCATTGATTTCATATTTTTATAATTTTGCAATATGGAGAACAAGAGATGATATACTTTAATCATAAGTTTCTAAAGTTAATTCTTCCTTACGTAAGTATTTTTGTGTTTGATTTAATCTCCTCGTATTTATTTTTTACGCTTGAATAATAATTGCTTAATAAATGAAGTTTTTAGCGGTTTAGGCTTAATATCTTAACTTGTAACTCCTTCTTTTTCTTCCCTTGTAACTAAAGTGAGAACACATTAAGGGTGTCAGCGGCATGGACTTTTGATCATGGGATTACGGAAATTTGTCTTACTATAAATATCATATTAATAAGAAGAATAAATAAAAACATGTTCTCTATGAGCCTTCGGGTGGGAGTCATGTAGCACTAACCTTTTCATTTGAGCCTTAGGGTGTATGGCAAGGGGACGTGTTTAATAAAAATTGCTTCATCATCATGATCCATAAGGTGGGATGGTGAATGTCAATTCCCTTATTTTTGTCCAAGGAGCCTTCGGGTGTCGATTATAAATAAGGAGCACAATTGCATCTTAAAGAGCCACAAGGTTATATGATGTAGTTGTTGCTAGCTCCATTAATAAGGTCATAATTTACTTTGGAGGTTTTATTGTTGCTTTTAAGTAGTCCTATTAGCCAAATTTCAGGTCCGGGGATTTATCCCTCAAATCGTGTTAAGTTATCCTTGATGTGGGCTTTCTTTAGTGACAACGGTTTTTGAAGTCGAGGTTAGGTTTTGAGTGTTGGGTTTACACCGTTTTTGCCTTCATTTTTGGACTAATAATTATCAAATAAGTCAAGTGAGACTTTGGGTGAATGACAAATAAAATCTAGAGATACAATTAGGAATAATAGGAGATTGAGTTTAACAAAAATTACTTGTATGAGTTGTTTTAATTTTAGGGCTTATGATTGATAATGATCTTGTTTTTTACACTTGGCATGGAAAAGTGAAAAGTCGAGGACGATGAATCTATTTGAGTTTTATGATCATAAAAGATATTTTTCAAATAATGAAAGCAATACATTATGTCTTTGCAAATAAAATGTCAAAAGTTGAATAAAAGTGTAGTTAGTGTTTTATTTTATCATTGCGTGAGGACACAACAATTGCTTAGCAAGAGGGAGTTTGATATGAGTGATTTTACTCATATCATTTATATCAGTAAATAATCAATAAATGCATAAAATGTTTAAATATGGCCTTGTATACGTTTGTTTGTTGTTTAATGTGTGTAGGTACCGAAGTTCGCGAAAACCGGCAAAATCGACACGAGTTTGAATAAAAGATCAACAAAGCCAATTTCAAGCTCGATTTTAGTGGATTTAATCTTTTATGAAGAAAAATGAGCTTCTGGGTCCCACATTTACTTAATGAGCCTTTAAGCCCATTAAAAAGGGTTACATTGGATTAAGGATTTTGAAGAAGCCCAATCAAGGCCCAATTCCTTATATTACTTGGACGGATGAATTTACTTCGGCCAACAGCCCAATACCCTTACACAATTTACATGAAACAAATTTAGTAAATGGGCTTTAATACCCATTTGGTCAAACGAGTGCTATGAAAAGGCAAGTTGCAAAGATAAAAATGTTTTACTCATTCTTTGGTCAACAAACGTTTACTTTCACCCACACACATTTATTTATCTCGTCACAAACTATGCTACACTTCACACCCCCAAATAACCAGTCACTTTTTTTATTCACCAAACCCTAATTAACAAAATCAAAAATTGGGGCTTTTACCTAAATAAGGCGCGTGTACATACACGCGTTTTAATTGAATCCCTACTTTATCTGATCAAGAAGATGGGATGAGAACGAGTGACGTGGCCCTTTCCCTGAGTCTTATTGGATGCAACTACATCATCCATCATCACTCTCAAATAAAAGAATGACACCTCAGCCTACAAGAAGCACAACTAGCACACTGAATTGCCACGTTGGCGATCCGTGTACTAGTAGGCTAATTACAGCCGTGAGATCAAGATGAAAGAGGAGAGAAAAGAGATTAATGGCTGAAAATGAAGATTCCACTCAACAAACTTTCACTGAAGGGGCTAGGGGTTTGCCTATAAAAACCCCCCAAAAAAGATGTAAAATTATCCCTTTTTTCTTTTGTAGTGTTATAATGATAGTTTTAAAATAGGTCTTGTAATTTTCTTAATATTGTAATCTTTGCTTCGTTTTAATGAAAAATAAAAGTTTCAGTTTTATTTCTTGTTGTTTTGTGTTATATGATTTAAAATATTTGATTGCAAATCTATCTTTTATAATTATCGTTATAACTGTGAATCATTCAAATAAGATTATTCAGTATCTTATTTGAATGATAAGAGATTAGGGATAATAAAAGCTAAACCCACTGTTTAGTTTTAAATATGGTTGATATGTTTGAGATCTCGGTTCACGAATGGTGGTTTTGGTTGGTGGTACGAGAATTTCAATGGTTCGAGGATCGAAAGGTGGTGTTGATTCGGGTCATTAGTCCGCTCAGCGCGCGACTACTTCATCAAAGGATTTCTCCAAAGGTTTAACTTCATTTAATTTTAAGTTGTTAATATTTTTTATGTGAATCTGTTTTAGTATTTAATGTGTTGAATGATAGATTGATTAGGGTCGTATGGTTCTGTTTTATGTAGTGTATGAATCTGCTTTATTGTTTTGTTTAGATTTACGATTTTTAATTTTGAATGATGGTGGTTGAATCTGTTTAGAATAATAGTCACATTATTAGGCTGTTTTATTTTGTTAAGTAAATTGTGCTAGTAGATTGTTTAAACGTGTTGCTAATATGGATCATAGGTTTATGCTAGGGTTGTTAAGCTTTTTGAGTGTTTAGCTGCTTGATTTTGTCATGATATTGATATTCCTGTTTATGATAATGTTTCTGATAATATTGATAGATTTTAAGGTTTTTCTTTGATTCTAAAGTCGTTTAAAATTGAAGTTTGCTGATTAATGCTTGATTGCTGATTTAGATTGCCCAATATGAGTCATATTGTGACAGCTTGTTAACTGATATAGCTGCATATTTTTAGATTAGATTGTGGCTTCTTATTAGGATTGGATGTATCTTGTCTGTTCATTAGTATTTGAATGAAAATCTGAAACTGCTTTTCTAAGTAACTGATTATTCATTGATCTGTTTTCAGTTTTATTAGCTGCTAGTATTGTTGTTATGCTCATCTTGATTTATGTTTATGATTTGCTGAAATTGTTTGAGCATACAGACTCATTTGGTCTGTACTAGCTTTGCTTAATTCATCAGCCATAATTTCATCACAAAGTTACCCCTGTGACTTTTGATTTTAGTTTTTACTTCCAAATAAATTTGATTCAGTCTAAAATGCCAAAAGGTCACTCCCGTGACCCTTTTATTTGAATCTTTCAAAAAAAAATTTCTCCAAAATGTCCATCACTGGACTCAAACCCGTGACCTCATGGGTAACAACCCAACGCGTTAACCATTGAGCTGTCTAGCTCTTTTTGTTATTAACTTGCATTCTGTAACTTTTATATGTGTTTTAAACTGTCGAGTTTTCATCTATTAAACGTTTTAATTAGTCTCACTTAAATTAGTAATTAAATTTTATAATACATTAATTTCTTTTAGATTTTGTTAATTAAAATTTGTTTTAGTATAAATTTAAAAAAAATAATAAAAATAAATAAATAAATAAATAAATATATAGTTTAAATAAATAAATTTAAATAGTTTTGAAATTGATTTTAATTAAATTGTCACTTTTTAGAAATTTAAATTGTTTAGATAAATTTTGTTTTTATAAGTTTTCTTTTAGATAAAAATTAGTTTTACATAGATTTTTAAATTGTTTTCAAATAAATGTTAGTTTAAATATTTTTTGTTAAAATTATTTGTTCCTTTTATTAAAAAAATATAGTTAAAGTAAAGTTAATAAGTGTGAAAACACTTATCCTTTTACCACTTATTTCCAATAATAACAAGACCAAAACGTGTGATTTATGTCGTAAAAGTCGGAATTATGCGTGGTTTGTGTTTTTATTGTGTTTTAGGACCAAAATATTAAAAAGGAAGAAAACACGGGCTTTCACGGGCTTTTATCGAAGAAAACGGGAAAAGACGAAGTCAAAAGATCAAGAGTGCAAAAAGAACGGAAGTCTAAGGCCTATTCTGAAGATTTATCGAAGAAAAAGTCAAAAGACGGAAGTTTAACGAAGTCGAAGAACTTAAGTCTAATAGAAGAAGAAAATTAAAAGACAAGTTCAAATCCCGAGACGACAAAGACGAAGAATTAAAGTCGAGTCGAGAAAACGTGAAGAAAGCAAGAAAGAAGATGCAACACATGCACTCCTTCCACCTTCCCTATAAATACCCTCCTAATAGTCATTAGGAGGGTGGTTAGATTTTTAGTTCACTTTTTCTTAGTTTTCTCTAGTTTTAGAGAGAGAAAGTCTTAAACTTTCTCTCACTAAATTTCATCTTTTTCTTAATCTTTCAAGATTAAATACTTTGTATTGCTTATTTTTATTAATCAAGTTCATTTTAAGCCTTTAATCCTTAATCTCATTCTACTTTTCTTTGATTTAAGATTGATTTTGGTGCGATTATCATGTGATCCGTGTTGTTCTAATTGATTTCGTGCTTAAAAAGTTAATCTTTTGATCATTTCATAAGTTTTCATTTAATTAAGCTTTAAGACTTTTGTGCTTATTGGCTTATTTTTATGATTAGCTTATTTTGTTTATAAAAATCTTCATTAAAAAGTTTATGTTTTTATTGTTAATCTAAAAAGTTGCTTATTTTCGAGTTGAATAAGTTGAGATAAGTGCTTATTTGATTCGGATTTGTCTTTGATTCGGGTTGGTTTTGTAATAAGCTCATTATATAGCTTATTCACTTGCTTATACCCTATTTCCCCCATTTTCGGAAAGGTACTATAACCCTTTTCCGATTGCTGCCCTTTCCGACCAAGCGCACCATCCCTTTTCCGATTGATCCAATCGGAAAAGGGTTTTGTCTTTCCGATTTGCCCATTGTTGCGTATTCCGATTGATAGTCTTGCTTGATATTCCGATCAGGATCTCGTTTGTGCATTCCGATTGTTAGCCTTGCGTCCTATATTCCGACGGTGAGTCTTTGGTTTATTCCGATTGGGGTTGTTAGCTGCATTCCGATTTGACCCTTCCCCATATTCCGATTGGGCGCATCATCACCACTTTCCGATCAACCGATCGGAAAACATTCCGATCGGGACTCCTTTTGGGCTCATTCCGATTGTTTGCTTTGTTTGATTCTCCGACCTTACTTTCTTTTAGTAATCTTCTAAGTGTTAGTTTTTATTAAGTGTTAAAGCATTTTTCTAATCTTATCTTTATGTTGAGCTAGCATTTATTTTACTCGTCATTTAGAATTAATCTTTTAACTTCCATTTTACTCAACGACATTTTAATTACTTGCTATTAGTTTAAAATAAATCAACCAAACCATTCTCTTGATTCACCAAAAGACGATTGAGTCGCACTTAAGACCGGTTTTCAATTCGAAAAGACTTGGGACTAACGAATTTTGATACGAGGTGTAAAAAGCCAAGTATTAAATGGCACCGCTGCCGGCTCTTTTCGTTAAGATAAACGGTTTCTAGTGAGAGACGCATTGAATTTTGGGATCCGTTCTTTGAACGTTATTTTCATTGCTATAAAAATTTCCAAAAATCCATAAAAAAATATAAAACTCTTCAAAAATACAAAAACATTAAAAAACCTATAAAAACCAAAAATATTATATTCTTTGTGTATATTTTTCTTCTGCAGGTGTATGCGTACTAGATCTTCCAACTATTCTGAGCCCGAGACTCGTGAAGATTTAGATATGGCTGGTGTTAATAACAACAATAATCACCCACCTCAACACAATTTGAATAACAACAACAACAACAATGTCCTTCTACCTGATCTACGAACCATGGAGGAATTGTGTCAACCCACCATGAACGGACGCGGAGGCCCGATTGCGCCAATGCACGTCACGGCTCAGGAGTTTTCGTTGAAGCATCACATGATACAACAAGTGCAAAAGAACCCATTTCGTGGAATTCCGGATGATGATGCCAACAAACACCTTGACAAATTTATTACCATGACCCAAAGCATGAAGTGCTCCGGTGTTTCTATGGATGACCTTCGCCTTCAACTCTTTCCACACTCGCTTTCTCACCATGCCGAAAAATGGTTTGACCGTCTTCCTAAGAATTCTATTCATACGTGGAATGACATGACTCAACGTTTTTTATCGCGCTACTTTCCCCCATCCATGGTCACTAGCCTTCGTAACCAAATCAGTGGATTCATGCAAGAGAATGATGAATCGCTTTTCGATGCTTGGGAACGATACAATGATTTGATCGACCATTGTCCTAATCACAATATGCTCCCCGTCACTCTCATTGACACCTTTTACAATGGTCTCACTTTTCGTGATCGTGACACGATCAATGCCGCCGCCGGTGGTACTTTTATGAAAAGGAGACCAGAGGAGTGTCGAGAGTTGATTGAAAACATGACTACTCACCACAAGAATTGGGATTCTTCCGCATCCTCAAGATCTAATCAGAGAGTCAATGTTTCATCTACTTCTTCCACCACCAACTCGTCTGTTTTGGAACGTGCTATTCTTGATATTAACAAAAGTCTCCAAATTTTGACTTCTAACCAAACTCAACAAGCTAAATCCGTTGCTATTTCTTGTGACACATGTGGTGGTCCTCATTCCTAAAATGAGTGCCCTTCTACTCACGGCAGTTATTCTGAAGACGTTAACGCAGCATATGGTACTTATCCCTCGGGAGGCTATCAAGCTCGCCCTCAAGGAGACCGTAACTTGCTAAGTTATCGCTCCAACAATTATCTTGCTCCTCCCGGTTTCCCTCCTGCAAACCAATCCCAACCTCGTGCAAATAATCAATATCAATCCCAAAGAAACCCATACCCAACTCAAGGAAATTCTCAAGCTTACCAGGCTCCACCTCTCAATCAACCGATGGCAGTGAATCCAGATGTCGAGACATTTATGAAGACTAATCGGGAGTTGGTGACGAATCTTCAGAGTCAAGTCCGCAACTTGAAGGGAGAAATGGCAAAACAAGGAAACGACATTCGAGCCGAGTTAAGGAATGATATGGCCAAACACAGTGATGCAATTAATGCAAACATGCAAAACTCTTTTAACAATCAAGCTCTTCACCTTCGTGATATGATTGGTTCGCTCATCCAAAGTAATCAACCCTCTGCTTCGGGTACTCTTCCGAGTAACACCGTTGCGAATCCAAGAGGGGAGATGAAAGCAATCACCACTCGTAGTGGAAAAGGTTATATGGAACCCGAGCTTCCTACACCTCCACCCGTGATTGTGAACAAGGAAAAAGAGCAACTTTCCCCACCTCCTTCACCTTCTATCCCCATTTCCCCACCACCCGTGGTTGTGAGTGATCCTATTCCCTTAAAGCCTTCTTCTTCATCCAATATACCTTATCCTTCAAGGTTGAGGAAAGAGAAGCAAAAGAGCAAGGATGATATTCAGGTTTCAAACTTTCTAAAAATGTTTAAACAATTGAATTTTAACATCTCCTTTGCCGAGGCTCTCGCTCACATGCCCAAATACGCTAAGATGTTTAAAGATCTTTTAAGTGATAAGGAAAAGCTTCTTGATATCGCTCAGACCCAACTTAATGAGAACTGCTCCGCAGTGCTCTTAAGGAAATTGCCCACCAAACTTGGTGATTCGGGTCGCTTCTTGATTCCTTGCAACTTCCCGGGAGTAGAGAATTGCATGGCCCTAGCCGATCTAGGTGCCAGTATAAACTTAATGCCTTTGAGTGTTTGGAAGCAATTATCTCTCCCCGAGCTAGTCCCCACCAAAATGACTTTGGAATTAGCCAACCGTACGGTTTCTTATCCAGTGGGGATAGCCGAAGATGTCTTTGTTGGCGTCGACAAGTTCACCTTCCCGGCGGATTTTGACGTCGTTGACTACGAGATGGATCCCCGTGTTCCATTAATCGTTGTACGTCCCTTCCTGAGGACCGGTCGCACTCTTATTGATGTAGCCGCAGGTGAAATAATCATGAGAGTTGGTGACGATAAAATTGTCTTCAACATGGGTAAGATTTCTACGTAACCTTATTCATATGAGAGTGTTAATGCTATTGATGTTCTCGATGAGGCTTGTGAAGAACATTTTCATGATGCTTGCAAAAGTACTCCTTCTTCTCTACCCAATGTTGAGACCGTTGCCTTAATTGCTCCAGCATTGACTCCTTTTGGAGAAAGTGACTTGGATGATTTCGAAGCTAGCTTGGGTCCTCTCGATATTAAGTATGATAATTTGTCCACCAATTGGGACGAAGATATTCGTACTATTGAGAGACTTCTCAATGAGGACCTGTTCTCTCCTCCTGCTCCTAAAGAGGTGACTAATGATGATCCATCGTTAGTTTCACCATCTATTGAGGATCCTCCTACTCTTGAGTTTAAGGACCTACCCCCTCATCTTGAGTACGTTTTCCTAGAAGACGACGAGAAGCTACCGGTCATCATCGCAAAGGATCTGAAAGAAGACGAAAAAGCCCGACTTGTCGCTGTGTTGAAGAAGCATAAGCGCGCTATCGCTTGGAAAATCTCCGACATCCGTGGAATTGATCCTCACTTCTGCACACATAAAATTCTCATGGAGGACGACTTTAAGCCCACAATTCAAAGCCAACGAAGGGTGAATCCTAAAATCCATGAAGTCATCAAAAAAGAGGTTATCAAACTTCTTGATGCGGGTATGATTTACCCTATTTCGGATTCACCATGGGTTAGTCCAGTCCATTGTGTGCCTAAGAAAGGCGGAATCACCGTTGTTCCCAATGCAAACAACGAGTTAATTCCTACCCGTCTCGTTACTGGGTGGAGAGTTTGTATAGACTACCGCAAACTCAATGATGCCACGAGAAAGGATCATTTCCCTCTACCTTTTATGGACCAAATGCTTGAACGTTTAGCTGGTAATGAATATTACTGCTTTCTTGATGGTTTCTCGGGTTATTTTCAAATACCCATCGATCCCCAAGATCAAGAGAAGACAACATTCACTTGTCCCTACGGCACATTTGCTTATAAAAGAATGCCATTTGGCTTATGCAATGCCCCCGGGACTTTCCAAAGGTGCATGTTGGCTATCTTCCATGACATGGTTGAGCAAACCATGGAAGTCTTCATGGATGATTTCTCGGTCTTCGGGGATTCCTTCTCTGCTTGCCTTGCCAATTTGGAACGCATGCTTAAGCGGTGCGAAGACACTCGCCTTGTTCTGAATTGGGAAAAATGCCATTTTATGGTAAAAGAAGGCATTGTGCTAGGACACAAAATCTCTAAAGCTGGTCTTGAAGTCGACCGTGCTAAAGTTGATGTCATAGCCAAATTACCTCCACCTTCAACCGTGAAGGGTGTGAGAAGTTTTCTGGGTCATGCGGGCTTCTATCGTCGATTCATTCAAGATTTCTCTAAAATCGCTCGCCCGATGACCCACCTCTTGGAAAAAGATACTCCTTTTATCTTTTCTAAAGAGTGTCTCGAAGCCGTCAATCTTCTTAAGGATAAGCTAACTAAGGCACCGGTCTTGGTTACCCCTAATTGGGAGATGCCTTTTGAATTGATGTGCGATGCTAGCGACTTTGCTATTGGTGCGGTTCTGGGCCAAAGAGTGAATAAACACTTCCAACCAATCCACTACGCTAGCAAAACAATGACGGGGGCTCAATTGCATTATACGACAACCGAAAAAGAGCTTTTAGCTGTTGTCTATGCTTTTGAGAAATTCCGCCCCTATCTTGTTTTATCCACCACCATCGTATACACGGACCATTCTGCGTTGAAGTACTTGATGACAAAGCATGATGCTAAGCCAAGACTTCTTCGCTGGGTTTTACTCCTTCAAGAATTCAACATTGAAATTCGCGACAAGAAGGGAGCTAAAAACCTGGCCGCGGATCATCTGAGTAGACTTGAGGAACCATATCAAGGGGATCATCCGAACAAAGAGATCAATGACTCTTTCCCCCTTGAGACCTTAATGTCTATAAATCTCAATCTTGATGGCACCCCGTGGTTTGCGGACATTGCAAACTACTTAGCGGGTGGTATTCTCATCAAAGGGTTAACATCCCAACAAAAGAAGAAGTTCTTGAATGATGTTAAGACTTACTTTTGGGATGACCCTTATCTATTCAAACAATGTGCTGATCTGATCATTCGTCGATGTGTTGACGGACCGGCAGCTTTTGACATTCTCCAAGCTTGCCACAAAGGACCCACCGGTGGTCACTTTGGTCCCAACTACACCGCTAAGAAAGTGTTTGATTCCGGATTCTACTGGCCCACCATTTATTGTGACGCTCACGAAATGGTTAAGCATTGTAATGCTTGCCAACGTCAAGGCAAGATCACACATAAGGATGAGATGCCTCAAAATTTCATACAGGAATGTGAAATCTTTGACGTTTGGGGCATCGACTTTATGGGGCCATTTCCATCATCCAAAGGGAACAAGTACATCCTCGTCGCCGTCGACTACGTTTCTAAATGGGTTGAAGCTAAGGCTCTTCCTACGAATGATGCGAGGGTGGTTGTGAACTTTTTGAAGCAGCTTTTCGCTCGATTTGGCGTTCCTCGTGCTATCATCAGTGACCGCGGGACTCATTTTTGCAACGATCAATTTGCACGAGTCATGGCAAAGTATGGTGTCAATCACCGTCTTTCCACCGCCTATCATCCCCAAACCAATGGGCAAGCCGAGATATCCAACCGTGGCTTGAAGAGAATTTTGGAGCGTACTGTGGGAGAGCATCGCGCCGCGTGGGCCGATAAGTTAGATGATGCTCTGTGGGCTTTCCGTACTGCTTACAAGACCCCGATCGGTTGTACACCTTATCGTCTTGTGTACGGGAAAGCCTGCCACCTACCCATCGAGCTGGAACATAAGGCGCATTGGGCCTTGAAGTGGGCTAACTTCGACATCAACAAAGCCGGTGATCATCGCAAGATTCAACTCAACGAGCTCAACGAACTAAAGAATAAAGCTTATGAGAACTCGCTGATCTACAAGGAGAAGACCAAGATCATTCATGACGCAAAAATCAAGAACCGAGAGTTCCATGTTGGTGATCAAGTCTTACTCTTTAACTCTCGGTTGAAGATCTTCTCTGGCAAGCTGAAGAGCCGCTGGTCTGGTCCATTCACCGTCGCCAAAGTCTTTCCATATGGGACCATTGAGCTTTCTCAGCCAAATGGGCCCAATTTCAAGGTGAATGGCCAGCGTCTTAAGCTGTACTTTGGTGAGGACATCTCTCAGGAGATGATTCCATCCCTCACCACGTTCCCCATGAACTAAAATTGGGTCGAGTCAGGCTCATGACTCGGTGAACAAAAACAAGCGCTTCTCGGGAGGCAACCCGTGTTCTATCCTTTACTGCTTTCATAATAAGTGTAGGGGGAGCCCCGCATATGTTTGTTGTCTTGTTTCTTGTGCTGTGCAGGGATTAAAGCTTCAAAGATCCATCTTGATGACTTTTGACGAACCGTGATACCGTGTTTCCCATCTTCCCGGTTCTATCCCAAACTCTTGTGATTCAATATTTCATATTCTATATGTTCACATTGAATTCACTTTAGTAGTCCTCTCCTTAGTGAGATTTAAACAAAGTGCACAATGTTATAAGTGTAGGGGAGTTTACTCCCACATGCTTAAACATTGAGGACAATGTTTATCTCAAGTGTAGGGGGGACTTCTATCGAAGTAAGTGGTCTTTTCCATGAAATTCCCCTCATTTTAACCGGAAAATTTGATTTTTCGACATTTTTCAAAATTTTTAATCTATTTTGGCCTAATTGTATAGTTGCACTTTCCTTTATTATGTTTATTTTCTTTCCTTGCTAGAATAAATTTTCAATAAAGTGGTTTTAGATTTTTCTTAGTCGTGAACATTTTGACTCAACCCGAGTTTACTTACATAAGTTTACTCTAGCTAGTATCCTTAACGTGTTTAAGTCAAGTTTTGCTAGGCTTTTATATAGGGAGCTATAAAACGCGAAAGTCTTAACTCTAGCGGGTTAAGAACAAGAACTTTTCGCAAGTTCCTATAATTGATCCTAGAGAGTTGTTTATCAAGGGAACTTTAAAATGCAATTTCTAAACTTGAAAAAAGTCCAAGAATTTGCAAGATCCTATAGGCGACTCGAAAACCCAAAACTTTGATTTAATAGGCTAAGCATCCACGACTCTCATTCCTTGAGATTTTAAACTGTGGAGAACGAGAGATGATAGAGTCAATTATAAGTTCTGTATTCTTTCGTGAATTTATGTGAGTTAATTATAAGCCTATTCTCCCTCCGCTTGTTAATAAATTTATCTGCAATAAATAAGGTTGTACGATTTAAAAGGTTACTTAGCTTCTAGCCCCAGATCGTTTAAAAGTTGCTCGGTACGGATTAGAGTTCATAGCCAAGGCATAACTTATTGAAGCGGGATGCGAAGATTGGCGAGTCCGAAAAGGCCCTAACAAGGCATGAGGGCTACATTTTGTTGCTAAAGATCCAAAAGTGATGTGAAGAATCATTTATCGAAAATCAATATGAAGGATCGAGACACACGACGAAAAGCAAGAACTCCCCAAAAGTCATGGAGAAATCTATCTGAAAAGACCCTAACAAGGAATGAGGATAAATAGATCCAAGTCCTAAAAAGGAGGCGGATCGTTGTATATCAAAGTCCAAAATAAAGATTGGAGAAAAATGAAGAAGTCGTGGTCCAAAGATGAAGAATCTCTCAAAACTTCAAGTGAAGAAATTCCTATGATGAAGAGAAGACCATTATTTCAAGAACGTCTCTCAAGATTCGAAGTATGAAGTCCCTGCCAAATATCGGTCCGAGAAAGGTCTCAAATCGTGAAGCGAGTTATGCCAAGATATGAACTTTATGAGGTCCCGAGAAGCAGTTTTAAAAGATTTGGTCCTTTAGCTAACTATTGATTAATTCACTTTATTTTCGGCCTAAATAACTATCGAAATAAGTCGAACAATGCATCCTCGTGATCATTCAAGACAAAAATAAAATATAAGAGATACACCTAGGAATAAGGGAGTCTAAGTGAATAATTGGGCCACATGAGTTCGTGATAGTTTGCTAACTTATAATAACAATGATCTCGTTTTTAAGCTTGGTATGGGGAACGTGAAACTTGAGGATGATAAACGTTCATGGCCGCCAAAACCCAATGTAAGTTTTTAATTTCTTTACTTATTTCTATCTTTTATGTTTAGTATTTAATAAAGGCCAAGGTGGGTTATTTATGATGAAAAATGTAAACCGTGCTTTAAAATTAATGCATTGCATGAGGGCATTGCAATGGTTAAGTGTAGGGGATTTAATAAGTGTGAAAACACTTATCCTTTTACCACTTATTTCCAATAATAACAAGACCAAAACGTGTGATTTATGTCGTAAAAGTCGGAATTATGCGTGGTTTGTGTTTTTATTGTGTTTTAGGACCAAAATATTAAGAAGGAAGAAAACACGGGCTTTTATCGAAGAAAACGGGAAAAGACGAAGTCAAAAGATCAAGAGTGCAAAAAGAACGGAAGTCCAAGGCCTATTCTGAAGATTTATCGAAGAAAAAGTCAAAAGACGGAAGTTTAACGAAGTCGAAGAACTTAAGTCTAATAGAAGAAGAAAATTAAAAGACAAGTTCAAATCCCGAGACGACAAAGACGAAGAATTAAAGTCGAGTCGAGAAAACGTGAAGAAAGCAAGAAAGAAGATGCAACACATGCACTCCTTCCACCTTTCCTATAAATACCCTCCTAATAGTCATTAGGAGGGTGGTTAGATTTTTAGTTAATTTTCACTTTTTCTTAGTTTTCTCTAGTTTTAGATAGAGAAAGTCTTAAACTTTCTCTCACTAAATTTCATCTTTTTCTTAATCTTTCAAGATTAAATACTTTGTATTGCTTATTTTTATTAATCAAGTTCATTTTAAGCCTTTAATCCTTAATCTCATTCTACTTTTCTTTGATTTAAGATTGATTTTGGTGCGATTATCATGTGATCCGTGTTGTTCTAATTGATTTCGTGCTTAAAAAGTTAATCTTTTGATCATTTCATAAGTTTTCATTTAATTAAGCTTTAAGACTTTTGTGCTTACTGGCTTATTTTTATGATTAGCTTATTTTGTTTATAAAAATCTTCATTAAAAAGTTTATGTTTTTATTGTTAATCTAAAAAGTTGCTTATTTTCGAGTTGAATAAGTTGAGATAAGTGCTTATTTGATTCGGATTTGTCTTTGATTCAGGTTGGTTTTGTAATAAGCTCATTATATAGCTTATTCACTTGCTTATACCCGATTTCCCCCATTTTCGGAAAGGTACTATAACCCTTTTCCGATTGCTGCCCTTTCCGACCAAGCGCACCATCCCTTTTCCGATTGATCCAATCGGAAAAGGGTTTTGTCTTTCCGATTTGCCCATTGTTGCGTATTCCGATTGATAGTATTGCTTGATATTCCGATCAGGATCTCGTTTGTGCATTCCGATTGTTAGCCTTGTGTCCTATATTCTGACGGTGAGTCTTTGGTTTATTCCGATTGGGGTTGTTAGCTGCATTCCGATTTGACCCTTCCCCATATTCCGATTGGGCGCATCATCACCACTTTCCGATCAACCGATCGGAAAACATTCCGATCGGGACTCTTTTTGGGCTCATTCTGATTGTTTGCTTTGTTTGATTCTCCGACCTTACTTTCTTTTAGTAATCTTCTAAGTGTTAGTTTTTATTAAGTGATAAAGCATTTTTCTAATCTTATCTTTATGTTGAGCTAGCATTTATTTTACTCGTCATTTAGAATTAATCTTTTAACTTCCATTTTACTCAACGACATTTTAATTACTTGCTATTAGTTTAAAATAAATCAACCAAACCATTCTCTTGATTCACCAAAAGACGATTGAGCCGCACTTAAGACCGGTTTTCAATTCGAAAAGACTTGGGACTAACGAATTTTGATACGAGGTGTAAAAAGCCAAGTATTAAAAGTTATAATTTTTAAATAAATTAATAGATTTAGTTTTTAATAATTGTATTTTAGATTAAATTTAGGGATACGATTCATGCACTTTAGGATTTAATTAATTGAAAAATCGTAGGAGTAATTTTATTTAAATAAAAACCGAAAACCCATTCAAATCAATTGTCCATATCGAAACAAAGTGTCTCAAATTCACTTGATCTTCGTGTATAACGAACTTGGATCATCAACGTGTTTAATCATATCCGTCTTTGACTTATTTATGGCTTGTTACCTTTTCCTAAGAGTAATTGCCTAAATTTGTCCTATATCGTATATCACTAAAATACGTCGACGTTTCCTCGACACATCATGTAACACCACCAACGTTAGGCGGTTGCAAAGACACTGAAAAGATAGTCATTGGCCAAGTATTTCAGGATGTTAAGATTTGTTCACATGGTAACTGAATCACATAATTGACAAACGATGAATTGTGTGAAGGTTACCGTTTGTAACATCACTCAGCGGAGACTTACAGGCATGTGTTGATGTTGTTGTACTTCCTTGGCTAACACGTGTATCCAAACAGTTTGTGGAGCTTATAAAACGATTAAAATTTGTATTTGTTATGCTCAAATTTGAAATTTGTTGGTCTGAAAGTCGCAAAACGTTAAATTAAAGTCAGTATGATGTATACCACATTCAAAGGATCATAAAATACCTTTGGAAATATAATATAATACCAATTGAATTTGGAGGTGATGGTTGTCCAGTAGCTGTGGTTGTCATTGCCGAAAAGAAGCGTGGAGACGTTGAAACCTTCTTTTGTTGATGTGGTGTAGCTGGCATACCAAATGCGCAATTTGATTAAAAACTACGCATAAAGCTTTGTTCCACAACAACATACACATATTTGGTTGTTTTGTTAATTTACCTAGTGATGAATCAGCTAATATGGTTTGTCTTTTTCGCGTTCCAAGGACAGAAGTTTGTCCAACACCGCTTGTGGGCATCACGTTTGGATATACTAAAAAGCAACATAATGTTATTAGTTTGATAATTTAGTATGAATGTAGCAAACACAAATGAGATTTATATTTTACTGACCAACTGAATTCGACAGACTTGAAGTTATGATATTTTTTTAATGACGCAGAAGTTGTAGCAACGTTTGTCTGTTTGTTTTTAGTAGCTGCAGAACGCTTGCCATAGGCTTGTCTTTTAATCGTTGTAGGAACTAAATTTTTCTCAACAACACGCGTGGGCAACACACTTGGAGATGCTACAAAGCAACATAATGTTGTTAGACCTTACACAGATTTGAAACATAATAAAATTTAAGATATACATGTTACTAACCAACTAAATCTTACACCATTGTATTTCCTATAACACCCAAGGTCCCAAAAGATGTGGTAAACTTTGTCTGAATGTCTTTAGCAGACTTAGAGCACTTTGTTTGTTTCTTCCCTTTTGTATTTGATGCTGCTTTTGCATTATTTTGCAATATAGGGTTGCTTCCTAATATTCATACAAACATAAGTGATAAAAATCAAAATAACAACAAACACACTTTAGTAATGTAATATAAAACAAACAAACCAAGGTAAGTTAAGGACACACCTAATGGAGATTGCGTTGTTGTTGCTGATGTTTGTCTAAAATTTGAACTCACGTGGGCAAATAAGGGAGATAAATGACTTGCCATAGAGGTTCTATTCTGTGCGAAATCTGTTATACGTTACAACAACATACTCATTACTGCTTAGTCTAGGGGGTTTTTAGGTGGTCCTAAATAACTATGTTAAACAACATGTATTACTTACAGTTACCAAGAAGGGAAGTCGGTGGCGTATTATAAGTAGTTTTGTGCGACATTATAGTATCATTTGATAGACCTGTTAGTGAAAGCATCATATGGTTGAGTGTGACTGACTTTTTTGTAATCTAATGTATCGGAGAAAGAGATTCATATGCTGGTACCTGGTGGAGACGGAAATGTTGTTGCTCATGTTTGCCCAATGATGTAGACGCATTGCCCAACAATGTTGAAAGTTGAGTTCCAAAACTATTGTTAATCTTTGGCAAGACTTCTATTTCATTACAACAAAAGAGGTATATGTTTAGATTCAGTAATTCCTAAAGTTATTCATTAACTTAAATACGCCTTGGCTAAAAAATATTGTCTTACAGTTACTAATATCAGATAGAGGTTTTCTACTACGACTTGTTTGTCGCGCCATTCCATTTTGCGAACTTAAACCTAATAGATTAAAACAATGCACTCTTTAACATAAATTATAAACGGAATGGTACTTAGTTGTGCAAGGACAATGACTCATGAAAAACGAAAGTAATTAAAATATCGCTATTAAACCTGTATTGTTTGGTTGTGTTGTGGAAGGTGTATTTGAACCATCCGCCATTTTAGTATTATTCTCAAGTGGATCATCTAATAACAAAACAAAAAAATAAGTAAGAAAAATCATACCACTGCTAAACTTGATGGATACTTTGTGTGCAGATTAACATACAATGTAGTAATTCAGCAAGTGAAACCCTTTTCTTTGAAACTTGCACAGGGGTTCCATTGACACTCAAAGAAGCATTTTTCTTTTAAGTATGATATTTTTTATTTCGATCATCATTTTTTTTTTTTTTGCTTTCTTGTTTCTGTTTGATTGTTTTCAGCCATTTTTGAAGAATCTGTATGAATATAAATTTAGTCATCCAGTTACCTATTTAACCACTTTGGATGATTAAACAAGAAACAAATCAGTAGCTTTATTTGTGGAACATTTAAACATGAATTAATATATTTTAAGCAATTATAGGGAAATTTAAATGTCATTAAAACAGCTTTGTAACTGTAAAACCCGCATGCTTTTCATGAATAGTACCCTTAAGATCGTACGTACTAGATTAAAACTTTCCTTTTATAGTACGATTACGTTTATGTGTTAGGATTTTACGTATTACGTACGTGTTAGAACACGATAAGTATTTATTACGCACGAACACACAATAATTATTTAAACAATAATTAATCACGAACATGCGATCATGAAATCATGAACGTAATTAAATCACGAGCTAATATTAATTACGTATATATATTTATTACGAACACGAATAAATATATTAGGTCACGGTAATTATTTTACGCGAACACAAATAAACACGGACAAACACGTAAAACACGAACACGAGAACACACTTATTAATTAGACACGGAAAATGATCGGGTTACCCCATGTGGGCCCCATATGCCACGAAATTAGGAAGGAAGACGGGCCAAGCCCATCAAAATTTACTAAAAGGGGTTTAAGGGGAAAAACACTACTCATTTTTCTTTACAGAGGATTTTACAGAAAACCTAAAACTTCTCCTCCTCCTTCCTTTTCTCTTTTGGCCGCCACCTTCAACACACCAAAAAGGGGTGTTTGTTGATCTTTGATCTTGGAATTATTGCTAGTGTTCGTTTTTGTTCATCGTTCTTTAGATCCACGCATTCGGTAAATCCTTTAACCCTTTTCTTTTAATTTAATCTTTTCAAATAATTAAGAACATGTTATGTTTTTTATAAAACCTAATTAAATCATAGATCTAACATGAAATTGGTTTTGGTAAAAATCAAAAAGGGATGTGATTGTGGTAAAATACGACTCTTGTTTAGGAAAACAAAAGAACGTATATGAGCGGTAAGTATCGAGTGATGATTTTAGGAAAAATCAACACTAATGACCCAATCAAATATAAAGAGAGAAAGTTCGTTTCCCAAGGAGGTATATGTGTGTGATTTAACTTGTAGTTATTTGAGATTAATATTGAGAAGAATGGGGATGAAAGGATGAAAAGACGGTTACGTTAAAATTACACTACGACGTAAAAGACGTAAACGTAAAGTCGTGAAAAACTACCAAAATGAAAAATTATACTAAGACCAAAAACAAAATCAATAAAAGATTAAAAGGCTAAAAACAAGTCTTAAATAATATAAACAAAGATAAAAATCCAACAAAGATATTTTAAAACCTTTTATTAATTAAATATTTAATTTTAAATGCTAATTAAAGCCCTAAAATTAAATACAACTAATGCAAATGTCTAAAATATGATTTTATTGAATTATTACTTAACTTATATTATTAGAAGACTAAAAAGTAATTTTCTAAAAATTAAAAGCTATTAAAACTATTTTTAAAACTCTAAAAATGATTTAAAATGATTAAAAATTAACTAAACTTAAAATAATTATAAAAATAAATCTAAAAGCTATAAAAATATTCTAAAATTGGAAAAGCTCCTAATTAATGCTAAAGAACTTAAGAAAAATGAAAAATAAAGAAAAATAAAACTTTGAATTTTTAATAATAAAATAATATTAAAATAATAAGAAAAATGAAAAGTTTCTAAAATTAATTCTAAAATATTTCTAAAATCTTAAAATAATCTAACTAAGATAAAAATGCAAATTAAAACTCCTAAAACCTTTTTTATAATTTTATAAAAATTATTAAAGTTTATAAAAAAACTTAAAATAATATAAAATTAAAAATTAAAGTTTTTAAAACCAAAACCTAATGTAAACCTCAAAATATTATTTTGAAAACTAAAAATTATTTTTCCTAAAGATTAAAACTCTTTTTTCTATTTTTTAATGATTTTTTAAATTACGGCTAATAAATAAATTCTAGAAAATAATTTAATAAAGGGAAAAATTTAAAACCAATCTAGAAAAATCCCTAAGTCTAATAAGGTCCTAGGAAAAATCAAATAAGCTAAAAACACAAAGTAAATAAGCTGGAAAAGACAAAAATAAGCTACGGCTTATTTATTAAGCTAGAAAGTAAAAACGTGTTAAAAGGGTAATGAAATGAAACTAGAATGTAAAAAGCTATCTAGATTAACGGTAGAACCCTTACTCCTCCAACGAGAGGTCTGGGGTTCGAGTCCTGTTACGGGTATGCTTTTTGCCTTTTTTTTCTTTTTTATTTTTTTCTTTTTCCAACCAAACTGACACCTAATAACCTTAATAACTCAACTCAATTACACTTTTTTATGAAGATTGAACCAAGATTGAACTCAAAATGTATCCAGTTCACTTGTTTGAAGAACACAAGTGAAGTTTTTTACTTTGTGCAATTTGGATGCCAAGAGGAGCTTGGCTGGGCTTACTTGGTGTTGATTTGTGGAACAAGAGGGCACCCTTGTGCTCTTTGAAGCACAAGGAGTCAAGAACTAGCAGGAAACAATCACCTAGCACACAAAATTCTCACAAATTGATGCACACACAGGCAAATCAAGTTTCTGTGATCTTTTTTTAGGTCTGGTGGTTTGTGCAGCTTATATTTAGCACCTTAATGAGATTTAGAAATCCAAGTTGAGCACACAATCACTCCCAATAGCACACAAACAAATTCAAACCCTGAATCATCCTATATCTCAACAGATTACACAAATCAAGAACCAAATTTCAACAAATCAAGCAGAAATTACTAAGCAGTTTATTTGCTATGCTATTTTCACTTTTTTTTCAACAAACTTGCTTAAAACTTGCACCAATCTAAACACATATGAGCCAATACCTTTCTCAACCCTTTCCAATAACTCTAACACGTTTTTTAAATCACAATTAAGATCTCTACCCTGCTAAAACATGAATCCAAACACCCTTTAAAATCTTTTTATGCAACTTTTTCAAATCAACACACTCTAAAACCTATTCAAACTGATCAAAATAGCATCTAACATGCATAACACCATAAAACAACTCTAATCAAACAATTTAAACCTGCAAATAACACTTAGCATGCAAAATCACCACATCACACAATTTCTGAAATTTTAAAAAGGAAAAAGAGTGTTTACCTAAGAACCCTACATCCAGGGCCCTAGTGGATGTAAATCCACCTCCCACAAGGCTGGAGGCCTGTGCAGATCAATAATCAACAGAATATCACCACCTGCTAAGAGAAATCAAACAAGAACACAAGTACAATATTCAATATACTCTTTCTGTTTTACTTTTTCTTTCTTAAAAACTTTTCCAAAACTTTGAAACCTCAAATACTTTTCAAACAAGAACAGGAACACAAAATCCAAGGATTTGTTCCACTTTCACTTCACAAATCTTGGATTTTCTAGAAATAAGAAGAACTTTTCAAAACCTTTTTATGACAAACCTTTTTGAAAATCTTTCACATAAATGATACTTGGAACTCAGAATCAGCAATCAAACATCCCAACTTTTTAATAAACATAAAAGGAATTACAATTTCTTTTAGAAAATACCAAACTTTATATTAAATTTAAAAAACGGAATTACAAGGATGATTGCCAAAAACTGGAACAAGGAAGGATGAACAGGCTCATCTCCTTTTATACTACTCTAAAGACTATTCTAGAATGCTTAAAATCACAAACCCTAATCTAGAAAATCTCAAAAATGCCCTTGACGCGTTTTTGGTGTTGAGGTGTCAAATTTGATCCTGGACGTTCCTTTATGCGTTGGGAGTAAGCAATAAACCATGACTGTTGATTTAGGACACGTCATAATACTTGGAGGCCAAGGTGTGATGTGATTGGTGGAAAGGGAATTTGGGGGTAGGGTCCACAGTGAATGGGGTGAGGGTTTTATGTGTGGGTTTTGTTTCTGCGTGTGGGAATCACACGTGGGCAAGAGTAATTGATTTTTACCCAAGGTTTAAGTGAGGTGAAAACTGGGAGTGAAAAAGATAAACAGTAAGTCTGTTTGATCCGATTTTGGGGGAAAAGGGATGTTAGGCGCGTTTTTTGAGTTTAAATGTTTGAAAGTGACAACTTCAGTCCTTAACCTTCCTTTCTTTTGTCTTTTCTCTTTTAAAACCCATCAGCGCCCAATTAAGCTTATATCAACTTTCACCATTTGGCAATTTTGGCACCAAACTTTCAAAAAGGGTTTTCAAGGGTTCTTTTTGCCATTTTTGAATATTGCAAGGGCTGATTTTGAACATTGTTGATCTTCCAAGGTCTTCTTTGCATTTTTGACTTCATGAGGGACCATAAATGGCAATTTTGAATTGTTGAGGGACTAATCTTGCCATTTCTTCAAAGTTGAAGGACCTTTTTGCAATTTTGACAAACTTAAGGGACCAAACTTGTATTTATTAATATACAAGGGTTTTAAGTGTCATTTCTTCATTCTTGGAGGATCAATCTTGTTTGTCTTCAAGTCTTCAAGGGTATTTGTTGAAAATTCCATGATTAGGGCCCGGTTCTTTGTACGGCTTCGTTTCTCGTGTCCGTTTTTCCATGTAACTTGTGATCTTTTGTCTTTTTCACGATATCCATACCTAAAATACACAAGTAAACAAACACAAGCATATATATGGTATTTTATGACATTTTTATGCATTTAAAGCCCAAAAAGGACGATGAGATCATGTATAAATGCCATCTCATCACTCCCCCATACTAAGCCATTGCCGTGCCCTCACGCAATGCTAGAAAAAAGTATCTAAGCATCACCAAAGTTCAATTTTTATTAACCTTTATTGAAGAGTAAAAGACTTGCAACATACTACGAGAATGTATAAAGACATAATGTATGATTTTCATCACCAAAAGGTGACTTTTAGGGTCAAAGGATAGAAACAAGTTAATGTCCCTTAGAGTAAACTTCGTCATCCTTGATTGTCATACATTCCATGCTAAGTGCAAAAACAAGATCATTGTTGGTACAAGTCACAATGCTAACACTACTCATACGTCCAAATTGTGTAATACTTTTTCTCCCCGCAATCCTAGTTATTATAAAAGAAAATGGGTTACTAGCATTTTTTATCTATTTGTCATGGATCACAAGTGATTCATATTGACTTATTTGAGTAGTTATTAGTCCGAAAGCAAAGTAGCACGATTTGATCAATAGTTAGCCGAAGGACAAAATCTTTTAAAACGGCTTCTCGTGTATCTCCTTAAGTTCATATCTTGGCATAACTCGTTTCACGATTTGAGACCTTTCTCGGACCGATATTTGGCATGTACTTCATACTTCAAATCTTGGGAAGACGTTCTTGAAATTATGGTCTTCTCTTCATATTTTGGAATTTCTTCACTTGACGTTTTTGAGAGATTCTTCATATAGGACCACGACTTCATCATTTTTCTTCAATCTTTACTTTGGATTTTGATATACAACGATCCGCCTCCTTTTCGGACTTGGATATATTTATCCTCATACCTTGTTAGGGTCTTTTTGGATAGACTTTCTCCATTCTTTAGGGGAGTAATTGCTTCTCGTCGTGTGTCTCGATCCTTCATATTGATTTAGGAATAATGATACTTCACATCATCTTTGGATCTTTAGCAAAAATAGAGCTCATCATGCCTTGTTAGGTCCTTTTTGGATAATCGCCAATCTTCGCGTCCCGCTTCAATAAGTTATGCCTTGGCTATGAACTCTATTCAACCCCGAGCAACTTTTAAACGATCTTGCGCTAGAGGCTAAGTAACCTTTCAAATCGTATGACCTTACTTATTGCAATTATGATTTATTCCTAATGCATTGATCTTATGGGAAGAAAAAGCCACAATTAAAAACATATGAGTTTTTGAAAGAACACTTTCATGTTCTACGTTTAGCATGATCACTTGTCTAACTCTATCATTTCTCGTTCTTCACTATATAAAGACCTCTAATTAAAGAGACTCGTGAATACTTAGCCATGCAAGTCAAAATTAAGCCAAATTTGGATTAGCTTTCATTAAGACTATATCAAATCAAAGTTTTGGGTTTTCAAGCCACCTATAGGATCTTGCACTTTCTTGGAATTTTTCAAGTTTAGAGAATGCGTTTTAAAGTTCCCTTGATAAGTGACTTTCTAGAATCAATTATAGGAACTTGCGAAAAGTTCTTGTTCTTAACCCGAATGAATTAAGACTTTCGCGTTTTAAAGCTCCCTATATAAAAGTCTAGCAAAACTTGAATTGAGCGAGTTAAGGAATGTAAATGGCTCCAAATGCCCATCAAGTCAAAAATTAACTCTTATTCTACCCATCGGAAAATATACATTTGTGTCTTAAAAACACTTATGAAAACTAAGAAAAATTTTAAAATTTTGCCATTTTTAGCCTTATTAGCAAAACAAAACATTGAATGTTGGAAAACGTGAGGGCGTAGCAAAGCAAGTACTTATTCACCCCCCCATACTAAAAGTAAACATTGTCCTCAATGTTTCGAGTCTAAAGGTGGAGCACCCCCATACTAGAGACGAAGAGTCGAATGCTTAGGATCTAGCATGGAAAGGGTGATCAACAATATATCTAAAGCCGTTTATTAAGTATGCTAAAAGATAATTGTTAGAACAATAAAGGATATGTCATGGAATCGTGAAAAACTTCTTCAAACGAATGATGGAGGCTCACGTAAACGAACACGAGAGTCTTCAATCGTAGATGATGATGATGATCTAGATAACACAATTACAAACAACCACGAGACAACGAGTTGGAAGGGTACAAGTCCCCTTATTAGTGAATATAAAAGATAAGCATGGGATTTCCCCCACGAGGCACCTCGTTTTTTGATTACCGAGTCATGAGCTCGACTCGATCCCCTCAAAATGTGAACATTTAGGGAAAATCATGGTATGGTCAATTTTTGATGGGGCTTACATGATAAACAAGGCCCAAAAAGCAACCGGTATAAAGGACTAAGTCCTTAAATGATGCAAAATACCGGGGTCGAAGATGGCGTTCTCGTTTTCATTGGAAAAACAAATTAACGCCACTTCAACATGTGCCATAAACTCAAAGAGTTTGAAGAAAAGAGATGAGAAGTAGAAGGGTGGGACAATTGGTAAGACAAACTTTTGAGCTACTCGAGGTAGACTCGCACCAAGCAAATAGAAAGATTTTTCATTTATTGCATCGGTGGAAGACCGAGATTTCCCTTTATAAGAAATTCCGGGATCGAATATCTCGTCCTCGGTGGACAAGGATGAGGGAACATAAGGGGCTTCCCCCATACTAGAACCACACAAAGCATCGTCAAAAGGAGTAGACGAGCTTGTAGTACTCAAAACATGTGGTGATGACGGAGTTAGATTTGTAGAAAAATCAATTAAATCACTTTTAAGATCTTTTCCTTTTTTATCTTTTAAACTCTCCTTATGAAAACCCTTTTTGATTATGTCGAAAATATTCGGTGTTTCTAAGACGATGTTAGTCACACTAAAAATTCTCACATTTTGAAACCGTTTTGGTTTTGGTGGTGGCAAGTTCTCAAAACGTTTATCGACAAAGAAAACTTCCCCATCGGGGTCTACATATTCATCATCCGAAAGATCTTTCGTAGAAACCGGCAACTTATCAACACTTTTCAAGAATGAATGTTCGAGGTGAGGCGAAGGATTTTTTGATTCAAGTATTGATGGTTTCTTCTTTGTAGGCTTAGCACTCATAACCTCCACCGGCGGAGGAAATGGTAAGTTGTTTTTGGCGACATTTCCTAAAACTCTTGGTGAAAATTCTTTGCAAACGACATTGGTTGAATCACCATGGTTTAAAGTTGCAATAGAATAGACATGAGAAAGATTGGAGTTTTGTGTTGCATTGATGACAAGTTCTTCCTCATTGAAACGAAGGGTGATTTTTCGAGCATGAACATCGATAAGTGCTCTTGATGTATCCAAAAATGAACGACCCAAAATGAGAGGAACTTTTCGATCGATGGGAATGTCTACAACGATAAAGTCAACGGGATAGTAAAACTTTCCGACTTTAACGAAAACGTCCTCGGCTACTCCACATGCTAAAATCGTAGAATGATCGGCCATCTCGATAGACATTTTCGAAGGAGTAAGAGCCGGAAGTGAAAGCGATTTGAAAATCTCGAGAGGCATTAAATTAATACTAGCGCCAAGATCGGCCAAGGCGTAGCATTCCTCCATATCTTGTATAGCACACGGAATCAAAAATTTACCGGGATCACCGACTTTTTGTGGTATGCGGCTTAGAAAAACCGATGAACAACTAGACGATTGTTGTAACTTCTCTTTGTTGTTAAGCATACTTTTGAAGTTTGCGGCAAATCGAGGCATCATGATAAGAGCGTCGGCAAAACTTATGTTAAAGTGTAAATCACGAAACATTTTCATAAATAGCTCAAATTGATAATTGTTCCTTTCTTGTGCTTTCTCTTTGTTTTGTCTCGAAGGGTAGGGTAAAGGTGGTGTGGGTTGGTCATTAGGCAACGGCCTTGGAAACTCGGGTTCCACAATTGGTATTGGTTCAACCGTAGGTGTGGTTTGAGCGGTACTTCGTGGGATTGTAATGTGCTCCTTTTCGACCATCACCTCGGGTTCTTTCTCGATTTCCTTCTCCTTAGAAGTACTTGTACGAGAGATTGGTTCCTTGAAAGTTTTACCACTTCGTGTAGCAACAACCTTCAATTCTCCCCTCGGGTTGTTAATGGTATCACTAGGAAGACCACCCGAAGAAGAGGGCTTACACATGATTGCTTCAAACATCTTAGCCATTCGGTCCTCAAATTTTGATTGCCTAGCATCCGCTTTTAATAACTCTTGCTTAATCTCATGTTGTCCTAATTCCATCTTTTGTTGGTTTTGTTGAAGACGTTGGACATTTCCTTCCATTTTGTTAGCATGAGTTTTAAGTTCATTAGCAAGTTCATTTTTAAGCTCGTTTTTCAACTCGGATCTTAAACTAATCATCTCACGTTGCATATTGTCAAATTTAGCATCATTTGCTTTTGCATAATCCAAAAATTCTCCTTGCAAATTTTTCGTGTGAGCATTTTGAAAACCTTGTGTAGTGTTTTGAAAATCACGGTTTTGGTTTTGATTAGAGATTTGTCCATTCCCACTTTGATAATAACCTTTGTTGTAGTTGCGTGTGTTGCCTTGGTAATTACCTTGGTTGTTGTTTCGATAATTATTAACATTTTGGTTTGGCGGAGCTTGATTTAGACGAGAACCTTGGCCGTTTTGGTTGTAAGTTCCCGTTGCTACATAAGCACTCGAAGTGTTACCATCCGCGGTAATGCACTCGGAAAGATCATGAGCTCCCCCACAAGATAAACAACTCTTAGCAACCGCTTTAACCGAAGCGGAATTGGAAGCTTCTTGAGCCTTCCAATGGGACATAAGATTAGCAAATCTATCAAAAAACCGATTTTCCTCATTAGCTTCATCATGTAAGGCGTTAATGCTACGAGACGATTGTGACGAAGATGACGAACCCATATTGGGAACACTCGGTGTGTTACGAGGGTTATAAACCTTGGATCTATTTTCAATGATTTGTAAAGCCTCATTTGTCGTCTTGCACAAAAAATTACCACCCGCGGCGGCATTCAAATAATCTCGTTCATGATCATTAAGCCCATTATAAAAAGTATCCACTTGATGCAATTCCGTGAAATCATGGTGTGGACATTCATGTAACATCTCTTTAAATCGTTCCCATGCCATTGAAAAACTTTCATTATTACGTTGCACAAATCGTGAAATCTCATTTTTTAAGTGTGTTGTTTTAGATGGTGGAAAAAACTTGTTCACAAACTTAGAAACGAGATCGGTCCATGTCAAAATCGAATTTGGCGGTTCTTTCTCGAGCCAAATTTTTGCGGGTCCATCCAACGAATATGGAAACAACATCATCTTAATGGCGTCATGTGGAACATCCTTAAATTTGCTTGTGGCGGTGAGACGGTTGAAATTCCTAATGTGGTAATGCGGGTTGTCTTTCTCATGACCTCTAAACTTATTTGCTTGCAACATAGACATTAAACCCGTCTTAATCTCGAAATTCTCCGCAAGGATGGCGGGAATCACAATAGCCTCTCCAAAACCCTCGGTGGGTGCTTGTAGCAACTCCATCATAGTACGATTAGCCATGACGACTTCTTGTTCTACGTTAGGTTCAACAATTGGAGGTTCTTCAACAATCAACGATCCTTGATTTGCTTGTTTTTGAAGACGTTTACGAGCTCGTTTTGCTTGATTACGAGTGATCATAAACTTCACGAAGAATGGGAGGTGAGCAAAGAAGATTCTTTTGGGTGTTTTGTGAATTTTCAATTTTTTTTGTGTTTTTGATGATATTTAATTTTTTTGGATTTTGGTGTATCTTCGTAGACAACAATCTACAAAATCTCTCCTCGAATCAAACTCTTGATTAAAGAAGCCTCAAAGGAATGAAAACGATCACGTGGAGTGAACGCCTTCGAATGACTTTAGAACTTTGGTGAAAACCAAATTGTTCACGAGGGTTTAATCACAAAGAAAACCAAGCAAATATAGTATACGTAATAATATTTTGGGCGGCAAAACCCTCGATTAGCCTTCAATCTCAAAATACTCACAAGCAAGCGGGGAAACGAGGCGGCGCGAAGCACTTAAGAGCCTTTTTCCTTAGGGTATATTTTATAATACCCGCCTTATACCCACCTTATAGTTTGTATTTTTCAAAATCGAGCTTCACGAAAGTATTTATCTATTTTTTCCTTTTCTTTTTGTTTGAGATTCGAATACAATAACTAGGAGATCAAATCCCAATTAAGGTTGTGTTTTCACACTTTTGGAGATATTGTATATTGATTGTGATACTTAATACAATATAGTAATATTTATACAAGAAAAACCAAGAAAACCGATAATACGTGTTAAGGGAGTTCCACTTAACACAAATACTTATTATGGATAATATCAAAAACAAAAGCTTCCAAATTAAAGCACAACACACCTCCCCGGCAGCGGCGCCAAAATGATTGTGGTAAAATACGACTCTTGCTTTAGGAAAAACAAGCAACTAAAAATAGCGGAAAGTATTGAACAAATGATTTTAAGAAAAAAATCAAGTGTTAATGACCCAATCAAATATAAAGAGAGAAAGTTCGTTTCCCAAGGAGGTATATGTGTGTGATTTAACTTGTAGTTATTTGAGATTAATATTGAGAAGAATGGGGATGAAAGGATGAAAAGACGGTTACGTTAAAATTACACTACGACGTAAAAGACGTAAACGTAAAGTCGTGAAAAACTACCAAAATGAAAAATTATACTAAGACCAAAAACAAAATCAATAAAAGATTAAAAGGCTAAAAACAAGTCTTAAATAATATAAACGAAGATAAAAATCCAACAAAGATATTTTAAAACCTTTTATTAATTAAATATTTAATTTTAAATGCTAATTAAAGCCCTAAAATTAAATACAACTAATACAAATGTCTAAAATATGATTTTATTGAATTATTACTTAACTTATATTATTAGAAGACTAAAAAGTAATTTTCTAAAAATTAAAAGCTATTAAAACTATTTTTAAAACTCTAAAAATGATTTAAAATGATTAAAAATTAATTAAACTTAAAATAATTATAAAAATAAATCTAAAAGCTATAAAAATATTCTAAAAATGGAAAAGGTCCTAATTAATGCTAAAGAACTTAAGAAAAATGAAAAATAAAGAAAAACAAAACTTTGAATTTTTAATAATAAAATAATATTAAAATAATAAGAAAAATGAAAAGTTTCTAAAATTAATTCTAAAAAATTTCTAAAATCTTAAAATAATCTAACTAAGATAAAAATGCAAATTAAAACTCCTAAAACCTTTTTTATAATTTTTTAAAAATTATTAAAGTTTATAAAAAAACTTAAAATAATATAAAATTAAAAATTAAAGTTTTTAAAACCAAAACCTAATGTAAACCTCAAAATATTATTTTGAAAACTAAAAATTATTTTTCCTAAAGATTAAAACTCTTTTTTCTATTTTTTAATGATTTTTTAAATTACGGCTAATAAATAAATTCTAGAAAATAATTTAATAAAGGGAAAAATTTAAAACCAATCTAGAAAAATCCCTAAGTCTAATAAGGTCCTAGGAAAAATCAAATAAGCTAAAAACACAAAGTAAATAAGCTGGAAAAGACGAAAATAAGCTACGGCTTATTTATTAAGCTAGAAAGTAAAAACGTGTTAAAAGGGTAATGAAATGAAACTAGAACGTAAAAAGCTATCTAGATTAACGGTAGAACCCTTACTCCTCCAACGAGAGGTCTGGGGTTCGAGTCCTGTTACGGGTATGCTTTTTGCCTTTTTTTCTTTTTTATTTTTTTCTTTTTCCAACCAAACTGACACCTAATAACCTTAATAACTCAACTCAATTACACTTTTTTATGAAGATTGAACCAAGATTGAACTCAAAATGTATCCAGTTCACTTGTTTGAAGAACACAAGTGAAGTTTTTTACATTGTGCAATTTGGATGCCAAGAGGAGCTTGGCTGGGCTTACTTGGTGTTGATTTGTGGAACAAGAGGGCACCCTTGTGCTCTTTGAAGCACAAGGAGTCAAGAACTAGCAGGAAACAATCACCTAGCACACAAAATTCTCACAAATTGATGCACACACAGGCAAATCAAGTTTCTGTGATCTTTTTTTAGGTCTGGTGGTTTGTGCAGCTATTTAGCACCTTAATGAGATTTAGAAATCCAAGTTGAGCACACAATCACTCCCAATAGCACACAAACAAATTCAAACCCTGAATCATCCTATATCTCAACATATTACACAAATCAAGAACCAAATTTCAACAAATCAAGCAGAAATTACTAAGCAGTTTATTTGCTATGCTATTTTCACTTTTTTTCAACAAACTTGCTTAAAACTTGCACCAATCTAAACACATATGAGCCAATACCTTTCTCAACCCTTTCCAATAACTCTAACACGTTTTTTAAATCACAATTAAGATCTCTACCCTGCTAAAACATGAATCCAAACACCCTTTAAAATCTTTTTATGCAACTTTTTCAAATCAACACACTCTAAAACCTATTCAAACTGATCAAAATAGCATCTAACATGCATAACACCATAAAACAACTCTAATCAAACAATTTAAACCTGCAAATAACACTTAGCATGCAAAATCACCACATCACACAATTTCTGAAATTTTAAAAAGGAAAAAGAGTGTTTACCTAAGAACCCTACATCCAGGGCCCTAGTGGATGTAAATCCACCTCCCACAAGGCTGGAGGCCTGTGCAGATCAATAATCAACAGAATATCACCACCTGCTAAGAGAAATCAAACAAGAACACAAGTACAATATTCAATATACTCTTTCTGTTTTACTTTTTCTTTCTTAAAAACTTTTCCAAAACTTTGAAACCTCAAATACTTTTCAAACAAGAACAGGAACACAAAATCCAAGGATTTGTTCCACTTTCACTTCACAAATCTTGGATTTTCTGGAAATAAGAAGAACTTTTCAAAACCTTTTTATGACAAACCTTTTTGAAAATCTTTCACACAAATGATACTTGGAACTCAGAATCAGCAATCAAACATCCCAACTTTTTAATAAACATAAAAGGAATTACAATTTCTTTTAGAAAATACCAAACTTTATATTAAATTTAAAAAACGGAATTACAAGGATGATTGCCAAAAACTGGAACAAGGAAGGATGAACAGGCTCATCTCCTTTTATACTACTCTAAAGACTATTCTAGAATGCTTAAAATCACAAACCCTAATCTAGAAAATCTCAAAAATGCCCTTGACGCGTTTTTGGTGTTGAGGTGTCAAATTTGATCCTGGACGTTCCTTTATGCGTTGGGAGTAAGCAATAAACCATGACTGTTGATTTAGGACACGTCATATTACTTGGAGGCCAAGGTGTGATGTGATTGGTGGAAAGGGAATTTGGGGGTAGGGTCCACAGTGAATGGGGTGAGGGTTTTATGTGTGGGTTTTGTTTCTGCGTGTGGGAATCACACGTGGGCAAGAGTAATTGATTTTTACCCAAGGTTTAAGTGAGGTGAAAACTGGAAGTGAAAAAGATAAACAGTAAGTCTGTTTGATCCGATTTTGGGGGAAAAGGGATGTTAGGCGCGTTTTTTGAGTTTAAATGTTTGAAAGTGACAACTTCAGTCCTTAACCTTCCTTTCTTTTGTCTTTTCTCTTTTAAAACCCATCAGCGCCCAATTAAGCTTATATCAACTTTCACCATTTGGCAATTTTGGCACCAAACTTTCAAAAAGGGTTTTCAAGGGTTCTTTTTGCCATTTTTGAATATTGCAAGGGCTGATTTTGAACATTGTTGATCTTCCAAGGTCTTCTTTGCATTTTTGACTTCATGAGGGACCATAATTGGCAATTTTGAATTGTTGAGGGACTAATCTTGCTATTTCTTCAAAGTTGAAGGACCTTTTTGCAATTTTGACAAACTTAAGGGACCAAACTTGTATTTATTAATATACAAGGGTTTTAAGTGTCATTTCTTCATTCTTGGAGGATCAATCTTGTTTTTCTTCAAGTCTTCAAGGGTATTTGTTGAAAATTCCATGATTAGGGCCCGGTTCTTTGTACGGCTTCGTTTCTCGTGTCCGTTTTTCCTTGTAACTTGTGATCTTTTGTCTTTTTCACGATATCCATACCTAAAATACACAAGTAAACAAACACAATCATATATATGGTATTTTATGACATTTTTATGCATTTAAAGCCCAAAAAGGACGATGAGATCATGTATAAATGCCATCTCATCAGGATGTTTAATGGGTGTTTGTTCTTGGCCGTGCCTAAACCGAACACGAGAGGGTCTCGGTTTGGCTACATGACCACCACCGAGACCATATGGCCCCGGTTGGTTGGTGTGGGTCCCACGGCAGCATCAAGACAAGGGTGACCCCGATTTGGTTTGGGGTATGGTGTCGATTTCATGTCCGGTTCATGGTTCTTAGTCAAGATCCGGTTCACGGTGTATTTTTAGAGTTTTATTTTTATGATCTTATGTTAAAATTAAATTAATAACATGACATGATTAATTTAATAACATGACTTAGGTTATATTAATTATAAAAATCATGAAATTAATAACCTAATTATTTTATATTTTTAAGACTTATAATTAATTAATTATTTAAAAACCATGGTTATAATTAATTAATTAACATGACTTAGGTTATATTATTAATAAATAATAATACATTTTTTAACCTAAGTATTTAACTTTATTTAATTAAAAACAAGTTATACTTTAATTAAATATTTTAACCTATAGTTTATTTTAATTACATGAAATAATTAATAAACTATACCTTATATCATATGACTTAGAAAATAATCATGAAAACACTTAGGCTTATATACTTAGCTTATTTAACCAGCTTAATTCTAATTATGGAAACTTCTATTTTTAGAAACTTATTTAAATAAGGCAGCTAATCTATTTATGGAAACTTTCTATTTTTAGAAACTTATTTATTTTAGGCAGCTAATCTATTTATGGAAACTTATTTAATTAAGGCAGTTGATCTATTTATGGAAACTTTCTATTTTTAGAAACTTATCTATTTTAAGCAGTAATTCTATTTTTGGAAACTTTCTATTTTTGGAAACTTTCTATTTTTGGAAACTACCTATTTTTGGAAACTTTCTATTTTTGGAAACTTTCTATTTTTGGTAACTTTCTATTTTTGGAAACTTTCTATTTTTGGAAACTTTCTATTTTAGGAAACCTGCTATTTTTGGAAAGTTACTTAATATTACACAGTAAGTATAATAATACATGAAATACCAGAAATACTTAATCAGAGTAAGCAAAATATAAGATAAACACAGTTTAAGGCTTAAAACAGTAAAACATGATAAGAACATATAAAATAAGCTAAGACATGACATATAACCAGCTACTTATTTAGTAAGCAGATACTTATTCATGTATGTATTTATGTAGCCTTAGTGATACGGAAGTAGGATTCCTCTCAGTTCATCTTCTTCGTTCACTGGACATAATGTACGGATTCCCGTCCTTTCAGTAGGGACATTCTTTCCTTATTAGGATTCCTCGTATGCAGCCAACTGTTTTCCCAGTATTTGTTTTATATGTTTTTGAATTGCTTATGTTTAATTAGAATACCTAAAGCCATATACATGCATGACCAATTTCACCTAGTTATGGAGGTACCATAACCATAACATTAGAGGCACTGATGTTATGACTTCACCACGGCGGAGTGATTGCTCGTGGCGTCCCTTCAGCTTTTGGCCATTTATATTATATTTATCATGTGGGGCATATGGGTGCATCCTAGTTACATGTTTTTAGTCAGGATTTCATGGTGAATTTGGTGTGTGCCTTGCATCCTTCACAAGTAGCTGATCCCTCCTACCCAGAACCAGTATATTAAATTAGAGGCAGCCCCTCTAATTTGCATGATGAGGTCACCCCTCCAAGTATTCATGCACGGTGGATTTTCATGACCTATATTGGCTAATGGTAAAATATGTTAAACAGTTTTCATAAGATAAACATAAGGCTTTTCAAACTATAAAACCAGTTTTATGAACATGTTCCAGGTTTTCCAGGACTTATACATTTCCGCTGCTATTAAGTCTTTATTATGCTTAGTCATTCATACTATGTCTATATCCGTGCACTGAGCGTTTTGCTCAGCCGTTACTTTCCTTTCCATGTCCCAAAACGGCAGGTACCCTAGGTAAGACTCGAGCATTTGGAGGACGTGCATAGGATGGAAGCTGCTAGAGACTTCTTTTCCTTCTTGCCTTCATATACTTATGCTTGCTTAGTCTTTCATTCATTTCTTTTACTTTATTATGTTTTGGGCTTATGTTTGGGAACCGATGTTTGATTCCGGTTATCCCTATGGTCATGTAATGTTTCAGACATTTTTCCTTTGTATGCTTTGATGACACGCCATAATTACGCGTGACATTCCATTTATCAAAATGGGGTGTTACAATTATGATATCAGAGGCAAGGCTTCGACCTGTAGGCTCTAAAACTCGACCAGTGACTAGTGGGTAGTCACCAGGAGCTTCCTAAGCCAACGTTTTTTATTCCACGTATTGATGTTTTCAGCGCATTGTTGTTTTAACCATGATGTTTTCAGCACCTTGAGGTTTTAACCTTGATGTTTTCATCGATATTGTTTTACAAATATGGATGGACAACCGTCATTCATATTTAGTTATGTGTCATTGTTTCATGCATAATGTTCCTCGTGAACTGTGGCTATGTGGACTGAACCCCAGTAGTTCATAATTAGTCATATAAAAAATTTTCTGATAAGTTTGGACAGATAAGTTTCATTTATTTATGTTTCATGTATCATTGTTGCAGGGATTATGACTAAGTAATGGTTGGTACAAGCCTGGCCCTATTTAGTCGCATGTGCTTTTATCGAAACTTTTAACTTTGGGACCGACCCATAGGCGTCCCCTCGCCATGTCTTTTGTTTTGGGACCGACCCATAGGCGTCCCCTCGCACATATAAAAGGTTTTTATAAACTAACATTACGCATTCATGCACTGTTTTCATGCATAAAATTTTTTCTCATGATTTATTGGCATAAAATTTTTTTCATGTCCCCTCATAAGTTACTATGTTTTTATGTCAAGTATGTTTTCATACTGTCATGGTTAACTTTGGTTTCATGCTGATTATGTTATACACTCCTTCATGATAGATGGTTTCATGTTTCTTCATGATAATTCCGTCTTCATGTTGATTATGTCTTACGCCTCTTTTGTTATTTACGTTGTCCTGCAAGACATTGTTAGATTTCATTGAATCCTGCTTTCGTGATAGTCATGGTTAGTTTTCATTGATCATGCTGTCAGGCAAATCATCGTTGAATTTGGTGTAACCACACTTTAACTTTTCCGTTACAACCAGAATGATGTCTATGGTAATACTGTCAGGTTATCATGATGGTTTTCCTAACCGTTTAACCGGTATACTTTCCTTAAATCATGACAAATGATCGACCCCATACCGATCATTTCATGTGCATTCAACGTGTACTCCATGTACCGTGTTCCATGTGTATTACACGTACCTAAATCCATGTATATTTCACTTGTAATATTGCACGAGTATTCGCTAGTCGATTCTGAATCATCTCAGGCATATGTCCACTTGCTAACACTCTACAAATTGTTGATGCCGCCTATAGCTTGGAGATGTTACTAAAGGTTGATGCTGCTGACGTTCGGAGACGCTACGAGATACTGATGTTGTTCACAACCGGGAGATCCTACAAGACGAAGACAAAGGCATCAGAGCAAAGCAATTGGACGAGAAGATGCTTCACCATCAGACGATTCCCATCAATCATTGTCCCTAATTCTTAGTTACATGTCACACGTCATTCGACTTTCATTTCAGCCATATGAGTGCAAACCGGTACCAGCCGGCCACTCAGCTGAATAGTACATGAATCACGGTCATGAGAATGACCATCAAGGAAACTGACAAACAGGACGATAGTAACCACTACTATGACAACAACTATCCTAGAAAATGCAACCGAGGCTCTGGCCGCGGACGTGATCAGACATACAAAGGATCCGTAGTCCAACCGATCCACCAAGTCTGGCATAATCACCTAATATTGTAGTTCTATTGTTACGTCTCGAGACACATGTCAAGACATCAGTCAAGACACATGTCTCACGTATACTTTCTGAAGACACATGTCAACACATCAGTCAAGACACATGTCTCACGTATACTTTCTGAAGACACATGTCAAGACATCAGTCAAGACACATGTCTCACGTATACTTTCTGAAGAAACATGTCAAGACACCAATCAAGACATATGTCATGCTTACACTTCCAAGAAACGAGTCAAGACACATGACTCACGTCCAACTATGGAACATTTTTAAGAAATTCAGGGTACCCTCCAAGGGTATATCCATTTTGTTGTGCCATGTATTAATCATGTGACAATCCGTCAATTTATGGTCAATATTTTATTCTCAATATTTATATGAAAATATTATTTTATGAACTCACTTATTTTTGGGAAGAAATTTGGATTTACGTCTTGGAGTAGCATCGACTACGTCTAAACCGGAGGATTCAACGTTAAGTGCTTACGTTTACATACACCGTCTTTGGTGACAGTCCGACATTTCAGAAAATAAATTTATCCGTGAATATTATTTTGGAGTTTTAAATTTGTGTTGGTTCATAAACTCACAAATTTACGAGAAGAGATTAGGACTTACGATTTTATTTTAACGTCCTTTACGACTAAACCGGAAACCCTAGGATTACGTATTTACGTTTTCGAACTCCGTTTTTGATGAAACAATTTTTATTAGATTCGATTTGTGCCGTTGATTCATAATTTATAAAAATGTTTTTCGTGAAACGACCCGAGGGCACGCAAATCGAGGAAACTAGAATCGAGGAGTACCCGTAAATTAGTGGAGATGAGACAAGTGGGACACTTGTCCCACCCCCACTAAATAAAATGGCAAGAGTAAGCCAACACATCTCATGATGTGTCAACATTGTAGCAACTAAGCTAACAAGTGTTAGCTTAGCTTAAAAGCTACTCCACTTAACCTCAAAAACCACTAGCTTTCTCCTTTCCACCATTTCATACATGCAAAACCACTCTCAAAACTCACACACTCTTTCCTTCTCTCTCTATGTGAACGTCCCATACCACCCTCCTATCACCATTTTCATCAAATTTTAACCATAAACAAAGGCTATAATCAACATATGTTGAAGCCTACTTGAAAAGATGAAGATTAGAGGTGATTATAACATGTGAAAAGGAGTTTTCATGGAGGTCTTTGGGCTGATTTTCAAGAAGAAGTTTAGGGCTGATTTCGTGGAGGTGTTCATCCATTTGAAGGACCCAAGAAGTTTCATTGCTAAAGTTGAAGATTTGATAACAAGAACCAAGTCTTATTCATCAAAAACCTCATCTTTTCATCACTAATGGTGGTATAAAGATTGTTCTTCCTATCCTTTTGTTAATTTTGATTATGTAATCATGTATTTTCTTATTAAATGTATATATGTATGATGATATATGATGATAAAAATATTGTGTGGGGATTTGGTGTTGATCATCATGGGTAAAAAGATGAAAAACTATATGTAAAAAGGTTAAAATCATGCTTAAAATGATGGCTGTATAAAACAGTAAAGAACCATGTCATGAACTGATAAAATGGCATAGATTAATGGATATACAGTAAGTAATATGTCTTGTACACATGTGAGAGTTGGCCATGCAATGGAATCATTGTAATGAGTGAGATATGATCAAAACAAGTTTAAGGTACAAATCTGAGTTCACTGTTTTGGACGATTTTTGGAAAATACTTAGAAGATGATTCAACAGTAGCTATAGAAGAGTTAAATGGAGCACATATCATTTAGTTTATGTGATAAAAATTTGAGCTTCTATCTCCATATAGAACTCTAGATATGGCAGTTTTGGTGAAAGTGAAGATAAAAATCAGATTTTGGAAATTAAAGTATAATACTATTATATAAGCACTCAAAATTTAATAGTATAAAATGTAAAATAAAAACCCACTAACTTATGGATTTTATTTATATAAGTATGTAAAAGGTTAAATAAGTGGACATTTTATAAAAATGGTAACTTGTTAAGTTTTATAAGTTATAAAACTATAAACTTGATTTTTACGACTTTTTCGGCTATCGCCGTAAAATTAACGTTTTTGTTAAATAAAACTTAGATGGTTGGACCCGTCTAATGTAAACTTTATAAAACTTATATACTGATATATAAACATGTATAACAAGTAAAAACCGATAAAACCCGAACTATAGGACATACGGACATTAACGAGCTAAGTAAACATATTGGACTAATAATTGGACTAAATAAGTTAAACTCTTATAAAAAGAACTTATTGGGCTTAACCCATTTGGGCCCAACTTGTAAAGTTTAAATACTGATAATATAAGTACAAAATGGATTAAAACAAGTTAAAGAACTTATAATAGGCTTATTGGACCTAAAACATGTAAACAAGTTAAACTAGTAAACTAGTATAAAAGTTATCGACACATAACATTAAAATGAGTGAATGAGAATATATAAACCCACTTGATCATCATATATATATAATCATCATATGTATACATAATTGTTATTTTTATAAAGTCATTGGACATGAGTCTAAGACGAGTATTATTTGTCTAGGTTTCCGTGATTGAAGCACGTACCGTACGTCCGAATTGCCGATAACCCGCCTTCCCACATCAACGTGAGTTCATAGCCTCGCACTCTTTTAAATACTTTTATAAAATGATTTGTAAACCCGCGAGGGAGATAAAATGTTAGTTTTTATAAAATAGGACACCATTTGTCCTGATTGTTTGTTTATTGATTTGGACCCGAATGATTGTATGACCCGATTGTATGACCCGATAAATGATTAAAGGAACCGATAGATGAAATTAAATGGATTATTAAAGTTAGGTTATGTCACTAAAAGTCCCATTAGCATGAATTGTGAACTACCGGGATTTGGTAGACGCTTGTGCATATAATAGTACTATTTGGGGACGATCACCCCAGTTCGCGCCTTGACGGTTGATCCCCGTCGTGCCACATTGATTGGTAAGCGAATTTATGTATGAGAAGATTTCCATAGCGTGACCTTTGTGACGACACGCTACTTTAGATGGGCAAGTTGAGTATCGGGTTAGCTACCCGTTATTGGTTTAGTAAGGTAACAATGTCATGCGGCTTATAATAATCCAAAATTAACGAAATACTACCAGACGCTCCAAATTACGAGGTATTGCCTGACTAGAAATACAGGGTCATACTATTGATATTATGTTTGTGTTTTGGTTCTCATAACCATATTCATATAACGGATTTTATTTTCATACAACGTCATAAGACGTATTGTACGATGTTTTTACGACATTGGCTCGTATAATGATTTTTTAAGGCAAACGCCTATATTATGATTTTGATGAAGATTTGTATCAAATGACTTTGGCTATTTTATGGCCTATTAAAATGATTTGTACAAAATGATTTTCAGTAATAATTTTATACTGATATTATATTGATGGATTTTATTAAACTCTATGAATTCACTCGGCGTTATCGCTGACCTTTTCTTTTAACATGTTTTATCTCAGGTACTTGAAGGTAATTCTCGGGAAGACGACAAGAATTCATGGCCCGCACCTAAACAATATTTTCCATTCAAATGCTTTGTAAAACCTGTATTAAAAATAATGACTTGGGACCTATGTAACTTTGATATTTATGAATGGAAATGCTTTAATATTAAACGACGCGATTTTTTTAAGCGTTGTCTATGATGTGAGTAATGTGCTATCCCGTAACACCAACTAGTCTTCCGCTGTATTGAGTTGTATAAATTTGGAGGTGTTACAGTTTGGTACCAGAGCTCTCGTTATAGAGAACGAAAGATTTTTAAAACCAAGGTTTTGAATAAACCATTTCAAAATCTTTTAATTATAAACATTTTTCTAAAAAAAAATGTCTAAAAATCTTTTGACTATAACGGCGCCGAAGAATTCCCGAGTTACCGACAAGGCCAGACTGAGAAGTGTTATTTTAATATATATATAACTTGGATTATATATATATGATGTAATTTGATTACATGATTGTTTGATGATTATTTTGATATTTATACGCGGTATTTATACGACGTAGATTGTCACAATGTACCCTAAATCCCCTAGTAAATTAATCGAAGTTATTCTCGTAGGAATTCTAGCTATCCTAGATCTAAACCAATTTGTGGATATTTATGATCCCAATAAATGGTTGATATTCGTAGAAATATAGATATTAGTTGATGGCGATACTGAAAAAGAATTGGCGAGATTAAATCCGATATCGATGTCATGACGATCTTTCCTTATAGAGTGGAGTTTTACAAAACGTTATCACCTGGAAAGATGTCATCTGATTCGTTGTCATCCAATTCTTAAATTTGAATTCGATAGGGTGAATGTTGCACTTGAGGCTGTCAATGGAACCATTACCCAGAAGCCTCATGCCACTAATACCTTTCCGAGAAGTTTAATTGAATGATCGAGTCATTTCATGCTAGTGACTCATTTGATATTTGTTGTTGTAAGAGCTAATAGGATTGGAAATTAAGTGTTGATTCATATTGAGATTGTATTGCCTTTACAAGGCCGAAGAATAAGGTTGTAAGTATTGGAGAATGAGTTAGAATATCGCATTGAGTATAAGTTGATTGAAACTTGAATAAAGTAAAACTTAACCTGTATGGAATATGATTGTTAAAAGGAAGCCGTTAAGTTCTGTGATGGAATTATAAGGTATTAATTGATTGTAGGTTCGTGTTAAAGGTTGTTCCTAGGCCATTGTCCACTAATGAGGATGCCCAGTGTCCAATAAATAAATTGAAGAAATCTTCTTCTGAATTGAGACCGATGGATCTTTCGGGACATGTGGAACACCTAATGACTCTTGTAGATTAGTATTCATTGTGGTATTTTTTAAAAATCCCTAACTTAACTGAGATATCAGTTGGTAGGATGAGTTTTGAGAATTGTATGACATAGTGACATGTAATGTGTTACGGTACAATTTTGACTTGTTTGTGATTAGTGAAAAGACTACCTTTGATTGCTAAATTCTACATGTATCGATGTTATCTATCCTTTCTTGCTTCTTCCTAATGCTCGCATTAGTGATGCAACCATTGAACAAGTAGTCATCTTGAATTGAGTTACGTTGTGGATTATTCTTCTTGAGTGCCATCGAGGTCATGAACCTCATGATTATTTGGCTAAGCTCATTTCCTATCATATTGTAGTTAGTTCTTGGTGAACAACTCTCCATCACTCTTTTGCAGATCACTGATTGTTTTTATAAGATAAAACAGTATCCCTTGATAAAAGATTGGATTTTCATCACCATATGGATTATTTAAAGTGAGATTTATAAATGATTGTTATTGAAATGAAGTTGTTTATAAAACACCTTGGAAAACTTAATTGTTTTCATAACAAGGAAAATCTTTGTAAATTTATTTTGATTCTTATTTAAGAATTAAGCATGTAAATGTTTTTATTATAAACATGATGATAAAGTTTTGACGAACTGAGTATTGCATCGTTAATCTTGAAATTGTATATAGTTGCGCGCCTACATACAATTTGGAATGGACAATGCAAGACTGATTAGTAGTCACCATAAAACTAATAAATAAACACTACATTTTCTTTGAAGATTGTGAAAGATTAAAATGAGATATGCAAGAAGTGAAAAATAGGGACATAGTGTTAGGGACACCTACATATGTGCCTGTAGCATCTATTCTTCTGAGTTGAATTTACTCATCAGTGGAAATTGTATTATTTGACAATTGACAATTCTTTCTTGTCCAATTCTCCCGTAGTGAGATTCTTAGGAAAAGTATTTGATTATCGAGTGTTGATACCCGACTGGATGTATTGACGTTCTTATCATTTCTTATGATTTGATTCCATTTGAATGACCTGGGTAACGATCCGAGGAGCTTTCGAATGCGTACTCAAATTATGAAAACATGGGATATATTCATATTCATTAAATGTTTTCATCTGTATCTGATTTGAAATTCCCTCGCATAGATTATGCGTTGACCTTACTCTTTTAATAGTAGTTGTGTCTCCATATATCCTTGAACTTGTGAAGGATTATGAGTTATTATTCGTCTTTTGAGAAGTTCACATCTTATCGACGGCAATAAAACTGGAAAGTTGATAGTGCCAGTAGAATGGATTGATTGATTATGACATGACGACATTGTCTTAATTGATGGGAACTCAAGTATAATTCCCCTAAATGATAAGATGTTGATTATCAAAAGTGATCTAAATAATTCTTGATGGATAACCATATCCTGTATTTAGACTTGAAATTATACCGTGAATGGTTGTGAATTAGTCATAGATATTGTAATCTAGAAGAACCTAATATGAATTTATTAAAAGATGTTTATCTTATCTAAAACTTTAGGAGGTATTTGTTGGTGAATTACCTAGACTTTCGCCCTTAAGACAAGTTGAAATTGGTATTAATTATATTCTCGGTGCTGCACCTGTGGCTTGTGCATTGTACGTCAGCACCATCTAAATTAAAGGAATTACCGTACAACTGAGAGAGTTGTCGGAGAAAGATTTTATTATACCAAACCTGTCATCATGAAGACCTATGGTGTTATCATTCCTTATATTTATAGATTATTGTGACTGAGTAAATTGACAATCGAAAACGATATCCATAACTCGAAATGGAAGATTTGTTCGATCATTTACAAGGTTCTAGCGTATGTTTTAAAGATTTGATCCACGGCATGGTTATTATCAACTTCGCATCTGCGAAGAAGATTATTTATTCCAATCATTACATCCCGAACTTGTGATGAACATTATGAGTTTCACGTGATGTCGTTTGGATTGACTAATACACATGTAGCATTCATAAATTTGGTGAATCACGTGTGTAGAATGTAATTTGATAAATTCATGCTTGTGATCATTAAAGACTATTTGTTTGTTTACAAGGATAAGAATGAGTTAATAATTATTTATAGATTGCCCTGAATTGACCGAACAATTAAAAATTGTACCTTGAATATTTAACATAAGACTTAAAACTTAATCCTTTACATAGAATGACCGTTGGATTAATAATGGTAAGATGTATGCATATAGACTCTTCAAAAATTAAGAGCCGTTTTAAGACTTTGGGTTTTACTAAAAAGAAAAATGGAATTATGTTTTGAGAGATATTTTAACAAATGATTTTTAAGGGATTATTCCCTTATACACAAACCATTTAACTAAACTTCTGTTTAGGGGTAAATGTTTGTGTATACTTCTAGACAACTTAAGAAGAATTAAGGAAACCATTTAAACCATGACTTAAAATTTGAAACGACAATTTTTGCTTTTCAAACTAAGAAAATTTTTACTACAGTATAACCAAAGATTTTTCGAACAATTACGGATCTTATTAAATATTTTGGATAAATCAACGAAAATCTTGTTAATTAAATTCAAATTTATTTTGAACATTTTATATAATTGGTCGAACTAAGAAATTTAAAATCTTTATGTTTACATTTCATAAAAATTGAAAATTTATTATTTAATTAATTGTAATAATTATCGACGCTTTAAACGCCGGATTGAGAAAAAAAAAACTGATAAAAATGATAGATGAGACGAAACTAAAACATAGAAAATGTGAAGAAATAATTTTTGAATAAATACGGACATGATAACTATTTCACTAGGAAAGTGAACGTAATTACTGACGCATAATATAGAAAGAATATTTGAGTGAATTGTGGACATGACAATTATATCATCATGAGAAGTGAATATAGATACCGATGCATTATGTAGAAAAGATAAAGAACCAGTTAGGACATGTTCCTTAATAATGAAGGTGCAAAATAAATTGCCGAACAATTTAAAAATAGCCGATGATTGTAAAAAGGATAATATAAAAAATAAAAGGGGTTCTCGGCTAATGTGAACCATTAGAATTGAGAAGCCGATAGCGTCAAATGTTTTAAAAACCACCTGTGGTTGCCTAAATATGGAAAATTGTGAGATATAGTTATATTGGAATTTGTAAGTATAAGTATTATATGTATGTCATTTTTGACTAAAAGTATCTTTGTCTGAAGAAGTTGTACTGATGACGAATTATGAAGGCAGACATCGCCTCATACATTAGTAAACGTCTAGCTATTGCAAAGGTCATCATCTGAATTTGATTCGATTTGGGTCATCGTCAACAGACTGACCAAATCTGCTAATATCATTCCCGTTAATGATAAATGCAAAAGAGTTATGTAAACATAGTGTGCCTGTATCAAACATCTATATCAAGATCCTCGCTTCGCAACTAATTTCTAGAGATTTGCTCAGAAATCATTGAGAACGATCCTTGATGAGAGTACTATGTACCACCCCAAATCGAAGGGGCGAGGTAAAGTAACGATACAAGGTAATATAAGTACTGTTTTATGTTTGAATGATTGACCTTTGGTAATAGACCGTATAATCGTTTTCCTTTGGAGAGATTATCATTGATAATCATCGTGTTAGGATCGAGATCTAATCTTGTTAGGATCTAAATCTTAGAGCATCTGTAAGCAAGAGTTGAGATGGAGACACCTGACATACACCCATTGTGAGTTGGACATGTCTTTTAGGTTTAAGGTTTCCTCTGATGGCGAACCTAACCTTACAAAATACTTGACCCGCGAGACCTGAATTGATTGATGAAATTAGGATTTGATTATTGACAGCCGGTAGTGGGCAAGAGGTTATGTGAATATGAAATGTAGATCTTGAAGTGCCAAATGGGTAGCGAAATTATGCCACAATTTTTAACCTTGGAAAATGAATTCATGATCTGACAAATCATGGGATATAAGTCCCCGTTGTATGGGACCATTGAGATGATGTAAAAGTTGGGATTGAAAGGCACATAAGCTGGATCTACCCTAGGACTTCAAGAACTGCGTGAATTATGTTTCGTAAATCGAACTTGATGGAATATCTATCAAGTGAAAATTTGATTGTTCTTAGTAAAGCTTAGATCGACGAAAAGTTGCATTCATCAGAAACCCGTGAACATCATGGATAGAGAAAGTAAGTCAACATTTAGCCTGATCTTATTCCCGTAGTTATGTTTGATGAAACTCGCGTATTATAATGGATTACACTTGTGAGAAAAGACCGAATGTGGAGGAAATACCCACATGGCTTTAACTCTATAAGAAGCCAGTAGTAAGGTAAGATGATCTTTGAGGACAAAGATCCTGTTTAGGGGTAAATGCTGTGACAATCCGTCAATTTATGGTCAATATTTTATTCTCAATATTTATATGAAAATATTATTTTATGAACTCACTTATTTTTGGGAAGAAATTTGGATTTACGTCTTGGAGTAGCATCGACTACGTCTAAACCGGAGGATTCAACGTTAAGTGCTTACGTTTACATACACCGTCTTTGGTGACAGTCCGACATTTCAGAAAATAAATTTATCCGTGAATATTATTTTGGAGTTTTAAATTTGTGTTGGTTCATAAACTCACAAATTTACGAGTAGAGATTAGGACTTACGATTTTATTTTAACGTCCTTTACGACTAAACCGGAAACCCTAGGATTACGTATTTACGTTTTCGAACTCCGTTTTTGATGAAACAATTTTTATTAGATTCGTTTTGTGCCGTTGATTCATAATTTATAAAAACGTTTTTCGTGAAACGACCCGAGGGCACGCAAATCGAGGAAACTAGAATCGAGGAGTACCCGTAAATTAGTGGAGATGAGACAAGTGGGACACTTGTCCCACCCCCACTAAATAAAATGGCAAGAGTAAGCCAACACATCTCATGATGTGTAAACATTGTAGCAACTAAGCTAACAAGTGTTAGCTTAGCTTAAAAGCTACTCCACTTAACCTCAAAAACCACTAGCTTTCTCCTTTCCACCATTTCATACATGCAAAACCACTCTCAAAACTCACACACTCTTTCCTTCTCTCTCTATGTGAACGTCCCATACCACCCTACTATCACCATTTTCATCAAATTTTAACCATAAACAAAGGCTATAATCAACATATGTTGAAGCCTACTTGAAAAGATGAAGATTAGAGGTGATTATAACATGTGAAAAGGAGTTTTCATGGAGGTCTTTGGGCTGATTTTCAAGAAGAAGTTTAGGGCTGATTTCATGGAGGTGTTCATCCATTTGAAGGACCCAAGAAGTTTCATTGCTAAGGTTGAAGATTTGATAACAAGAACCAAGTCTTGTTCATCAAAAACCTCATCTTTTCATCACTAATGGTGGTATAAAGATTGTTCTTCCTATCCTTTTGTTAATTTTGATTATGTAATCATGTATTTTCTTATTAAATGTATATATGTATGATGATATATGATGATAAAAATATTGTGTGGGGATTTGGTGTTGATCATCATGGGTAAAAAGATGAAAAACTATATGTAAAAAGGTTAAAATCATGCTTAAAATGATGGCTGTATAAAACAGTAAAGAACCATGTCATGAACTGATAAAATGGCATAGATTAATGGATATACAGTAAGTAATATGTCTTGTACACATGTGAGAGTTGGCCATGCAATGGAATCATTGTAATGAGTGAGATATGATCAAAACAAGTTTAAGGTACAAATCTGAGTTCACTGTTTTGGACGATTTTTAGAAAATACTTAGAAGATGATTCAACAGTAGCTATAGGAGAGTTAAATGGAGCACATATCATTTAGTTTATGTGATAAAAATTTGAGCTTCTATCTCCATATAGAACTCTAGATATGGCAGTTTTGGTGAAAGTGAAGATAAAAATCAGATTTTGGAAATTAAAGTATAATACTATTATATAAGCACTCAAAATTTAATAGTATAAAATGTAAAATAAAAACCCACTAACTTATGGATTTTATTTATATAAGTATGTAAAAGGTTAAATAAGTGGACATTTTATAAAAATGGTAACTTGTTAAGTTTTATAAGTTATAAAACTATAAACTTGATTTTTACGACTTTTTCGGCTATCGCCGTAAAATTAACGTTTTTGTTAAATAAAACTTAGATGGTTGGACCCGTCTAATGTAAACTTTATAAAACTTATATACTGATATATAAACATGTATAACAAGTAAAAACCGATAAAAACCGAACTATAGGACATACGGACATTAACGAGCTAAGTAAACATATTGGACTAATAATTGGACTAAATAAGTTAAACTCTTATAAAAAGAACTTATTGGGCTTAACCCATTTGGGCCCAACTTGTAAAGTTTAAATACTGATAATATAAGTATAAAATGGATTAAAACAAGTTAAAGAACTTATAATAGGCTTATTGGACCTAAAACATGTAAACAAGTTAAACTAGTAAACTAGTATAAAAGTTATCGACACATAACATTAAAATGAGTGAATGAGAATATATAAACCCACTTGATCATCATATATATATAATCATCATATGTATACATAATTGTTATTTTTATAAATTCATTGGACATGAGTCTAAGACGAGTATTATTTGTCTAGGTTTCCGTGATTGAAGCACGTACCGTACGTCCGAATTGCCGATAACCCGCCTTCCCACATCAACGTGAGTTCATAGCCTCGCACTCTTTTAAATATTTTAATAAAATGATTTGTAAACCCGCGAGGGAGATAAAATGTTAGTTTTTATAAAATAGGACACCATTTGTCCTGATTGTTTGTTTATTGATTTGGACCCGAATGATTGTATGACCCGATTGTATGACCCGATAAATGATTAAAGGACCCGATAGATGAAATTAAATGGATTATTAAAGTTAGGTTATGTCACTAAAAGTCCCATTAGCATGAATTGTGAACTATCGGGATTTGGTAGACGCTTGTGCATATAATAGTACTATTTGGGGACGATCACCCCAGTTCGCGCCTTGACGGTTGATCCCCGTCGTGCCACATTGATTGGTAAGCAAATTTATGTATGAGAAGATTTCCATAGCGTGACCTTTGTGACAACACGCTACTTTAGATGGGCAAGTTGAGTATCGGGTTAGCTACCCGTTATTGGTTTAGTAAGGTAACAATGTCATGCGGCTTATAATAATCCAAAATTAACGAAATACTACCAGACGCTCCAAATTACGAGGTATTGCCTGACTAGAAATACAGGGTCATACTATTGATATTATGTTTGTGTTTTGGTTCTCATAACCATATTCATATAATGGATTTAATTTTCATACAGCGTCATAAGACGTATTGTACGATGTTTTTACGACATTGGCTCGTATAATGATTTTTTAAGGCAAACGCCTATATTATGATTTTGATGAAGATTTGTATCAAAGGACTTTGGCTATTTTATGGCCTATTAAAATGATTTGTACAAAATGATTTTCAGTAATAATTTTATACTGATATTATATTGATGGATTTTATTAAACTCTATGAATTCACTCGGCGTTATCGCTGACCTTTTCTTTTAACATGTTTTATCTCAGGTACTTGAAGGTAATTCTCGGGAAGACGACAAGAATTCATGGCCCGTACCTAAACAATATTTTCCATTCAAATGCTTTGTAAAACCTGTATAAAAAATAATGACTTGGGACCTATGTAACTTTGATATTTATGAATGGAAATGCTTTAATATTAAACGACGCGATTTTTTTAAGCGTTGTCTATGATGTGAGTAATGTGCTATCCCGTAACACCAACTAGTCTTCCGCTGTATTGAGTTGTATAAATTTGGGGGTGTTACAAATCATGCCACAAGAATTTCAATACCATTACCGGCGCATCAGTGAGAACTGTCACGTTGCCGATGTCACTTTCATTCTTGTAACCATAAATCATTGATTCATGACCATGAAGGACGCCTTTCGTATTCCCACATATACGAAGGTTTTCCTTCAGCTTAATGATGAGATCCAAGCTGCTAACGCATTTCCTCGGACAGACACGAGATGAATTTTATCCTAATTATGGACTATGAACAACACACCATGCTACGATTCATAATTATGTACGGTAATGTTCAGGCTCCTGAATACATTCAGCTTGATTTTTTCCATCAGGAAAATATGTACAAATTATCTATGCTTTCCAGGCACGTGCTTTGTTAACCATGATTACTAAAACTTTCTAGCGGTCAGTAAGACACGACTACTTAAGTCCTTTTACGCATAGTCAGTTGATTATTCCAAAATTTTCCCATATATTCCAGAAGAACCTTCAAGGAGAAGGATGGTACCATGAGATTATCTGTCGACTACCGTCGATTTAAACAAATCACCATTCATGATCGTTATTCTCCTCCACGTATTGACAACATGTCCAATTGATCTTATAGTGTTAATCATTTTTCCAAGATCGGATTCATGATCATGCTGCCAATAGTGACGAGTGAAAAAGAAGGACATGTCCATGACTGCTATTCGTGCACGACTCGGTCATGCTAGATTTATGATTTTGAATTAGTCTCATCAATGCTCCAACAACATTATAAGAACGAGTTTCCATGAACTGATAAGCAAATTCATCAGTGTTTTCATTGAGGATGACCTGATTTCCTCTAAGCCTAGAAACGATCAGGAAGACCATATCTGCACTATGGTTCAAATCCTATGACAAGCGAAATTTCACCTAGGAAATTTCTAATATCAATTCTGGTTGATTACAGTGACACGATGGATCACATGGAATTGCATGGTTAATCTTACCATGACTCAGCTTATGCGTAAAGGAGGGAACCCTACATTACATTAGGTGTTCTAGAAAATCCTACGCTAAGAGAAGTTTGGATTCATAGACTCAGAGTTTCGTAAACCCCTGTGTATCAAGTTCGATGAAGCAAGATACAGTTACGTTCATATCTTCAGACCTGTCATACAAACAGGTTCAGATAGGACACCAACATACTGGGATGTTTTCATCATCGGAAATTGTGAATCGAAAAGGGACAAGATCTCCATGTGTTTTGGTTACCAGATTAACGCAAACTCAGAAGAAGAATAATGCTATCTGGGTATTACAAACAGTTTGATCAAGTCTGCAGAATCCTTACATCCGCAGGGATTTCAGAACCAACAGATTGATCGGACATGTTCCAACAAAGGTTCATCCGATCACTCGGCAATCCCTCAGTTATCGGGTCAGACAAAGATTCACAATTGTGCTCCTTATTTACTTCACGTCTTCATTCTAATTCCACGACTTGCTTTCACGCTCGCGTTCATGACACTATTCACGTTCATGATCGTATTTTGGCTTACGATTTTATGTTCATTTTTTTCTCATTCTGGGAAGTTTGCAAGAACTTGAGAGACCGGACCCAAGTTTAGTATAACTCCCTATCCTCAGATAGACGTTTCTCGTCATATTCTATGTCTCACCCTGTAGCGTTTGGCGTTACCTCCATTATATTCTATGTTCACGATATGTTCCACATGTCATGTTCATTCCACGTTCCTCATATCATGATCAAGATATGTTACACGTATCATGGATCACGATATGTTTACTCATACTACACTCGTCATATCTCCACGTAGCACGTTCAAAATTTTTCACGTATCACGTTTAAAATTTTTCACGTACTACGTTTCTTTATGTCTCGCGCATCGTTTCTAATTATCAGTTAAGTCAGATTGTCTTGCATCGTAACGTTTCAGTTACCCTAACACGTTAACTCTTATTTTTCTCGATCGAATTTAGGGGAGCTACCTTCCGTTGATAACCAAGAATTTCTTCGTATTCCAAGTCAAGGTCAGGAGGACCAAGATTTATCATTAGTGTCAAGATCTTCTGAAGGAACCGTTCCAAGAGGGAGGCCACTTGGAAACGGACAAGTTCATCCGGACTTTTATCCGTTTTCTCTCATCAATTAGATATGTCCTTTCAGTCACGTCACGTTCCATGTCCTTTCAAGACATGTCACGTTCCACGTTCCTTCTACCATGTCACCTGCACGTTCATTAATCTTACATACCCTCTCAGTTTGATTCGGGTATGTTTCTCTTTCAGTTACTGATGAGACTGCTTTTATACATAGTCTCATCTTCCAAATAGGGCTTAAAATGCATTAAATATCATCCAAATACCCAAATATATGCTTGTGTTTGTTGCTTGTGTATTTTAGGTACGGATATTGAGATAATGACAAAAGATCACAAGAATCATGCAAAAACGAACACGGGAAACGAAGCCGCACAATGAACCAAGCCCTAGTGAAGACTTTCCCAAGATCAACCCTTGAAGATTTGAAGAATTGTGATTAAGGGTCCTCCAATTATGAAGAATTGACACTTTATACCCTTGTATCCTCATAATTACAAGTTTGGTCCCTAAAGTTTGTCAAAATTACCAAAAGGGCCCTTAACTTTGAAGAATTGGCAAGTTTAGCCCCTCAACAAAGCTAAATTGTCAACCAATATCATCCACAAAGTCAAATATATCATGAAGTCCTTCAAAGTACAAGAAATGACAAGTTTGGTCCTTTGAAAAATCCAAAATTACAAAAAGGACCCTCAACTTTCAACAATTGGCAAAAATGGTCCCTCATTTATCAAGACTTGGCAAATTCAGTCCTCTAAAATGACAATTATACAAGTCTAGACCATTACCTTTGAAGAAAATACCAAACCAGCCCTTGAAGAATTCAATTATGGCAAGAAATACCCCTGAATTCATGTTACAAAAGTTTATGGGCCAAAAATGCCAAAAGTCCAAAGTTGATACGGCTTAAATGGGCGCTGATAGAATTTTGTTTACAAGTGACAAGTTATTGGGAAGTGAGGGGTTAAAGCTGGCAGACAATAAACTTACCTAGACCAACCAATGGGTGACACGTGCCCCACTCACTCAAATCCACCAATCCCCTTCCACCCTTTGTCCACCTCAGATATCCACTCACATTTAGTTATAAACTAATCCTAACAGATTAGTTTAAACTGGCGCTAAACACCCAATTTAAAAACCAAACGGATTAAAACCTTGTTCTTGGTGTTCTTCACACAATTTGGGGATTTTTGACTGAACAAGAATTAAGCCTTAATTGTTTCCAGATTTATGATTAATCATCCCCTAAACACAACCCAACCTTAAACATGGACACCTCATCACCCCATTTGTCTCTTTGTGTCTCCCCTGCTCCACACCCATGCATACTGCCAAAAAGATGGCAGCAATCCAACGTATGAGAAACATGCTTACTTTCTAAGCTTCATCTACACCCTTGGATGCTATTTCAACAGCTCACACCTCAACTACAGTCCAAATTCAGTCACATGATTCGAGATGAAGACAAAGACCTCAAGGGCATTTTTGGAAGATCAAGCACTAGGGTTTTAAGTTTTTAGCTGTTCCTTAGTCATTTGTATGCCTATATAAAGGCCTTAGGGTGCTTCATTAGACGTTTGCTTTTGGTTTTTCCTTTGTTCAAAGACTTGTAAATCCTTTTTCAGTTTAATGAATTTGAGTTAAGTTCTTTGAAGAAAGACCAAGTGCCACCTTTATTCTGTTGTTTATGTTCTTAGCTTACTGTTTTTGAAGTTTAAAACCTGTTTTCAAAAGAGGAGTGTGCACAAGTTTGCATATTTTCCTCATTTTCTTGATATTTTGCTAAGTCTTGTTCCAATCTTGGAATTCTTGGGCTATAGGGCTGATCATAGCATCCTAACTAAGTTGGTTAAGGTGTGGTGAGGCTTATAACTTGGGGATAATCAAGTGTGGGGTAACAAGTTTGCATCAATCAAGATTTTTCCAAGTTTCTGATTTTTCATGTTATTGTGCTTAACCCTTGTTGAATCTTAGCAGGCTTTTGTGGAAGCTTGTGCTTGTTCTTGCTAGCACATAAGCTCAAAATTCGTGGGTGTGGATGTACATCCATGAGGTTTGCTTACTTAATCTCCAAATCTGCATAAATTGTGATTTTTGGTGATATTTGTATGAAACTGTTGTTCTTGTGAATTTTGTGGCTTGTTCTTGCTTGAATCTGTTATTTAGACTTGTTAGAGTGTTAATTGATGCTTGGTTGGCCTGAAATCTTGTTTTGCTTTTGAAAATCTTGATTTGAAAAAGTTAAAGGGGTGTTTGGGTCTACTGATTTATGCTTGTAATCTGATTTTGTGTTAAGGGAAAGTGTTGTTTATGCTTTGTATCTGATATAACTTTGTTTGAGAGTGTTTTGCTGCAAGTTATTGGGTTTGAACACTTGAATTGATCAATCTGCTATTAAGACCTTGTTTCTGCTTGTTTTGACCTAGGATTTTGGGAACACTTAGTGTGTATGCATGCTTAGGGATAAAAGAGGTTTTAACAAAGTTAACATAACCTGTTTGAAAGATTTGAGGTGTTGAAATTGGCTTGTGTGTCAAATACATCAGCAAAAGTTAAAAACTGCATGTGTAGTGTTCATCAGTAACTTTGATAGCTTGGATCTTGCTTAATTCTTTGAACCAGTGCATGAAACCTGTTTAGACTTGCTTATTGGAGTTTATTATAGCTTGTGTGTGCATTTGGTTGAATTTGGTTGGCTGATTTGTGCTAAAATTGCTCTTGAATGCTAAACTGCTCATTGTTCATGTCTGTGCTATATCTGGTGATAAATTGATTAAACTGTATCAATTGGCTGTTTGTGATTGTGTTATTTTGCTTGTTATTGACTCCTTTTGATCCAAAGATCAATTGGGTGCCTTTGTGGAAACTGAATCCAAGAAAAAGTCACTAAAGACAACAAGTCAAAATAGTCAAGCAGTGGGAAAAGTTCCCACTGCTCAACATCCAAAACTAGCCCCTGCTAGTGCAATTTTATCATCAGCTTATCAATAAGCTATTCTAGCTTATTCTGACTTGCAACAACTTATTTTTTGTAATAGATCTTCATTATTTGACCCATTTAAGTGAACTGGAGCTTATCAGACTTTGACTTTGACTTTTCACTAGAAAACCAACTTGTTTGACTTTTAAGATAAGTGCTTATTTGATTTTCCAGCTTATTGAGTGTGCTTATTTGAAAGTTCTTTGGTTTTTAAGCTTAGTTTTGTCAAAAGAAACATTTTGCAACTTGAATCAGCTTTTGAGGTGGTCTAGATCATAAAAACGACTATTTTGTCGTTTTGTGAATAAGTTGTTGACTTGTTTCTGGCTTATTGAGTGGTCTTATTTGAAATTTCTTTTTACAGAAGTCTTTGTTAGGTCAAAAGAAGGTTATGTGTTAAATTTTAGCTTATGGCAACAGCTTATAGCTTAATGGGCCAAAAAGCCCATTAAGAATAAGCTGCTTATTATAAGTTAGCTTATTTCACATTTTCAGCTTTTGGGCCTTTGGAAAAAGTTGTTTATAATCAAATTTTGAGTCAACCTGTGCTTTTTGAGCTTATTTTGAGCACTTTTTCTTATTGGGCCTTAATTAAGCCCAATAAGGGACTGTTTAGGGTTTGGCCCATTTTCTAGGCCCAATAGGGGTATTTAAGTAATTTCACTTTCATTTCTGAGTTATTTAGGTTAAATTAAGCTAGTTTGCAAGTTTTTAGAATTTTTTATAATTTTTGGATTTTTAATATTATTTTAATATTATTTTATTATTAAAAATTAAAAGTCTGATTTTCTAGGTTTTTATATTTTTCCTAGGTTCTAAACACTTAATTAGGATTTTTGCAATTTTCCAAATATTTTTTAGGTCTTTTAATTATTTGTTATAATTAATTTAAGATTTAATTGATTTTAGGAGTTGTTAATTATTTAAAAATAGTTTAAATTGGTTTTAAAATTTTGAAAAATAGTTTTTAGCTTAATTAGAGTATCTTTGAGGTTTACAAACTTGAAAATCTTGTTTAGGGCTTTTTAATAATTAATTTTGATTTTTAGGGCTTTAATTAGCATTAAAAAGTCATTATCTAATTAATTAAAAGGTTTTTGCAAGTTTTGATTTTTTGTAAACTCTTAGATTATTATTAAGGATTTTTGGTGATTTTTAGGAATTTTTAGGGTTAAATTTTAATTTTGGTGGTTTTTACGACTTCTCGTGTACGCCTTTTTAGACTTAGTTTAATCCGTCTTCATAACCGTCATTCTTTTCTAATCCCTTTTCTAATTTTCTTTTCTCAATATAATCACAAATTAATCCAAGTCATTACACACATAACACACTAGCCTCCTTGAGAACGAACTTAATTGGGTCATTCACACACGGTTTTCCTAAATCGTCGTGCACTTGCCCTATTTTAGTTGCTTACTTTTTCCTAAAGGTAAGTTGACTAAATTTACAAACATCATTTTGGCGCCGCTGCCGGGGAGGCGTGTTGTGTTTTGATTTGGCATTGTTGTTTTTATACTAACCATAATTAGTATTTGTATTAGTAGCACTCTACTAATACGTATTATCGTTTTTCGGTTTTTGTGTGAATATTATTACTATATTGTATACGTAGAACAATAAATACACAAGTACTCCAAATACGTGAGCAATCACAACCTTGACTTGGGAGGTCATTACCCAATCATTGTATTCGAATCTCAAACCAAAGAAAAAGGCAAAAATAGATAAATACTTTCGTGAAGCTTAATCTTGAAAATACAAACTATAAGGTGGGTATAAGGCGGATATTATAAAATATATCCTAAGGAAAAAGGCTCTTAAGTGCTTCGCGCCGCCTCATTTCCCCGCTTGCTTGTGAGTATTTGATTGTGAGAGTGAATCGAGGGTTTTGCCGCCCAAAGTATTACTAAGTATTATATATATTTTCTTGGTTTCAATTTGATTAAACCCTCTTGAACGATTTGGTGTTCCACCATCGTTCTAAAGTCATCGAAGGCGTTCACTCCACGTGTTCGTTTTCATTCTTTGAGGCTTCGTTAATCAAGAGATTTGATTAGTGAGGAGATTTGTGGACTCATTGTCTACTTAATACATTTCACCAAGTTCCAAAAAGGTTAATACAATCAAAAACCAAAAAAAAAATTGAAAAAATACAAAACACCAAAAAGAATCTTCTTTGCTCGTCCCCTCGTTGTACGTGACGTTTATGCTAACTCGAAATCAAGCAAGACGTGCTCGTAAACGAAAAAACAAATCCATCACTCCAAACAATTCTAGTGAGGAGTCTCCTATTGACGAACCCATTGTAAGAGAAGCACCAACCATGGCGAATCGAACTATGATGGAGTTACTTCAAGCACCCACCGAGGGTTATGGAGAGGCTATTGTAATTCCCGCTATCCTTGCGGAGAATTTTGAGGTTAAGACGGGTTTGTTGTCCATGATTCAAAACAACAAATTCCGTGGTGATGAGAAGGACAATCCTCACAACCATATCCGCCAATTCAATCGTCTTACCGCTACTTGCAAGTTTAAGGATGTTTCAAACGACTCGATTAAGATGATGCTTTTTCCGTATTCCTTAGCGGGGCCCGCAAAAATTTGGTTAGAGAAAGAGCCACCCAATTCTATATTGACGTGGAAGGATCTCGTGTCTAAGTTTGTGAACCAATTTTTTCCGCCCTCTAAGACTACGCACTTGAAAAACGAGATTTCAAAGTTTTCACAAGAATTTAATGAAAGTTTTTCAATGGCTTGGAATAGGTTTAAGGAGATGTTACATGAATGTCCTCATCACGGTTTTTCCGATTTGCATCAAATTGACACGTTTTACAATGGACTTAATGATCATGAAAGGGATTATTTGAATGCCGCCGCGGGTGGTAATTTTTTGTGTAAAACGGTTGAGGAAGCTTTGGTGATAATTGAAATAGATCTAAGGTGTATAGTCCTCGTAGCACGTCTAGTGTTCGTAAGGCTTCGTCTTCGGCTTCACCTTCTTTGTCTAATACCATCGATGCTTGCCAAATTGAGGCGAACTTGGAAAACAAGATATTTGATAAGTTGAAAGGACTTTTGATTGAGTTTAAAGTTGGTGAACCAAGTGCTCCCGCTACGGTTAAAGCGGTTGAGGTTTCTTGCATGTATTGTGGTGGAGGTCATGATTTCTCCGAGTGCATTACCAACGGTGGTAACACTTCGAGTGCCTTTGCGGCCACGGGAAATTACAACCAAAACGGTCAAGTTTCCCGCTCTAATCAAATGACTCCACCGGGTTTTGGATCAAATCAAAATGCTAACAACTATCGCAACAATCAAGTTGGTTTTAAGAACAATTACAACAAGGGTAATTATGGGAATCAAGGGGCTAACAATCAAGTTTCAAACAAAAATGATTTTCAAAATAACAACAAGAGTTTGCAAACATTGAAAGATCTTCCAAGTGAGTTTGTTGAATATGCTAGTGGTAATGATGCTAGGTTTGACAACATTCAAAGAGAAATAATTAGCCTAAGATCCGAGTTCAAAAACGACTTGAAGAAAGAGTTGAAAAATGAGTTAGCTAATGAACTTAAAATCCACACCAACAAGATGGAAGGAAATGTCACTAGGTTACAACAAAACCAACAAAAGATGGAACAAGGGCAACATGAGATTAAACAAGAAATGCTTAAGGCCGAGAAAAGGCAAACCGAAGCCGTATTGAGGCAATCTAATTTTGAAGATAAAATCTCGTCTATGTTTGAGGCAATAATGTGTAAACCGTCGTCAAGTGGTCTTCCTAGTAACACCATATCCAACCCTAAGGGTGAGATGAAAGTGATTACCACACGTAGTGGTAAGACACTTAAGGAGCCGATTCCTCAACCAATTGCTCCTACGGAGGAAGCAATTGAGGAAGAACCCGAGGTGGTGGTCGAAAAGGAGCATATTTCAAGCCCACAAAGTACCGCTCATGCCACACCTACGGTTGACCCATTACCATCATTGGAACCCGAGATTCCAAAGGCTATGCCTACTATGCCTCAACCCACACCACCTTTGCCCTATCCATCGAGACTTAGGAAGGAGAAACGACAAGAGCGCGACAACTATCAATTTGAGCTTTTTATGAAAATGTTTCGTGATTTGCACTTTAATATAAGTTTCGCCGATGCCTTGGTCATGATGCCTCGATTTGCCGCTAACTTTAAGAGTATGTTGAACAACAAGGAAAAATTACACCAAAAGTCTAGTTGTTCGTCGGTTTATCTTAATCGCATACCTCAAAAAGTCGGTGATCCCGGTAAATTTTTGATCCCTTGTGCAATCCAAGACATGGAAGAATGCTTCGCCTTGGCCGATCTTGGTGCTAGCATTAACTTGATGCCACTTGCAATCTACAAGTCGCTCAATCTTCCTAATCTTACTCCTTCACGAATGTCTATTGAGTTGGCCGATCATTCCACGATTCTTGCATGTGGTTTGGCGGAAGACGTTTTTGTGAAAGTGGGGAAGTTCTACTATCCCGTAGACTTCATTGTTGTTGACATCCCCACGGATCCTCAAGTTCCTCTCATTTTAGGTCGTTCGTTTTTAGATACGTCTATGGCTTTGATCGATGTGCATGCTAGAAAGATCACCTTACGTTTCAACGACGAGGAACTTGTTATAAACGCAACTCAAAACTCTCAAATTTCTCATGTTTATTCCGTTGCAACCATAAACCTCGTTGATATGATCGACGTGGTTTGCGAGGAATTTTCACAAGAAGTTCTAGGTTTTGGTGATGAAGAAACTAGTGGCAATCCCACTATGTTAGATCCAATTCTTGATAATTCGACACCAACCTTCACTCCTTTCGAAGGTGGTGGTTTTACGTTGGAAGAATTCAATGTTCCACGTACTTGTGACGAAGACCTCGACAACTATGAGGACTTCTCGATTATCAAGGATTTTCTCAACGATTTCCCATTTCCTCCACCCGAGGAGGTTATGAGTATCGAGCCCAAATCTTCACTTGAGGAACCACCTATCCTCGAGTTGAAAGATTTACCTCCTCACCTAGAGTATGTCTATTTGGAGGAGGACGACAAGTTGCCGGTTATTATTGCGAAGGAACTTTCGAATGATGAAAAAACCGCACTTGTCGATATTCTTAAGGCTCACAAAGGGGCAATTGCGTGGAAGTTATCCGACATTAAGGGTATTGATCCCAAGTTTTGTACCCACAAAATCTTAATGGAGGAAGATTTCAAGCCAACAATCCAAAGTCAAAGAAGGGTGAACCCCAAAATTCACGACGTCATCAAAAAGGAGGTCCTTAAACTCCTTGACGCGGGAATGATTTACCCTATATCCGATAGCCCTTGGGTGAGTCCTATTCATTGTGTCCCTAAAAAGGGAGGGATGACCGTTGTGCCAAACGATGCCAACGAATTGATTCCCACTAGACTCGTGACCGGATGGAGAGTGTGCATTGACTATCGAAAGTTGAATGAAGCCACTCGTAAAGACCATTTTCCCTTGCCCTTCATGGACCAAATGTTGGAGCGTCTTGCGGGAAACCATTTCTATTGCTTTTTAGATGGTTTTTCCGGTTACTTCCAAATTCCCATCGATCCTCGTGATCAAGAAAAAACTACGTTTACGTGTCCTTATGGAACGTTTGCCTATCGTAGAATGCCATTCGGACTTTGCAACGCACCGGGAACTTTTCAACGATGCATGATGGCTATTTTTCATGATATGATCGAGAAGACGATGGAAGTCTTCATGGATGACTTTTCCGTGTTTGGTGATTCCTTTACTTCGTGTTTGTCGAACCTTGAGAGAATGTTGAAACGTTGTGAGGAAACCAACCTTGTGCTCAATTGGGAAAAGTGTCATTTTATGGTTAAGAGTGGAATCGTCTTAGGGCACAAGGTCTCGAAAGCGGGGATTGAGGTAGATCAAGCTAAGGTAGACGTCATCGCCAAATTACCTCATCCCAAAACCGTTAAGGGAGTTAGGAGTTTCCTAGGCCACGCGGGCTTTTATCGACGATTCATCAAGGATTTCTCGAAGATTTCTCGACCCATTACACATCTTCTTGAAAAAGAGGCACGTTTTGTCTTTGACGAAGATTGTGTACGAGCCTTTGAGATCCTTAAGAGGAAACTTACCGAAGCTCCCATTCTTGTTGCTCCAAATTGGAACCTCCCCTTTGAACTTATGTGTGATGCAAGTGATTACGCTATTGGGGCCGTTTTGGGGCAACGTCATGAAAAGCACTTCTTGCCTATCCACTATGCTAGCAAGACGATGACCGAGGCTCAACTTAAATACACTACAACGGAAAAGGAGTTCCTTGCCGTGGTGTATGCATTTGAGAAATTCCGACCTTATCTCGTCTTGACGAAATGCATAGTATATACGGACCATTCGGCTATCAAGTATCTCATGGCTAAACAAGATGCAAAGCCGAGATTACTTCGTTGGATTCTCCTCCTTCAAGAATTTGATCACACCATTGTTGACAAAAAAGGAGCCGAGAATCTAGCGGCCGATCATCTCTCTCGTTTGGAAGATCCTTACCAAAGTGTTTACGAGCCCAAGGAAATCACCGAAACATTTCCGCTCGAGACACCTGGTTTAGTGAATTCCAAACTTGATTCTTCTACCCCATGGTTTGCGGATTTTGCAAATTACCATGCGGGTAACTTCATCGTTAAGGGTATGACAACTCAAGAAAAACGAAAATTTTTTCGTGATGTCAAGTTCTACTTTTGGAACGACCCTTACTTGTTTCGAACTTGTGCGGATCAAATCATCCGTCGTTGTGTATTTGGCACCGAAGCTTCTAACATCCTTAGAGCTTGCCATGAGGGACCCACGGGTGGTCACCACGGTGCTAATCTCACGGCTAAAAAGGTGTTTGATGCCGGCTTCTTTTGGCCTACTATTTACCGAGATGCACAAATTCTTGTGAAGTCTTGTGATTCATGCCAACGACAAGGAAAAGCCTCACAAAAAGATGAAATGCCACAAAATATCATTCAAGTATGTAAGATCTTTGACGTTTGGGGCATAGACTTTATGGGGCCGTTCCCATCATCTCGTGGTAATAAGTATATTCTCGTTGCGGTTGACTACCTTTATAAGTGGGTGGAGGCGAAGGCCTTGCCCACTAATGATGCTCGTGTGGTAGTCAAGTTCTTGAAAAGTTTGTTTGCTAGGTTTGGAACCCCTCGTGCTATCATAAGCGATCGTGGAACCCATTTTTGTAACGACCAATTCGAAAGGGTTCTAAGGAAATATGGGGTTACACATCGTCTTTCTACGGCTTATCACCCACAAACGAGTGGGCAAGTCGAGGTTTCAAACCGAGCATTGAAGAGGATCTTGGAGAGATCCGTGGGGGAAAACCGACAATCTTGGTCGGATAAGTTAGACGATGCTTTATGGGCCTTTAGGACCGCTTATAAGACGCCCATTGGGTGCACTCCCTATAAGCTTGTGTATGGAAAAAATTGTCATTTGCCTATCGAGTTAGAACACAAGGCTTATTGGGCCCTAAAGCATTGTAATGATGACATGGAGACCACGGGAAAACACCGGAAAATGCAATTAAATGAATTGGATGAATTAAGGGACATTGCTTATGAAAATTCATTGATTTACAAAGAGAAAACTAAAAAGTTGCATGATTCAAAAATTAAAAACCGGGTTTTTAACATTGGGGATCAAGTATTGCTTTTTAATTCAAGATTGAAAATATTTTCCGGTAAATTGAAATCCCGTTGGTCCGGTCCATTCACCGTGACTCAAGTGTTTCCTTATGGGACCATCGAGCTAGCTCAAGATGATGGTCCTAACTTCAAGGTGAATGGACATAGGTTGAAGCACTACTTCGGTGGGGAAGTTCCATCCTTGAACTACCTCGACCAAGTCACCTTCCCCAATGATAATTAGTGTTGAGGGGATCGAGTCGAGCTCATGACTCGGTAATCAAAAACGAGGAGCCTCGTGGGGGAGTCCCATGCTTATCCTATGTACATATTATCGCTTTCTTAGTCTAATGTAGCTTACGTGTGGGGATTTGTGCCCTTCCAACCTTTGTTCCGTGGTTGTTTGTGATATGTGGTTTTTAGATCATGATCTTCACGATTGGAGCCTCTCGTGTTCGTTTTATGGGAGCACTCGATCGTTTGCTTTGGAGACATTTCTCAATATCCATGATATATCCTTTGATGTTCTAACCTTAGGTTTTTAGCACACTTCATAAACGGCTATTACTTAATGGTTACACCCTTTCCATGCTAGATTAGGCATTCAACTACGTCTCTAGTATGGGGGTGTTTGCACCCCTAGACTCGAAACATTGAGGACAATGTTTAACTTTAGTATGGGGGGGGTGAATAGATACTTGCCTTGCCAAACCTTCACGCTTTCCAAAGTTTATCGTTTTGTTGCAAAATAAGGCTAAAAATGGCCAAATTTTAAAATTTTTCTCATGTTTTATAAGTGTTTGAAGACACGAATGTAGATTTTCCGATGGCGAGAATAAGAGTAATTTTTGACTCGACCGTGCGTGTTGAGCACTTAGCTTTGATTCCTTAACTACACATTAGGCTAAGTCTCTTAAATGAGGACGAGAAATGATAGAGTTAATTATAAGTTACTATGCTAAACGTAGAGTACTCGTATTCTTTCAAAAACTCATGTGTTCTCGTTGTTTGCTTATTCTCCCTTCGCATGTAAATATTTTTTGCTTAATAAATATTGACTTAGCGGTTTAGTTAGGATTGTTGGGTTTCTAGTCTTTTCTAGTAGCTTCCGTGTAATTAAATTGGGAAGACATTAAGATATCGCCAGCGTCACGGTTTTGAAGTATTGGCACCCAAATAATCGAAAGCTTCACCCAATAATAAGATTTCAAGTGCTCACCTAAATCAAGCAAACAATTTGAAGCCCCACAAGGCCGAAAAATCTATGCAAAATTGAAAGTGAATCAAGCCTTAATCTTCGAAGCTTTAAAGATCCAAAATTCGCCTTAGCGTGAGGATATACGTCTTTGGCTAATAAAACCACCGATGAGGCGGATAATAAAAGGCAAGGCAAGACCGAAGTCATAATAAAAGCTTCATGGCGAAGTTGAATAAAAGATGGAGGTAAACCAAAGATAATAAGGCCCTTCCGTTAGGGGGCATATAAAAGTCTTGGTAATAAGTCTCATGTTCAAAACCGTTATAAAACCGTGTTTATCGATTCTTCTTGTCAACTTAATTTTTTAACATCGTCGTCTATTAGGAGGGGTTATTGATTTGATGGTCGTAGTTACACCGTTAGGACTCTATTTTTAGACCTAAATCTCTATTATCGCATAAGTCAAACAATGTATCCTCGTGAAACATTCAAGACATCATAAAATATAAGAGATACAACTTAGGAATAATGGGAGAATAAGTACGTGATTAGGGCATATGAGTAGTGTTAGCATTACTAACTTATAATGACAATGATCTCGTTGCACGCTTAGCATGGAATTGGAGTGAAAATCGAGGATGACGAAATTATTTCTAACGAAGCATTCACGTGTTCTTATTCTATGAACCTAAACGTCCCATTTTGTGATGAAAATCATACATTATGTCTATAACACAAGTAGTAGTAATAGTAGTAGTGTAGCTAGTTTATTATTTCAATAAAGTGAATAAAATGAATTTTGGAGATGCTATGATACTTTATTCTAGCATTGCGTGAGGGCACGGCAATGGTTTAGTATGGGGGAGTGATGAGACTGCTTTTATACATAGTCTCATCTTCCAAATAGGGATTAAAATGCATTAAATATCATCAAAATACCCAAATATATGCTTGTGTTTGTTGCTTGTGTATTTTAGGTACGGATATTGAGATAATGACAAAAGATCACAAGAATCATGCAAAAACGAACACGGGAAACGAAGCCGCACAATGAACCAAGCCCTAGTGAAGACTTTCCCAAGATCAACCCTTGAAGATTTGAAGAATTGTGATTAAGGGTCCTCCAATTATGAAGAATTGACACTTTATACCCTTGTATCCTCATAATTACAAGTTTGGTCCCTAAAGTTTGTCAAAATTACCAAAAGGGCCCTTAACTTTGAAGAATTGGCAAGTTTAGCCCCTCAACAAAGCTAAATTGTCAACCAATATCATCCACAAAGTCAAATATATCATGAAGTCCTTCAAAGTACAAGAAATGACAAGTTTGGTCCTTTGAAAAATCCAAAATTACAAAAAGGACCCTCAACTTTCAACAATTGGCAAAAATGGTCCCTCATTTATCAAGACTTGGCAAATTCAGTCCTCTAAAATGACAATTATACAAGTCTAGACCATTACCTTTGAAGAAAATACCAAACCAGCCCTTGAAGAATTCAATTATGGCAAGAAATACCCCTGAATTCATGTTACAAAAGTTTATGGGCCAAAAATGCCAAAAGTCCAAAGTTGATACGGCTTAAATGGGCGCTGATAGAATTTTGTTTACAAGTGACAAGTTATTGGGAAGTGAGGGGTTAAAGCTGGCAGACAATAAACTTACCTAGACCAACCAATGGGTGACACGTGCCCCACTCACTCAAATCCACCAATCCCCTTCCACCCTTTGTCCACCTCAGATATCCACTCACATTTAGTTATAAACTAATCCTAACAGATTAGTTTAAACTGGCGCTAAACACCCAATTTAAAAACCAAACGGATTAAAACCTTGTTCTTGGTGTTCTTCACACAATTTGGGGATTTTTGACTGAACAAGAATTAAGCCTTAATTGTTTCCAGATTTATGATTAATCATCCCCTAAACACAACCCAACCTTAAACATGGACACCTCATCACCCCATTTGTCTCTTTGTGTCTCCCCTGCTCCACACCCATGCATACTGCCAAAAAGATGGCAGCAATCCAACGTATGAGAAACATGCTTACTTTCTAAGCTTCATCTACACCCTTGGATGCTATTTCAACAGCTCACACCTCAACTACAGTCCAAATTCAGTCACATGATTCGAGATGAAGACAAAGACCTCAAGGGCATTTTTGGAAGATCAAGCACTAGGGTTTTAAGTTTTTAGCTGTTCCTTAGTCATTTGTATGCCTATATAAAGGCCTTAGGGTGCTTCATTAGACGTTTGCTTTTGGTTTTTCCTTTGTTCAAAGACTTGTAAATCCTTTTTCAGTTTAATGAATTTGAGTTAAGTTCTTTGAAGAAAGACCAAGTGCCACCTTTATTCTGTTGTTTATGTTCTTAGCTTACTGTTTTTGAAGTTTAAAACCTGTTTTCAAAAGAGGAGTGTGCACAAGTTTGCATATTTTCCTCATTTTCTTGATATTTTGCTAAGTCTTGTTCCAATCTTGGAATTCTTGGGCTATAGGGCTGATCATAGCATCCTAACTGAGTTGGTTAAGGTGTGGTGAGGCTTATAACTTGGGGATAATCAAGTGTGGGGTAACAAGTTTGCATCAATCAAGATTTTTCCAAGTTTCTGATTTTCATGTTATTGTGCTTAACCCTTGTTGAATCTTAGCAGGCTTTTGTGGAAGCTTGTGCTTGTTCTTGCTAGCACATAAGCTCAAAATTCGTGGGTGTGGATGTACATCCATGAGGTTTGCTTACTTAATCTCCAAATCTGCATAAATTGTGATTTTTGGTGATATTTGTATGAAACTGTTGTTCTTGTGAATTTTGTGGCTTGTTCTTGCTTGAATCTGTTATTTAGACTTGTTAGAGTGTTAATTGATGCTTGGTTGGCCTGAAATCTTGTTTTGCTTTTGAAAATCTTGATTTGAAAAAGTTAAAGGGGTGTTTGGGTCTACTGATTTATGCTTGTAATCTGATTTTGTGTTAAGGGAAAGTGTTGTTTATGCTTTGTATCTGATATAACTTTGTTTGAGAGTGTTTTGCTGCAAGTTATTGGGTTTGAACACTTGAATTGATCAATCTGCTATTAAGACCTTGTTTCTGCTTGTTTTGACCTAGGATTTTGGGAACACTTAGTGTGTATGCATGCTTAGGGATAAAAGAGGTTTTAACAAAGTTAACATAACCTGTTTGAAAGATTTGAGGTGTTGAAATTGGCTTGTGTGTCAAATACATCAGCAAAAGTTAAAAACTGCATGTGTAGTGTTCATCAGTAACTTTGATAGCTTGGATCTTGCTTAATTCTTTGAACCAGTGCATGAAACCTGTTTAGACTTGCTTATTGGAGTTTATTATAGCTTGTGTGTGCATTTGGTTGAATTTGGTTGGCTGATTTGTGCTAAAATTGCTCTTGAATGCTAAACTGCTCATTGTTCATGTCTGTGCTATATCTGGTGATAAATTGATTAAACTGTATCAATTGGCTGTTTGTGATTGTGTTATTTTGCTTGTTATTGACTCCTTTTGATCCAAAGATCAATTGGGTGCCTTTGTGGAAACTGAATCCAAGAAAAAGTCACTAAAGACAACAAGTCAAAATAGTCAAGCAGTGGGAAAAGTTCCCACTGCTCAACATCCAAAACTAGCCCCTGCTAGTGCAATTTTATCATCAGCTTATCAATAAGCTATTCTAGCTTATTCTGACTTGCAACAACTTATTTTTTGTAATAGATCTTCATTATTTGACCCATTTAAGTGAACTGGAGCTTATCAGACTTTGACTTTGACTTTTCACTAGAAAACCAACTTGTTTGACTTTTAAGATAAGTGCTTATTTGATTTTCCAGCTTATTGAGTGTGCTTATTTGAAAGTTCTTTGGTTTTTAAGCTTAGTTTTGTCAAAAGAAACATTTTGCAACTTGAATCAGCTTCTGAGGTGGTCTAGATCATAAAAACGACTATTTTGTCGTTTTGTGAATAAGTTGTTGACTTGTTTCTGGCTTATTGAGTGGTCTTATTTGAAATTTCTTTTTACAGAAGTCTTTGTTAGGTCAAAATAAGGTTGTGTGTTAAATTTTAGCTTATGGCAACAGCTTATAGCTTAATGGGCCAAAAAGCCCATTAAGAATAAGCTGCTTATTATAAGTTAGCTTATTTCACATTTTCAGCTTTTGGGCCTTTGGAAAAAGTTGTTTATAATCAAATTTTGAGTCAACCTGTGCTTTTTGAGCTTATTTTGAGCACTTTTTCTTATTGGGCCTTAATTAAGCCCAATAAGGGACTGTTTAGGGTTTGGCCCATTTTCTAGGCCCAATAGGGGTATTTAAGTAATTTCACTTTCATTTCTGAGTTATTTAGGTTAAATTAAGCTAGTTTGCAAGTTTTTAGAATTTTTTATAATTTTTGGATTTTTAATATTATTTTAATATTATTTTATTATTAAAAATTAAAAGTCTGATTTTCTAGGTTTTTATATTTTTCCTAGGTTCTAAACACTTAATTAGGATTTTTGCAATTTTCCAAATATTTTTTAGGTCTTTTAATTATTTGTTATAATTAATTTAAGATTTAATTGATTTTAGGAGTTGTTAATTATTTAAAAATAGTTTAAATTGGTTTTAAAATTTTGAAAAATAGTTTTTAGCTTAATTAGAGTATCTTTGAGGTTTACAAACTTGAAAATCTTGTTTAGGGCTTTTTAATAATTAATTTTGATTTTTAGGGCTTTAATTAGCATTAAAAAGTCATTATCTAATTAATTAAAAGGTTTTTGCAAGTTTTGATTTTTTGTAAACTCTTAGATTATTATTAAGGATTTTTGGTGATTTTTAGGAATTTTTAGGGTTAAATTTTTAATTTTGGTGGTTTTTACGACTTCTCGTGTACGCCTTTTTAGACTTAGTTTAATCCGTCTTCATAACCGTCATTCTTTTCTAATCCCTTTTCTAATTTTCTTTTCTCAATATAATCACAAATTAATCCAAGTCATTACACACATAACACACTAGCCTCCTTGAGAACGAACTTAATTGGGTCATTCACACACGGTTTTCCTAAATCGTCGTGCACTTGCCCTATTTTAGTTGCTTACTTTTTCCTAAAGGTAAGTTGACTAAATTTACAAACATCAGTTACGTTACCTATAATTCGGGGACGAATTATTCTTTTTAGGGGGGGGAAGAGTTGTAAAACCCGCATGCTTTTATCATGAATAGTACCCTTAAGATCGTACGTACTAGATTAAAACTTTCCTTTTATAGTACGATTACGTTTACGTGTTAGGATTTTACGTATTACGTACGTGTTAGACACGATAAGTATTTATTACGCACGAACACGCAATAATTATTTAAACAATAATTAATCACGAACATGCGATCATGAAATCATTGAACGTAATTAAATCACGAGCTAATATTAATTACGTATATATATTTATTACGAACACGAATAAATATATTAGGTCACGGTAATTATTTTACGCGAACACAAATAAACACGGACAAACACGTAAAACACGAACACGAGAACACACTTATTAATTAGACACGGAAAATGATCGGGTTACCCCATGTGGGCCCCATATGCCACGAAATTAGGAAGGAAGATGGGCCAAGCCCATCAAAATTTACTAAAAGGGGGTTAAGGGGAAAAACACTACTCATTTTTCTTTACAGAGGATTTTATAGAAAACCTAAAACTTCTCCTCCTCCTTCCTTTTCTCTTTTGGCCGCCACCTTCAACACACCAAAAAGGGGTGTTTGTTGATCTTTGATCTTGGAATTATTGCTAGTGTTCGTGTTTGTTCATCGTTCTTTAGATCCACGCATTCGGTAAATCCTTTAACCCTTTTCTTTTAATTTAATCTTTTTAAATAATTAAGAACATGTTATGTTTTTTATAAAACCTAATTAAATCATAGATCTAACATGAAATTGGTTTTGGTAAAAATCAAAAAAGGATGTTTAAGGGGTGTTTGTTCTTGGCCGCGCCTAAACCGAACCCGAGAGTGTCTCGGTTTGGCTACATGACCACCACCGAGACCATATGGCCCCGGTTGGTTGGTGTGGGTCCCACGACAGCATCAAGACAAGGGTGACCCCGATTTGGTTCAGGGTATGGTGTCGATTTCATGTCCGGTTCATGGTTCTTAGTCAAGATCCCGTTCACGGTGTATGTTTAGAGTTTTATTTTTATGATCTTATGTTAAAATTAAATTAATAACATGACATAATTAATTTAATAACATGACTTAGGTTATATTAATTATAAAAATCATGAAATTATTAACCTAAGTATTTTATATTTTTAAGACTTATAATTAATTAATTATTTAAAAACCATGGTTATAATTAATTAATTAACATGACTTAGGTTATATTATTAATAAATAATAATACATGTTTTAACCTAAGTATTTAACTTTATTTAATTAAAAACATGTTATACTTTAATTAAATATTTTAACCTATAGTTTATTTTAATTACATGAAATAATTAATAAACTATACCTTATATCATATGACTTAGAAAATAATCATGAAAACACTTAGGCTTATATACTTAGCTTATTTAGCCATCTTAATTCTAATTATGGAAACTTATATTTTTAGAAACTTATTTAAATAAGGCAGCTAATCTATTTATGGAAACTTTCTATTTTTAGAAACTTATTTATTTCAGGCAGCTAATCTATTTATGGAAACTTATTTATTTAAGGCAGATGATCTATTTATTATGCTTAGTCATTCATACTATGTCTATATCCGTGCACTGAGCATTTTGCTCAGCCTTTACTTTTCTTTCCATGTCCCAAAACGGCAGGTACCCTAGGGAAGACTCGAGCATTTGGAGGACTTGCATAGGATGGAAGCTGCTAGAGACTTCTTTTCCTTCTTGCCTTCATATACTTATGCTTGCTTAGTCTTTCATTCATTTCTTTTACTTTATTATGTTTTGGGCTTATGTTTGGGAACCGATGTTTGATTCCGGTTATCCCTATGGTCATGTAATGTTTCTGACATTTTTCCTTGTATGCTTTGATGACACGCTATAATTACGCGTGACATTCCATTTATCAAAATGGGGTGTTACAGTAACAGTAATTGAGCAATTTAAGGAGATAATAAGAGCAAACTGATTCTCATTAAACACATACAATGATCCTTAACATTATTTGTTTAACATGTTCTTAATATGCATTTGAATTTTAATTTTCACTGAAGAAGTTAATGTCTACCAAATAATCGTCAGTTAACTCATGGCCTATCATGTGGATTTCATGAAGCATTGAATCGACCTTCAAGAATCTTTCATTGACATGTCTCATAACCTCTTGACAATATTCATGGTCGCCAACATTAACTTTAAGCCAATCAAGCATAACTTATTCATCTACATGACCTGCAACAAAAGAAAAACATATTGATACTAAAAAATAAGAAATTATTGTTTCATATTTCATATAATGTGTCAATTAGATATACCATTATTTGATGATTCTCCTTTTCCAAATATTGATGCCAAGAATGTAATTGCTTCATCTGTTTTTGCTTTCATTTATTTGTTTGTGTTCATGCACAATATCATCTTGTTTTCTTTCATGTGGATCTTTGTTTTGATACTTTGATTCTTGAATAAGAATTTTGTGTTCAGCATTAGCTGGAAACACAGATGACTTTTCACCGGTTATAGGTTTTGATGAAGACATGTTTTTTTGTACGTACTACTCAATTGGGGTTCAGGAGTTGTTTATATAGTTTTTTTACTAATTCGGTGTTAATGTGAATTTACATGTATGGTCCTTTATCTAATGCCATTTATTATTTTAGTCCTTCGTTCTATGCAAATGTAATGTATTTCCGTTTATTTATTCATAAAATTTAAATGTAACAATTTTTAACAAACCTATTAACTTAATAAAATAGAATATGTTGATAATAAATATAAAAGAAACATCAAAATATTATTTTATTATAACTCACAAAAAACATATATAAATAAAGACAAATAAAACAAAATTGCAACACACAAAAAAATGTTAAACGTAAATTTATTATTGAGAAAACACATTTATAAGATTTTTATTCATCATCTTCATCATCCGTGCTTAAACTACTGGGATTATATTCATCATCACTTCCATCATTAGTGTTGATTTTGTCATCTTTGTCATCTGTATCACCATTATTAGGATCATATTCATCATCAGTATCATAATTGGTTGCACCTTCATCATCGGTGGTTGGTTCTGGAGATTCTTCGTTTACGCCTTCTGAGTGTTCCAAATCAATACCAGCTTCATCATCAGTTGCTTCAACAGGATCATCGCTATATAAATTTTGTGGCATGTTGACAAAAGTGTCACTATTAGGAAGTTCTTCATCGGTGACTTCATCAATAAGATGGAAAGGTTCCACTTTGGAGGTTGAAGGCTTTGGTTTTTTTGATGCACGGGATAGTGAAAGCAGTTCATCCTTATTTTCATCCTACAAATTATGAGTAATCACTCATTAAAAAACAACATGAATATTCTGTATAGAAAGATTAATTATCAATTGTTACATTTTGATAAATCTTTTCTAAGCCAATGTCATCATTTTCTCGTTTTCCTAATGGAAGAATAGCTTCATCGTCGGAATCACCAATATCAATAACTCCCTTTACAACACCAGCAGATTGAACAGTATTTTCTGAGATATGAATATTCGTAGCCGGCTTTGAACATTAACAATATTATTAAGTGTTACATGTAATTCAATATTTTATATCTAAATATTTTAACATAATTTATTAAAAATTAATGTCTTACGATAGCAACAACATCGTCATCATCATCAAAAAGATCAAAAACAACTTTATCGTCATCCATTGGTGGATCGCTTTATGTTGAATCTTTCATTTCCACAACAAATTCAATCCTAATAGAAATTTCACAAAATTATAGTTACAAAATAATGTAAATGATAGCATGTAAATATGAATAGATCAAAATATAAAATAAAAAAAAATAAGCACACCTTAGATGATTCAAAATAAACCTACTTATTGTTTAATGCTGTTTTTTATGATACATATCATTGGGATTTATAGCAATCACAAAATGTGACTAAATCAAAGCTTGATTTTCAAAATACCTATTTTAAAAATACAAATTATTGATGTTTTTATATGTTTGTTACAAATATACTATTGTTTCAAAAAAATCTTTTAACTTGAGTAAATATTCAAATGTTGACTTTATGTTTAAATATTTATTTACTTGTTATAAAAAAGTGATCCTTAGAAAATTAATTAAGCCAAGCTAAATACGACATTGATATTGATAAGATTGTGTGGGAAGTATCAATTATTTTCACCACAACAACACTCCATGTTAAACACAAACACACACAGTAACCGATCAACAGTTTTGATCTTCTCAACTTCCAACAATGTAGGTAATTATTTCTTCATATTTTTACTTAATATTAATCTTGATCATACGATTCATAGGCATGCAACATCTACTTGTTATGATGATTAATATATCTCAATAATTGGTCCTCTTGATAATAAGAATCATTTACATAGACTTGATGGACAATTATAGGTTTTGATCCTTGAAATGCCCAAGTTTACACCAGTTTAATTGAAGTTGTTAACACTTGGATTGATGTGTTATATATAAAGTATCATTCAGAAGTTATAACTTCAAAATAACATAAATAAAGCCATTTATTTGCATGTGTAATGATCTGTACATGGTTTTGTATATAACCATTTGAATGGTCTATGTTTACTTTTATATAGTTAGTTCCGTTTGATAAGGATATAGTTATAATAGTATTTGGATTTAGTAATGTACTTTACCTTATTGGGTGTAAATGAATGTTTCATAGTCAAACTTTGAACTTTTGTTACTAAACTGTTGTTCACAATTATGTAGATTTTTATAACTATAAACGATCGATACTACAATTTAGGGATGTTAGATAGTTTGAAGCTCAATACAAAATTGTTGATTCACACACAGTTAGCGTGTTATGAATTTGATCCAATAGATATAAACGACATGTAAAAAATACAATGTTTACCATTTGTATTTTTTGTGTTTGCAGGGCAACATGGAAGACGAATTTATTTTCCCAATGTGCACTCAAGAGTACAAAATCTTTCTGGTGTGTATTCATATTAATCTTCACAGTCGTATTGTTGTTTCTCAGTATATTAGTTTACACATTCATAACAAACAAAATCGCACTTGTAGGTATTACCAAAAGTATTCAAAGTAAGGTTATTCACTGGTCAACCATACGTTTTCCTTAACGGACCAAACATGTATCGTTATGTATGTCTTCTCAGAAGAGATGAAACAAAGCTATATTTGTATGCGGATGAATGGAAAGCTTTTGCAAAAGACAATCTGGATGATAGTGTGAGGATGCTACACTTTGTGAAAGAAGGAGATGACACATTTTACATCACATGCTATACAAAAGAAGGATGGGAATGCCAAGGTTATGAAAGGCGTACTATAGGAAACATAGTTTCAAAGTGTCTCGTGTATTTTACAAAAGGAGGAACGATATAGTCAATAATTACTCCGTTAAACTTAATATTTTTTTGAATTTAACATCAAATAAATGTAAACTGATAATACCAATTATATTGTTTTGTAGATTCTTCACGATGATTTCTTGCAAGACATTTGGAAAACCAAATTCAAAGTGTACACCAACAGCACAAGGTATAAGGTCAATCATGAAAGGGTTCAAACTGACCCAAATAATGTTGTACGTTCAAACGGGCTATTTGGAGGACATTGGGATAGGATGGCTGCTGACCTACAAATCGAGGAAGGACAAACATTGGTTTTTACTAACATGGGTGAGTATAGGCTACATCTCTCTATTTTTAAAACAATGGAATAACAAAGTACAACACACATATCTAACCAACAATGTTGAGGATGCCGCATCGTGTGATCCCGATGTATGTTGCTAAAGGTTTGTTCATTTTATATACCTAATTTAAATAATTGTTTTCAGGAACACTATATCAAAATATTTATGTTAACTGTGACTGGTAGATAAAAGAGCCTAGCACTATTACGGATGGGAAGGACATTTGACTCATAACGATTCATTAAATGTTATACACGTTGATCTGAATGATCTTGTCTTGACCTTTCTCAACTGGTAACAAACCTTATTAATAACTTTATACATGTAATCAATTGAGTATAATATATGATCTTGTGATAATGTGTGTTTTTACAGGTATTGTTAGGCGTTGCCGGCTAAATTCTGCAAAACAAATATGATGCATACATACAGGAGAGCACTAATTGTTCATGATGATGTAAGGTTTGTTATGAAATTGAACATGATTCCAGATCGACTGAGGACGGAAAGGATCAGCCACGTAAAAATTGCTGGGAAGTGGAGGATCTTTGGAGAAACATGTGGTTTTAAGATACCTAAAATGATGCGGATGAAGCTGGTGGATATTGTTCAGGAAGTTGTTGATGGTGAAAACATGCGGGTGCCCCTCTTCCAAGTATGTCAAACATTGCTCATATGTTAAGTCTTACTCACGTTTATCTTTTGTCATCCATCTTTGTGGTTTATGCTTGTTGAACCAAAAACATGTTTTTATTGCTTATGTTTAGACTTGGTTTATTGTCGAAACGATAAGGCATGCTGTTTTTTGTGGTAGCAATTAGACTTGGTTAAGTTGGTGTCTTTTGAACTATGTTATGGGTATCAATTAGACTTGGTTATGTTTATGTAGTGGTGATAAAACTTGATGAAGTTCGTGTATTTTGAACATATGTCTAATGTTTCTTAGTATTATTAACGTTGTCTATATATATTAACTATAGCATGACTATCGTTTAATAATGTATGCATTATCTAAGTTATGTAATCCTTTGTTATCTTATGAATATCACTATATTTTTATTATGATATTTCATGATGATCAAAGAATATCTTATGTCATTTTGAAAATGTGATGGCACAAAAAGACTGTAATGGCCCAAATTAATATTTTTGGGCCACAATATTTTGAAGTATTATCTATTTTACCCAAATAAATATATTGGGACACTATTATCCAACCCAATAGTAATATTAACGCTGTCTATATATATTAACTATAGCATGACTATCGTTTAATAACGTACGCATTATTTAAGTTATGTAATCTTTTGTTATCTTTATAATCGTGCTAAAGTATTTACATTATGATACTACATGATGATCAAAGCATATATAATGTCATGTTAAAAATGTGTTGCCACAAAAAGATTGTAATGGCCCAAATTAATATTGTTGGGCCAAAATATTTTGAAGTATTATCTATTTTACCCAAATAAATATATTGGGACACGATTATCCAACCCAATAGTATATATGTTATATTGGGCTACATGATCAAACCAAACATATAAATGTTTTTAATTAAAGTAATTAAAAAAATAGAGATTACAATATATTTATTTGGGTAAACTAAATGAAAAATAATGAATAACATAAATATAGTAACATATTGAATTAGCATAAATAAAAGTAGATGCATTAAACAGTTTTAAAACTGATTGAATAAATCCAAACGTCCATTACATGATTTTAAAACCAAAATATTAAGAATGAAAATACAAAATAAACAAAAAATTAAAAATTGAACTTAGGAGATTTTTCAGGGTCAAATGAATGATGCAATTCATGATAATCATGAGACTCCTAAAAATCATCTTCTTCTATGTCGATTTCTTCTTCTGATTCATATGGCTCGTAATGATAGTAGTTCTCACCGTCTTCCTCCTCATTTATCTCCCTTCTAACCTCAACAAGTTCCTCCATAAACTCCATATCAAGTTGTGCATTTCTTTGGTCCTCATATCTTTCTTGTTGCTCCCTTTTCTGTTGTTCAAGCCGCGCTTTCTCTTCTTCTTCCAACCTCCGTTGTTCAAGAAGCGCTTTTTCTTCATCTTCCAACCTCCATTGCCGCTGCAACTCAGCTTCCTCAACATAGTACCTATGCTCATCATAGGGATCATCATTGCAGGGTTTCACTTGAGGCAGAATTTGGGTTTCTGCAGTTAAATTCTCTTGTTGTGTAGATTTCACACGCGATTTCCGGAAATCCAAAACACAGAATATGAGATTGTTTAAGATATGAAAAACTTAGTATACCCATTATTTAAACTAAATTACTTGTTCATATTGGGTTGGATGTCTTTAAGATTCGCCGCATATGAGTTTCTCTTGTAAGATCCAGACATGTTTTTATTTTTTTTTAAATAATGGAAGAGTTTATGTATGTTTGATTGTTGGTTTCGAGTTATCCATTACACCCAATGAGGTGTTTATATACTCTCATCAAAGAAAACGAGCAGGTAAAGTAGATGGTTACAGGAAGTTATATGCATGCATGTAATAATTATTTTTTAAACTTCTAATAAAAATCTTAGTTTACTGTGTAAAGTCAGTGTATATGTGTAAACATAGAGATTACAATATATTTAAACATTGCAAAATGTCTAATTATTAAATAAAAGTTTTAAGACAAATAAAAAAAAACCTGGAGAGTTTAGTACATGGTCTTCTACAAAAATTTTATTATGTAAGATTACTAAAAACAATCAAAATGTTACCTTAAACAATCAATGGAAAAAAATAGGTGGGACCCCCCCCCCCAACTAAAGGATAAAATTATATAAAAAGGTTTCAAACATAAGTTGTTGCATCAAACAAAAACAAATAAAAAATGGGGACTCCCCTATCATAAAGAAAGAATAAATTTTGTTTCAAAACGTAAATCATTCAGTGGTGAGAAATTTGATTGTTATCTTACATTATTCTACTCAAAAATACTAAAGGTAGATTCAAACAACATTTTTCTCAATATTGACTTCAACAACCTTTTTTTGCCATTAGAGCTGCCACCACCGATATCGTCTTCAGGAGCACGTTTGTCACCCAGACTTGGTCTACTGGCTTTATGTGCAGCCAGTGGAGTTTGATTCTCATCTGTTTTTGACTCCAAATCCTACAATCATAAAGTAATATTTTATTAGATTTAATTAAATACAAATCATATATATTATTCCATTTGCAAAATCATATAACCAAACATTGAATGAATACACTAACCAAAGGAATGGCAGAGATTGCAATAGAACTTGTTGCTTCCGTATCCTGAAATTATCAACATAAATATAGTCAAAAAAATTGATTAAGTCGCAGCATAAGAATGTGACTTATATAAAAAAATGTTAATTAGTAATTTACCTTCATAGGTGTAACCTTTGTACGGATACTTTATACGATATCCACATCATCAGTAAGACATAAAACCGTAAAAACCGGAAGCATTTTCTTAGCATTGAATTCGTCTCTACTTACTTTAAACGCGAACTTCTTTCCAACTAACCCAGTAATAACTTGAGGGAACACATCCAGCTTTCCAAACTTTTCACATAGAAGGTAAGTAGATACTCCAACGAATGACTGAACCTCATCATTCCGCAAAGTCAATGACATTGTTCCACTCTCATCTTGTACTATGATTTGAAGCTTGAAACTACCAAACAAAACATTACAAAACTCACGTTACTAACAACATCAAATCAATTTTGAGAATTTTAGCTAAAAATATTTAGCTTAAAATTATTTAGTAACAATATTATTACTTACAATGTTTTAATAACTGGAACAACGTTTCACTTTTGACATTTCCATTCGTCCTTCCCATCAGCAGGTTTAATTGCTTTCTCATCATCGAGATCAATAATATCCGACGACTTAACAGCCTTCTTCTTACATGCCTTGCATCCGAGATACCACCATCCTTCCTATTCATGAATGGCTATTATCGTACCAATAATAACACTCGAAACACCCTTAATTAATAATTTACAATTGTTAGATTCATGTGTAACAGCATTTGTCACTAACATTATATCAAAAAAGTTTACTATACATCAAAATATCACATATATTACATGTTCAACTTCCATAAGATCAGTAATATTCCTAGGAGGGAATCCTGTAACAAAAACATCCTTGGTGGAATTCTTTGAGGCGGTTGAGATGTGTGTGACTGTGTTTTTAGACTCTTGTTGTTTATTATTAGCAAACAACCTAAAAAACATATTGATACTTGAATTATCAACATGGACAATTTAATAAGTAATATTTAATTCTAAAATTACCTTTCACAATATTCCTTCACGTCGGAAAAATTTTCGTCAGTAATAGGCGACGAACAGTCAAAAAGGAAAACCTTGGTTGCATTGTATCCTTTTTGAACACATATGACCTGCATTTTCAAGCAAACTCAACAAATTAGTTATCTATATAGAGTGTAAAAAAACGATTATTCAAAAATAATTATTCATGACTTCAAATACTTACCATTCCATATTTTCATCATAGCAAGTTGAATAACCATCATGATCTTACCATGGTTTGAGCATTTATTCAGGAAATCACTCAATTGTTGTGCATATCTCCCCACATAGTAGCCCTCAATTCATGGCCACTGTTTTATATCACAAAACATAAAACACAGGTTACTAAGCATTTAATTAATTCATGAAATTTACATGCATATATTAGTTTAAAACTCACTTTGTATCAACCAACATTGAGGATTTTTTCTTCCTTGCTTTACCATTCTTGTCATATGCATCTAAATCTTCACAGGAACGAATGTGGCCAATGATACCTGACAAAAATAATTTAAAATACATTAAAAACAACTCTTTTTAAACCTTCATAATTATATAATTTTTTAAAAAGTATCAGAACTACATACCAAATTGTCCAGTCTGCTCTTGTTGGAGATTAGTAATGGTTTCAAAGTTCCTGAATGAAAATTTATGAAATGATCCATTCCAATCGGTACACGGCTCAACCTCTGTGTTAGACAAAAAGCTCAATCGTATAGCTCTGTCTACCATGCGAAATTTTGGTTGTATCTCGCCTAATGTTTAGCGTTTGATTATTACACAGTTTTTTCCACCAATTATGTTTTAACCTGATTCACCAATCCCATGCGAACTGTAGCTTGCATTCGTGAATTCTGTAAAATAACATGAAACAATGTGAGCATAAATTTAAACAATTGTATACAACATAGTAATACCTCATTAAAAGCATGGATCTAATGGATTCCCTTCTCATCCATTAATATAAGCTCCATGTTTTTTTGTTACTTTTACCATAGACATCATGCATCCAACACCTGAGTATACGAACCCTAAGTAAAACATTATCTTTGACCCCAGAGAGGTCGCTGATGTAACTAGCAACAAAGTTTGCCATTATGCTAAAACGATTTTTTGAGGTTGATATAACAACTTAAAGTTTGTTAAGAAACTCTGTATGGAACCAATACTGTTTTATAGACATAAGACTTTTTTAGGGTTTGAGTGAAAATAGATATGCCAGAAGATATCTTTTACAATCGTAACAAACTATTAATATTAAGGGAAAGTATATATTTTGTGCCATAATGAACTCAATTTTTACTTTATATAATTAACCAACCATACAAGAAATAAGTTAATACATTTAGTGTTTAAAAAGTCAAAATATACAATTAATAATTATCAAGTAATTTTTTATTCAAACTATCATTAAATATGTTTGTTTTAAAGAGTAAATTTTTTAAAATTGTGTATGCTCTAACAATAGCTTAACAGTTTTCAATAATTCAAATCTGTGATATGAAAACGCAATTATTCATGAACTGCGTTTTCAAACATAGTTTTCATAACGTAATTCATGAACTGTTAAAATTGCGTTTGTGTTATCATTTGTCATTACGATTTATAACAACAATATAATGTTTTCCCGTGTTTGAATTATTGAGTGCACAGTATATTAACACATAGTATGCCACTATTGATGATCAACTGAATATAATGGATCAACTTAATATATTGGGTGCCATTCATATTAGGTGGTGAATTGTTGAAAGAAGCCGATGCTTTAGATTGGTAGTATATTTTGAAAAACTATAAAAGAGTATCAAGTTTTAGTTTGAAACTTGAAAGTTTAAATGATGATTTAGAAGCTGTTGTTGAAGAAAGACAAATGTTCATACAAGAATTAGAACATGCTGGGAATATATTTATGTTAAAGAAAACCATTAAACTTTTGAAAGATATCCTAAAAATGTCCTATTTTTTTGTTTGTGATGTACTCTATCTACATAAATGCAAATTGTTTCTTACCACAGCTGTATATGTTGACTTGAAAAAACATGATCATACCATCAATATAGTTAATTTGTAATTAAATTTATTAATTACAAAAACAGTAACAGCAGAAAAACATATGTTGATATATTTTGTTTTTAATTATTTTGTTTTTAAACACATAAATCAAGTTTAGGGTTTTACCTTAAAGATTATAGAATGATAACATGAATGTTCAAATCTTCTTATTTATGTGCACATTGAATGTGAACATGTAGTTTGTGATGTTGCAAGAATGAAATGTTTTTATTCTTAAAGTATGGCAGCATAGAAAGACCAATTTTGAGATACAGGTTTATTCCTGGAAACCATTAAGGTAAAACCTCAATGGTGCCAAATATCATGTGCTGTTGGGGACTGCTATGTAGAATGCATTCCGTTCTATGGCAGCAAAAAAGATCAACATGGAATATATGTTTATGTTAACCTCAAAATATTGAGTCAAACAAGAATGTTCGGTCATAGGTTTATATTGTAATATTTATTATAACGTTGTAATAGTTAGTTAAAATAGTCGTGACATTACGGGCTTGATGGTTAGCTTAAAAGGCCTCTTTCAAGGTACTAAGCATTTATTCAAGCCCGGCCCAAAACAATATAGTCCAACAGAAAGCCCGCATGTGGGTGGGCTATATAAGCACCCTCCTAGCATGTTAGGAGAGTGGCAAGTTCTCATTTATTAATCTAATTTCACATAGTTAATCACCTCATTCTCTCTACTTTCTCTCACTACTTTCTCTCTCTAAAATTCATATATTTTCCATCTCATTTCTTTATTCTATCATTATATAATTAGGGATAACAATTGGTATCAATCGTCATGGGGTACATTTGTGATTGATTGTTTTTATATCATTTGATTCGTATGATTTAATCTATACATCATCTCGAATTCAAATCTTTTTGTGTTTTTCGTGCTCTAAATCTTGGTATTCATCTCCTACATAGTTGTGGAAGGGATTTGGTTGCTTTCGGTTGGTTAAAATCACGGATTTTTTTGTCAAAAATCTCACTTTTTTAACTAAAGTTTCGGAACTGCAAAATTATTCCGACAGAATTCCATCGGAAAAGGGTTTCTCATTCCGACAGTGATTCCGACAGGGATTCCGAAAGCTCTTATTCTGAAAGTGATTCCGACAGCTCATATTCCGATAGTTATACATTCCAACAGCATTCCGATACTACATTCTGATAGCATTCCGATACTACATTCCGACAGCATTCTGATACTACATTCCGACAACATTCCGATGGACATTCCGATAGCACATTCCGATGGGCATTCCGATGATATGTTTAGCTAAATTTTGTTCGAGTACTTTTTAGACTTAGCCACTATCTAGACTAGTCCCGACACATAGTTTTCCCGTCAAGTAAATTCAAATTTTTTCCATTCTAGTTTTAGGACATTTCTAGCTCGATTTCAAAATTTGGCGATTACAAAAATTTTTGGTCTACCGTTTTATCGGACTGGGGAATTTATTGTCGGACTGAAGAAAAATTGCAATTTTCGGAATTTAAACCAAAACAACTGTAACACCCCATTTTGATAAATGGAATGTCACGCGTAATTATGGCGTGTCATCAAAGCATACAAGGATAAATGTCTGAAACATTACATGACCATAGGGATAATCGGAATCAAACATCGGTTCCCAAACATAAGCCCAAAACATAATAAAGTAAAAGAAATGAATGAAAGACTAAACAAGCATAAGTATATGAAGGCAAAAAGGAAAAGAAGTCTCTAGCAGCTTCCATCCTATGCACGTCCTCCAAATGCTCGAGTCTTTCCTAGGGTACCTGCCGTTTTGAGACATGTAAAGGAAAGTAACGGCTGACCAAAACGCTCAGTGCACGGATATAGACATAGTATGAATGACTAAGCATAATAAAGACTTAATAACAGCGGAATTGTATAAGTCCTGGAAAACCTGGAACATGTTCATAAAACTGGTTTTATAGTTTGAAAAGCCTTTTGTTTATCTTCTGAAAAACTGTTTAACATATTTTACCGTTAGCCAATATAGGTCATGAAAATCCACCGTGCATGAATAATTGGAGGGGTGACCTCATCATGTAAATTAGAGGGGCTGCCTCTAATTTAATATACTGGGTTTGGGTAGGAGGGATCAGCTCCTTGTGAAGGATGCAAGGCACACACCACATTCACCATGAAATCCTGACTGAAAACATGTAACTAGGATGCACCCATACGCCCCACATGATAAATATAATAATATGGCCAAAAGTTGAAGGGACGCCACGAGCAATCACTCTGCTGTGGTGAAGTCATAACATCAGTGCCTCTAATGTTATGGTTATGGTACCTCCATAACTAGGTGAAACTGGTCATGCATGTATATGGCTTAGGTATTCTAATTAAACATAAGCAATTCAAAAACATATAAAACAAATACCGGGAAAACAGTTGGCTGGATACGGGGAATCCCAATAAGCAAAGAATATCCATACTGAAAGGACGGGAATCCGTACCTTATGTCCAGTGAACGAAGAAGACGAATTGAGAGGAATCCTACTTCCGTATCACTAATGCTACATAAATACATACATGAATGAGTATCTGCTTACTAATACGTAACTGATTTTATGTCATGTCTTAGCTTATTTTATATGTTCTTATCATGTTTTACTGTTTTAAGCCTTAAACTGTGTTTTTCTTATATTCTGTTTACTCTAATTAAGTATTCTTGGTATTTCGTGTATTATTATACTTACTGTGTAATAATAAGTAACTTTCTAAAAATAGGAGGTTTCCTAAAATAGAAAGTTTCCAAAAATAGAAAGTTTCCAAAAATAGAAAGTTACCAAAAATAGAAAGTTTTCAAAAATAGAAAGTTTCCAAAAATAGAAAGTTTCCAAAAATAGAAAGTTTCCAAAAATAGAAAGTTTCCAAAAACAGAATTACTGCTTAAAATAGATAAGTTTCTAAAAATAGAAAGTTTCCATAAATAGATCAGCTGCCTTAATTAAATAAGTTTCCATAAATAGATTAGCTGCCTGAAATAAATAAGTTTCTAAAAATAGAAAGTTTCCATAAATAGATTAGCTGTCTTATTTAAATAAGTTTCTAAAAATAGAAAGTTTCCATAATTAGATATAAGCTGGTTAAATAAGCTAAGTATATAAGCCTAAGTGTTTTCATGATTATTTTCTAAGTCATATGATATAATGTATAGTTTATTAATTATTTCATGTAATTAAAATAGACAAGAGGTTAAAATATTTAATTAAAGTATATCATGTTTTTAATTAAATAAAGTTAAATACTTAGGTTAAAACATGTATTATTATTTACTAATAATATAACCTAAGTCATGTTAATTAATTAATTATAACCGTGGTTTTTAAATAATTAATTAATTATAAGTCTAAAAATATAAAAATACTTAGGTTAATAATTTCATGATTTTAATAATTAATATAACCTAAGTCATGTTATTAAATTAATCATGTCATGTTTATTAATTTAATTTTAACATAAGATTATAAAAAATAATAATCCTAACATACACCGTGAACCGGATCTTGACTAAGGACCATGAACCGGACATGAAATCGACACCATACCCCGAACCACTTCGGGGTTCCCCTTGTCTTACTGCTACCGTGGGACCCACACCAACCAACCGGGACCATATGGTCTCGGTGGTGGTCGAGTAGCCAAACCGAGACCCCCTTGGGGTTCGGTTTAGGCGCCGGCAAAAACAAACACCCCTAAACCATCCTTTTTGATTTCTCCAAAAGCCATTTTCATGTTAGATCTATATTTTAATTAGGTTTTTAAAAAAAACACATCATGTTCTTAATTATTTAATAGATCAAATCAAAAAAAAAGGGTTAAAAGAATTTACCGAATGCGTGGATCTAACCAAGGATGAACAAACAACGATCCTTGTAATAATTCCAAGGTTAAAATCAAACCGAATCACCCCTCCATGGTGATTGTAGGTGGCGGCTAAAAGAAGAGGACAAGGAGAAGGAGAAAAACTTTTTAGGGTTTTTGATGTTTTCCTGTAAAGTGAAAAATGACCAAAATATTTCCTAATTCCTTGTTTTAGTAAAAATTGATGGGCTAAGCCCATCTTTCCTCCCTAATTTCGTGGTATGGGGACCACATGGGGTAACCCATACATTTCCCGAGTCTAAATATTATAGTGTGTTCCCGTGTGTTCTCGTGTTCGTAATTTACGTGTTTTAATTAGTTATCGATCGTGACTTAATATATTTATTCGTGTTCGTAATAAATATATATACGTAATTAATATTAGCTCGTGATTTAATTACGTTCATGATTTCATGATCGCATGTTCGTGATTAATTATTGTTTAACTAATTATTGCGTGTTCGTGCGTAATAAATACTTATCGTGTTCTAACACGTACGTAATACGTAAAATCCTAACACGTAAACGTAATCGTACTATAAAAGGAAAGTTTTAATCTAGTACGTACGATCTTAAGGGTACTATTCATGGTAAAAGCATGCGGGTTTTACAACTCTTCCCCCCTAAAAAGAATAATTCGTCCCCGAATTATAGATAAAGTAAACTGGAAAAGAAGAACATACCAAACCGAGAGGGTATGTGTGACAATCCGTCAATTTATGGTTTATATTTTATTCTCTATAATTATTTGAAAACATTATTTTAATGTTATAATATGAACTCACTTATTTTTGGGAAGAAATTTGGATTTACGTCTTGAAGTAGCATCGACTACGTCTAAACCAGAGGATTCTACGTTACGTGCTTACGTTTACATACACCATTTTGGTGACGTCCGATATTTTAGGAAATACATTTATCCGTGAATATTATTTTGGGATTTTAATTTTGAGTTGGTTCATAAACTCACAAATTTACGAGAAGAGATTAGGACTTACGATTTTAATTTAACGTCCTTTACAACTAAACCGGAAACCTTAGGATTATGTATTTACGTTTTCGAACTCCGTTTTTGATGAGACAATTTTTATTAGATTCGTTTTGTGCCGTTGATTCATAATTTATAAAAACGTTTTTCGTAAAACGACCCGAGGGCACGCAAATCGAGGAAACTAGAATCGAGGAGTACCAGTAAATAATTGGGGATGAGACAAAACCACTTTTGCCCCACCCCCAATATGGGACGGCATAACTAGCAACACTACCTCCATTATGTGTCAAATTTTTAACAAGTTAAACACACTTGTCACTTAAGCTTACATTGTAAGCTAACTAACCACCAAAACAATTCAAGCTAAACTACTATCTTCATTTCTCTCATGCAATACCACTAGAAACTCTCTCATCCTCTCCTCTTTCTCCCTTTTGTCGTCCACTCTCTCACACAAACACCCCATTTAATACAAAATTTAACCACAAACATTTGTTATAATTAACATATGTTAATCTCCATTCAAAGAGATGAAGATTGGTGTATGTTATAACATCCAAGGAGGATTTTCTATGGAGTCTTAGGGCTGATTTTCCACAAGGAGTTCTTGAAGAATGGTGGTCTTGAAGATGGTCTTGGTTTATCACAAGTTTCTCCATCAAAATCCATGTCTTGATCATAGCCTACATCATCATGGTGGTATAAAGATTGTCCTCCCCATCCTTTTGTTAATTTTGATTATGTAATCATGTATTTTCTTCTTAAATGTATATATTTATGATGATATATGATGATAAAAACATTGTGTGGGGATTTGGTGTTGATAATCATGGGTAAAAAGACGAAAAACTATACGTAAAAATGGTTAATCTTGCTTAAATGGTAGGCTGTATAAAAACAGTAACTAACCATGACATGAACTTATAAAATGGCATAGATTAATGGATATATAGTAAGTAATATGTCTTGTACACATGTGATAGTTGGCCATGCAATGGAATCATTAAGATGAGTGAGATATGATCAAAACAAGTTTAGAGTACAAATCTGAGTACACTGTTTTGGACGATTTTTATAAAATAATTAGAGGCTGATTCAACAGTAGCCATAAAAGAGTTAAATGGATCACATATCATGTAGTTTATGCCATAAAAATTTGGGGTTCTATCTCCATGTATAACTCTAGATATGATCATTTTAGTAAACTATATTTTTAGGACTGATTTTGTGAAATTAAAGTTTAATATTATTATATAAGCACTCAAATAAAAATAGTATAAAATGTGAATTAAAACCACTAACTTGTATAATACATTTATATAAATATGTATAAGGCTAAATAAATGGAAATTTTATAAAAATGGTAGTTTGATAAGTTTTATAAGTTATAAAATTATAAACATGATTTTTACGACTTTTTCGGCTATTACCGTAAAATTAACGTTTTTGTTAAATAAAACTTATACGGTTGGACCCGTCTAATGTAAACTTTTATAAACCCATATACTGATATATAAACATATATAACAAGTAAAAACCGATAAAACCCGAACTATATACATACGGACATTAACAGGCTAAGTTAACGTTATTGGACTAATAATACAACAAAATGGGCTAAAACACTTATAAACTTATTTATTGGGCTTAACCCATTTAGGCCCAACATGTAAAGTGTAAATACTGATAATACAAGTATAAAATGTATTAATACAAGTTAAAGAACTTATAATAAGCGTATTGGACTTAAAACATGTGAATAGGTAAAACTAGTAAACTAGTAAGAAGTTACCAATACATAAACACAAAAATGAGTGAATGAGAATATATAAACCCACTTGATCATCATATATATATATATAATCATCATATGTATACATAATTGTTATTTTTATAAAGTCATTCGACAAAAGTCTAAGACGACTATTATTTGTCTAGGTTTCCGTGATTGAAGCACGAGTCGTACGTCCGAATTGCCGATAACCCGCCTTCCCACATAAACGTGAGTTCATAGCCTCGCACTCTTTTAAATGTTTTTATGAAATGTTTTATAAACCCGCGAGGGAGATAACATGTTAGTTTTTATAAAATAGGACACATTTGTCCCGATTGTTTGTTTATTGATTTGGACCCGAATGATTGTATGACCCGATGAATGATTAAATGACCCGATAGATGAAATAAAGTAGATTATTAAAGTTAGGTTATGTCACGAAAAGTCCCATTAGCATGAATTGTGAACTACCGGGATTTGGTAGACGCTTATGCGTATAATAGTACTATTTGGGGACGATCACCCCAGTTCGCGCCTTGACGGTTGATCCCCGTCGTGCCACTTTGATTGGTAAGCGAATTTATGTATGAGAAGATTACACAAGCGTGATTATTGTGACGACACGCTAATTTAAATGGGCAAATTGAGTTTCGTGCTAGCTACCCGTTGTTTGGTTTAGTAAGGTAACAATGTCATGCGGCTTATAATAATCCAATTAACGAAATACTGCTTTAAGCATTAAATTACGATATATTGCCTGACTAGCAATACGGGGTCTTACTATTGATATTATGTTCGTGTTTTGGTTTTCATAACCATAATCATATAACGGTTTTTATTTAACTCCATACAACGTTATAAAACGCATTGTATGATACTTTTACGACATTGGTTCGTATAATGATTTTGAAGGTGAAAGCCTATATTATGATTTTGATAAGGATTTGTATAAAATGAATTTGGCTATTTTATGGCCTACTACAATGAATTGTACAAAATGATTTTCGGTAATAATTTTATACCGATATTAAATTGATGGATTTTATTAAACTCTATGAATTCACTCGGCGTTATCGCTAACCTTTTCTTATAACAGGTTTTATCTCAGGTACTTGAAGGTAATTCTCGGGAAGACAACAAGAATTCATGGCCCGCACTTAAATAACAATTTCCATTCAAATCTTTTGTAAAATTGTATGAAATGACCATGACTTGGGACCTATGTAACTTTGATATTTTATGAATGGAAATGCTTTATTATTAAACGACGCGATTTTTAAGCGTTGTCTATGATGTGAGTAATGTGCTATCCTGTAACACCAACGAGTCTTCCGCTGTATTGAGTTGTATAAATTTGGGGGTGTTACAGTTTGGTATCAGAGCTCTCGTTATAGAGAACGAAAGATTTTTAAAACTAAGGTTTTGAATAAAACATTTAAAAATCTTTTAACTATAAACATTTTCTAAAAATGTCTAAAAATCTTTTGACTATAACGGTGCCAAAGAATTCCCGAGTTACCGACAAGGCCAGACTGAGAAGTGTTATTTTAATATATATATAACTTGGATTATATATATATATATATATATATATATATATATATATATATATATATATATATATATATATATATATATATATATATATATATATATATATATATATATATATATATATATATATATATATATATATATATATATATATATATATATATATATATGATGTAATTTTATTACATGATTGTTTGATGATTAGTTTTATATTTATACGAGGTATTTATATGACGTAGATTGTCACAAGGTACCTTAACTCCCCTAGCAAATCAATCGAAGTTATTCCCGTAGGAATTCTAGCTATCCTAGATCTAAACCAAGTTGTGGATATTGATGGTCCCAACAAAATGGTTGATATTCGTAGAAGTGTTGATAGTAGTTGATTGTAATCTTGAAGAAGAATTGGCGAGATTAAAACTGATATCAATGTCATGACGATCTTTCCTTATAGAGTGGAGTTTAACAAAACGTTACCACCTGGAAAGGTGTCATCTGATTCGTTGTCATCCAATTATTAAATTGAAATCGAAAGGGTGAATGTTGCACTTGAGGCTGTCATTGGAACCATTACCCAAAAGCCTCATGCCACTAGTACCTTTCCGAGAAGTCTGATTGAATGTATGAATCATTTTATACTAATGACTCATTTGATAATTTTTGTTGTAAGAGCTATAGGATTGGAAATTAAGTATTGTTCATATCGAGCTTTTATTGCCCTATTAAGGTCTAAGAATAAAGTTGAAAGTATTGGAGAATGAGGTAGGATATCGAATTGAGTATAAGTTGATTGAAACTTGAATAAAAGTAAAATTTAACTTGTATGGAATATGAGATGCTTAAGAGGAAGTCGTTAAGTTTTGTGATTGAATTATAAGGTTTTAATTGATTATTGATTCGTGTTAAGGGTTGTTCCTAGGCTATTGTCCACTAATGAGGATGCCCAATGTCCAAGAAATAAATGGAAGAAATCTTCTTCTGAATTGGGACCGATGGATCTTTCGGGACATGTGGAACACCTAATGACTATTGTAGATTAGCATTCATTGTGGTATCTTTTAAAAATAATCCCTAACATAACTGCAACATCAGTTGGTAGGATGAGTTCTTGGAATTGTATGACATAGTAACACGTATTGTGTTACGGTACAATTTTGACTTATTTGTGATTGATGAGAAGACTACCTTTGATTGCTAAATCCTACACGTATCGATGTTATCTATCTTTTATTGCTTCATCCTAATGCTCGCATTAGTTATGCAACCATTGAACAAGTACTCATCTCAAACTGAGTTACGTTGTGGATTATTCTTTTTGAGTGCCATCGAGGTCATGAACCTCATGATTAATTGGCTAAGCTCATTTCCTAATATTGTAGTTAGTTCTTAGTGAACAAGCTTTCATCACTCTTTTGCAGATCACTCATTGTTTTTATAAGATAAAATTGTATCCTTTGAGGAAATTGAATTTTCATCACCATATGGATTATTCAAAGTGAGATTTATAAGTAATCATTATGGAAATGAAGTTGTTTATGAAACACCTTGGAAAACTTAATTGTTTCCATAACAAAGAAAATCTTTGTAAATTTATTTTTGATTCTTATTTAAGAATTAAGCATGAAAATGTTTTTATTATAAACATGATGATAAAATTTTGACGAACTGAGTATTGCATCGTTAATCTTGAAATTGTATATAGTTGCGCGCCTACATACAATTTGGAAGGAACCATGCAAGGCTGATTAGTAGTCACCATAAAACTGATTAATAAACACTACATTTTCTTTAAAGATTGTGAAAGATTAAATTTTATGAGATCTGCAAGAAGTGAAAAATAGGGAAATAGTGTTAGGGACACCTACATATGTGCCTGTAGCATCTATTCTTCTGAGTCGAATTTACTCATCTGTGAAAATTGTCTTATTTGACAATTGACAATTCTTTCTTGTCCAATTCTCCCGTAGTGAGATTCTTAGGAAAAGTATATGATTACCGAGTGTTGATACCCGACAGGATGTATCGACATTCCTATCATTTCTTTTGATTTGATTTCATTTGAATGACCTGGGTAACGATCCGAGGAGCTTTTGAATGCGTACTCAAATTATGAAAACATGGGATATATTCATATTCATTAAATGTTTTCGTCTGTATCTGATTTGAAATTCTATCGTGTAAATTATGCGTTGACCTTACTCTTTTTAAGGTTAGTTATGTCTCCAGATATCCTTGAATTTGTGAAGGATTATGAGTTATTATTAGTCTTTTGAGAAGTTCACATCTTATCAACGACAATAAAACTGAAAGGTTGATAGTGCTAGTAGAATGGATTGATTGATTATGACATTACGACATTGCTTTAATTGATGGGAACTCGAGTAAAATTCCCCTAAATGATAAGATGTTGATTATCAAAAGTTATCTAAATAATTCTTGGTGGATGACGATATCCTGTATTTAGACTTAAAATTATACCATGAATGGTTGTGAATTAGTCATAGATATTATAATCTAGAAGGAACTTAAAATAAATGTATTAAAAGATGTTTATGTTATCTGAAACTTTAGTAAGTATTTGTTGATGAATTACCTAGACTTTTTCCATTCAGGCAAGTTGAATTTGGTATTGATTAAATTCTCGGTGCTGCACCTGTGGCGTGTGCACTGTACGTCAGCACCATCTGAATTAAAGGAATTACCATACAACTGAGAGAGTTGTCGGAGAAAGATTTTATTCTACCGAGCTCGTCATCATGAAGAGCTATGGTGTTATCATTCCTTATATTTATAGATTATTGTGAACTGAGTAAATTGACAATCGAAAACGATATCCATAACTAGAAATGGAAGATTTGTTCGATCATTTACAAGGTTCTAGCATATGTTTTAAAGATTTGATCCACGGCATGGTTATTATCAACTTCGAGTCCGCGAAGAAGATTATCTATTCCAATCACTACATCCGGTACTTGTAATAAACATTATGAGTTTCGCGTGATGTCGTTTGGATTGACTATACACATGTAGCATTCACAAATTTGGTGAATCACGTGTGTAGGGTGTAATTTGATAAATTCATGCTTGTGATCATTAAGGACCATCTGTTTGTTTATAAGAATAAGAATGAGTTAATAATTATTTATAGATTGCCCTGAATTGGCCGAGTAGTGAAAACTTGTACCTTGAATATTTGACATGTGATGAAAGACTTAATCTTTTACATTATTTGACCGTGTGATTAATAGAAAATGGAATATATTGACTCTTTAAAACTTAAGAGCCCTTTTAAGACTTTTGGCTTTACCAAAAAGAAAATGGAAATATGTTTTGACAAATTTTTTAACAAAGGATTTTTAAGGGTTTATTCGCTTATACACAAATCATTTAACTAAACTTCTGTTTAGGGGTAAATGTGTGTGTATATCTCAAGACAACCTAAGAGGGATTGAGGAAACCATTTAAACCATGATTTGAAATTTGAAACGACAATTTTGCTTTTCAACTAAGAAAATTTTGACAAAAGTATAACAAAAGATTTTCCAAACATTTACGGATCTTATTAAATATTTTAATTATTTTCGATAAATCAACAAAAATCTTGTTAATTAAATTCAAATTTATTTTGAACATTTTTATAATTGGTCGAACTAAGAAAATTAAAATTTTTACGTCATGCTTCATAAAAATTAAATATTTATTATTTAATTAGTTGTAATAATTATCGACGCTTTAAACGTCGGATTAAGCAAAACTGATAAAAATGATGGCTGAAACTAAGCTGAAACTTAGAAAATATGAAGAAAGGTGAACGTAATTACTGACACATAATATAGAAAGGATAAAGATCCAATTAGGAGGTGTTCCTTAATAATGACTGTGCAAAATAAATTGCCGAACAATATAAAAATAAATGATGTTAGTAAAAAAGGGATAATATATATAATAAAAGGGGTTCGCGGCTAATGTGAACCATTAAAAATTTAGAAGCCGATAGTGTTAAATGTATAAAAGGCCACTCGTGGTTGCCTAAATATGGAGATTTTGAGATTTAGTCATATTGAAATCTTGTAAGTATAAGTATTCTATTCTTGTCATTTCTGATTTAGTGTATCATTTCAGAAGAAGTTGTACTAATGGAAAAATTATGAAGGCAGACACCGCCTCATACATTTGTAAACGTCTAGCTATTGCAAAGGTCATCATCTAAATTTGATTCGATTTGGGTCATCGTCGACCGACTGACCAAATCTGCTAATATCATTCCTGTTAATGATAGAATCTTGATGAAGAAATTGACTCTTTTATATTTAAAGGAGTTGTGTAAACATGGTGTGCCTGTATCGATCATCTCCATCAAGATCCTCGCTTCGCATCGAATTTCTAGAGATTTGCTCAGGAGTCATTGAGAACGAATCTTGAAGAGAGTACTGTTTACCACCCCAAATCGAAGGGACGAGGTAAAGTAATGATACAAAACACTAGAAGTCTTGTTTTATGCTTGAATGATTGACCTTTGGCAATAAACCGTATAATCGTTTTCCTTTAGAGAGATTATCATTGATAATTATCGTATTAGGATCGAGATCGTATCTTGTTATGATCTAAATATTATAGCATCTGTAAGTAGGAGTTGGGATGAAGACACCCGACATACACCCATTGTGAGTTGGACATGTCCTTTAGGTTTAAGGTTTCCTATGATGGCGAACCTAACCTTACAAAATACTCGAACCGCGGGACTTGAAATGATTGTTGAAATTAGGATCTGATTATTGACTGCCGGTAGTGGGCAGGAGGTTATGTGAATATAAAATGTAGATCTTGAAGTGCCAGATGGGTAGCGAAGTTATGCCAAAAATTTTAACCATGGAAAAATGAATTGATGATCTGAAAGATCATGGGATATAAGTCGCCGTTGTATGGGACCATTGAGATGATGTAAAAATATTGGTTTGAAAGGTATATAAGCTAGATCTACCCTAGGACTTCAAGAGCTGCGTGAATTATGTTTCGAATATCGAACTTGATAAACTGTCTATCAAGTAAGAATCTGATAACTTCTTGATATAGTTTAGATCGGCGAAAAGTTGCATTCATCAAAAACCCGTGAACATCATGGATAGAGAAAGTAAGTCAACATTAAGCCTGATCTTATTCCCGTAGTTATTTTTGATGAAACTCGCGTATTGAAATGGATTACACTTGTGAGAAAAGTCCGAATGTGGAGGAAATACCCACATGGCTTTAACTCTATAATAAGCGAGTAGTAAGATAAGATGATCTTTGAGGACAAAGATCCTGTTTAGGGGTAAATGCTGTGACAATCCATCAATTTATGGTTTATATTTTATTCTCAATATTTATTTGAAAACATTATTTTAATGTTATAATATGAACTCACTTATTTTTGGGAAGAAATTTGGATTTACGTCTTGAAGTAGCATCGACTACGTCTAAACTAGAGGATTCTATGTTACGTGCTTACGTTTACATACACCGTTTTGGTGACAGTCCGACATTTCAGGAAATAAGTTTATCCGTGAATATTATTTTTAGATTTTAAATTTGAGTTGGTTCATAAACTCACAAATTTACGAGAAGATATTAGGACTTACGATTTTAATTTAACGTCCTTTACGACTAAACCGGAAACCTTAGGATTACGTGTTTACGTTTTCGAACTCCGTTTTTGATGAGACAATTTTTATTAGATTCGTTTTGTGCCGTTGATTCATAATTTATAAAAACGTTTTTCGTAAAACGACCCGAGGGCACACAAATCGAGGAAACTAGAATCGAGGAGTACCCGTAAATAATTGGGGATGAGACAAAACCACTTTTGCCCCACCCCCAATATGGGACGGCATAACTAGCAACACTACCTCCATTATGTGTCAAATTTTTAACAAGTTAAACACACTTGTCACTTAAGCTTACATTGTAAGCTAACTAACCACCAAAACCATTCAAGCTAAACTACTATCTTCATTTCTCTCATTCAATGCCACTAGAAACTCTCTCATCCTCTCCTCTTTCTCCCTTTTTCCGTCCACTCTCTCACACAAACACCCGATTTGATTAAAATTTAACCACAAACATTTGTTATAATTAACATATGTTAATCTCCATTCAAAGAGATGAATATTGGTGCAAGTTATAACATCCAAGGATAAGTTTCTATGGAGTCTTAGGGCTGATTTTCCACAAGGATTTCTTGAAGAATGGTGGTCTTGAAGATGGTCTTGGTTTATCACAAGTTTCTCCATCAAAATCCATGTCTTGATCATAACCTACATCATCATGGTGGTATAAAGATTGTCCTCCCCATCCTTTTGTTAATTTTGGTTATGTAATCATGTATTTTCTTCTTAAATGTATATATGTATGATGATATATGATGATAAAAACATTGTGTGGGGATTTGGTGTTGATAATCATGGGTAAAAAGATGAAAAACTATATGTAAAAATGGTTAATCTTGCTTAAATGGTAGGCTGTATAAAAAAAGTAACTAACCATGACATGAACTGATAAAATGGCATAGATTAATGGATATAAAGTAAGTAATATGTCTTGTACACATGTGAGAGTTGGCCATGCAATGGAATCATTAGGATGAGTGAGATATGATCAAAACAAGTTTAGAGTACAAATCTGAGTACACTGTTTTGGACGATTTTTATAAAATACTTAGAGGCAGATTCAACAGTAGCCATACGGGAGTTAAATGGAGCACATATCATATAGTTTATGCCATAAAAATTTGGGGTTCTATCTCCATGTAGAACTCTAGATATGATAATTTTAGTAAACTAGATTTTTAGGACTGATTTTGTGAAATTAAAGTTTAATATTATTATATAAGCACTCAAATAAAAATAGCATAAAATGTAAATTAAAACCCACTAACTTATATAATAAATTTATATAAATATGTATAAGGCTAAATAAATGTAAATTTTATAAAAATGGTAGTTTGATAAGTTTTATAAGTTATAAAACTATAAACATGATTTTTACGACTTTTTCGGCTATTACCGTAAAATTAACGTTTTTGTTAAATAAAACTTAGACGGTTGGACCCGTCTAATGTAAACCTTTATAAACCCATATACTGATATATAAACATATATAACAAGTAAAAACCGATAAAACCCGAACTATATACATACGGACATTAACAGGCTAAGTTAACGTTATTGGACTAATAATACAACAAAATGGGCTAAAACACTTATAAACTTATTTATTGGGCTTAACCCATTTAGGCCTAACATGCAAAGTGTAAATACTGATAATACAAGTATAAAATGGATTAATGAAAGTTAAAGAACTAATAATAAGCTTATTGGACTTAAAACATGTAAATAGGTAAAACTTGTAAACTAGTAAGAAGTTACCAATACATAAACACAAAAATGAGTGAATGAGAATATATAAACCCACTTGATTATCATATATATATATAATCATCTTATGTATACATAATTGTTATTTTTATAAAGTCATTGGACAAGAGTCTAAGACGAGTATTATTTGTCTAGGTTTCCGTGATTGAAGCACGTGCCGTACGTCCGAATTGCCGATAAACCGCCTTCCCACATCAATGTGAGTTCATAGCCTCGCACTCTTTTAAATGTTTTTATGAAATGTTTTATAAACCCGCGAGGGAGATAACATGTTAGTTTTTATAAAATAGGACACATTTGTCCCAATTGTTTGTTTATTGATTTGGACCCGAATGATTGTATGACCCGATGAATGATTAAATGACCCGATAGATGAAATAAAATGGATTATTAAAGTTAGGTTATGTCACTAAAAGTCCCATTAGCATGAATTGTGAACTACCGGGATTTGGTAGACGCTTATGCATATAATAGTACTATTTGGGGACGATCACCCCAGTTCGCGCCTTGACGGTTGATCCCCGCCGTGCCACTTTGATTGGTAAGCGAATTTATGTATGAGAAGATTACACAAGCGTGATTATTGTGACGACACGCTAATTTAGATGGGAAAATTGAGTTTCGGGCTAACTACCCGTTGTTTGGTTTAGTAAGGTAAAAATGTCATGCGGCTTATAATAATCCAATTAACGAAATACTGCTTTAAGCATTAAATTATGATATATTGCCTGACTAGCAATACGGGGTCTTACTATTGATATTATGTTCGTGTTTTGGTTTTCATAACCATAGTCATATAACGGTTTTTATTTAACTCCATACATAGTTATAAAACGCATTGTATGATAATTTTACGACATTGGTTCGTATAATGATTTTGAAGGTGAAAGCCTATATTATGATTTTGATAAGGATTTGTATAAAATGACTTTGGCTATTTTATGGCCTACTACAATGAATTGTACAAAATGATTTTCGGTAATAATTTTATACCGATATTAAATTGATGGATTTTAATAAACTCTATGAATTCACTCGGCATTATCGCTGACCTTTTCTTTTAACATGTTTTATCTCAGGTACTTGAAGGTAATTCTCGGGAAGACAACAAAAATTCATGGCCCGAACTTAAATAACAATTTCCATTCAAATCTTTTGTAAAATTGTATGAAATGACCATGACTTGGGACCTATGTAACTTTGATATTTTATGAATGGAAATGCTTTATTATTAAACGACGCGATTTTTAGGCGTTGTCTATGATGTGAGTAATGTGCCATCCCGTAACACCAACGAGTCTTCCGCTGTATTGAGTTGTATAAATTTGGGGGTGTTACAGTATGTAAGGTAAATGAACGTCATGGTAGAAGGAACTTGGAACGTGACATGTCTTGAAAGGACATGGAACGTGACTCTACTGAAAGGACATATCTAATTGATAAGAGAAAAAAATGGATAAGAAGTCCGGATGGACTTGTCCGTTTCCAAGTGGCCTCCCTCTTGGAACGGTTCCTTCAGAAGATCTTGACACTAATGATAAATCTTGGTCCTCCTGACCTTGACTTGGAATACGAAGAAATTATTGGTTATCAACGCAAGGTAGATCCCGTAAATTCGATCGAGGACAAATAAGAGTTAACGTGCAAGGGTAACTGAAACGTTACGATGCAAGACAATCTGGCTTAACTGATAATTAGAAACGATGCGCAAGACATAAAAAACGTAGTACGTGAAAAAATTTGAACGTGATACGTGAAAAATTTTGAACGTGATACGTGGAAAATATGGCGAGTGTAGTATGAGTAAACTTTTCGTGATCCATGATACGTGTAACATATCTTGATCACGATATGAGAAACGTGGAATGAACATGACATGTGAAACATATCGTGAACATAGAATATAATGGCGGTAACACCAAATGCTACAGGGTGCGACATAGAATACATTACGAGAAACGTCTATCTGAGGATAGGGAGTTATACTAAACATGGGTCTGGTCTCTCAAGTTCTTGCAAAACTTCCCAGAATGAGAAAAAATGAACGTAAATTCGTAAGCCAAAATACGATCATGAACGTGAATGGTGTCATGATCGCGAGCGCGAAAGCAAGTCGTGGAATTAGAATGAATACTGAAGTAAATAAGGAGCACACTCGTAAATCTTTGTCTGACCCTATAACTGAGGGATTGCCAAGTGATCGGATGAACCTTGTTTTGTACATGTCCGATCAATCTGTTGGTTTTGAAATCCTTGCGGATGTAAGATTCTGCAGACTTGATCAAACTGTTTACAATAACCCAGATAGCATCATGTTTCTTCTGAGCTTGCGTTAATCTGGTAACCAAAATCCGTGGAGATCTTGTCCCATTTCTATTCACAATTTCAGATGATGAAAACATCCTAGTCTGTTGGTGTCCTATCTTAACCTGTTGGTATGTCAAGTACCTAGATATGAACGTAACTGTATCTTGCTTCGTAGAACTTGATACATAGGAGTTTGCGAACTCTGAGTCTCTGAATCTAGACTTCTCCTTGCGTAGGATTTTCTAGAACACCTAATGTAGTGTAGGGTTTTCTCCTTTATGCATAAGCTGAGTCATCGTAGAAACCCATGTGATTCAGCGTGTCACTGTAATCAAACATAATTGATATTGGAAAAAAATTTCAGAGTAAAATTTCTCTTGTCATAGAATTTGCAACATAGTGCAGATATGGTCTTCCTGTTCTTCTCTAGACTTAGAGGAAATCAGGTTATCCTCAATGAAAACACTGATGAATTTGCTATGAGTTCATGGAAACTCAATTTATTAAGTCCATAATGCTGTTGGAGCATTTATGAGACTAATACAGAATCATAAATTTAGCATGACCAAGTCGTGCACGAATAGCAGTCATGGACATGTCCTGCTCTTTCACTCGTCACTGTTGGCAGCATGATCATGAGTTCGATCTTGGAAAAGTGATTAACACTATAAGGTCGATTGGACATGTTGTCAATATGTGGAGGAGAATAACGGTTATATGGTGATTTGTTTTAAATCGACGGTAGTCGACACATAATCTCATGCACCGTACCCCTCCTTGTAGGTTCTTCTGAAATGTATGAGAAGATCTTAGAATAATCAACTGGCTATGCGTAAAAGGACTTCAGTAGTCATGTCTTACTGACAACTAGAAAATTTTAGCAACCATGGCTAACAACGCACCTGCTTGTAAGCATAGATAATTTGTACAGATTTTCCTGATGGAAAATCAAGCTGAATGTATTCAGGAGCCTGAACATTACTGTACATAATTATGAATCGTAGCATGGTGTGTTGTTCATAGTCCATAATTAGGATAAAATTCAACTCGTATCTATCCGAGGAAAATGCGTTAGCAGTTTAGATCTCATCATTAAGCTGAAGGAAAACCTTCGTATACGTGGGAATACGAAAGGCGTCCTTCATGGTCATGAATCTATGAGCTATGGTTACAAGAAATGAAAGTGTCATCGGGAAACGTGATAGTTCCCATTGATACGACGGTAATGGTACTGAAATTCTTGTGTCCTGATTAATACATGGCACAACAAAATGGACATACCCTTGGAGGGTACCCTGAATTTCTTAGAAATGTTCCATAGTTGGACATGAGTCATGTGTCTTGACTCGTTTCTTGGAACTATAAGCATGACATATGTCTTGACTGGTGTCTTGACATGTGTCTTCAGAAAGTATACGTGAGACATGTGTCTTGACTGATGTCTTGACATGTGCCTTCAGAAAGTATACGTGAGACATGTGTCTTGACTGATATCTTGACATGTGTCTTCAGAAAGTATACGTGAGACATGTGTCTTGACTGATGTCTTGACATGTGTCGTGAGACGTAATTCAATAGAACTACAATATTAGGTTATTATGCCAGAGTTGGCGGATCGGTTGGACTACTGATCCTTTGTATGTCTGATCCCGTCCACGGCCGGAGCCTCGGTTGCGATTTCTAGGATAGTTCTGTCATAGTAGTGGTTACTGTCGTCTTGTCTGTCAGTTCCATGACGGTCATTCTCATTACTGTGATTCATGTAACTATTCAGCTGAGTGGCCGACTGGTACCGGTTTGAACTCATATGGCTGATATGACAGCCGAATGACGTGTGACATGTAACTAAGAATGAGGGACAATGATTGATGGAAATCGTCTGATGGTGAAGCATCTTCTCGTCCGATTGCTTTGCTCTGATGCCTTTGTCTTCGTCTTGTAGGATCTCCAGGTTGTGAACATCATCCTCATCTCGTAGCGTCTTCGAACGTCAGCAACATCAACCGTTAGTAACATCTCCCAGTTATGAGCGGCATCAGCAATCTTGTAGAATATCAGCAATTGAAAATACGCCTGAGATGATTCAGAACCGACTAGTGAATACTCGTGAAGTATTGCAAGTGAAACACACATGGATTAAGGTACGTGTAATACACATGAAATACGGTACATGGAGTACACATGGAATGCAAATGAAATGATCGGTATGGGGTCGATCATTTATCATGATTTAAGGAAAGTATATCGGTTAAACGGTTAGGAAAACCATTATGATAACCTGGCAGTATTAGCATAGACATCATTTTGGTTATATCGAAAAACGTTAAAGTGTGGTTACACAAAATTCAACAATGATTTGCCTGACAACATGATCAATGAAAACCAACCATGACTATCATGAAAGCAGAATTCAATGAAATCCAACTATGTCTTGCATGAAGGCATAATAACAAAAGAGGCGTAAGACGTAATCCACATGAAGACGGAATTATCATGAAGAAACACGAAACGAGTTAACATGAAGGAGTGTATAACATAATCAGCATGAAACTGAGTTTAACCATGACAGTATAAAAACCTACTTGACATAAAAGCACAGTAACTTATGAGGGGACATAAAAAAAAATTTATGGTAATAAATCATGAGAAAAATTTTATGCATGAAAAACAATGCATGAATGCGTAATGTAGTTTATAAAAACCTTTATATGTGCGAGGGGACGCCTATGGGTCGGTCCCAAAACAAAAGACATGACGAGGGGACGCCTATGGGTCGGTCCCAAAATTAAAAGTTTCGATAAAAGCACATGCGACTAAATAGGGTCAGTCCTGTACCAACCATTACTTAGTCATAATCCCTGCAACAATGATACATGAAACATAAATAAATGAAACTCATATGTCAAAACTTATCTGGAAAAAAAATTTATGTGACTAATTATGAACTACTGGGGTTCAGTCCACATAGCCAGAGTTCACGAGGAACATTATGCATGAAATAATGACACATAACTAAATATGAATGACGGTTGTCCATCCATATTAGTAAAACAATATCAATGAAAACATCAAGGTTAAAACCTCAAGGTGCTGAAAACATCATGGTTAAAACAAAAATGCACTGAAAACATCAATACGTAGAATAACAAACGTTGGCTTAGGAAGCTCCTAGTGACCACCCACTAGTCACAGATCGTGTTTTAGAGCCTACAGGTCGAAGCCTTGGCTCTGATACCATAATTGTAACACCCCATTTTGATAAATGGAATGTCACACGTAATTATGGCGTGTCATCAAAGCATACAAGGATAAATGTCTGAAACATTACATGACCATAGGGATAACCGGAATCAAACACCGGTTCCCAAACATAAGCCCAAAACATAATAAAGTAAAAGAAATGAATGAAAGACTAAACAAGCATAAGTATATGAAGGCAAAAAGGAAAAGAAGTCTCTAGCAGCTTCCATCCTATGCATGTCCTCCAAATGCTCGAGTCTTTCCTAGGGTACCTGCCGTTTTGGGACATGGAAAAGAAAGTAACGATTGAGCAAAACGCTCAGTGCACGGATATAGACATGGTATGAATGACTAAGCATAATAAAGACCTGGAAAACCTGGAACATGTTCATAAAACTGGTTTTATAGTTTGAAAAGCCTTATGTTTATCTTCTGAAAAACTGTTTAACATATTTTACCGTTAGCCAATATAGGTCATGAAAATCCACCGTGCATGAATACTTGGAGGGGTGACCTCATCATGCAAATTAGAGGGGTTGCCTCTAATTTAATATACTGGGTTTGGGTAGGAGGGATCAGCTCCTTGTGAAGGATGCAAGGCACACACCACATTCACCTTGAAATCCTGATTGAAAACATGTAACTAGGATGCACCCATATGCCCACATGATAAATATAATAATATGGCCAAAAGCTGAAGGGACGCCACGAGCAATCACTCCGCCATGGTGAAGTCATAACATCAGTGCCTCTAATGTTATGGTTATGGTACCTCCATAACTAGGTGAAACTGGTCATGCATGTATATGGCTTTAGGTATTCTAATTAAACATAAGCAATTCAAAAACATATAAAACAAATACTGGGAAAACAGTTGGCTGCATACGGGGAATCCCAATAAGGAAAGAATGTCCATACTGAAAGGACGGGAATCCGTACCTTATGTCCAGTGAACGAAGAAGACGAACTGAGAGGAATCTTACTTCCGTATCACAAATGCTACATAAATACATACATGAATGAGTATCTGCTTACTAATACGTAACTGATTTTATGTCATGTCTTAGCTTATTTTATATGTTCTTATCATGTTTTATTGTTTTAAACCTTAAACAGTGTTTATCTTATATTCTGTTTACTCTGATTAAGTATTCCTGGTATTTCATGCATTATTATACTTACTGTGTAATAATAAGTAACTTTATAAAATAGGAGGTTTCCTAAAATAGAAAGTTTCCAAAAATAGAAAGTTTCCAAAAATAGAAAGTTACCAAAAATAGAAAGTTCCAAAAATAGAAAGTTTCCAAAAATAGAAAGTTTTCAAAAATAGAAAGTTTCCAAAAATAGAAAGTTTTCAAAAATAGAAAGTTTCTAAAAATAGAATTACAGCTTAAAATAGATAAGTTTCTAAAAATAGAAAGTTTCCATAAATAGATCAGCTGCCTTAATTAAATAAGTTTTCATAAATAGATTAGCTGCCTGAAATAAATAAGTTTCTAAAAATAGAAAGTTTCCATAAATAGATTAGCTGCCTTATTTAAATAAGTTTCTAAAAATAGAAAGTTTCCATAATTAGATATAAGCTGGTTAAATAATCTAAGTATATAAGCCTAAGTGTTTTCATGATTATTTTCTAAGTCATATGATATAATGTATAGTTTATTAATTATTTCATGTAATTAAAATAGACTATAGGTTAAAATATTTAATTAAAGTATATCATGTTTTTAATTAAATAAAGTTAAATACTTAGGTCAAAACATGTATTATTATTTATTAATAATATAATCTAAGTCGTGTTAATTAATTAATTATAACCATGGTTTTTAAATAATTAATTAATTATAAGTCTAAAAATATAAAAATACTTAGGTTAATAATTTCATGATTTTAATAATTAATATAACCTAAGTCATGTTATTTAATTAATCATGTCATGTTTATTAATTTAATTTTAACATAAGATTATAAAAATAATAATCTTAACATACACCGTGAACCGGATCTTGACTAAGAACCATGAACCGGACATGAAATCGACACCATACCCCGAACCACTTCGGGGTTCCCCTTGTCTTGCTGCTGCCGTGGGACCCACACCAACCAACCGGGACCATATGGTCTCGGTGGTGGTCGAGTAGCCAAACCGAGACCCCCTTGGGGTTCGGTTTAGGCGCCGGCCAAAACAAAACACCCCTAAACCATCCTTTTTGATTTCTCCAAAAGCCATTTTCATGTTAGATCTATGTTTTAATTAGGTTTTTAAAAAAACACACCATGTTCTTAATTATTTAATAGACCAAATCAAAAAGAAAAGGGTTAAAAGAATTTACCGAATGCGCGGATCTAACCAAGGATGAACAAACAACGATCCTTGTAATAATTCCAAGGATAAAATCAAACTGAATCACCCCTCCATGGTGATTGTAGGTGGCGGCTAAAAGAAGAGGACAAGGAGAAGGAGAAAAACGTTTTAGGGTTTTTGATGTTTTCCTGTTTAGTGAAAAATGACCAAATTCTTTCCTAATTCCTTGTTTTAGTAAAAATTGATGGGCTAAGCCCATCTTTCCTCCATAATTTCGTGGTATGGGGCCCACATGGGGTAACCCATACATTTCCCGAGTCTAAATATTATAGTGTGTTCCCGTGTGTTCTCGTGTTCGTAATTTACGTGTTTTAATTAGTTATCGATCGTGACTTAATATATTTATTCGTGTTCGTAATAAATATATATACGTAATTAATATTAGCTCGTGATTTAATTACGTTCATGATTTCATGATCGCAGGTTCGTGATTAATTATTGTTTAAATAATTATTGCGTGTTCGTGCGTAATAAATACTTATCGTGTTCTAACACGTACGTAATACGTAAAATCCTAACACGTAAACGTAATCGTACTATAAAAGGAAAGTTTTAATCTAGTACGTACGATCTTAAGGGTACTATTCATGGTAAAAGCATGTGGGTTTTACAACAACAATCATAACACATCTACTTAAGATCCTTTTCTACTTCAACATTTTCAAGTTTCTCAACATGGATTCTACTCAAGAGTATCGTGTCATAAACAACAACATCATGGTGACGGGAAATAAAGAGAGACCACCAATGCTTGTGACTGGTCGATATGCATAATCGCAATCACGATTCCTTCGATATCTTGACACCAAACCTAGTGGTGATGTTCTTTGACATTGCATCAAAGAAGGACCCTATACTCTCAATACAATAACCATTCCTGCAATTCCAGCAACCGACTCGACGACCGGTTCCGATGAGCAAACAATTGAGGAAACATATGAGAACACTTCGAAAGAGAAACGTGCTTGGATTGATTCAGAGAAAGAAACAATCTATTTGATTCTCAGTGGGATTGGGGATGATATTTATTCAACGGTTGATGCATGCTCTACTGCAAAAGAAATGTGGTTTGCCATTGAACGCTTGCAACAAGGAGAATCACTTAACAAGCAAGATGTCAAAACTAACTTGTTCTGGAACTTTGGAAAGTTTACTTCATTGGATGGGGAATCAATTGATCCATATTACTTAAGGTTCTACAAGATGATGAATGACATGACAAGAAACAATATGCAAGTCTCCACCATGCAAGTCAATGTGCAATTTCTACAACAACTTCAACCAGAGTGGACACGATTTGTAACTTTGGTGAAACAACAGAGTAAGTTAGACGAGGTCAACTATCACACGTTCTTTGATATTTGAAACAATTTCAGAATGAAGAAAATGAACTTCGAGCTGAAAGGATAGCAAAGACTGCTAATCCACTTGCTTTGGTGTCTACCACTCAACACGTTCAAGATTATCGCTCTCGTGCTCCAAAGTCATACTCCACTACATCCTCCTCACCAAGATACTCCACTACATCCTCTTCACCAAGATACTCCACTTCATCTAAGTATTCAGCTCCGACAAGATCACGAGACAAAGAACCAAGAGCACCAACACCATCACCTGAGCCATCATCTGAAGAGGACAGTGACGAAGAACTATCTCCAAAGGATAGGGAGATGAAAAAACAAATTGCTTTCATTATGAAGACCTACAATAAAATCTTGAAACCCACCAACAACAATCTTCGAACATCATCTAACACAAGGAACCAATATGTTGAGAGTTCTTGAAGGTATGATACACATCAACGTGATGAAAGTCCTCCTAGGTATGATCGACGTAATCCAACACAGGTTGAGGGTTCTTCACGGTATGATCGACAAAATGCTAAGTATGATACTCAGAGGATTGCTACTGCTGCTGGGAATCGGGAAACTGTTGGTACTCAAATGGTTCAGCAAAGTGAGATTCAGTGCTTTAATTGTCAAGGCTATGGGCATATGACAAAGGAATGTAGGAATCCGAAACGGGTTAGGAACTCTGGCTATCATAAGGAAAAGATGCTGCTATGCAAGAAGATGGAAGCTGGGGTTAAACTGTCGGCTGAGGAAGGAGCAATGCTTGATCATACTGATGATGAAGCCTCTGACCAAGAACTTGAAGCACATTACTCATACATGGCAAAGGTTGAAGAAGTTCTCAATGTCACTGAAGATGACAATGGTCCTATCTTTGATACTAGCCAATCGATAAGGTACACACTGAAGAGGAATATAATGTGTTTGGTAATATCCATGAGCATTGTGAGATACCAAAGCCATTAATAACACATGTATGATGGAAACAGTTGATAGCAATACCACACCCGATTCGTCAGACATGTGCAATAATGAGTCCGAGGATGATCAACATGCAAATGAGTATGATGATGATGAGGAGCGTATTGCGCTTGCTAACTTAATTAATTCTTTACAAAAAGATGTCAAATAAACTAGAAAAAGTCAAAAGCAATTAAAGAAGGCAAACGCTATGCTCACTTAAAATTTTGAAGAAAGCAAAGCTGCAGTCATAAAATCTAGTGAGCTTCTTGCAAGCTGCAGAGCTGTGCTTATTCAAAAAGACAAAGAGCTTGCAAGGTACAAAGGGGCTGTTGTTACTACTATAAAGGATGTTTATGAAACTAAATACAACAAAACTCTTAAGCCTTTAGAACAAGAGAAACATAATTATAACACTTCTTTAAGTACGGAATGACACAAAACCTATCTTGATACCACTATAGTGAATGAGTTAACTCAAAAGATTGGTTTTCTTCAAGAGGATAAAACTAAACTAGTCACTGCGAAGACAGAAGAGGTTGCTGACTTGCAAAAATCTTTCAAAATTAAACAAGCAAAAGACATCGACAAAGTCATGGAACTTGAAGTTCAAATTGATTTTTATAAGAAAATTGTTTATAAAACAAATCAATCTATTCAAACCATGTGAATGTTGGCACCTCGTTCGATTCTCAAGGGTAAAGCTAGTTTTGCTGGTCCTAAGTACCTCGAGCAAGCTCAATCTAAGAACCCGTGACTCTATCTTGAGGAGTCCTAGTGGACCGACCTTGATTGTCTTCTTGTTAAGCCTATTAGTGATGAGTCACTATGTTTTGAAGAAGAGGGTAGATCACCAGTGAATACAGACTTTGTGAAACCATACAATTATGCTTATGAAAATAGTCTTTATGAAATTTTCAAACCACAAAAACAGCAGTCTCGTGAGCAAATATTTTATGAATTTGAACAAATAAGAATTAAATGGAGGCAAGTATTTGCCACTAAGAAAACTAATGTTTCAAAATATATCGGGTACTTGCCGCATCAAGCTTCTTTAAGAAAGAGTAAGCAAGCACTTAGTATTCTCAAGAGCAATATTGAAAATTTCAAAAAGGTTGTTGATGATGACTGGAAAAAACGTGAACTTTTGAAAGGTCATAAAGAAATTCCTCACAATATAACTGTTCTTGTGAAAACTATTTTGATTCCTCGAGCGGAAAGAACAAAGAAACATGCTTTGGAATTTGAAAAGTTAATAGAGCAAGAAATGTTTGACGATTTGAAATATGTGGAATCTATTGAAAAAGAAAATGACGAACATCAACCTGAAAGAGACGAATTTTCTATAGCCAATGATCTACTCTTGCAAGAATTCCTATCAAAATATATTATGTGTGTTTATGTTACATCTTGTGCTGATATTGATGAATATTATGAGGTTGCATGCAAATATCTTGATCAAGTTAAAGAGTGTGAATGTCTTGAAACTGAGCTTTCGAATAAAATTGACAAAAAAGAGTTTTCGTTACTTCAACATAGATATGATAATCTTCAAAAACATTGTCACTCACTTGAACTTGCTTTGGAAAAGAAATTTGGCAGCTTTTCAAATGATACACCTTTGGAAGTAAAATTATCTGAGTCATGTCGATTATTAAATGAAAAAAGTCTTGATATTTCGGATTTGAAAGCTTAGTTACAAGAAAAAGACATAGCAATAGCAGAGTTATAGAAACTCGTTTCTAAGATGGGTGGGAAAGTTGTGGAACCTAGCGTTAAGAAACCTGTTGTTAGAGAACCTAATGCCTCTAAAGTGAATAAATCCTCTATCTTGGGAAAACCATCTGCTTTCTCAAATTCCTCGTTTGCAAAACCTGTGTTTGCCCCCAAGATGGATGGAAAGGAGAGGTTGCCACATACTCAACCCATAAGGAATACTGTAGCACCAAGCGTTAAGCACAATAATGTGATTAAACCAGGGATGTATAGAATGACCACTAAACCCACAAAGAAAGTTAGTTAATCGCCTCAGAATTCTAGAAACAGTAATATTCATGTGTCCTCTACTACAAGAGTAGTCTCCACTGCTAGTGTTATCCGACCTCAGCTTAAGAGCACTCAAGTGAATGATAAGGTCTGGAAACACAAGAGTCAATGGAAGATAAAGGAAGTAGAAGAACATCCTATGAATTTGAATGCTTTTAAGAATAAAAAGTCTGTAATCGCGTGTAATGACGATTTGAATGTTTTGAACGATTTGAATGCTTTGAATGTTAAATTTGTTTGTGTCAAATGTGGAAAATGTCCTAATGCTAATCATTCTATGTGTGCTATGAATAATGTCAAAGGCGTAGATACTAGAACTAAGAAGGAAGTTGTGATGCATATTAGTGCTAGTAAACCCAAACGCAAAGTGTACAATTCTGGTGCAACCCCCACTAAGAAAAGTAATGCATCAGACTCCACCACTAAGAACCCTAGAAGCATAATAAGGAATTATATGAGTCTGCTAGAAAGTCTTGGAAATGGTGGTTTTCTAATCAATGTCCTCAAGGATATAAATGGTTGCCTAAAATTAGGACATAAAATGTGACAACGAGTGTTAGTATGCCTTCAAATGTTTCTAAGGACACTAATGAATCTGAAATCAAAACTAATGTGGTATCCAATTTAGCAAATGCTCCATCGTGTTCTAACGCTTCTACAGGTGATACAAATAATTATGTTCATACTGGACTCCGGATGTACGAAGCACATGACGGGTAATCTCAAGCTTCTAATTAACTTTGTGGAGAAGTTCCTGGGTACGGTCCGATTCGGAAATGATCAATTTGCACCGATCCTAGGATATGGAGATTCGGTTCAGGGGAATATCACGATCAAAAGGGTATACTACGTCGAAGGGCTCAATCACATTCTTTTCTCGGTTGGTCGATTCTGGGATGCGGATTTGGAGGTTGCTTTCAGAAAGAAGACATGTTTTGTTCGTGATTATGATGGGAATGACTACTTACCGGTACACGGGGTACTGATCTCTACACTATTTCACTTCAAGACACAACTTCTACAACTCCAATTTGCTTTATGGCTAAAGCTTCAGTGACTCAGGCATGGATATGGCATCAACGTTTATCTTATTTTAATTTTGATACCATCAACTTGCTTTGCAAGAAAGATAATGTGAGAGGCCTTCCAAGCTTGAAATTCATCAAAGATCATCTTTGTTCTTCTTGTGAGGTTTGTAAAGCTAAACGAAGTAGCTTTAAGACAAAGACCACACCAAGCTCTAAAGGACGGTTATATATTCTTCATATAGATCTATGTGGTCCCATGCGTGTTCAAAGTATCAATGGGAAGAAATATGTTATGGTAATTGTCGATGATTACTCAAGGTACACATGGACTCACTTCTTGAGGTCCAAGGATGAAACACCTGAGGTTCTCATTAACTTGCTTAAGTTGATACAACCTGGTCTTCAAGCTCAAGTAAAAGTGGTACGTACTGACAGAGGCACAGAATTCTTGAATTCAACTCTGAAGAATTATTTTGAAGCCGAAGGGATTGAACATGAAACATCTATTGCTCGAACACCCGAACAAAACGGCATTGTTGAAAGACGAAACCGTACTTTAGTTGAGGCTGCTAGAACACTATTATCCGCTTCAAAACTTCCATTATACTTTTGGGCCGAAGTCATGTCAACTGCATGTTACACACAAAACCGATCCTTAATTATCCCAAGACACGAAAAGGCACCATATCACATAATTCATGATCGAAAACCTTCACTCAAACACCTTCACGTTTTTGGATGTACGTGCTATATTATTCGAGATGGTGAAAATCTTGACAAGATGAAAGTGAAAGGTGATGCATGCATTCTAGTGGGATATGCAACTCAGTCTAAGGGATATAGAGTGTACAATAAGAGAACAAAACTCATAGTCGAGACTATTTATATCAGATTTGATGAATTACAAGAAATGGCACTTAAACAAAACAACTTAAGTCCCGATCCACGACGACAAACAACTTCCATTCACAACCGCGTGGAAGTTGGAACTCAAGACCATGGCAATGAACCGTCAAATTCAAAGCTGGTTTAAGGAAATGTTCGAAGAGCAGACATGACAGTCAACACGACAATTGAAGAGTTGGAAATGTTATATGGACTAATGTATGATGAATATTTCATGGGGGAGAAACATGTTGTGTCGAAGTCTTCCACTGTCACTCATAATAAGAAAGATAATACTGATCATCGTCAACATAAGGATACAACTTCATCTACTTCAACACGGGTTGCTGCAGATTTGCCTCCTAAGAATATCACATCAACAACCGCTCCTACAACATCAACAACTACTGTCATTGCTCCAAAGAACACAAATCAAGCAGACAATGCATTAAATGATGAAGACGAATTTATCAACCCAATCGGTACACCGGTACACAAAACAGGAGAGTCTTCTACTCGCCATGTTGATCCGTCAAAAATGCATACGTTCTACCAACGACATCCTTCAACACATCATTGGACCCGAGATCATCCTTTGGTTCAAGTAATGGAAACCCTTCACAGCCCGTTCGTACAAGACGACAACTTAAAACCGATAGCGATGTTTGTATGTTCGCACTCCCCGTGATTTCAGCTGAACCAAAAAACATCTAAGAAGCCATGGCTGATCATGCTTGGATTGAATCGATGCAAGATGAACTTCTTCAATTTGAAAGACTTGAAGTCTGGGAACTTGTTGACAGACCGTACGATTTAATTCCATTAAATCTTCGATGGGTCTGAAAACACAAGATGGATGAAGAAAACACAATCATCAAGAACAAAGCTAGGCTAGTGGCTATAGGGTATGGACATAAAGAGGGTATTGATTTTGAAGAATCATTTGCACTAGTAGCTCGAATGGAAGCGGTCAGGTGTTGATCCCAAACTTAGATCGATTTAGCTTGTGTAAACGAAATTAAATCAAGTTAAACACGTAGAGAAACTTTTTTGTGTATAAAACACTTTAAGTATTATGCGAAATTAATACTCAAACAAGAACACACAAACAATGTAAGCCAAACTTTCACTTTGATTGATTAGAACAAACTTGCTTACAATGAAAGTGTTTAAACGAATGAAAACTTATATGAAACAAAACCTAAAGGTCTCCTTTTATAGACATAAGAAGCCTTGTACATGAGTCTACGTATCAGCTATTTTAGGTAAAGATAAACATAGAAAATACATTGTTGATCATATCTTTACTACGTGTAGACTAAGTCTTCTATCAGTGCTTGACTTCATCCTATCAACGCTTGACATCTTCCTGTCAACACTTGATCTGTCAACGTTTGTTTTCTTCTTATCAACGCTTGTTTTCTTCTTGTCAGCGTCCAAGTGTACTGGCTACATTTTATTCCCAACAATCCTCCCCTAAACTTTATATCTACTCTAGCAATCAAGTTTCTGAATAAAAATTAAGAACTAGGAGGAATGTTACAAATCTTATCATATTGGTAATAAACATGCCTAATCAAATCTTTGGCCACGTCACTTGAATAGTCAATCTCCAGCTGTGTTGTCTTCATCTTGTCTAAAACTTCTTTGGACATGGGATACTCAGCATCTACAAGAAGATACTCAGCAAACTTTGTATAACTCAAATAATACACACAAGTAGCTGAATACAAATGCCATTGAAGTCCACTGATATCATCCTCAAGATCCTTCCAAACAGGATCTTCTACTTCTGATGCACACATTCTTTTGAATGTTGACCAAAGCTTTATTCGATTGACTGAAGTAGGTGCTTCAGTCTCATACTTGGCCATCAACAATCTCCAAAGGTCTGCCAAGTCTTCCCTATCCATACTTGCAAAGAGAGACATAAGAGTAGTAAATGTATGTACCTCTTTCCCATATCTGCCAATCATCCAAAACCCACTTGCATCTTCTTCATAGCTAATGATAGGGTTTCTGGCATCAAGAGGTAACACTTGTACCATATCTTAAGCTTCTATGGGTGAGAGCTTAATGCTCCTTCTAAGAACAGCTTCACTGGGAGTCACTTTATTTAAACCTTTAGGGAACTCAAGTGGAACTCCCTTCTTTAAAGACCTTGGAACAATCATTGCCTTTTGAATCTCCATCTCTTCTGCAAGTTCTTCTCTCCTTTCATCTGAGAGAAGTCTGATAGTATTCATTTCCTACACTCTTGCCCAAATGGGATAAGCCTTATACTTCAATTCTTCAAAGGATAATCCCTGCAATTTCTTAAAGGTCCATCCTGTTCCATGACATTTGAGTAACATGTAGTAAAGCTCCCTTCTATCTCTCTTCAGCAGTGAGAAAACACTGCTAGCCTTATGCTTCAGAATTACCTTACAATCTCTTTGAACTCTTAGAAGAATCTCCAATCCCCAAATTTCATCTGAAATTGTCATATCTGGATTCTCCATAACCTTATCTTCCCAAGCATGGTACATCTAAGCAACTTCTAGCATATCATAGTCTACTTGCAACTTTAACTCTCTAAGCTTCTCCCTTTCCAACTCATCACCATATTCAAGTCTTTCTGGTTGTTCAATTATCATAACACTTGAAACTGAACTCCCTTCATCACTTCCTTCTTGTTCCTTAGAAGTAACGACAAATGGTGATTCACCAACCTTCTTCATTTCTTTTTCCACAAGTTGTGCAGCCAACTTTGAATCAAACTCTACTTGGGCTGCATCCTTTGGAACCTCTGTTTCTACCATGATTCCTTTACCCTTATCTAATAGTTCAATGATGGGTAAAGATGATGATGGTACCTGTGAAGACACTTCCTTGATGATGGCTGATGACTGGATTATATCAACCATATCTGTAGGTCTGTCAACGCTCAAATTCTATGTGTCAGCGCCCAACTTACTCTTGTCAGCGCTTGGTATGTCAGCGTCCAAAGTCTGCTTGTCAACGTTCACCTTACTCGTCTCAGCGCCTCTTGTGAACTGCTCCATCATTGCTGTAAAAGATAAGTTCAAGTTTGTAGGAGTAACCAAAGATGTATCAAAACCTAGTTTCTTCTTCATTTCAGTAACAGCTTCAGCAACACCCAAAGATTCTCCATCATGTGAGCCTTTGTCACTCACATGGATCTGCTCATCCTCCCCTTTGGAAGAATCCTCCATACCACGCCTATTGTTAGCATCCTCTAAAAGAACAATCCTCTCCCTCAATTGCTCAAATTCAAGGCCTTGTGAACTGACTGTTTGTACCAGGTCTGTATTTTGCTTTTGCAAGCTAATGCAGACAGCCGTCAATTCCAACATTGTGTATGGTTCCAATCTTCCCTCCTCTAGAATGGGTATTTGACCTCCCAAAGTAGAGTCATGGGGCATAGATGAGGTCTTAAAGATGTTAGGACTGGCTTGGCCTGCATCTAAGCAAATACCAATAGTCCCAGCCTCATCCATAGCACCAACCACACTTGTGGTGGTGGTTCTCTCTGCAACATGGCTAGGACCACTAGAGGAGAACACTCTAGTAGTCCTTGGGCGTTTTATGAACCTATATTCAGGGGGTGTAGAAGATGATGTGGATTGGGTGGTAGTTTGAAGGTTAAGGGGTGTTTGGGTTTGTGAAAGAAAGGTATCAACATTTAGATTAATAGTGTCAACGCCAACATTTAACATGTCACCGCTGAAGGATTCTTGGTCAAGTTCCATGTGTTGAGGTGAAGGTAAGGGGTCTGGTATTGGGTCAAGTTGTGGTTGTGGGTCAGGTTGAGGTTGTGTTGCTGTAATAACAGCAAGCATAGCTTGGGTGAGGGGTAAGTCTCTGTGAGGGGGTGAGTTCATCTTACTAAAAATATTTTTCTTTTGCATAGGGATCTCATAAAAATCATCATGATCCCTTGTGCAATACCCTAGGTCATCAAAAATCATTTGTAAAAATCTAGGATAAGCCAAAGTCATCTTATTACCCTTGTTTTTACACATGCCATCAAAAATTAGTTTAGAAAAATTATACTTTTGCCCATTTGTAATGCACATAATTGCACTAGCAATTGATCTGCTAATTTCATTATGTGCAGTACATTTGGGACTCAAACATTGAAGGATAACATGTATTAAGTACTTCCAGGCTGGGGGGAATTCTTGTTTATGATATTTATTTAAAGTACTGATGTAGTGCTTTTACTACTCTTTAGGAAAAGAGAGCAAATAGGGTAAGTAATGAATACGACGATTTAGGAAAACCGTGTGTAAATGACCCTAAAGTGAGTTCGTTCTCGAGGAGGCTAGTGCGTTGTGTAATGAAATGATTATCTTTGTGATTATATGATTTTGAGAAAAGAAAATAGAAATGGGGTAAGAAGAGAATGACGGTTACGAAGACGGATTAAGCTAAGACGAAAAGGTCGTTCACGTAAAACCGTAAAAGCACCAAATTAAAAATTTTAAACCTAAAAATTAATTAAAAGTTAAAAGTAAGTCTAAAATAATATAAATAAGAATAAAAATCCAACAAAAATATTTTAAACCCTTTTATTAATTAAATATTCAATTTTAAATGCTAATTAAAGCCCTAAAATCAAATATAATTAACAAAATGTCTAAAATATTATTTTATTGAACTAATAAGTTACTTATAATATTTAAAGACTAAAAAGTATTTTTCCTAAATTTTCAAAACTATTTTTCTATTTTTAAAACACTAAAAACTATTTTTAAACTAAAATAATCATAAAAAAAATAATAAAATAATGCTAAAAATAATTTGACAATTTTAAAAATCCTAACTTAAACTAAGGAACAGTAGAAAAATGAAAAAGTTTGAAAAATATAAAAATTTTCACTAAAAGACAAAAATAGTTTGAAATTAAACCCTAATTAAACTAAATTAATTCTAAAAATTAAATAAAAAGTGAACAATGAAAACTTTTTTAACTAAAAATCGTAAAACAATTTTCTAAGTCTATGAAAATTTTTGAAACTGAAAAATAATAATTTTTGTCACTAAAAGACAAAAACAGAAATTAAAAAGTTAATTAAAATAGCAATTTAATGTAAAAAATATAAAATGAACAGTAAATGGAAAAATAATTAAACTGAAAAATCACAATTAAAATAAGAAAAATAATAAAACTAATTTCAAAGTCTAAATCCTATATTTGATCACTAAAGACAAAAAAAACAGGTTTCTGAAAGGGACATGTGACTTTGTTTTGTCCTTTTGCTGAGCAGTGGTAACCAATGTATTAGCAGGGGGAACTTTGTTCCCACTGTTAGTGCAAATATTTGGTCAGTTGACCAATAAGCTTAGGGAAGCTTATTTTGAGCTTATCTTTGGGCAATAAGGCACCCCTACTCAGTGGAGTGTAGGGAGTCAGAATATGCTAAAAAACAAGCAAGTCTCTTCACAAAATTAAGCACAAAATAGCAAAGACAGTTACTGATGAAGCTTAATGGTTTCAGATGAACAGTAACTTGAACTAGAATGCACATAATTGAATTTCAAAGCTTCAAATCTTGCATATAAGTTTACCAAATCACATGCAAACTATCTATAAACCTATATGATACTAAACTTTAACAATCTTAACAACTTGATGAACCAAATTCAACAAAAACAGTCCACAAAAGGACTTACTGATTTTTAGCTTTTTTCACCAAAGTTTGAGCACACAATTGTTTTTAAAACCTATCCAAACTTAAAACCCATGACTGATACATCCTAAAACTAGCATGAGCAGTGTGTTCAAGTAGGAATCAAGCCAACATTTTATCAATCAAACAGATAAATCCCTTGTCCCAAACAGTCCATTAATTACTGAAAATGAAAATCAACAAAGCAAACCCATTCAAAACTACACAAATCTGATTGAAATAGCTTCTAGCATGCATACAAACCTCTAATTAGTAAAATCAAACCAATAAACAAACACTTAAACAACTTTCTCACAAAATCACATCATCTCAATAAAAATTCAAAAATTAATTCAAATAGGGTTCAAAGGCTTTAACCAGCTGATGCCTTCTACTGGGCTTGTATTAAGAGCTTATGTGAGCTGAGTGAAGTGTAGAGAGTGGCTTGTTGTGGGAATCCAAAGCAGGACCCCAAGCCCTAAAAATATCTTCAAACAAAGTGACTGAAATGAAAATGGTGAGACTTGTTTCTTCTTGCCTGCACAAGCACCACAAGAACAAAGAACAAACTTCAAGTTTGGATAAGCTCAAACCACAAGCTTGACAGGCTTAATGGTTTTAGCTTATTCAAACAGTAAGATATAAGCAAAAATAAGATTTTGAGAAAAATCTTTGAAAACGGGATTTATATTTCAAACCAAACTTTGGAAAACTGAAACAACTAGAAATAGCTTATACAAGCTTATGTAGCTTATTTGGTTGTCCACCAAATAAGCTGATAAGCCCCTATAACTATCACAGCAAATCAATATTTTGGTTTAAGTATCCTCTCACCAAAATCTTTATTTTCTGATGAAACTTAACACAATCAATTGTGATAATTGGAACTCAGATTGCTTCAATAATAACACCAACTTTTAAAAATAAAAAGGAATTACTTTTAAAATCAAAATACCAACTTTTATATAATAAAAAGGAATTACAATATTTTTTTAAAGCAAAATCTGGAACAAAACTGAAAAAATGAAATCCTAATGCCTTATATAATGGCTACAAGAAGAGTCTAGAATCATAAAACCCTAATAGCTAAAAATCCGTTTTTGCCCTTGGTCAAAATCTTGAATTTTGGTCTTGTGGCTTCATGTGATGTTACAGCTGTGATGAATTGATCCTGAACGTATATCATGCCTTTGTGACCAAGAAAAATGATCAAACCGTTCATCTTGTCTGCTTTTGGGGTTTTGTGGACAACGATGGGAGCAGGGGAATCTCTTGGGTATCACATGGGTTGAGTGGGGAAAAAAGTGAGAGTGGGGTTGGGTTTAATAGGTCATTAATCGGTGATTTGGAAATTATAACCAGAAACCCCTTTGTTTTGATTGTGAACGTGATTAGGGTTCTAATGGGATTGAGGGATAGCAGGGTTGGTTTTAATTAGTAAAGGGGGTGTTTATTTTTGAATTATGTGTTTCCCCCACTAATTGTGGTGTAATTAAATAAGTTTAAGTGGGGTGACATGGGATGGGTGACTGGGCAAAGGTGGGTGAGGTGGCAGGATGTAAGTGGTAGGGATAGTTGTGTTGTCTGGGCAGAAATGGCCCTTATACTCCTTTGTCTTGTTCACTTTGTTTTAAACAGCCAACAATCTTTTCCCTTTGTTAACAAGTTTGCTCTTCTTGTCAAATTTGGCACAACATATTTTCAAACTTTAAACAAGGACTTCTTTTGTAATTTCTTCATTCTCCAAGGACTAAACTTGTACATACTTGATATTTTAGGGACCCACAAGTAATTTTGAGGATTTACAGGGGTATAAAATCACAAGTCTTCATTTCTTGAGGGACCAATCTTGACAAATCTTCAAACTTCAAGGACTTCTTTGGAAATTCATGATTCGGGTCTGGTTTATTGTGCGGCTTCGTTTCCCGTGTTCGTTTTTGATTGATTCTTGTGATCTTTTTGTATTTTCCTCAATATCCGCACCTAAAATACACAAGCAACAAACACGAGCATATATTTGGCCTTTTTAATGATATTTAATGCATTTTAAGCCCAATTTGGACGATGAGACTATGTATAAAAGCAGTCTCATCACTCCCCTATACTAAACCATTTCCGTGCCCTCACGCAATGATAGAATAAAGTATCGTAGCACCTCCAAAATTCATTTTTCATACACTTTATTGAATGATAAACTAGCTACATTACTACTATTACTACTACTTGCGTTATAGACATAATGTATGATTTTCATCGCAAAATGGGACGTTTAGGTTCATAGAATAAGAACATGTGAATGCTTCGTTAGAAATAATTTCATCGTCCTCGATTTTCACCCCAATTCCATGCCAAGCGTGCAACGAGATCATTGTCATTATAAGATAGTAATGCTAACACTACTCATATGCCCTAATCACGTACTTATCCTCCCATTATTCCTAAGTTGTATCTCTTATATTTTATTTTGTCTTGAATGTTTCACGAGGATACATTGTTTGACTTATGCGATAATAGAGATTTAGGTCTAAAAATAGAGTCCTAACGGTGTAACCAAGACCATCAAATCAATAACCTCTCCCAATAGACAACGATGTAAAAAAATTATGTTGACAAGAAGTATCGATAAACACGGTTTTATAACGGTTTTGAACATGAGACTTATTACCAAGACTTTTATACGCCCCCTAACGGAAGGGCCTTATTATCTTTGGTTTACCTCCATCTTTTATTCAACTTCGCCATGAAGCTTTTATTATGACTTCGGTCTTGCCTTGCCTTTTATTATCCGCCTCATCGGTGGTTTTATTAGCCAAAGACATATATCCTCACGCTAAAGCGAATTTTGGATCTTTAAAGCTTCGAAGATTAAGGCTTGATTCACTTTCAATTTTGCATAGATTTTTCGGCCTTGTGGGGCTTCAAATTGTTTGCTAGATTTAGGTGAGCACTTGAAATCTTATTATTGGGTGAAGCTTTTGATTATTCGGGTGCCAATACTTCAAAACTGTGATGCTGGCGATACCTTAATGTCTTCCCAATTTAATTACACGGAAGCTACTAGAAAAGACTAGAAACCCAACAATCCAACTAAACCGCAAAGTCAATATTTATTAAGCAAAAAATATTTACATGCGAAGGGAGAATAAGCAAACAACGAGAACACATGAGTTTTTGAAAGAATACGAGTACTATACGTTTAGCATAGTAACTTATAATTAACCCTATCATTTCTCGTCCTCATTTAAGAGACTTAGACTAATGTGAAGTTAAGGAATCAAAGCTAAGTGCTCAACACGCACGGTCGAGTCAAAAATTACTCTTATTCTCGCCATCAGAAAACCTACATTCGTGTCTTCAAACACTATTAAAATATGAGAAAAAAATTAAAATTTTGGCCATATTTAGCCTTATTTTGCAACAAAACGATAAACAAAAAGATAAACTTTGGAAAGCGTGAAGGTTTGGCAAGGCAAGTATCTATTCACCCCCCCCATACTAAAGTTAAACATTGTCCTCAATGTTTCGAGTCTAGGGGTGCAAAACACCCCCATACTAGAGACGTAGTCGAATGTCTAATCTAGCATGGAAAGGGTGTAACCAATAAATTAATAGCCGTTTATGAAGTGTGCTATAAACCTAAGGTTAGAACATCAAAAGGATATATCATTTGGATATTGAGAAAGTCTTCCAAGCAATCGATCAAGTGCTCCTATAAAACAAACACGAGAGGCTCCAATCGTGAAGATCATGATCTAAAAACCACAATTCACAAACAACCACGAAACAAAGGTTGGAAGTGCACAAATACCCTCACATTAAACTAACTAGAAAGCAATAATATGTACATGGATAAGAATGGGACTCCCCCACGAGGCACCTCGTTTTTTATTACCGAGTCATGAGCTCGACTCGATCCCCTCAATACTAATTATCATTGGGGAAGGTGACTTGGTCGAGGTAGTTCAAGGATGGAACTTCCCCGCCAAAGTAGTGCTTCAACCTATGTCCATTCACCTTGAAGTTAGGACCATCATCTTGAGCTAGCTCGATGGTCCCATACGGAAACACTTGAGTCACGGTGAATGGACCGGACCAACGGGATTTCAACTTTCCGGAAAAGATTTTCAAGCGAGAATAAAAAAGCAAAACTTGATCCCCCAATGTTATAAACCCGGTTTTTAATTTTAGAATCATGCAACTTTTTAGTTTTTTTTTTTTGTAAATCAATGAATTTTCATAAGCAATGTCCCTTAATTCATCCAATTCATTCAATTTCATTTTCCGGTGTTTTCCTGCGGTCTCCATATCATCATTACAATGCTTTAGGGCCCAATAAGCCTTGTGTTCTAACTCGATAGGCAAATGACAATTCTTTCCATACACAAGCTTATAGGGAGTGCACCCAATAGGTGTTTTATGAGCGGTCCTAAAGGCCCATAAAGCATCGTCCAACTTATCCGACCAAGATTGTCGGTTTTCCCCAATGGATCTCTCCAAGATCCTCTTCAAAGCTCGGTTTGAAACCTCGACTTGCCCACTCGTTTGTGGATAATAAGCCGTAGAAAGCCGATGTGTAACCCCATATTTCCTTAGGACCCTTTCGAATTGGTCGTTACAAAAATGGGTTCCACGATCGCTTATGATCGCACGAGGTGTTCCAAACCGAGAAAACAATCTTTTCAAGAACTTGACTACCACACGAGCATCATTAGTGGGCAAGGCTTTGGCCTCCACCCACTTAGATAGGTAGTCAACCGCAACAAGGATGTACTTATTACCACGAGATGATGGGAACGACCCCATAAAGTCTATACCCCAAACGTTAAAGATCTCACACACTTGGATGATATTTTGTGGCATTTCATCTTTTTGTGAGGCTTTTCCTTGTCGTTGGCATGCATCGCACGACTTCACAAGATCTTGTGCATCTCGGTAAATAGTAGGCCAAAAGAAGCCGACATCAAACACCTTTTTAGCCGTGAGATTAGCACTGTGGTGACCACCCGTGGGTCCCTCATGGCAAGCTCTAAGGATGTTAGAAGCTTCGGTGCCAAATACACAACGTCAGATGATTTGATCTGCACAAGTTCGAAACAAGTAAGGGTCGTTCCAAAAGTAGAACTTGACATCACGAAAGAATTTTCGTTTTTCTTGAGTCGTCATACCCTTGATGATGAAGTTACCCGCATGGTAATTTGCAAAATCCGCAAACCATGGGGTGGAAGAATCAAGCTTAGAATTCACTACACCAAGTGTCTCGAGCGGAAATGTTTTGGTGATTTCCTTGGGCTCGTAAACACTTTGGTGAGGATCTTCCAAACGAGAAAGATGATCGGCCGCTAGATTCTCGGCTCCTTTTTTGTCAATGATGGTGTGATCAAATTCTTGAAGGAGGAGAATCCAACGAAGTAATCTAGGCTTAGCATCTTGCTTTGCCATGAGATACTTGATAGCCGAATGATCCGTATACACTATGCATTTAGCTAAGACGAGGTAAGGTCGGAATTTCTCAAATGCATATACCACGGAAAGGAACTCCTTCTCCGTTGTAGTGTATTTTAGTTGAGCCTCGGTCATCGTCTTGCTAGCATAGTGAATAGGCAATAAGTGCTTATCATGACGTTGCCCCAAAACGGCCCCAATAGCGTAATCACTAGCATCACACATGAGCTCAAAGGGGAGGTTCCAATTGGGAGCAACAAGAATGGGAGCTTCGGTAAGTTTCCTCTTAAGGATTTCAAAGGCTCGTACACAATTTTCATCAAAGACAAAACGTGCCTCTTTTTCAAGAAGATGTGTAATGGATCGAGAAATCTTCGAAAAATCCTTGATGAATCAACGATAAAAGCCCGCGTGGCCTAGGAAACTCCTAACTCCCTTAACGGTTTTGGGATGAGGTAATTTGGCGATGACGTCAACCTTAGCTTGATCTACCTCAATCACCGCTTTCGAAACCTTGTGCCCTAAGACGATTCCACTCTTAACCATAAAATGACACTTTTCCCAATTGAGCACAAGGTTGGTTTCCTCACAACGTTTCAACATTCTCTCATGATTCGACAAACACGAAGTGAACGAATTACCAAACACGGAAAAGTCATCCATGAAGACTTCCATCGTCTTCTCGATCATGACATGAAAAATAGCCATCATGCACCGTTGAAAGGTTCCCGGTGCATTGCAAAGTCCGAATGGCATTCTACGATAGGCAAACGTTCCATATGGACACGTAAACGTAGTTTTTTCTTGATCACGAGGATCGATGGGAATTTGGAAGTAACCGGAAAAACCATCTAAAAAGCAATAGAAATCGTTTCCCGCAAGACGCTCCAACATTTGGTCCATTGAGGGCAAGGGAAAATGGTCTTTTCGAGTGGCTTCATTCAACTTTCGATAGTCAATGCACACTCTCCACCGGTTACGAGTCTAGTGGGAATTAACTCGTTGGCATCGTTTGGCACAACGGTCATTCCTCCCTTCTTAGGGACACAATGGATAGGACTCACCCAAGGGCTATCAGAAATAGGGTAAATCAATTCCGCGTCAAGGAGTTTAAGGACCTCCTTTTTGATGACGTCGTGAATTTTAGGGTTCACCCTCCTTTGACATTGGATTGCGGGCTTGTAATCCTCCTCCATTAAGATTTTGTGGGTACAAAACTTGGGATCGATTCCCTTAATGTCGGATAACTTCCACGCAATTGCCCCTTTGTGATCCTTTAGAACATCGATAAGTGCGGTTTTTTCATCATTCGAAAGTTCCTTCGCAATAATAACCGGCAACTTGTCGTCCTCCTCCAAATAGACATATTCTAGGTGAGGAGGTAAATCTTTCAACTCGAGGATAGGTGGTTCCTCAAGTGAAGATTTGGGCTCGATACTCATAACCTCCTCGGGTGGAGGAAATGGGAAATCGTTAAGAAAATCCTTGATAATCGAGAAGTCCTCATCGTTGTCAAGGTCTTCGTTAAAAGTACGTGGAACATCGAATTCTTCCAACGTTAAACCACCGCCTTCAAATGGAGTGAAGGTTGGTGTTGAATTATCAAGGATTGGATCCAACATAGTGGGATTGACACTATTTTCAACATCACCAAACCCTAGAACTTCTTGTGAAAATTCCTCACAAACCACGTCGATCATATCAACGAGGTTTATGGTAGCAACGGAATAAACATGAGAAAGTTGAGAATTTTGAGTTGCGTTTATAACAAGTTCCTCGTCGTTGAAACGTAAGGTGATCTTTCTAGCATGAACATCGATCAAAGCCATAGACGTATCTAAAAACGAACGACCTAAAATGAGAGGAACTTAAGGATCCGTGGGGATATCAACAACGATAAAGTCTACGGGAGAGTAGAACTTCCCCACTTTCATAAAAACGTCTTCCGCCAATCCACATGCGCGAATCGTGGAATGGTCGGCCAACTCGATAGACATTAGTGAAGGAGTAAGATTAGGAAGATTGAGCGACTCGAAGATTGCAAGTGGCATCAAGTTAATGCTAGCACCAAGATCGGCCAAGGCATAGCATTCTTCCATATCTTGGATTGCACAAGGAATAAAAAATTTACCGGGATCACCGACTTTTTGAGGTATGCGATTAAGATAAACCGACGAACAACTAGACAATTGATGCAATTTCTCCTTGTTGTTCAACATACTCTTAAAGTTAGCGGCAAATCGAGGCATCATGACCAAAGCATCGGCGAAACTTACATTAAAGTGCAAATCACGAAACATTTTCATAAAAAGCTCAAATTGATAATTGTCGCGCTCTTGTCGTTTCTCCTTTCTTAGTCTCGATGGGTAAGGTAAGGGTGGTGTGGGTTGGGGCATAGGCATAGTGATAGGTGTGAAAACACCCATCCTTTTTACCACTTAATTACAATAATAACCGGGCCAAAACATGTATTTTATGTCATTTATGTCGTAATTATGCGTGGTTTGTGTTTTTGTTGTGATTTAGGACGAGAAGGTGAAAAGTGGAGAAAACACGGCTTTCACGGGCTTTTATTGAAGAAAAAGACAAAAGACGAAGTCGAAAGATCAAAAGTGGAAAAAGAACGGAAGTCCAAGACCAATTCTAAAGATTTATCGAAGAAAAAGTCCAAAGATGAAAGTTTAATAAAGTCGAAGAACTCAAGTCTAATTTATGGAGAAAATTAAAAGACGAGTTCAAAGAAATCCCGAGACGAAGTCTTAAAAGTCGAAGAATTTAAGAAGACTGAAAGACTGAGGACCAAGAAAGAAAGAAATAGGAAGCCACCAACCACTCTCTTCTCCTATAAATACCACCCTCACTTGTTGTGAAAGGGTTGGTTAGTTTTAGGATTAGATTAGGAGTAGTGTAGTTTCTCTCTCTAGATTTATGCTTTCTCTCTCTAGATTAATTTGTGTTTAAGCTTTTGTTATTGAATCTTTACTTTTTAATTAAGCTTTTAATTCATCATCTTTTCCTTTCTTGCTAAATTTATGTCTTTGATTTGGTGTTGTGTTCTTGAGTTTTCTTAATTTTAATCAAGTGGGTTTTGATTGATTTGGCTTTGTATGTTAGTTTTGATGATTTGTTTTGATTAATTATTGTTAGTTGATGCTTATTAGTTGTTTTGGTTTAATCTTTTGGTTTGTTTTGGTTAGATTTGATCAAATTCGTGCTCTTTTCGTTTTCCCCTGTTCTTCGCCAAAGTTACTGTATCTTGCCAAAGATTCCGAATGGTCTGCTCATTTAGTCCTCTATTCGGAATATCAGGTTATTCCGAATAGGAGTCCTCTATTCGGAATATCTGATTATTCCGAATAGGATTCTCTATTCGGAATATTTGATTATTCCGAATAGGATTCTCTATTCGGAATATCTGATTATTCCGAATAGGATTCTCTATTCGGAATATCTGATTATTCCGAATAGGATTCTCTATTCGGAATATCTGATTATTCCGAATGGGAATCCTTATTCGGAATATCTTATTATTCCGGATAGGTTTTTCAGTTTTTAGTTGTAAACTTTATTTTTCCCGCCTTTTTCTTTATTTGCATTTTTACTCGCTTTCCTTTTAGTTTAAGTTTACGTTTGAGTTATTTACCTTTATTGCTTTTAACTTCTTGTCATTTATTTCCCGTCAAGTTTTAATCTTTAATCTTTCATTGTCGTTTCTTTTTACCGTCTTTACTTTATTTCTATTTGTTTCAAATCTTTATTTTTACTTAGTTTTAGACAACGACAACTCTTCTATTTGATTCACCAAGAACAACTGAGTCGCACAATTAACCAGAGATCAATTCGAAGAGACACCGAGAAAACGAACTTTCAACGAGTAAAATCTCAATTATTAAAATGGCGCCGCTGCCGGCTCTTTTCGTGAAGATTAAAGGTTTTTTATGAGAGACGCGTTGGATTTTGGGATCCGTTCACTTGTGAACGTTATTTTTTGTGTCCAAAATTTTCAAAAAATCCAAAAACATTTGAAAAATCATTAAAAGCATTTCTTTTTCAAAGTTTTGCACCAAAAATATTCTTCTTGCTTATCTATCTTTATGGATTTTTATGTCCATTGCGTCCGTGTGGGAAACAATTATCTGGGAACAACTCTTGTCAATGATGTACATGTGAGCGGTGCGGAAACGATATCGACTACACACAATTCGGATTTTGTCTCTTGTGCAACTCGACTAATTCATTCTTTTTGAACCCACCTCCTGTTCCCTCGTGCATCTATTGTGGAAGCGATTCTCATTGGCATGTTTCGTGCCCGGTTCAATACCCGTATAGACACGGGCAAGAACCGGGGTACAATTATGACAATGATAATAGCTATCCACAAGACGCACCTGATTTTTCTCCATACCCGGTTTGCAACAACTGTGGGGGTCCTCACGATACCTATTATTGTCAACCAATGAATTATTATGAGCAAAATCCGGGTCCTCAGTTTTCTTCACCTATGGATTATTATGAACCAAACCCGGTTTCTAATTCTTCTCAACCGATGAACAACTATGAGCCACAACACTGCTATAATTCAGGTTTTCAACACTTTGAGCCCCCACATCACAACCTCAATCATCAATCCTCTCAGAGAATTCAACAACTCACTACTTTTAATGAAGAAACACACTCCATTGTTTTGCAACTTCAAGAAGTCGTTGTTCTGCTTAAAGAAATTAGGGACGAGGAGAAGCGACAACAACAAGAGCAAGTTTCTAATCTTAGTGATTCTACCCCTCCTCTTGTGCGTCAATACCATTATGATGATGATGACGATGAGAATACTATTTCTTGGTATGATCTAGTTGCTCAATGTCCTAGTGCAATTGTACTTCCCCCTCTTAATATCCCCAACGCCTCTAAGGATTGTGATACTTCGAGTGAGATTAGTGATTTCGGTCTTGATAAATTCTTTGATGAGGTTTGTGATGTGCTAACTTTTGAGGAGCTTACGGATGAGGCCGCTCTTAATGATGATGTTCCTTCCACCAACACTTTGGGAGATGATTCTTTGGCTTTCTCTAATCCTCTTTTCGATCAAGATGATGATTTTACTTCTAGTGATGACGAGTCACTATCCGATGAAGACGTTCTGCATGAAACTTTCAAGATTTATTGGAACCCTTTATTTGATTTTGATGACGCCTACATATCTAGTGAGGTGAATCCGCTCTTTGACAAAGGGATTGAGGACATTGATAGCGCTGCTTCTCTTGCTATTGATGAGCATACTTTGTTAGCCATACCTCCTTCTATCCCAGAGGTGAAAAGACGTGAATCTACTGAAAAAGAGACGCATGTGGAAGGTAACTGTTCTCATACTTCTCAAATTATATTGCCACCTCATCCTACCACGTGCACACCCAAGCGGGTGATGTATCACTTTTACTCTCCTCGTTTCATACCGGGAAATGAGGATGAGTGCTTTGACCCGGGAGGTGACAATGACAATTATATTATTGATACCCTCACGGCTTTGCCGAGTGCTCAACATCCATTGTCTTTGGGGGATGACAATGTGCTTACTTTACCCACCCCACCTCCCGTGGATCTTGAATTCACATACTTCTCGTATGTCGAAAGGGTTTTTCTCCCATTCAAGACTTATCCCCCCGCCTATCCTTTGTTGATGTCAACCGGGAACGAGGACAAGGTCTTTGATCCCGGTATTACATTCGAGGCTCCCCCATGGACCATTTAATTCGGGGACGAGTCAGGCTCGTGACTCGATTAACAAAAACAAGTGCTTTTTGGGAGGCAACCCAATTATCTATCTATCTTTACCATAAGTGTAGGGGGGCCCCCGTTGGTGTTTCATGTTTTCTTTCTTATCATTACAGGGATTCGAGCTTCAAAGACACACTCTTGATAACTTTTGACGAACCGTGATCCCGTGTTACTATCTTCCTGGTTCTATCCTAAACTCTTTTTGATTCCCTATTTTATATTTTCCAATATTAAAATAGGAATCTCTTTAGTTGTCTTTTCCTTAGCGAGATTTAAGTAACGTGCACAATGTCCTAAGTGTAGGGGAGTTTACTCCCACATGCTTAAACATTGAGGGCAATGTTTATATTAAGTGTAGGGGGGACATCTATCGAAGTTAAGTGGCCTTTTCCTTGTATTTGTCCTCATTTTAACCGGAAAATCAATTTTTCGACATTTTTCAAAATTTTTAATCTATTTTGGCCTAGTTGTAGTTCCCTTTATTTTTGCTATTTTTCTCTTATTTTAATAAAATGGTTTTAACAAGTTTAGTTATCTTAGATATATTAGGCCCGTTGTGAATATTTTGACTCAACCCGAGTTTACTTATCCAAGTTCACTCTAGCTAGTATCCTTAACCGTGTAGACCTTAATTGGTTTATTGGGCTAAGCATCCACGAGTCTCATTCCTTGAGATTTTAAATTGTGGAGAACGAGAAATGATAGAGTTGGTTACAAGTTTGGTATTATTTCATTAACTTATGTGAGTCAATTATGATCTTTTTCTCCCATCACTTGCTAATAATTATCTGCAATAAGTAAGGTCGTACGATTTGAAAAGTTACTTAGCTTCTAGCCCAAGATCGTTTAAAAGTTGCTCGGTAATGATAAGAGTTCATAGCCAAGGCATAACTTATGAAGCGGGGCGCGAAGATTGGCGAGTCCGAAAAGGCCTTAACAAGGCATGAGGATTCCATTTTATTGTTGAAGATCCAAAGTGATGTGAAAAGCATTATTCCCAAAATCAATATGAAGGATCAAGACTCACGACGAAAAGCAATCAACTCCCATAAAGATCATGGAGAAGTCTATCCGAAAAGACCCTAACAAGGTATTAGGATAAATAGATCCAAATCCGAAAAGGAGGCGGATCGTTGTATCTCAAAATCCTAATTAGAGATTGAAGAAATAATCATGAAGTCGTGGTCAACAAAGTTGGAGTACCCCTCAAAAGTCTCCAAGTGAAGAAACTCTATAACGAAGAGAAGACCATTATCTCAAGAACGTCTCTCAAGATTTGAAGTATGAAGTACATGCCAAATATCGGCCCGAGAAAGGTCTCAAATCGTGAAGCGAGTTATGCCAAGATATGAACTTTTTGATATCCCGAGAAGCAGTTTTAAGAGATTTTGTCCTTTAGCTAACTATTAATCAAATCGTCCTACTTTGCTTTCTGCTTAAATAAACTATCGCAATAAGTCAACAATGCATCCTCGTGATCATTCAAGACATCAATAAAATATAAGAGATACCCGTAGGAATAAGGGAGTTTAAGTGATTAATTGAACCACATGAGTAAATGTTTGTTATGCTAACTTGTACTAACAATTATCTTATTTGTAAGCTTGGCATGGGGAACGTGAAACTTGAGGGTGATAAACATTCACGACACCAAATCCCTAATGTAAGTCTTAGATTTCTTTACAAGTTTCTTCCTTGTTGCATTTTATCGTTTTCTATCTTTCAAATTTTCCTTTGTTGGTTAGTAAAGGCCAAGACGGATTGATTATGATGAAAAGTGTAATCGTGCTTTGTAACTAATGCATTGCATAAGGACATTGCAATGGTTAAGTGTAGGGGATTTGATAGGTGTGAAAACACCCATCCTTTTTACCACTTAATTACAATAATAACCGGGCCAAAACGTGTATTTTATGTCATTTATGTCGGAATTATGCGTGGTTTGTGTTTTTGTTGTGATTTAGGACGAGAAGGTGAAAAGTGGAGAAAACACGGCTTTCACGGGCTTTTATTGAAGAAAAAGACAAAAGACGAAGTCGAAAGATCAAAAGTGGAAAAAGAACGGAAGTCCAAGACCAATTCTGAAGATTTATCGAAGAAAAAGTCCAAAGACGAAAGTTTAATAAAGTCGAAGAAATCAAGTCTAATTTATGGAGAAAATTACAAGACGAGTTCAAAGAAATCCCGAGACGAAGTCTTAAAAGTCGAAGAATTTAAGAAGACTGAAAGACTGAGGACCAAGAAAGAAAGAAATAGGAAGCCACCAACCACTCCCCTCTCCTATAAATACCACCCTCACTTGTTGTGAAAGGGTTGGTTAGTTTTAGGATTAGATTAGGAGTAGTGTAGTTTCTCTCTCTAGATTTATGCTTTCTCTCTCTAGATTAATTTGTGTTTAAGCTTTTGTTATTGAATCTTTACTTTTTAATTAAGCTTTTAATTCATCATCTTTTCCTTTCTTGCTAAATTTCTGTCTTTGATTTGGTGTTGTGTTCTTGAGTTTTCTTAATTTTAATCAAGTGGGTTTTGATTGATTTGGCTTTGTATGTTAGTTTTGATGATTTGTTTTGATTAATTATTGTTAGTTGATGCTTATTAGTTGTTTTGGTTTAATCTTTTGGTTTGTTTTGGTTAGATTTGATCAAATTCGTGCTCTTTTCGTTTTCCCCTGTTCTTCGCCAAAGTTACTGTATCTTGCCAAAGATTCCGAATGGTCTGCTCATTTAGTCCGCTATTCGGAATATCAGGTTATTCCGAATAGGAGTCCTCTATTCGGAATATCTGATTATTCCGAATAGGATTCTCTATTCGGAATATCTTATTATTCCGAATAGGATTCTCTATTCGGAATATCTGATTATTCCGAATAGGATTCTCTATTCGGAATATCTGATTATTCCGAATAGGATTCTCTATTCGGAATATCTGATTATTCCGAATGGGAATCCTTATTCGGAATATCTTATTATTCCGGATAGGTTTTTCAGTTTTTAGTTGTAAACTTTATTTTTCCCGCCTTTTTCTTTATTTGCATTTTTACTCGCTTTCCTTTTAGTTTAAGTTTACGTTTGAGTTATTTACCTTTATTGCTTTTAATTTCTTGTCATTTATTTCCCGTCAAGTTTTAATCTTTAATCTTTCATTGTCGTTTCTTTTTACCGTCTTTACTTTATTTCTATTTGTTTCAAATCTTTATTTTTACTTAGTTTTAGACAACGACAACTCTTTTATTTGATTCACCAAGAACAACTGAGTCGCACAATTAACCAGAGATCAATTCGAAGAGACACCGAGAAAACGAACTTTCAACGAGTAAAATCTCAGTTATTACATAGCCTTTGGAATCTCGGGTTCCAATGTTGGTAATGGGTCAACCGTAGGTGTGGCATGAGCGGTACTTTGTGGGCTTGAGATATGAGCGGTACTTCCTGTGGTAATCACTTTCATCTCTCCTTTCGGGTTTACGATGGTATCACTAGGAAGACTACCCGAAGAAGAAGGTTTACACATGATAGCTTCAAACATTTTTCCCATTCGGTCTTCAAACTTAGATTGCCTAGCATCCGCTTTTAACAACTCTTGCTTAATCTCATGTTGACCTTGATCCATTTTTTGTTGATTTTGTTGGAGTCGTTGAACATTTCCTTCCATTTTATTAGCATGAGTTTTAAGTTCATTAGCAAGTTCATTTTTAAGCTCGTTTTTCAACTCGGATCTTAAGCTAACCATTTCACGTTGCATATTATCAAACTTAGCATCGTTTGCTTTGGCATAATTCAAAAATTCTCCTTGTAGATTTTTGGTGTGATCATTTTGAAAACCTTGTGTGGTAGTTTGAAAATCACGGTTTTGGTTTTGGTTTGAAATTTGCCCATTTCCACTTTGATAATTACCCTTGTTGTAGTTATGTTGATTGCCTTGATAATTACCACCTTGATTGTTGTTTCGATAGTTATTAGCATTTTGATTTGGTGGAGCTTGATTTTGGCGGGAACCTTGACCGTTTTGGTTGTAAGTTCCCGTTGCTACATAATCACTCGAAGTGTTACCATCCGCGGTAATGCACTCGGAAAGATCATGAGCTTCACCACAAGACAAACAACTCTTAGCAACCGCTTTAACCGAAACGGAATTCGAAGCTTCTTGAGCTTTCCAATGGGACATAAGAGTCGAAAACCTATCGAAAAACCGATTCTCCTTAATTGCTTCATCTTGTAAGGCATTAATGCTACAAGACGATGATGACGATGACGAACCCAATTTGGCAACACTCGGTGTGTTACGAGGGCTATAAACCATAGACCTATTCTCAGTTATCACCAAAGCTTCCTCAACCGTTTTACACAAAAAATTACCACCCGCGGCGGCATTTAAATAGTCCCTTTCATGATCATTAAGTCCATTGTAAAACGTGTCAATTTGATGCAAGTCGGAAAAACCGTGATGAGGACATTCATGTAACATCTCCTTAAACCTATTCCAAGCCGTTAAAAAACTTTCATTTAATTCTTGTGAAAATTTTGAAATCTCGTTTTTCAAGTGCGTAGTCTTAGAGGGCGGAAAAAATTGGTTCACGAATTTTGAAACGAGATCCTTCCACGTCAATATAGAATTAGGTGGCTCTTTCTCTAACCAAATTTTAGCGGGCCCCGCTAAGGAATACGGAAAAAACATCATCTTAATCGAGTCATTCGAGACATCCTTAAATTTGCAAGTGGCGGTAAGACGATTAAATTGGCGGATATGGTTGTGTGGATTGTCCTTCTCATCACCTCGGAATTTGTTGTTTTGGATCGTCGACAACAAACCCGTTTTCACCTCAAAATTCTCCGCAAGGATAGCGGGAATCACAATAGCCTCTCCATAACCCTCGGTGGGTGCTTGAAGTAACTCCATCATAGTTCGATTCGCCATGGTTGGTGCTTCTCTTACAATGGGTTCGTCAATAGGAGACTCCTCACTAGAAAGATTGGGAGTGGTAGTTTTGTTCTATCGTTTACGTGCACGTCTTGCTTGATTATGAGTTAGCATAAACGTCACGTACAACGAGGGGACGAGCAAAGAAGATTATTTTTGGTGTTTTGTATTTTTCAATTTTTTGTGGTTTTTTGATTGTTTTTACTTTTTTGGATTTTGGAATTGTATTAAGTAGACAAAAATCTACAAATCTCCTCCTTAATCAAATCTCTCGATTAAAGAAGCCTCAAGGAATGAAAACGATCACGTGAAGTGAACGACTTCGATGACTTTAGAACGTTGGTGGAACACCAAAACGTTCAAGAGGGTTTAATCAATGGAAACCAAGAAAATATATATGTAGAAATGCTAAATCGGATCTGGTGGTCTAATGTGGTGGTAGATGGTGGTGGAAGCCATTGTTGGCTTAGAGAGAGAGAGAGAGAGAGGTTGAATGTGTGTGAAAATAAGTAAAATGAATAAAAGTGAAATGTGACACAACCAACACCCCTCCTTGGAAGCTAAGGAGGGGTATATATAGTCACACACGATATGCTTAACAGTACAAGAACCTAGTCTAGTCTAAACGTGTGTGACTATGATAACTAATGGGAATTCTTAAATGTCGTCACATAAAGTGAGTTTCCAACAATCTTCCCCCATGGGACGACGTGTAGAATTCCTTACAATGTTTTTTCCTAACAAGTACATAATGATAAGAACAAGAGCTTTCATGAAGCGTCCAATGCTGATGATGTCTTCTGAGGCCTTTGACTTCAAAACGACTCATCTTTAACTTGTAGTAGAAATACTGTAACGGCACGAGCTAAGTAACCCATACACTTCTGGTTAAGGAGAAGCTTCTGAATTAGCTTCCCCCTAATTCATGCCACATAAACTTGATGTAGAAGCTTTTTAAATAGCTTCCCCCTAAATCGACAATCCTCGTAAGCAACTTCAAAGCTTTCAATAAAGCTTAGAATGATTAAGCGCACATCGGAATCTAACAAGCAAATCCCATCATATAACATGATAATGTTGCTAAGAGAGATTGAAAGTTTTGGGGTACACCAAGTAGATCAACAACTTCTCTTCTCACGCTTGAATAATTCTTCTGAATTTTTCTCCCCCCCGAGAGTTCAAGTTATGCATACCAGAAAGAATCAAGACATTTCTTCCCCCACATGGTTGAAGAAAGTAAATCAATCCCCATTATGAAGCTCAAATACTGAAGTAGACACTTTATCCCATTCATGAAGTTGACATCTTAACACCAGAGTCAATTAAGTCCCGGAAATGCACATATCTTCTTCCGGAGATGCACCAGAGTCAATTAAGTCCCGGGAGTGCATATAGGATAATGATGATGAATAATTGCAACAACCAAACAATTAATCATCAAATCAGTAGTGTACCGTTTAGAGATTGATAAAGCCATGAGTTAAAACACTGATTTTCTCTGCGACTATGACAAATGTCATCCCGGAATGTCTTCAAATCAAAAGAAGGTATGAAGTTCATCACGTGTACTCGTTGTGCGCTCGATGTGTCTTCTTCTTCCCCCTTGATGGTTTCGAAACTCGGAACCATCAATAAATCGTAAGCACATAAACCTGAAAATATCGAGAGAATAATAAATAAGCTTAATTATATTCGGTGAGAATCAGCTGTTGATTGAAAATCTCTTCTCATAAACTATCCATGGCCATCTTTACCAACCCACTTGAAGGAAATTTGAAGTGACCACTGATGGAATGAACCAGATACGTCAAACATGAAACTGAATAAGAATCCTTCGATCTTGTGACTTAAGCTTGCACTATTGTTGAATTAAGAACGGTGGATAAAATTTTAAGTGCCCAATGCATCACTAAAGATGTCTATAAGCACAACCCCTCTTGAAATTATCCACGTCGACTATGCGCGTGACACTGAGTACAACAAAGTAACCCCTTTGAGTGATAGTTATCCGAGTCATCAACCATCCACCCCGAACCCGGAAACCAGATAAACAAGTCTTCATTCTGAGATTAAGCACGAGCAAGTTATATGTTCAAGGATAAAATAAGTACACGCCTTCGAAGAAATTCGTCTCCGTCTTCAAGTAATTAATATCCGATCCAAAAAAAATCTGTAGTCACTAAAAAATCGCCCATTTTTTTCTTGGTCTCGTCTCAAATAAATTTTGTCACATTTTGTCACGTTTCTTTTTGTCACGATACTAAATCATGTCACTTTTGTCTCATAACTCATCACATTTAAATCCGACAAAAGATTATGAACAATAGAATTCATTAATTGTAACAAAATGAATCCCATTTCATTTTGCCCACAACCAAACGAACTATAGGCCCAAGAAACAATTAACATACGGATATTTTTAAGAAACTCAGATTTTGATAAACTTTGACATGGCCCATATGTTGTAAAGTATCGCCACGTCCAAATAAATTTTCTCATGCGATTGAGACAATTGAGACAATTGACACACGTGGCCAGTATTTGCGATTGATCACCAAAATAAATCAAGAGTCATATATCTTCACGTGATGTATATGCCCCCACATGGCCAATGATCATCCCTGATTGAACACTCGGCCCAATCAAAAGTTTCTATACCCGGTCCATATACTTTAGAAGTGAGGATATTAAAGGCGTGTTTACCCTAATTATTCTCACTCACTAACCCTAATCCATATCAATCTCCGCCCCCATCCATCTTATTCTCTCCCAAACCTCATCTAAAGTTCCTCCGTCTCTTCCCAATCTCAAAAATGATGAACTGATAACAAAATCATATTATCATCTAATCTCATCACAAATCTTAATCAATACAAACACTCAACTGTATTCGTTAAAACTCGAGCTCGAAATCATCAAAAACAAGTCTCATAGACCTTTTTAATAAGGGTCACAGGTAGGTTGATAGTTAGATTTGATTGTCCATCGAAAGAAACCTATAGATTATAACATATTTTTTATAAATCTCGTTCATTTTCGAATATCAAAGTGGGTAAACCACATGTGGATCTGTGATTTGTTATAGGTTGCATGTTGGTTTAATTCTTTTTGTGACACAGTCGAAACAAAGAAAGATCATAACTGATTTGTTATAGATCTTCTTTTCATTCGAATATAAAATATGGGTGAAACCAAACACAATTAGATCAATGAGGATATTTAATTTCGAGATTGGATCTTTAACTGATCTTGACATGCAAAACGAAAGAATCTGAGATCATATTTACTTTTCAGTTTGATTGAGTCTAGATGGGGATTAAGTGACGAAGGGAATTAGGATTAGATGGATTTGTGGTGACATAAGGTGGGTTGTCGAGTCAACTCAGTGAGTTTAACTGAGTCAACTCGGTAATGACCGAGTTGACTCGGTTGAGATGGGTTCGGTCCACTGGATTTGGTCACAATTTTGGTCCACTGGGTATAACATACCATCGCAGTCAAAGACTAATACCCATCGAAGTCATATAAAGTATTCCATCGGAATGTTTTAATAAAGCACATCGCAATGCAAAAAATCCATCGCAATGACTTTCTTAAAACCCATCGCAATGAACAAAATCCACCGCAATGTGTGAAATAATTTTTGGCAGCATGTCATTTTAAATATGCCATTGCGACAGGTCCAACCACCTCATCACAATGTGACTCATCGGAATGAGTCCCATCGCAACAGGTAGGTTGAACCCATCGGAATGTGTCAAAAAAACAACTCATCGCAATCCATGCGATCGTACCAAGTAGCTGAAATATTCTCCAAAAGTGTACTTTTTCCTGATATTCAGGAAAAAGTATTCTGGGCATATCTTTATCTCCATCCATGCATAAAATCATTAGCAGGTTAAAAATGGCAGGTTTGATTTGACTGTTGACCAGGAACAAAACCAGTGGGTTAAGAAAGTAAGAAACCATATATGGACTATGACAAGAGACATTTGACCACCATTGGGACACTGAATGTGACAAAACTAATAATGCAATGTATAAAAATGAGACCATATCCATCATTGTGACAAAAAAATGACATACGGACCAAAAAGTTTATATAACGAGACACTAAAAAAATGATTAGACCACCAAATCGAAACAAATACATGATCCAAGGATTGAACCGAGGCTCTGATACCAAATGTAGAAATGCTAAATCGGATCCGGTGGTCTAATGTGGTGGTAGATGGTGGTGGAAGCCATTGTTGGCTTAGAGAGAGAGAAAGAGAGAGGTTGAATGTGTGTGAAAATAAGTAAAATAAATAAAAGTGAAATGTGACACAACCAACACCCCTCCTTGGAAGCTAAGGAGGGGTATATATAGTCACACACGATATGCTTAACAGTACAAGAACCTAGTCTAGTCTAAACGTGTGTGACTATGATAACTAATGGGAATTCTTAAATGTCGTCACATAAAGTGAGTTTCCAACAATATATGATGCTTAGTAATACTTTGGGCGGCAAAACCCTCGATTAGCTCTCAAAATCAAATACTCACAAGCAAGCGGGGAAACGAGGCGGCGCGAAGCACTTAAGAGCCTTTTTCCTTAGGATATATTTTATAATATCGCCTTATACCCACCTTATAGTTTGTATTTTCAAAATCGAGCTTCACGAAAGTATTTATCTATTTTTGCCTTTTTCTTTGGTTTGAGATTCGAATACAATGATTGGGTAATGACCTCCCAAGTCAAGGTTGTGATTTCTCACGTATTTGGAGTACTTGTGAATTTATTGTTCTACGTATACAATATAGTAATAGTATTCACACAAAAATCGAAAACCGATAATACGTATTAGTAGAGTGCTACTAATACAAATACTTATTATGGCTATATAAAAACAACAATTGTTCAAATCAAAACACAACACGCCTCCCCGGCAGCGGCGCCAAAATGATGTAGTGCTTTTACTACTCTTTAGGAAAAGAGAGCAAATAGGGTAAGTAATGAATACGACGATTTAGGAAAACCGTGTGTAAATGACCCTAAAGTGAGTTCATTCTCGAGGAGGCTAGTGCGTTGTGTAATGAAAATATTATCTTTGTGATTATATGATTTTGAGAAAAGAAAATAGAAATGGGGTAAGAAGAGAATGACGGTTACGAAGACGGATTAAGCTAAGACGAAAAGGTCGTTCACGTAAAACCGTACAAAGCACCAAATTAAAAATTTTAAACCTAAAAATTAATTAAAAGTTAAAAGTAAGTCTAAAATAATATAAATAAGAATAAAAATCCTACAAAAATATTTTAAACCCTTTTATTAATTAAATATTCAATTTTAAATGTTAATTAAAGCCCTAAAATCAAATATAATTAATAAAATGTCCAAAATATTATTTTATTGAACTAATAAGTTACTTATATTATTTAAAGACTAAAAAGTATTTTTCCTAAATTTTCAAGACTATTTTCTATTTTTAAAACACTAAAACTATTTTTAAACTAAAATAATCATAAAAAATAATAAAATAATGCTAAAAATAATTTGACAATTTTAAAAATCCTAACTTATACTAAGGAACAGTAGAAAAATGAAAAAGTTTGAAAAATATAAAATTTTTCACTAAAAGACAAAAACAGTTTGAAATTAAACCCTAATTAAACTAAATTAATTCTAAAAATTAAATAAAAAGTGAACAGTGAAAACTTTTTGAACTAAAATCTTAAAACAATTTTCTAAGTCTATGAAATTTTTTGAAACTGAAAAATAATAATTTTTGTCACTAAAAGACAAAAACAGAAATTAAAAAGTTAATTAAAATAGCAATTTAATGTAAAAAATATAAAATGAACAGTAAATGGAAAACTAATTAAACTGAAAAATCACAATTAAAATAAGAAAAATAATGAAACTAATTTCAAAGTCTAAATCCTATATTTGATCACTAAAGACAAAAAAACAAGTTTCTAAAAGGGACATGTGACTTTGTTTTGTCCTTTTGCTGGGCAGTGGTAACCAATGTATTAGCAGGGGAACTTTGTTCCCACTGTTAGTGCAAATATTTGGTCAGTTGACCAATAAGCTTAGGGAAGCTTATTTTGATCTTATCTTTGGGCAATAAGGCACCCCTACACTCAGTGGAGTGTAGGGAGTCAGAATATGCTAAAAAACAAGCAAGTCTCTTCACAAAATTAAGCACAAAATGGCAAAGACAGTTACTGATGAAGCTTAATGGTTTCAGATGAACAGTAACTTAAACTAGAATGCACAAAATTGAATTTCAAAGCTTCAAATCTTGCATATAAGTTTACCAAATCACATGCAAACTATCTATAAACCTATATGATACTAAACTTTAACAATCTTAACAACTTGATGAACCAAATTCAACAAAAACAGTCCACAAAAGGACTTACTGATTTTTAGCTTTTTTCACCAAAGTTTGAGCACACAATTGTTTTTAAAACCTATCCAAACTTAAAACCCATGACTGATACATCCTAAAACTAGCATGAGCAGTGTGTTCAAGTAGGAATCAAGCCAACATTTTATCAATCAAACAGATAAATCCCTTGTCCCAAACAGTCCCTTAATTACTGAAAATGAAAATCAACAAAGCAAACCCATTCAAAACTACACAAATCTGATTGAAATAGCTTCTAGCATGCATACAAACCTCTAATTAGTAAAATCAAACCAATAAACAAACACTTAAACAACTTTCTCACAAAATCACATCATCTCAATAAAAATTCAAAAATTAATTCAAATAGGGTTCAAAGGTTTTAACCAGCTGATGCCTTCTACTGGGCTTGTATTGAGAGCTTATGTGAGCTGAGTGAAGTGTAGAGAGTGGCTTGTTGTGGGAATCCAAAGCAGGACCCCAAGCCCTAAAAATATCTTCAAACAAAGTGACTGAAATGAAAATGGTGAGACTTGTTTCTTCTTGCCTGCACAAGCACCACAAGAACAAAGAACAAACTTCAAGTTTGGATAAACTCAAACCACAAGCTTGACAGGCTTAATGGTTTTAGCTTATTCAAACAGTAAGATATAAGCAAAAATAAGATTTTGAGAAAAATCTTTGAAAACGGGATTTATATTTCAAACCAAACTTTGGAAAACAGAAACAACTAGAAATAGCTTATACAAGCGTATGTAGCTTATTTGGTTGTCCACTAAATAAGCTGATAAGCCCCTATAACTATCACAGAAAATCAAGATTTTGGTTTAAGTATCCTCTCACCAAAATCTTTATTTTCTGATGAAACTTAACACAATCAATAGTGATAAATTGGAACTCAGATTGCTTCAATAATAATACCAACTTTTAAAAATATAAAGGAATTACTTTTAAAATCAAAATACCAACTTTTATATAATAAAAAGGAATTACAATATTTTCTAAAGCAAAATCTGGAACAAAACTGAAAAAATGAAATCCTAATGCCTTATATAATGGCTACAAGGAGAGTCTAGAATCATAAAACCCTAATAGCTGAAAATCCGTTTTTGCCCTTGGTCAAAATCTTGAATTTTGGTCTTGTGGCTTCATGTGATGTTACAGCTGTGATGAATTGATCCTGAACGTATATCATGCCTTTGTGACCAAGAAAAATGATCAAATCGTTCATCTTGTCTGCTTTTGGGGTTTTGTGGACAACGATGGGAGCAGGGGAATCTCTTGGGTATCACATGGGTTGAGTGGGGACAAAAGTGAGAGTGGGGTTGGGTTTAATGGGTCATTAATCAGTGATCTGGAAATTATAACAAGAAACCCCTTTGTTTTGATTGTGAACGTGATTAGGGTTCTAATGGGATTGGGGGATAGCAGGGTTGGTTTTAATCAGTAAAGGGGTGTTTATTTTTGAATTATGTGTTTCCCCCACTAATTATGGTGTAATTAAATAAGTTTAAGTGGGGTGACGTGGGATGGGTGACTGGGCAAAGGTGGGTGAGGTGGCAGGATGTAGGTGGTGGGGATAGTTGTGTTGTTTGGGCAGAAATGGCCCTTATACTCCTTTGTCTTGTTCACTTTGTTTTAAACAGCCAACAATCTTTTCCCTTTGTTAACAAGTTTGCTCTTCTTGTCAAATTTGGCACAACATATTTTCAAACTTTAAACAAGGACTTCTTTTGTAATTTCTTCATTCTCCAAGGACTAAACTTGTACATACTTGATATTTTTGGGACCCACAAGTAATTTTGAGGATTTACAGGGGTATAAAATGACAAGTCTTCATTTCTTGAGGGACCAATCTTGAAAAATCTTCAAACTTCAAGGACTTCTTTGGAAATTCATGATTCGGGCCCGGTTCATTGTGCGGCTTCGTTTCCCGTGTTTGTTTTTGATTGATTCTTGTGATCTTTTTGTCATTTCCTCAATATCCGCACCTAAAATACATAAGCAACAAACACGAGCATATATTTGGCCTTTTTAATGATATTTAATGCATTTTAAGCCCAATTTGGACGATAAGACTATGTATAAAAGCAGTCTCATCAAGTACCCTCTTCAGGGAAAGGATACCCCAAGCCTGAAGTCCTTGTTCTATCTCATTAATGGGGAGAGTGGTTATACCATCTGTATCATTAAGATGCAAAGCCTGGAGAAGCTTCAGTAACCACCCAAGTACGCCCATGAACAATAGCTGTTAATGTAGTCACATTATTAAGCGTTGAGGAACTAACAGTGTTCCAAAACTGTTCAATATGAGTGACAGGGATGAGAGGAGCATGAGAAAGTGCATACCTAAGTGGAGATGCATTCAAATACGCCACCATCTGAGTGTATTGTGGAAACAGAGCATCATCAGCCTCCAAATAAGCAATCATATTGTGCTGACTTCTGAATCCCAATACCAAGTCACTTGGTTTAAACTTAGGCGCCATAGATGTAGAAAGCTATTTGTGAAAGATTGTAAAAGATGAGTTATAGGAGAAAAGTTGTTAGACAAGAATATAAGAGTACCCTGTTTAAAAAGTAGGAGCCAAATATATAGGAGTGATAGGCACATGTTATTGGTAAAAAATAAGGCAAGTATTTTCAAAATATAATGATGAAAATATTGAAAAGAAAATAAGTTATATTGTGCATTAATTAAAAGTTATCTACTCCCAAAATTACGGCCTCAATTTGTTGGGAATAAATTATAGCCAGTCTACTTGAGCGCTGACAAGAGTTAAACAAGCGTTGATAGGAAGAAAACAAACGCTGACAGATCAAGCGTTGACAAGAAGAAGTCAAGCGTTGACAAGAAGAAGTCAAGCGTTGACACATTGAAGACAAGCACTGATGGAAGGATATGATCTACACGTTTATTATGTTCTAGATTACTTCTAGTAAAGATAGGAACAACAATGTATTTTCTATATTTATCTTTACCTAGAATAGTTGATACGTAGATTATTGTACAAGGCTTCTTATGTCTATAAAAGAAGACCTTTAGGTTAATATCCTATATAAGTTTTCATACGTAAACACTTACATTGTAAGCAAGTTTGATATCATAATCAAAGTGAAAGTTTGTTTACATCTTGTGTGTTCTTGTTTAAGTGTTAATTCCGCATAACACTTAGATTGTCATATACATATACAAAGGTTTCTCTAAGTGTATTACTTGATCTAATCTCGTATACATAAAGCTAAATCGATCTAAGTTTGGGATCAACAAGTGGTATCAGAGCTTGTTGAGGAACTTTTGATCTTAAAGAACACAAGAACCCTAAAATCACCAAAAACCCTAATTTTCACAAAAACCTAAAACATCATGTCAAATCCAGAAGTAACCTCCTCCTCACCTTTACCAAACATCAAGATTCCCATGCTTGATGCAACCAACTTTGAATTGTGGAAATTCAACTTTGAGCAATATCTGGGGATCTATGACTACACTCTCTGGGAGATTATTGAATATGGAAACACATTCAATAAAGCCCAAAAGATTGCTAATGCTATTGCTGGAAGAGCAGCTGTTGCTGGATGTTCAGAAGCAGATAAGAAAGAAAAGCCTGAGGGTGGTAGAGCTGTGTCTGCTGAAGACATAGCAAAGAAAAGGGTTGATATGAAAACCCTAAATATTCTGAAACTCTCTTTGGGACAAGAGAACCAGCATAAATACAGAGGTTATTGATATATCGTGATGTGTATAGTGATTTATTTGATATACGTTATAGGGTAAATTAGAAAATTACCTTTAGGAAAAAGTAATAGACTAATGATACCAATGACGAATTCAATTAAACACGTGAGTGAGTCGAGTTCGTTGTACACGAAGATCTTATGAATTTGAGACGTTTTGTTTTGATTTGGACAATCGATTTGAATTGGTTTTCGGTTTTTAAACTACAATTAAAATCTACAAATTTTAAACTAATTAAAATAAACCTAAAGTGCATGAATCGTAAACCCCGCTATTAAAAAAAATCTACAAACACTTAATTATTTAAAAAATAAAACTAATTAAAAATTAATCTATTTTAAATATCTATAAAAAAAATATAATCTATTTAATAATCTAAAACTTTTAATCTATTTAAAAAATTTATTTAAGCTATTAAAACTAATTTACTTTATCACAAATTATTTAAAAACAAATCTACTTTTAAAATCTATTTTATCTAATTATTTAACTCCAATTATAAAATTCTAATTAATTAAAAATATACTAATTAAACTTTTTAAATTTAATAAAAACATTTTTATTTTATTTTATTTTTTATTATTTATTTATAATATTATATTTATTATTTATTTTATTTAACTAAAACAAATTTTAATAAAAGCTTAAATTGAAAAAGTTATTTAAAAACGAATTTAAAGTAATAAAACCTAACTAAATTAAAATCTGCTAAAATCAAAATACACTATATTAATTTAATAACGAGAAACAAACTCAAAAGGGCCTTTAGCCCAGATGGTAATCACCTTATGCCTGTGACCAGGAGGTCACAGGTTCGAGTCCTGTCATGGACATAATTTTGTGGATTTTTTTATCTTTTTGACAGATTACTGAAAAGAGATCACAGGAGTGATTTGGTGAAGCTTATTAGCTTAAGCTGATCGGACTCATCTTTTGAACTTATCAATCAATGGGACTGATAAGCTTAAACTTGAACAAATAAGCAGAAAACTCAACAAACCAATTAAATAAAGACTATAATTCAGCAGAACAAATTAGACATCCCAACTAAGCAGGATATTCAGCAAATCATAACCAAAAACAAATTGATATCAACTTAACCTAAATTCAGCAAAGATAAATTCAAACATCAATCGTTTCAACGTTTCAGGCATCAATTCAAACACTATCAACATCTCAAAATAAATCTATTTAAAATCTCTCAGCATTAAACTAGTAGATTACACTTTACAAATTAACCTAAACTAAATCTCAAAAGCAGATTATCAAGTCCAATCTAATAGTTACCAAATAATCTAAAATTCTCCTAAACAAAAGATCAGACCCTTTAACGCTAACGTTTTCAGCAAAGTATTCATCAAACCTTTTTTTTACGAATCAAAACATTTAAACTTAATCACTCAAATTAATCATGTGAAACCTAACAGTAGAGCTAAACAACATTATAGTAACCAGATTTAGTAAAGTCCTAATCAATTCCCTCACACCCTAAACACTTTATCACATAACACATAAGCAGACATATTGGACTTATAAAATTAAAATGAAATTTAAAGAAGTTGAGCACCTTTTAGGAGATATCCGTTGAGAAGTAGGATAGCGCTGAGCTACCTAAGAACCGTAATCAGAAAACACCACTTTCCTCCATTCGAACCACCATTAAGAAACGAACCACCATAAGTATCAAACTCGAATAGAAGCATTACCGAATCCGAGCAGTTTTTTTATTTTTACACTTATCCAGTGGGGATAAGCTGGATCCAAACTTCACTTTTCAACATTAATTATAAACTATTATTTAGTTTATAACTAACATCTTAACATTATTTATGTAAAAAAAAACTTATAGAAATTAAATCGAATATCAATTTAAGCAGAAAGTGAAACGAGACACGATTTAAGAATAAATCTACTGATCTTTCATTAATTTCAGAAATATTACAAAACTTCAATAAAGAAATACAAGATTAATTCCTACAATTATTTCTACATAATAACTTTAAAAGAAAAGTAAGGATGAAATTACAAGTAGAAAATAGGGGTTTTTATAGCCTCCCAAGGCTGTTGATGAAGAGCATATTCAGATCTTCCATGGGATATTCCTCTTCAATTCTTGGCCATTAGATCTTTATTCCTTATTCTCTCTCCTGTGAGGCTTCAATCGGATGGTGGTTATCTCGCATAGCATACACGGATTGCCAACGTGGCATTCGTGTGTGCTAGTTGTGCTTCTTTTGAGGCTTGTGATTGGTGGATTGCAGGAATGATGTGTATCTTCAAATAGGAATCAGCCACGTAGCACCTTCTATCCATCTACTCTCTTCCTTTAAAATGGGGCTTTTATTTCTTTTTAAGTGAATTAACCGAAATAATAAAAAGCCCCATGTTTATTAAAGACTTTTTACTGGTTAGGGTTTTGGTGAATAGTAAATACTTGCAGGTTTTTAGGGGAAGAAAAATGGAGAAGAAGAAACTCACATAGTTTCTATCGAAAGTATTATTTATTTGTGGTGAGAGAAACAAAACGTGTGAGTGTGAATGAGAGATGGTAGTAAATAGGTGAAACGTTTAATTTATTAAAGTGGAGAATGACGTGTGTGCTAGTTATGAGTGGGTGAAGAGTCAATGGGGGTCGGTTTAATTTATTAAATGGATGTGGGATATTTATTTATTGTGAAAGGTTACAAAACGTGTGAAGATAAAGTTTGGCTGAAACAAACGTTTATATAAACACCAAGAAACACTCGTTTATAAAACCCTAAAGGCCCAATCTGTTTCTCTTCATTCATTTCTTTCCCTATTGGGCTTGGGCCCAAAACTCATTGCTTCATCCGAGTGTAATTAGCAACTTGGGCCATTTGGATTTGGGCAAGTATTACAAGTTATTCAATTTATATCCACTATTGGGCTTTTCAGGCCCAATAAGCTCATGTGGGACCCACTTGGCCCATAGACTTGCAAAATTATTAAATCCACTCAAGTCGAGCTCGATATTGGCTTCTTTGATCTTTATCTTCAAACTCGTGTCGATAATTGCTGGTTTTCGCGAACTTGGTACCTACACACATTAAAACAAGAAATACACATATACAAGGCATATTTGATACATTTCATGCATAATTTCATTGTTTTAACCTACAAATGATATGAGTAAAAACACTCATATCAAATTTCCCCATGCTAAGAAATTGCCGTGTCCTCACGCAATGATAAAATAAAACTATAACTAAACCATTATTCAATTTTTGACATTTTATTTTGCAAAGACATAATGTAATGCTTTCATTATTCAAAAAATAACTTTTAAGATCATAAAACTCAAATAGATTCATCGTCCTCGACTTTTCACTTTTCCATGCCAAGTGCAAAAACAAGATCATTGTTATTATAAGTTGGTAGACTAACACGAACTCATGTAGGCCAATTATTCACTTAGACTCCCTTATTCCTAGGTGTATCTCTTATATTTTATTGTTGTCTTGAATGATCACGAAGATGCATTGTTGACTTATTTCGATAATTTATTATGCCGAAAATAAAGTGAATGATTTAATCAATAGTTAGCTAAAGGACAAAATCTTTTAAAACTGCTTCTCGGGACTTCATAAAGTTCATATCTTAGCAAACTTGCTTCGCGATTTGAGACCTTTCTCGGATCGATATTTGGCAGTGACTTTATACTTCCAACCTTGAGAGACGTTCATGAAATAATGGTCTTCTCTTCATATAGGAATTTCTTCACTTGAAGTTTTGAGAGATTCATACTTGGACCACGACTTCTTCATTTTTCTCCAATCTTTATTTGGGATTTTGATATACAACGATCCGCCTCCTTTTTGGACTTGGCTTCATTTATCCTCATACCTTATTATGGTCTTTTTGGATAGACTTCTCCATGAATTTTTGGGAGTGTTTTGCTTTTCGTCGTGTGTCTCGATCCTTCATATTGATTTTTGATAAATGAATCTTCACATCACTTGAGATCTTTAGCAATAAAACATAGCCCTCATGTCTTGTTAGGACCTTTTTGGACTCGCCAATCTTCGCATCCCGCTTCAATAAGCTATGCCTTGGCTATGAACTCTAATCCATACCGAGCAACTTTTAAACGATCTTGGGCTAGAAACTAAGTAACTTTTCAAATCGTTCAACCTTATTTATTGCAATTAAATTTATTAACAAGCGATGGGAGAATAGGCTTATAATTAACTCACATAAATTCTCGAAAGAATACCAAACTTATAATTGGCTCTATCATCTCTTGTTCTCCATATTGTAAAATTTCAAAAATGAAATCAATGGATACTTAGCCTATTAAATCAAAGTTTTGGGTTTTCACGTCATCTATAGGATCTTGCATCTTCTTATACTTTTGCAAGTTTTAGAATTTGCGTTTTAAAGTTCCCTTGATAGACGACTTTCTAGGATCAATTATAGGAGCTTGCGAAAAGTTCTTGTTCTTAACTCGTATGAATTAAGACTTTCGCGTTTTAAAGCTCCCTATATAATAGCCTAGCAAAACTTAATTCAAAGGTAAAGCTAAGGTTAAAAACCGAGTCGAGTTAAAAACTATTCTTATTTTCACCAACGGAAAGCCTACATTCGTGTTAAAAACACTTATTTTATTTATTAAAACTTAAAAATAACACAAAAAATTTAAAATTTTATTGAAAAATGAGAAAACTAAACGTTTAGACACGACAAAAGCAATTGCAAGCGATTATATCGATTGACTCCCCCATGCTAAAACCAAACATTATCCTCAATGTTTCTTAGCTCAAAAGTGACACCCCCTTGCTAAAACACGAAGAGTCTAATGCAAACTCCTAGCATGGAAAGAGCACGTAAATCTATAAGCCATTTATTAATTATGCCTCAAGATAAAACGTTAGTTGATAAAAATCAAGGGTAAAGAGTGTGCCCCTTTTTGGCATTCAAAGAATGGAAGATCAAGTGGACCGGCAAAAACCAAACACGAGAGTCTTCAAATAATAAGGGTCATACCTAAGATCACAACACACAAAACACGAGCACGAGCTTGAAAGATCAAGCCTTATTAGGTGTTAGAAAATAAAAAGAAGATAGAATGAACTCGTTTTTGTTCACCGAGTCATGAGCTCGACTCGATCCCCGCATTCATTTGTCCTTAGGGAAAGTGGTGAAAACCGGCATATTAGGATAAAATCCAACATAAAGCACGATGCCGGGGTCAAAGATCTCATCCTCGTTGTCGGATGACAAACGAAAGGATAAAACTCCAACACGAATCTCTAACAAGAGATGGTAGTCACAACTAATGGTATGGATGTAGCATGCTCCCCGAGATAAACTCGCACCAAGATGATAGAAAAATCTTTCAATTATTGCATCGGTGAAAGGCCGAGATTTCCCTAAATCAACGATTCTGGGGTCGAATACCTCGTCCTCGGTGGAGAAAGGAATAGACAACAAGGTGTCGTCCCCCCATGATAATCCAAGATCATATAAAGCATATGGTAATGGTGGTACAAAAGTCTCAACCAAAGTGGTTTCAACTTGCATGACTTTGTTGACCTTATCACTCTTATGAATGTGAATAAAAGGGTCATGGTACTCAAAACGAGTCGCATGAAAAACCCGCACATTAAGATCAAAGCGAATGGGAAGGATAATAGGAGCAAAAGTAATTTCTCCCTCTGGGTCAACATTGTCATCATCATAAATCGGGTGATCAAACCAAGTATCTTCATCACCGTCATTAGACTCTTCCTCAAATTCCGAAGGATTGTCTATGGAAAGTAACTTATCAAACTCCCTAATGAAAAGATCATCATCACAAAGGTTGTGAGATGTAGGAGGTATGATGTTCTCAAAATCCTCTTGAAACAATGGATTATTGTTCTTTGAAGCTTTAAAGAGAGGATTTGAGCAAGTCACTAAAGTGGCATCAATCTTATCATCACACGCGGATATAAGATTATCATTCTCATTAGAAGGAAATTCATCGGAGAATTCCTTAAGAATGGTAGGTAAAACACAAGAATCACGCTCGATCTCGAGATCGGAAACGTCTTCACTTCCCCGTGGAAGTGGATCAACAAGTTCATCGGCAAACTTATCGAATGAATAATCACTAACCTCACTCGGTGTGAAGTTAGGAATCAAAGGCTCTTCAAATGAAGATTGTGCCTTAGGAACATCAACATGATCCTTAGAAGAGAGTGAAAACGAGTCCATTTTCAAAGATTGTTCAATTAAAGCAATATCACTCTCGGGATCAAAATTTTCACTAACAAACTCACTAGCATCAAATGGCTCACTCAAGTAATCATCAATTTGTTTTTCAATCTTAGAACTTTCATCCTTGTGTGGATTGAGTGGAGATGAGGTAACATTACAACATGATTCAACAAAATTAGGTTTATCAAGTTCAACACTTTCTAATTTCTTAGAAACCAATCTAGGAATTTTTTCCGGTTTGAAAATCATATGTTTATCCCCATACCTTATTTTAATCTCCTTTTCCCTCATATCAACTAAAATAGCGGCCGTACACAAAAATGGTCGTCCTAAAATTATAGGCACACGAGGATTTGGCTCATAATCAATGATAGCAAAATCGGCTAGGTAAATGAACTCCCCCACTTTAACAATGACATTTTCCGCTATACCAACCGGATGGGTGGTAGTACCATTAGCGAGCTCAATTATCATTCGAGTAGGCCTAAGTGGTGCATAATCAATGGTTTTCCAAAGGGCTAGGGGCATTACGTTAATACTAGCTCCTAGATCGGCTAGAGCTTTGTATTCCCCAAGCTCATCAACAACACAAGGTATCAAGAATTGACCCGGATCTTCATATTTCTTAGGAATGAAATCAAAGAAATCCGAAGTACTAATCACATTCAAAGTAGCCTTAGTGACTTTAAGAAAACTTTGCTTAGGTGGAACATAAATTTTCTCGATCACTCTTTCCACATTATCATCATCATAAACGGTTATGGCCTTAAGCTCTCCCCTCGGGTTAGGAATGGTATTACTAGGTAAGCAACCCGAAGAAGTAGATGGCTTAGACATAAATCCCTCAAACATCGAAAGTAATTTATTTTGACCTTGTTCCAAATTTTGTTGCATACGATTTTGATTTTGCTCTAGCCTTTGTTGATTAAGCTCAATCTTATTGTTTTGCCCTTTAATCGTATTTTGAAAATCGAGTTTCAAAGTATTAATTTGCCCTTGAATGTATTTTTTGAAAAGCTTTCATATTTGCCTCATTTGACTTGATATAGCTTGACAAATCATTTTGATTATTCCCTTGAAAACCTTGATTGTTTTGATTAGCATTAAACCCATTTCCTTGATTGAAATTCCCTTGATTACCATGGTTAAAATTATTCCCATTATTTCCATTGTTGTACCTATTTTGAACCGGTGGAAAACCCGGTGGAGCAACATGATTTTGACGAGGAACTTGACCGTTGGAGCCATAAGTTCCCGTCGCGGAAAAAGCACTAGCTTGATCAAAACCCGTGTTTAAACAAGCATAATTAGGATGTGCTCCACCACATGATACACAAACATTCTCAACCATATTAATCGATCCATGAGGATTCTTCCTAAACTCATTCAAAAGCGTGTCAATCTTAGAGTCCAATCTAGCAATCTCGATATTAGATGAATTCACATTGGAAACAACCGGTGTGTTTCGTGAATATTGTGCTCTAGACTTATCCTCAACTATTCTCCACGCGCCTCTCGGAGTTTTTCTTAAAAGGTTACCACCCGCGGCGGCATTTAAAGAATCTTGTTCAATCATATTTAGCCCATTATAGAAAGTATTAATTTGATGCAATTCCGAGAAACCGTGGTGTGGACATTGTCTCAACAAATCTTTAAATCTTTCCCATGCAACCCCAAACGATTCATGCACTTTTTGTTCAAATCTAGTGATCTCGTTCTTAAAGTGTGTTGTCTTAGAAGGTGGAAAAAAATAATTCATAAACTTTGACACTAAATCATCCCATGTTAAGATCGAACCCGGTGGTTCTTTCTCATACCAAAGCTTAGCATTACCCTCGAGCGAGTACGGAAAAAGCATGAGCTTAATCGCGTCATTCGGCACATCTCTAAACTTGAGAGTCGAGGTAATTCGATTAAAATTCCGAATGTGAGAATGCGGGCTATCGGTCTCATTGCCACGAAATTGGTCGGCACGAATGAGCGATAAAAGACCCGTCTTAATCTCAAAATGATCCGCCAAAATAGCCGGCACAACGATTGCTTCCCCATACCCTTCGGTGGGTGCACGGAGCAATTCCTCCATTGTTCGGTTATAGGCCATCTCTACAACAATAGGTGGAAGCTCGGGTTCCACTATTCGTTGTTGACGATTTCTATTTCTACGAGGAATATTTTCAAGCCTATTAAAATCAATCACAAGACGAGAAGAACGTAATTGCATACACTACAAAGACGAGAATTTAGAGGATTTAAGAAAAGAAATTAGACAAGAAGAAGATTATTTTTGGTATTTTAATTGGTATTGCTCAATCAATAATGATCGATAAAAAACAAGGAATAAGGATAACTACTATGGAAGTAAATTACCCTCGGTCGACTTTGAAGCGATAGGTGAAAATCTAAACGTCTCGAGGTTCAATAAGTAAACAACAAAAATAAGATTTATTACTACTTGAGTTGGCAAACCAATAATAGGTTGTCCCTCTCAATATACGCACAAGCAAGCGGGGAAACGAGGTGGCACAAAGCACTTAAAAACCTTTTTACTTAGACGGCCTTTTATAGCACGTCGCCTTATACTCACCTTATAGTTTGTATAAATCGAGTTCAAACTTCTTATTAGTATTTATCTATTTTGCCTTTATTTTTGTTTTGGGTTAGAATACAATAGCTAGGTGATGAAATCCCAACTAAGGCTTATTTGAAAAGTATGTAAAATTATTTTTCTACGTAATACAATATATTATTCACAAAAAACGAGAAAATCGATACATACTATATAATAGAAAAATAACAAAACTTTCCGAGGACGGAAAGGGTCTTCAAATCCACGATCAACAAATCTCCACAAAAGCGAATCGTACACAAGATCCCCGGCAGCGACGCCAAAATTTTTGATGTATCGTGATGTGTATAGTGATTTATTTGATATACGTTATAGGGTAAATTAGAAAATTACCTTTAGGAAAAAGTAATAGACTAATAATACCAATGACGAATTCAATTAAACACGTGAGTGAGTCGAGTTCGTTGTACACGAAGATCTTATGAATTTGAGACGTTTTGTTTTGATTTGGACAATCGATTTGAATTGGTTTTCGGTTTTTAAACTACAATTAAAATCTACAAATTTTAAACTAATTAAAATAAACCTAAAGTGCATGAATCGTAAACCCCGCTATTAAAAAAAACTACAAACACTTAATTATTTAAAAAATAAAACTAATTAAAAATTAATCTATTTTAATTATCTATAAAAAAAATATAATCTATTTAATAATCTAAAACTTTTAATCTATTTAAAAATTTATTTAAGCTATTAAAACTAATTTACTTTATCACAAATTACTTAAAAACAAATCTACTTTTAAAATCTATTTTATCTAATTATTTAACTCCAATTATAAAATTCAAATTAATTAAAAATATACTAATTAAACTTTTTAAAATTAATAAAAACATTTTTATTTTTATTTTTTTATTATTTATTTATGATATTATATTTATTATTTATATTATTTAACTAAAACAAATTTTTAATAAAAGCTTAAATTGAAAAAGTTATTTAAAAACGAATTTAAAGTAAGAAAACCTTACTAAATTAAAATCTGCTAAAATCAAAATACACTATATTAATTTAATAACGAGAAACAAACTCAAAAGGGCCTTTAGCCTAGATGGTAATCACCTTATGCCTGTGACCAGGAGGTCACAGGTTCGAGTCCTGTCATGGACATAATTTTGTGGATTTTTTATCTTTTTGACAGATTACTGAAAAGAGATCACAGGAGTGATTTGGTGAAGCTTATTAGCTTAAGCTGATCGGACTCAGCTTTTGAACTTATCAGTCAATGGGACTGATAAGCTTAAACTTGAACAAATAAGAAGAAAACTCAACAAACCAATTAAATAAAGACTATAATTCAGCAAAACAAATTAGACATCCCAACTAAGCATGATATTCAGCAAATCATAACCAAAAACAAACTGATATCAACTTAACCTAAATTCAGCAAAGATAAATTCAAACATCAATCGTTTCAACGTTTCAGGCATCATGTAAAACCCAGTATAGTCGTATCTTTAATTCGGGGACGAATTATTGTTTTAGAGGGGAAGAATTTTAAAACCCGTATTTAAAAATCAGAATATTTAAATACGCAGTTTAAGTTTAATAAACTATATAAGTATTAACTATTAGACAGAGATATAAACGCAGGAATTAAATACGCTATCCCAGTTTATTTAAATATTACATATAATATTTATTCAGATAATAAGTATTTAGTCTCAGAAAATATTACAGATGAATTAATTATTTTATAGAAATAATTAAACGTTAATATTAAATATGCGTAGTCTCAGTTTATTTAAATATTACAATGGACCAGTATTACGTACATATTTATTTTCAGTAAAATAAATAAATACATAACGAGAGTTAAAACACGAACACGCAAGTTATATGATTTTAATCGAAGCAAAGCGAATCGGAAACGAAGTTTTATAGATTATTTTGGGCCGGTTTTATTTTAAAAATAAAAAAATAAAAAGGAGGGTTTTAAAATAAAAAGGAGGAAAGAAGTAATGGGCTGCGGCCCAGGTTGTTAAAAAATACGGGGAGCCCCCCTTACACAATACAGAAACGAAAAAAATAAAAAAATAAAAAGGAGGAGCCAGGGTTGTTGCCTCTTATTTCCTGCCAACAAAAAAAAGAGAAAAAAAAAAGGTGGCGCCGGCTGTGAGGAGCATTAGGAGGCCGGGTTTGATTTTCTTTCCTCCTCGATTGGAGATGTTAGTAGTTCTTCCTCAAACACAGTTAACGGTAACCACCATCCTTGTCTTGTTATAAATCTCGTAACACTTATTTTGATTTGAAGAACAAACGAGTTATAACCAGCAAACATGTTTTGTTCACTAGGGCGTCGGGTTTCTGCTGACACATTAACCGAGACCAACAAGGGGTCTCGGTGTGTGTTTCTGTTTGGCCAGCCGCGACCCAAATGCGGTGCGGTGGTGGTCCTTGTGCCAGACGTGGGCCATCAACCCCAAACAGGGGGTGCCGTGTAAAACTAAAGGGTGCGGGGTGGTGTTAGTAGACTGGCCAGCCGAGATTTCAAGTCTCAGTGGTGAAATATTTGTGACCAGCCGCAGCCAAACACAAACAGGGGGGCGTTTGGGACTAGTCTGCCATAAAGGGGTGTTTGGGGCTGTCAGAAAACAATAACAGTGGGAACTTGAACAAGCAGGGGGAACTAGATGACTAACAGGGGGAACTCGACCAGCAGGGGGAACTAATAATGAAGGCAGTGGGAACTCTTTAACCTGAAAATAAAAAGGGTTTTAGTTTGAGATTAGCGACAGTTTTAGTGACACAAATTCTGTCACTAATTCTTGTTGACAGATTTTGTATCATATGTTGATTTGTTAGTGCGACCGAGATGGGCTCGGTAGGCTCGGGACATGATTATAAATAATAAAATAAATACTTTTATATTATACCTTTTTATATTAAATTGTTTTATAAATATTTAAAATATATTTTAAGTGTATTAAATTAAATTAGTTCTTTAATATTTAAAAAGGGTATACTTTTAGAAAATGAATTAAATTATTTGAGGAACTTTCTAAATTAGAAACTTTCTATTTTAGCGGGGTTCTTAATATGGAAATACTATAACGTCAAGAAATACGTTGTACCATAAATTAATACTAGAAAATAATATATTAAATGAATTATTATAAGTTCCAATTTATCAGTTGGTATACGTACAGAATTTTAGAATCAAATAAAATAAAAATAAGAAGCCAGTAAGATCAGTAAAATTAAATAAACGAAGGTCAGTTAACTTATTCGCGTCCTTTATTCATGTAGCACGCGTGAAGCTCGAGTAGTATTCGTTCAGCCTTCCATTCAGTCAGTTACTGGACTAGAGGTACGGATTTTCCGTCCTTTCAGTAAGGACTCCCTTTCTATGCAGGATTAGGATTCCCCGTCTGCAGCCAAATGTTTTCCCCAGTATATGTGTAAATTTATCAGTAATCATGTTAAGAATTAAATAAATTGCCTGAGCATTATATACAAGCATGATTAGTTTATGTACTAGTTGCGGAGGTACCGTAACCACGACACTAGAGGCACCGGTGTCGTGACTCACATGCAGGAGAGTGATATCCTGCATCGTCCCACTCAGCTCAGCTTGGCCATTTTATCAGTATTATTAGTGGGGCGTATGGATGCATCCTAGGCTTTTATGTGTTACAAGTTATCAGGGTGAATGTGGTGTGTGCTCTACATCCTTCACATTGGAGCTGATCCCTCCACCCAGCACAGTTATTTAGAGGTCACCCCTCTACAGCATGACGAGGTCACCCCTCCAGTTATTCATGCAACGTTTTTACAGCACATGACCTATATAAGCTCTGGCAATTAAAATACAGTAAATGCATGTTTTCAGATTTAATAGATAACAGTTCAGCTTTATTATTTATAAATCAGCCTTTACAGATTATACACAGATTTCCGCTGCAACTTTGCTTATCAGTCTTACAGCTTCAGTATTTTATCATCTGTTTCATTACAGTAATTTCTTGTCATGCTTTATATCCGTTCACTGAGCGTTATGCTCAGCCGTAGTTCCTTTCATGTTCTAACGGCAGGTACACCAGGACGCTTTTAGGATTCTAAGAGCACGTGCATTTGTGATGGAAGCTATCCAGACTTCTTATTTTATGCACTTACATTGTTCTGCTTATTTGGACATTGTTTAGTCCTTTCTTTCAGTATTTTATTTTTTTCATGTTTTGAGCTTAGGTTGGATTACCGATGTTTGATTCCGGTATATCCGTTATGGTCATTTAATGTTTTAGTACATTTACCTTATGCTTCGATGACACGCCATAAATACACGTAACGGTCCACTTATCCAAGTAGGGTGTTACACATCAATTCAAACACTATCAACATCTCAAAATAAATCTATTTAAAATCTCTCAGAATTAAACTAGCAGATTACACTTAACAAATTAACCTAAACTAAATCTCAAAAGCAGATTATCAAGTGCAATCTAATAGTTACCAAATAATCTAAAATTCTCCTAAACAAAAGATCAGACCCTTTAACGCTAACGTTTTCAGCAAAGTATTCAGCAAACCTTTTTTACGAATCAAAACAGTTAAACTTAATCACTCAAATTAATCATGTTAAACCTAACAGTAGAGCTAAACAACATTATAGTAACCAGATTTAATAAAGTCCTAATCAATTCCCTCACACCCTAAACACTTTATCACATAACACATAAGCAGACATATTGGACTTATAAAATTAAAATGAAATTTAAACAAGTTGAGCACCTTTTAGGAGATATCCGTTGAGACGTAGGATAGCGCTGAGCTACCTAAGAACCGTAATCAGAAAACACCACTTTCCTCCATTCGAACCACCATTAACAAACGAACCACCATAAGTATCAAATTCGAACAGAAGCATTACCGAATCCGAGCAGATTTTTTATTTTTACACTTATCAAGTGGGATAAGCTGGATCCAAACTTCACTTTTCAACATTAATTATAAACTATTATTTAGTTTATAACTAACATCTTAACATTATTTATGTAAAAAAAACTTATAGAAATTAAATCGAATATCAATTTAAGCAGAAAGTGAAACGAGACACGATTTAAGAATAAATCTACTGATCTTTCATTAATTTTAGAAATATTACAAAACTTCAATAAAGAAATACAAGATTAATTCCTACAATTATTTCTACATAATAACTTTAAAAGAAAAGTAAGGATGAAATTACAAGTAGAAAATGGGGGTTTTATAGCCTCCCAAGGCTGTTGATGAAGAGCATATTCGGATCTTCCATGGGATATTCCTCTTCAATTCTTGGCCATTAGATCTTTATTCCTTATTCTCTCTCCTGTGAGGCTTCAATCGGATGGTGGTTATCTCGCATAGCACACACGGATTGCCAACGTGGCATCCGTGTGTGCTAGTTGTGCTTCTTTTGAGGCTTGTGATTGGTGGATTGCAGGAATGATGTGTATCTTCAAATAGGAATCAGCCACGTTGCACCTTCTATCCATCTACTCTCTTCCTTAAAAATGGGGCTTTTATTTCTTTTTAAGTGAATTAACCGAAATAATAAAAAGCCCCATGTTTATTAAAGACTTTTTACTGGTTAGGGTTTTGGTGAATAGTAAATACTTGCAGGTTTTTAGGGGAAGAAAAATGGAGAAGAAGAAACTCACATAGTTTCTATCGAAAGTATTATTTATTTGTGGTGAGAGAAACAAAACGTGTGAGTGTGAATGAGAGATGGCAGTAAATAGGTGAAATGTTTAATATATTGAAGTGGAGAATGACGTGTGTGCTAGTTATGAGTGGGTGAAGAGTCAATGGGGGTCGGTTTAATTTATTAAATGGGTGTGGGATATTTATTTATTGTGAAAGGTTACAAAACGTGTGAAGATAAAGTTTGGCTGAAACAAACGTTTATATAAACACCAAGAAACACTCGTTTATAAAACCCTAAAGGCCCAATCTGTTTCTCTTCATTCATTTCTTTCCCTATTGGGCTTGGGCCCAAAACTCATTGTTTCATCCGAGTGTAATTAGCAACTTGGGCCATTTGGATTTGGGCAAGTATTACAAGTTATTCAATTTATATCCACTATTGGGCTTTTCAGGCCCAATAAGCTCATGTGGGACCCACTTGGCCCATAGACTTGCAAAATTATTAAATCCACTCAAGTCGAGCTCGATATTGGCTTCTTTGATCTTTATCTTCAAACTCGTGTCGATAATTGCCGGTTTTCGCGAACTTGGTACCTACACACATTAAAACAAGAAATACACATATACAAGGCATATTTGATACATTTCATGCATAATTTCATTGTTTTAAACTACAAATGATATGAGTAAAAACACTCATATCAGTTATGAATCTGCTAAGGACCTTTGGGCAGCTCTTGAAGTTGCATATGGTGGCAATTAAGATACTAAGGAAGAGAAGAAGAAGCAACTCATGCATGATTATGCTGTCTTCAAGGCTCAACCTAATGAGAAGCTTAGCAGTGTGAGAAGCAGATTGCTTGACATTACAAGCAAATTGTCCTTCATGGGGACACAACTTGGTGATGTTGACATTAATGCCACTTTTCTTAAAAGTCTTGGTGAGGCGTGGAAGATTGAGGCAAGATCTATACTTGCCAACAACACTCACAAAAGTTCTACTTTTGATGATATCTACAACAAACTGAGGCTGTTGGAGAATGAAACTCTTTTGGAGCATGGAAGCAAGTCTACAAACAGTAATATGGCCTTCTTCTCACATAGTGAAGGTCAATTTAATCAGAAGGACTCTTACATGCATCCAGTTACTGGATCATCATGTGTCAACGCTAGAACATGTCATGTCAACGCCTCCTATTCAGACGCTGACACATACAAAAGTGACTCACCAAGAGTCAAACCTGATGGTTTGGATCTAGATACTGTATTTGCTTATATTGCTTCTTTGCCCAATGGTTCAGTGATTACATATGAGGACCTTGAGCAGATAAGTGATGAGCACTTGGAGGAGATGGATATTAAGTGGAACATGGCTCTTGCAAGTATAAGAGCAAACAGGTGGAATAGAAGGTTTAAGAAGAAGATGACCTTCAATGCAAAGGACACTGTTGGATTTGATAAATCCAAGGTTGAATGCTACAACTGTCATCGTATGGGGCACTTCATGAGGGAATGCAGATCTCCTAAAAGATCTGATGCTGGCAAACCCTCAAGCCAAATTGTTAAGGCTCAGGATCCTAAGGCCATGGTTGTAGTTCAAGAAATTGATGGTATGGGATGGGATTGGAGCTATTTGGCTAAAGGTGTGGAAGAGGATAAAGCTTTGGTTGCTGAGATTGAAGAAGAAGAGCATGTTCAATATGCTCTCATGGCACACTCCTCCTCTTCATCAGATAATGAGGTATACGATGATGCTTTTTGTAGTAAGGGTTATAGGTTAAATATAGAGAAACTTAACAAAGAGGTGTTAAGATTATTAGATGATGTGAGTACTGAAAGATGCAAACTGTCTAATTACCAACTAGCTCTCACTCAAACTGAGAAGACAGTTTCTGAATACAAGAAAATGGAATTTGACTTAAAAGATAAAATAAATATCTTAAAACATGAGTTAAATGCTAGCAATGATATTAGGAGCATCATGGAAAGGGTTAATGGTGAGCTACAGGCTAAGTTAGATGAGGCCATTAAGAATAAAGATAATGTTGGCTTTAAAATTCAGAGATTTGATAAGGCCACACAAACCCTAGGAGAATGTGTGAATAAACAAAGGGATCCTAAGGACATGATAGGGATTGGGATGAAAGACTACTCTGTGGTTCCACCACCAGCTGGTGACTTCTATGGTGTTCAACAAAAGGACCTATCTTGGACTGGTTTACCAGAACTCTAAGAGGAGGAATTCATTCCTCCACCAAGAGTCATTACCCCAGTTGAAGAGTATCAACAAAAGTTGACTGACTTGAATGAATGGAAGAAAGCTAACCCTACCTTATTTGTTAAGGGTGGCTTGTTATGTGAAAGTCCTAATGAGTCAACCCCTATTAAGGTAACAAACCCAATCACTGGTAAGGCTGTTGACCTTGGCTTAAACACTATTAGAAAACCTAGCATTAAGTATGCAGAGATGTATAGGAATACTAGGTCACCTAAGAGCCAAGTTAGCAATGATGGAAGAGGCTTCTTCTCTTCTAGACCTAGGGTTGTGTCTAGAAAAGTCTGTTACACTTGTGGTAGCTTTTCACATTTAGCATATAAGTGTGTCAACGCTTCCAAAGTCAACGTTGTTAGAAAGTCAAACGTTGTCAGACCCAAACCTTGTGTGCAGCAAAGTCCACAAGTTGTTAGACCTGCCCCATTCTTCACTAGAGGGTCTAACACTCATGGACAAAGACCATTTCAAAAGACAAATACTTGGTCTAATAGGCAATGGGTTTCTGTAGCAAACCCTAGGTTCAACGCTGACAAGGGTAATTTCAGCGTTGACAAGACCAAATCCAACGCTGACAGAAACGTGACCAGACCTAAATATTTGCAACCACAGGGTAAGGGGTCTAAAGCTTCTTCAAGCTTGACATGGAGACCTAAGAAAGATCAAAACCCTAATGATAATGGGATTTCAATTACCTGTAACAGATTTAATTACATTTCAAAGGTCATTACAAAACCTATTGGGGTTAACTGGGTATTTCATCCAAAGAGGGATGAACAAGGGGTTGTTATGAGAACCAAGTCTGTTCTTGTTGAACAACCAGATGAATCCAAGTCTTCTAAGGCTTGGGTTCCTAAAGAAAACCAACTTGTTTTCTTTGTGTGCAGGGCATTCAAAAACAGGTCAATGATTATGGATATTGGGACAGTGGATGCTCAAGGCACATGACAGGGAAGGAAGATTATCTTACTAACTTCACTCCCATTAAGGATGGTGATAAGGTTTACTTTGGAGGCGGATATGGTACTATCACAGGCAAAGGAACACTTCTCACCAAGAACTTGCGTTTTGAAAACGTGTTTTTGGTAAAGGAACTTGATTACAATCTTTTTAGTGTATCACAAGTTTGTGATAACAAAAATAAAGTTCTATTTACTGATACTGAATGCTTGGTGTTAAGCAAGGATTAAAAGATCCCTGATGAGAAATATATTGACTATAGAACACCTAGACATAAAGACATATATAATGTGAATCTGAATGGGATTAGGATGAATAATAATATGTCATGTTTTTATGCTAAAGCTTCAGTAGATGAGAGTAATCTATGGCACAGGAGACTAGGGCACATAAACTTTAAGAATATAAACAGGCTTGTGAGACTTGGTTTGGTTGATGGCTTGCCTGAAAAGGCTTTCCACAATGACCAGTCTTGTGTTGCATGTCTTAAAGGCAAGCAGCACAAGGTCTCATTCAAGTCTAAACAGGTGCACTCTAGTACTAGACCACTTCACTTGCTTCATATGGACCTATTTGGTCCAACCAATATAGAAAGTTTGAATGGTAAATCATACTGCTTTGTCATCACATATGACTTTTCTAGGTTTACTTGGACTTTCTTCTTAGCTATGAAGAGTGACACAGCTGACACTTTAATTGATTTTATTACTCAGATAGAGAAGAAAACTGGTAATGAAGTTAAAATGCTTAGAAGTGACAATGGTGGTGAGTTTAGGAATATAGTTTTAGATGATTTTTGTGCCAAGAAAGGGATTATTAGGTAGTTTAGTGTTGCTAGAATCCCACAGCAAAATGGGGTTGCAGAAAGAAAGAATAGAACCCTAATTGAAGCAGCCAGAACTATGTTGGTTGATGCTCATTTCCCCATAAATGTTTGGGCTGAGGCTGTGAAACAGCTTTCTATGTTCAAAATAGAGCATTGGTCAACAAGATACAGAATAAAACACCTTATGAATTGCTTTGGGGAAGGAAACCTAATATTGGTTTTCTTAAACCTTTTGGCCGTCATGTAGTTGTTCTTGATACTAGTGATGCCTTAGGTAAATTTAGTGCAAAAGGTGATGAAGGCTACTTCATGGGGTATTCAGTGCAGAGCAAGGGATATAGGGTTTACCTAAAGAAGTAAAAACGTATACTTGAAAGAGTACATGTTAGGTTTTTAGAGAGTAAACCTAGTGATCCTGAAAGTGGTCCAAATTGGTTGTTTGACTTGGAACCTTTATCTAGGACTTTAAATTATATGCCTGTCACTAATCCAGACACTGTGAAGGTAACTTCAAATGTTGTGGAAGAACAAGTTGTTGATGTTTCAGGTACACAGATTAATGAAAAGGTTGGATCACAAGCAGAAAAGTCATCTCCTATACTAGAATATGTCACAATTCCCATATGGACAGATGCTTTTGCTGCTGCTTTTGCTGCTGCTTCTGCTGTTGGAAAAGATAACGGTGGTCCCCAAGTACCACCAGATAACAACATGCACGGTCCTTCAGGCGCTGACAAAGGCAAATCTAGCGCTGACAGGAAAATTCAGACGTTGATGGCTCAAACGTTGACAACAACATTTCAAGCGTTGTTAGCCCAAACGCTGACAAACAAGGTTCAGGCGTTGACAACACTTTTGCGCATCTTTTCTCTTCTACTTTTGAACAGGGTGAACCTTCTAATTTATATGAAGAGGTTCATCCTCATATTGATGAAAGAGAGTCTGAAGAAGAAGATATTGGCAATATGGATAATGAGATTGAAGACACCAGACTTTTTGAAGGAGGAGTTCTCACTTCTACTATGAAGAACCACCCTACTTCTCATATCATTGGTGATATTATGACTCCTGTTCAAACTAGAAGATCTCATCAAGGTCTTGGTGGATTTATTGCCTATATTCACAAGAAGGTTGATACTCCTCTTGTGCAAGCATGTTTGTTTTCCTGTTTTCTATCACAACAGGAACCCAAGAAGATCTTTGATGCTCTCAAAGAACCAAGTTGGGTGGAAGCAATGCAGGATGAGCTTCACCAATTTGCAACTCAGGATGTTTGGGAGCTGGTTGATTGTCCCAGATATGTCAGACCTATAGGGACAAGATGGGTTCTAAGAAACATAAGAGATGAAAGATGTATTGTGGTCAGACACAAGGCAAGATTAGTGGCTCAGGGATATACACAAGAGGAGGGGATAGACTATGAGGAGGTCTTTGCACCAGTTGCAAGGATTGAAGCTATAAGGATCTTTCTAGCCTATGCATCCTGCATGGGCTTCACTGTCTATCAAATGGATGTCAAGAGTGCCTTCCTCTATGGAACAATTGTTGAGGAGGTGTATATCATGCAGCCTCCTGGTTTTGAAGATCCAAAGAATCCAGACAAGGTGTATAGAGTCAAGAAGGCTATGTATGGATTTCATCAAGCCCCAAGAGCATGGTATGGTACTTTGTCTACTTATTTGGTGGACAATGGATTCAAAAGGGGCACCATAGATCAGACATTGTTTACAAAGAAGAATGGTAAGGATGTTCTACTTGTTCAGGTCTATGTTGATGATATCATCTTTGGATCCACCAATCCAAAGATGAGTGAGGATTTCTCTAAACTCATGACAGACAAATTCAAGATGAGTGCAATGGGGGAGATGAACTTCTTTCTAGGGTTACAAGTTCAGTAGAAAGAAGATGGTATCTTCATCTCCCAGGATAAATATGTGGCAGGGATCTTGAATAAGTTTAGCTTTTCTCCACATGAAAAGAGGGCTACTACTCCTATGGATAGAGAACACCCTTGGGGAAAGATTGGAGATGGGAAAGATGTGGATGTCAGGCACTATAGATCAATGATTGGTTCATTGATGTATCTTACAGCCTCCAGGCCTGATATCATGTTTGATGTGTGTGCTTGTGCACGCCATCAAGTGACTCCCAAAGAATGTCACCTTTATGCTGTCAAGAGAATCTTTAGGTACCTAAGATGCTATCCTAGTCTTGGCTTGTGGTATCCAAAAGATTCACCTTTGGAGCTTATTGCATATTCAGACAGTAACTATAGAGGTGATAAGTTTGATAGAAAATCCACAACTGGTGGATGTCAGTTTCTTGGGAGCAGGTTGATATCTTGGCAATGCAAGAAACAAACAGTGGTGGCTAATTCTCAACTGAAGCAGAGTATGTTGCTGCAGCTGCTTGTTGTGTACAAGTTTTATGGATTCAGAACCAGCTGTTGGACTATGGGTATAATTTCATGCATACCAAGATATTTGTTGATAATAACAGCACTTTATGCATTATTAAGAATCCTGTACATCATTCTAAAACTAAACACATAGAAATTAGACACCATTTTATAAGGGATTGTTTTGAAAAGGGTTTAATACAACCAGATAGGGTTGACACATAAAAAAATGTATCAGATTTACTAACTAAACCTTTTGATGCTAGAAGGTTTCAATACTTGGTAACAAGTATTGGAATGATCAATCTCACATAATATGTGTTTTGGAGTCCTTTTGTAAAAGTATGTACAGGATAATGCATTGTTATTGGTCTTTTTGAGGATTTAGATTTTCCACTATATTTTTCTAACACTGACAAAGGTTACTTTAACGCTGATAAGTGTTATTATGACGTTGTCAGCAATATATTTGTCTAACGCTGACAAATGTTTCTTTAACACTGACAAGTGTTATCGGGGCGTTGTCAGCAATAATGTTAGTTTTGTGGTTTTCAATCTAAATGTGCAGGTGGTGTTAGCCTTATACCATTGGATACACAGTTGCTTATGGATCATTGGAGAAGCATTTGGACATGTTTTTATTTATGGATGATGGTTGGAATTTTCAATTCCTATCTTGACATAAATTTTTTATGTTCATGCATATTTTTAGCAACATATGTATCACAGTTTAAGGGGAGGTTTTAGGAACCTTTAGGATTTTTGGGTATCCTTATGATACTCTTATCACAATTCTAGATTGTGTCCATAGGTGAGTATGAGTTAGTTTTACTAAATCATGAGGCACTGTAGCATGCAAAGTTGATATACTATGCATGCTGCCAAGACGTTTTTGGCCTAGAATTGGTTGTGGTCTGTTGGGAGACTTGGGATTGATTTTATGATGGGTTTTACCTGGGAGTAACAAAGAGTTTTATAAGGTAACTTAGTTGTTAAGAGTTTTGGTTAGCAAGGGACACTAGAGGACTGTTATGTCTATCTTGCATAAGCAAGTGTGCATAACTGGACAGTGCTTGCCGCCCAATAATAATTATCAACTTTTAGGTTATCTTCTCTAGGATAAATTACTTTGTTAAGGTCATTTTTCATTTTTATAAATTTTTATTTTTTCGACGCTGACAAGTATTTTTCCAAGCGTTGTTGTGACCAAATTCGACGCTGACATGGCTTTGGCAAACGTTGACAGAAATATAGCCGTTGGGCGTTGATGGGTTATTTTTGACCGTTGACACTCAATGGGACCTACCCAGTTGTTACTTTTTGACATATTTTTGGGCCGTAATTTTGGGAGCAGATAACTTTCATTTAATGCATGAGATAAACTTCTTTCTTTTCAATATTTTCATGATTGCATTTTGAAAATACTTGCCTATTTTTGGGCCAATCACATGCATTTTTCTCTCCTATATATTTGGCTCCTATTTTAAACAGGGTACCTATCATTCTTGTCTAACACAATTTTCTCCTATAACTTCATCATTATCAATCATTCAAACAGCTTTCACCTATGGTACCAAAATTCAAACCAAGTGATTTGGAATTGGGATTCAGGAGTCAACACAACATGATAGCATATCTTGAAGCTGATGATACTCTGTTTCCCCAATACACACAAATGGTGGCGTATTTGAACGCATCTCCTATTAGGTATGCTCTTGCTCATGCTCCACTCATTCCTGTCACACATATTAAACAGTTTTGGAACAATGTTAGTTCCTCAAAGTTAATAGAGTGACTACATTATCATCTATTGTTCATGGGCGCACATGGGTGGTTACTGAAGCTTTGGTTCGCCAAGCTTTGCATCTTGATGATGCAGATGGTATAACCACCCTCCCCATAAATGAAATAGAACAAGGACTAAGGGCTTTGGGTTATCCTTTTCCTGCTGAAGGAACTTTAAATAAATATCATAAATAGGAGTTTCCCCCAGCCTGGAAGTACCTCATACATGTCCTCTTACAATGTTTGAGTCCCAAGTGTACTGCACACAATGAGATCAATAGATCTATTGCTAGTGCTATTTTGAGCATTACTACTGGGCAAAAGTTTAATTATTCCAAAATGATTTTTGAGGGCATGTGTAAAAATAAAGGGAACAAAATGACTTTAGCTTATCCCAGATTTTTACAAATGGTTTTTGATGTCCAAAATTACTACACAAGGGATCATGGAGATTTTTATGAGATCCTTGTGCAAAAGAAAGCAATTTTTATGAATATGAACTCACCCCCACATCGTGACCTACCCCTAACCCCATCTATGATTGCTGTCATTGAAGCAGCTCAACCCCAACCAGACCCTCAACCCCAAATTGACCCAATCCCTGAACCTTTACCTTCACCACAACATATGCAAATTGACCAAGAACCCTTCGACGCTGACACGTTAAATGTTGGCGTTGATGTGCCTATTTCAAACGTTGACATCAATTCTTCACAGACCCAAACACCCCTTAATCAACCCACATCCACCCAATCCACATCATCTTCTCCCCCAATACAATATAGGTTACAAAAACGCCAAAGGACTAATGGAGTGTTCTCCTCTAGTGGTCCTAGCCATGTAGCAGAGAGAACCACCACCACAAGTGTGGTTGGTGCTATGGATGAGGCTGGGACTATTGGTTCTGGCTTAGAAGCTGGCCAAGACAGTCCTACCATACTTAAGACCTCATCCATGCCCAATGAATCTAACTTGGGAGGTCAAATACCCATTTTAGAAGAGGCAGATTGGAACCATTGACCCTAATGGAATTGACGGCTGTCTGCATAAGCTTGCAAAAGCAAAATGCAGACTTGGTACATATTGTCAGTACACAAGGCCTTGAACTCAAGCAATTGAGGGAGAGGATTGTTATCTTGGTGACTGCTAGCACAAGGAGAGGGATGGAGGAATCTTCCAAATGGGAGGATGAACAAATAAATGTGAGTGATAAGGGCTCCCATGATGGTGAATCTTTGGTGTTGCTGAGGCCCTAACTAGTTTGAAGAAACAGACAGGCTTTGATACGTCTCTAGTCTCTCCTACAAACATAATTTGGTATGTTGGAGGAAATTGCAAGAGGCGCTGAGATAGGTAATTTGGGCGTTGACAAGCAAGATTTGAACGTTGACATGAGTATCTTGGGCGCTGACAAAGCAAAATCTAGCATTGACAGACCTGCAAATGAGGTTGATGTATTCCAGTCATCATCCATCATCAAAGAGGTTTCTTCACAGGTATTACCATCTACCTTACCAACAGTTGATCCATTAGATAAGGGTAAGGGTATTATGGTAGAAGAAGTTGTTCCAAAGAATGCAACACAAATTGAGTTTGATAGAAAGTTGGTTGCACAAATTGTGGAACAAGAAAGAAAGAAGGTGGGCGAATCACCTTTTGTTGTCACTTCAGAAGAGCAAGAAGGGAGTGATGAAGCTAGTTCTGACTCAAGTGTAATGATCATAGAACAACCAGAAAGACTTGAGTATGGTGATGAGCTAGCCAAAGAGAAGTTGAATGAGTTGAAATTGCAAGTTGATTTTGATATGCCGGAAGTTGTTCAGATGTACCATGCTTAGGAAGATAAATGTATGGAGAATCCACATTTGACCATTTCAGATCAGATATGGGGTTTGGAGATTCTTCTTAGAGTACAAAAGGATTGCAAGGTCATTCTGAAACACAAAGCAAGCAATGTTCTCTCAAAATTGAAAAGGGATAGAAGGGAGTTGTATTGCATGCTGCTCAGATGTCATGGAACAGGGTGGACTTATAAGAAATTGATTGGATTGACATTTGAAGAGTTGGAGTGCAGAGCTTATCCCATTTGGGTTAGAGTGCAGGAAGAAAACACTCTAAGACTTCTTTCTGATGAAAGAAAAGAAGAACTTGTAGAGGAAATGGAGCTTAAGAAGGCAATGTTTGTTCCCAGACCTGTGAAAAAGGGAGTCCCTCTTGAGTTTCCCAAAGATATGGATCCATTAAATCCAAGTGAAGCTGCTATAAGAAAGAGCCTCAAGCTCTCACCATTGGAAGCTTCAGATATGGTACAAGTGTTACCACTTGATTCCAGGAACCCTATTATAAGCTACGAAGAAGATGAATGTGGGTTTTGGAAGATTGGCAGATATGGAAAAGAGGTTCACACTTTTACCACTCTTATATCTTTGTTTGCAAGTTTTGATAGAGAAGACTTGGTAGACCTATGGAGGTTGTTAGAGGCCAAGTATGAGACTGAAGCACCAACTTCAGTCAATGGAATAAAACTGTGGTCAACATTCAAGAGAATGTGTGGACCAAGAGATGAAGATCCTGCTATTTGGAAGGATCTTGAAGATGACCTCAGTGGTCTTCAATGGAGATTGTATTCAGCTGTTGGAGTATATTATTTGAGTTCTACAAAGTTTGCTGAGTATCTACTTATAGATGGTCAGTATTTCATGTCCAAGGAAGTCTTAGAGAAGATGAAGAACACACAGCTGGAAATTGATTATTCAAGTGACGTGGCGAAAGATTTGATCAGATTTATTTATTACCAATATGAGAAGGTTTGTAAGATTCCTCCTAGTTCTTAATGTTTATTAAGAAACTTGATTACTAGAGTAGATATCAAGTTTAGGGGAGGATTGTTGGGAATAAATTATAGCCAGTCTACTTGAGCGCTGACAAGAGTTAAACAAGCGTTGATAGGAAGAAAACAAACGCTGACAGATCAAGCGTTGACAAGAAGAATTCAAGCGTTGACACATTGAAGACAAGTACTGATGGAAGGATATGATCTACACGTTTATTGTGTTCTAGATTACTTCTAGTAAAGATAGGAACAACAATGTATTTTCTATATTTATCTTTACCTAGAATAGTTGATACGTAGATTATTGTACAAGGCTTCTTATGTCTATAAAAGAATACCTTTAGGTTAATATTCTATATAAGTTTTCATACGTAAACACTTTCATTGTAAGCAAGATTGATATCATTAATCAAAGTGAAAGTTTGTTTACATCTTGTGTATTCTTGTTTAAGTGTTAATTCCGCATAACACTTAGATTGTCATATACATATACAAAGGTTTCTCTAAGTGTATTACTTGATCTAATCTCGTATACATAAAGCTAAATCGATCTAAGTTTGGGATCAACACAATTTTCGTCAAAAATTACAACTGGGTAGGACCCAATGAGTGTTAACGGTCAAAAATAACCCATCAACGCCCAACGGCTATATTCTTGTCAACGTTTGCAAAAGCCATGTCAACGTCTAATTTGGTCACAACAACTCTTGGAAATATATCTATCAGCGTCCAAAGATAAAAATAATAAAATTGAAAAAGGACCTTAACAAAGTAATTTATCCTAGTGAAGATAACCTATAAACTGAAAATTACTATAGGGCGGCAAGCACTGTCCAATTATGCACACTTGCTTATGAAAGATAGACATAACAGTCCTCTAGTGTCCCTTGATAACCAAAATTCTTAACAGTTAAGTTATATCATAAAATCCCTTGTAACTCCCAAGCAAAACCCAATATAAATCAGACCCAAGTCTCCCAACAGACCACATCCAGTTCTAGGCTAAAAAGGTCTTTGCAGCATGCATAGTATATCAACTTTGTATGCTACAGTGCCTCATGAGATAGAAAACTAACTCATACTCACCAGTGGACACAATCTAGAATTGTGATAAGAGTATTAGAAGAATACCCAAAAGGTCCTAAAGGTTCCTAAAACCTCCCCTTAAACTGTGATACATAAGATGCCGAATAATATACATGTAAATAAAAGTTTATGTCAAGATAGGAATATAAATATTCCAACCATCATCCATAAATTGAAACATGCTCTAATGATTCTCCAAGGATCCATAAGCAACTCTGTATCCAATGGTACAATGCTAACAACGCCTGCACACTTAGATCAAAAACCACAAAACTAACATGTTGCTGACAACGTCACGATAACACTTATCAGCGTTAAGATAACTTTTGTCAGCGTTAGACAAATAAAGTGGAAAATCTAACACCATAAATATACCAATAACAACGCATATCCTGTAATTACTTTTACACTAAGACCCCAAAACAAATATTAAGTGAGATTGATCATTCCAATACTTGTTACCAAGTATTTAAATCTTCCAGTATCAAAAGGTTTAGTTAATAAATCAGACACATTTTCTTTTGTGTCAACCCTATCTGTTTGTATTAAACCCTTTTCAAAACAATCTCTTATAAAATGATGTCTAATTTCTATGTGTTTTGTTTTAGAGTGATGTACAGGATTTTTAATAATGCATAAAGTGTTGTTATTGTCTATAAAAATCTTGGTATGCATGAAATTATACCCATAATCCAACAGCTGGTTCCGAATCCATAAGACTTGTCCACAACAAGCAGCTGCTGCAACATACTCTGCTTCAGTTGTAAAATTGGCCACCACTGTTTGTTTCTTGCATTACCAAGATATCAACCTACTCCCTAGAAACTAACATCCACCAGTTGTGGATTTTCTATCAAATTTGTCACCACCATAGTCACTGTCTGAATATGCAATAATCTCCAATGGTGAATCTTTTGGATACCATAATCCCAGGTCTGGATAACATCTAAGGTACCTAAAGATTCTCTTGACAGCATGAAGATGACACTCTTTGGAGTCACTTGATGGCGTGCACATGCACACACAGCAAACATAATGTCAGGTCTGGAAGCTGTGAGATACATCAATGAACCAATCATTGATCTATAGTGCCTGACATCCACATCATTTCCATCTCCAACTTTTCCCCAAGGGTGTTCTCTATCCATAGGAGTACTAGCCCTTTTCTCATGTGGAGAAAAGCCAAACTTCTTCAATATTTATGCTACATATTTATCTTGAGAGATGAAGATACAATCTTCTTTCTGTTGAACTTGTAACCCTAGAAAGAAGTTCATCTCCCCCATTGCACTCATCTTGAACTTTTTTGTCATAAGCTTGGAAAAGTCTTCACTCATCTTTGGGCTTGAAGAGCCAAAGATGATATCATCCATATAAACCTGGACAAGTAAGAAATCCTTATTAGTCTTCTTTGTAAATAAGGTCTGGCCTATGGTGCCCCTTTTGAATCCATTTTCCACCAGATAGGTGGACAATGTGCCATACCATGCTCTTGGGGATTGATGAAGTCTATACATAGCTTTCTTGACTCTATATACCTTGTCTGGATGCTCTGAATCTTCAAAGCCAGGAGGCTTCATTACATAAACCTAATCTACAATTATGCCATAAAGAAAAGCACTCTTCACATCCATTTGATAGACAGTAAAGCCCATGCAGGAAGCATAGGCTAGAAATATCCTTATAGCCTCAATCCTTGCAACTGGTGCAAAGACCTCCTCATAGTCTATCCCTTCCTCTTGTGTATACCCTTGAGCCACTAAACGTGCCTTGTTTCTGACCAGAATGCCTCTTTCATCCTTCTTGTTTCTAAGAATCCATCTTGTCCCAATAGGTCTGACATGTCTAGGACAATCAACCAACTCCCAAACATCTTGTATAGCAAATTGGTGAAGCTCATCCTGCATTGCTTCCACCCAACTTGGTTCTTTGAGAGCATCAAAAATCTTCTTGGGTTCCTGTTGTGACAGAAAATAGGCAAACAAACATGCTTGAACAAGAGGGGTATCAACCTTCTTGTGAATATTGGCAATAAATCCTCCAAGATTCTGATGAGATCTTCTAGTTTGAACAGGAGACATCACATCACCAATAATTAGAGAAGAGGGGTGATCTTTGATTATAGAAGTAAGCACTCCTCCCTCAAAAAGTGTGTTGTCTTCAATCTCATCTTCCATGTTACCAATATCTTCTTCAGACTCTCTTCCCTCAATATCTGAATGAACCTCTCCATTTTTGTTTGAAGCTTCACCTTGTTCAAAATTGGAAGAGAAAATATGGTCAAGAGAGTTGTCAATGCCTGAATCATGGCTATCAATGTTTGAGCCATCAACGTCTGAAGTCGTCTTGTCAGCGCCAGATTTTCCTTTATTGGCGCCTGAAAGATCATGCATGTTGTCAACTGGTGATACTTGGGGACCAACATTTTCCTTTCCAACAGCAGCAGCAGCAGCAAATGCATCTGTCCATATGGGAATAGTGACATACTCAAGTATGGGTGATGATTTGTCTGCTTGTGATCCAACCTCTTCATTAATCTGTGTACCTGAAACATCAACAATTGGTTCCTCCACAACATTTGAAGTTATCTTCACAATGTTTGGATTAGTAACAGGCATATAATTCAAAGTCCTAGATAGAGGTTCTAAGTCAAATAACCAATTTGGACCACTTTCAGGATCACTATGTTTACTTTCTAAAAACCGAACATGTACTTTTTCAAGTATACGTTTTTCCTTCTTAATGTAAACCCTATATCCTCTGCTCTGCACTGAATAACCCATGAAGCAGCCTTCATCACCTTTAGCACTAAATTTACCTAAGGCATCACTAGTATCCAACACAACTACATGACAACCAAAAGGTTTAAGAAAACCAATATTAGGTTTCCTTCCCCAAAGTAACTCATAAGGTGTTTTGTTATGAATCTTGTTGACTAATGCTCTATTCTGAACATAACAAGCTGTATTCACAGCCTCAACCCAAAAAGCAACGGGAAAGTGAGCATCAGCCAACATAGTCCTAGCTGCTTCTATGAGGGTTCTATTCTTTCTCTGAGCAACCCCATTTTGCTGTGGGGTTCTGGCTACACAAAACTGTCTAGTAATCCCTTTCTTGGCACAAAATCATCCAACAGCTTATTTCTAAACTCACCACCATTATCACTTCTAAGCATCTTAACTTCATTACCAGACTTCTTTTCAATTTGGTTAATAAAGGTAATTAAAGTATCTGTAGTGTCACTTTTCAAAGCTAAAAAGAAAGTCCAAGTAAACCTAGAAAAATCATCAGTGGTGACAAAACAGTAAGATTTACCATTCAAGCTTTCTATATTAGTTGGACCAAACAGGTCCATATGCAAAAAGTGAAGTGGTTTAGAACTAGAGTGCACCTGTTTAGACTTAAATGAGACCTTGTGTTGTTTGCCTTTAAGGCATGCAACACAAGAGTGGTCATTGTGGAAAGCCTTTTCAGTCAAACCATCAACCAAACCATGTCTCACAAGTCTGTTTATATTTTTAAAATTAATGTGCCCTAATCTCCTGTGCCAAAGATTACTCTCATCAACTGAAGCCTTAGCGTAAAGACATGACAAGTTATTATTCATCCTAATTCCATTAAGATTCACATTATAAATGTCCTTATGCCTAGGTGTTCTATAATCAATGAATTTCTCATCTGGTATTTTAAAATTCTTGCTCAACACCAAGCATTCAGTATCAGTGAAAAGAACCTTATTTTTGTTATCACAAACTTGTGATACACTAGACAGATTATAGTCAAGTTCTTTTACCAAAAACACGTTTTCAAAACGCAAATTGTTGGTGAGAAGAGTTCCTTTGCCTGTGATAGTTCCATATCCGCCTCCAAAGTAAACTTTGTCACCATCCTTAATGGGAGTGAAGTTTGTGAGATAATCTTCCTTCCCAGTCATGTGCCTAGAGCATCCACTATCCCAATAGCCATAATCATTAACCTGCTTTTAAATGACCTGCACATAAAGAAAACAAATTAGTTTTCTTTGGGAACCCAAGCCTGAGCAGACTTGGATTCATTTGGTTGTTCAACAAGAACAGACTGAGTCCTCATAACAACCCCTTGTTCATCCCTTTTTGGATTAAACACCCAGTTAACCCCAATTGGTTTTGTTATGACCTTTGAAAGATAGTTAAATATGTTACAGGTCATAGAAATCCCATATGAATTAGGGTTCTGATCTTGCTTAGGTCTCCATGTCAAGCTAGAAGAAGCTTTAGACCCCTTTCCCTTTGGTTGTAAATATTTGCCATTATTTGGTCTGGCAACATTTTTGTCAGCGTTTGATTTGGTCTTCTTAACGCTGAAATTACCCTTATCAGCGTTGAACCTAGGGTTTGCTATAGGAACCCATTGTCTATTAGACCATGTATTGGTCTTCTAAAAAAGGTATTTGTCCATAAGTATTAGACCCTTTAGTAAAGAATGGGGCTGGTCTAACAACTTGTGGACTTTGCTGAACAAACGTTTTGGGTTTGACAGTGTTTGACTTTTTGTCAGCGTTGACTTTTGAAGCGTTGACACACTTATAGGCTAAATGTGAAAAACTACCACAAGTATAACAGGCTTTTCTAGACATAACTCTAGGTCTAGAAGAAAAGAAACCTGTTCCATTATCACTAATTTGGCTTTTTGGTGACCTGGTTTTTCTATACATTTATGCATATTTAATAGTAGGTTTTCTAACAACGTTTGAGCCAAGGTCAACAGTCTTGCCAGTGATTGGGTTTGTTACTTTCATAGGTGTAGACTCATTTGGGCTATCACGCCACCCTTAACAAACAAGGTAGGGTTGGATTTCTTCCAATGGTCTAAATCAGTCAACTTTTGCCTATATTCTTCTACTAGGGTAAGAATTCTTGGTGGAGGAATAAATTCCTCTTCTTGGAGTTCTGGTAAACCAGTCCAAGATAAGTCCTTTCTTTGGACACCATAGAAGTCCCCAGCAAGTGGTGGTACACCAGCATACTCTTTCATCCCAATCCCAGTCATATCCCTAGAATCCCTTTGTTCACTAACACATTTTTCTAGGGTTTGTGAGGCTTTATCAAATCTCTGAATTTTAAGGTCTATATTATCCTTATTTTTTATAGCCTCATCTAACTTAGCCTGTAATTCAGCATTGACCCTCTCCATGATGTTTCTAATATCAGTACTAGCATTTAAATCATGTTTTAAGATATTTATTTGATCTTTTAGGTCAAGCTCCATTTTCTTATACTCAGCTACAGTCTTTTCAGTTTGAGTAAGAGCAAGTTGATAGTTAGACAACTTGCATCTTTCATTACCCACATCTGTTGACAATTTTAAAACTTCTTTGTTAAGTCTTTCAGTGTTTAGACGACAACCCTTACTACAAAAAGCGTCATCATATACCTCGTTGTCTGATAAAGATGAGGAGTGTGCCATGAGAGCATAGTGAACATGCTCTTCTTCTTCCATTTCAGCTACCAAAGCTTTATTCTCTTCCTCATCCTTAGCCAAATTGCTCCAATCCCATCCAACACCATCAATTTCTTGCATTACAATCATGGCCTTGGGATCCTGAGCCTTAATGATTTGGCTTGAGGGTTTTCCAGCATCAGATCTTCTTGGAGATCTGCATTCTCTCATAAAGTGTCCCATACGATGACAATTGTAACACTCAACCTTGGATTTATCAAATCCAGCAGTGTCCTTAGCATTAAAAGTCATCTTCTTCTTGAATCTTCTATTCCATCTGTTTGTTCTTTTACTTGCAAGAGCCATATTCCACTTTATGTCCATCTCCTCCAAATGCTCATCACTAATTTGCTCAAGGTCCTTATAAGTAATCACTGAACTATTGGGCAATGAAGCAATGTATGCACACATAGTATCTAGATCAATACCAGCAGGCTTAACTCTTGGTGAGTCAATTTTGTATGTGTCAGCGTCTGAATGTGAGGCGTTGACAAGATATGATCCAGCGTTGACACAAGTTGATCCAGTAACGGGGTGCATGTATGACTCCTTTTGATCAAATTGACCTTCACTATGTGAGAAGAAGGCCATGTTTCCATTGGTAGACTTGCTTCCATGATCCAAAAGAGTTTCATTCTCTATCAGCCTCAGTTTATTGTAAACATCATCAAAAGTAGAACTTTTGTGAGTGTTATTAGCAATTATAGACCTTCCTTCCATTTTCCATGCATCACCAAGGCTTTTAAGAAAGGTGGAGATAATATCAATATCACCAAGCACTGTTCCCATGAAGGACAGCTTGCTTGTAATGTCAAGAAGTCTGCTTCTCACACTACTTAGCTTCTCATTAGGTTGAGCCTTAAAAACAACATACTCATGCAAGAGTTGCTTATTTTTCTCTTGCACAGTATCAGCATTACCACCATAAGCAACTTCAAGAGCTGCCCAAAGATGTTTTGCAGACTCATAGCTTCTGTATTTGTGCTGATTTTCTTGTCCCAAAGAGAGTTTTAGAATGCTTAAGGTTTTCATGTCAACCCTTCTCTTTGATATATCCTCAGTTGAGACAGCTCTACCATCTTCAGGTTTTTCTCTTCGATCCTCTTTAGTAGAACCTTGAACATTTGTTCTTTGTAAGATGCAGCTGCAATCTTTTAAGCATTATTGAATGTGTTTCCATATTTAATAATTTCCCATAGGGTGTAGTCATGGATTTGTAGATATTGCTCAAAGTTAAACTTCCACAGCTCAAAATTGTTTAGGTCTAGCATGGGAATCTTGATGTTGTGGGTTGAGGAGGAGGAGGAGTTTACTTATGGGGTAGACATGATGTTTTTAGGGTTGGCGATTTAGGGTTCTTGTGTTCTTTAGATCAAAGTTTCTCAACAAGCTCTGATACCACTTGTTGATCCTAAACTTAGATCGATTTAGCTTGTGTAAACGAGATTAAATCAAGTTAAACACGTAGAGAAACTTTGTTGTGTATAAAACAATTTAAGTATTATGCAGAATTAATACTCAAACAAGAACACACAAACAATGTAAGCCAAACTTTCACTTTGATTGATTAGAACAAACTTGCTTACAATGAAAGTGTTTAAACGAATGAAAACTTATATGAAACAAAACCTAAAGGTCTTCTTTTATAGACATAAGAAGCCTTGTACATGAGTCTACGTATCAGCTATTCTAGGTAAAGATAAACATAGAAAATACATTGTTGATCATATCTTTACTACGTGTAGACTAAGTCTTATATCAGTGCTTGACTTCATCCTATCAACGCTTGACATCTTCCTGTCAACGCTTGACATCTTCTTGTCAACGCTTGATCTGTCAACGTTTGTTTTCTTTTTATCAACGCTTGTTTTCTTCTTGTCAGCGTCCAAGTGTACTGGCTACATTTTATTCCCAACATCAGGACTTTCCTTGCTTATGCTGCACATAAGGGATTCATTGTCTATCAAATGGACGTAAAGATGGCATTTCTTAATGGTCCTTTGAAGGAAGAAGTCTATGTCACGCAGCCGGAAGGATTCTTCAATCCTCATTATCCTGACAAGGTGTATTGTCTCTACAAAGCACTTTATGGACTTAAGCAAGCTCCAGGGTGTGCTACGATGAGCTCTCGAAATTTCTGGCATCCAAAGGTTTCTCAAAAAGTTCCATTGATCTAACTCTGTTCACTTATAAATATGGGGATGACATTTTGCTTGTGCAAATTTATGTTGATGACATTATTTTCGGGTCTACAAACCCAAAACATTCAAAATGGTTTGAAAAATTAATGCACAACAAATTTGAAATGCCAATGATGGGCGAACTAAAATTCTTTCTCTGAACTCAAGTTCACCAATCCCCAAGTGGTATCTTTATTAGCCAAGCTAAGTATAGTCAAGAGATAATCAAAAAGCATGGTATGACCTCATGTGACCCAGTTGGGACACCATTATCAACCACATCCCTAGATGCTGATTTGGAGGGAGATTCCATAGATCAAACGAAATATCGTTCCATGATCGGCTCCCTCATGTACTTAACAGCAAGCCGACCAGATATATCACATGCTACGTGTTATTATGCACGAAATCAAGCACGACCAACTGAAAAGCACCTCAAGGAGGTTAAACGGATCTTTCGGTACCTCAACAATACCATTCATTTGGGACTCTGGTATTCGAGGGAAACCGGTTTCTTTCTAACGGCCTATTCAGATTCTGATCATGTAGGGTGTCTTGATACACGAAAAAGTACTTATGGTGGTGCACAATTTCTAGGTCAAGATAAGCTTGTGGGATGGTCTTCCGAGAAGCAGGATTGCACGTCATTGTCGTCAGCTGAAGAAGAGTATGTGTCTCTATCTACGTGTTGTGCTCAAGTTCTTTGGATGAGAACACAACTCACAGATTAAGGCATCCACTTTGATAAAGTACCTATGTATTGTGACTCAATGTCCGACATAGCCATCTCCTGCAATTCCGGTACAGGATTCCAGCATGAAGCACATCGATGTCGGATATCACTTCATTAAGGAACAAGTTGAAAGGGGTATCGTTGAACTATACTTTGTTGGAACTGATTACCAATTAGCTAACTTGTTTACAAAAGCTCTTTCGAAAGATAGGTTTACGTATCTAGTTAGGAAAATTGGTATGAGATGTTTGACTCCAGCAGAACTGGAGATTCTAGCAAAGAAGCCTGTTTGATTCATCTATCAAACATCTACATGTATATATTACTAAAAATCAAAATACAAAATTAAAAATATTTCAAAATCCAAAAAGATTCTTCTCGACATGTCTTTCAGTATCGATAATATGGACGTGCCTAGAAATGTCGCTTAATAACGACACGGGTGTGTACATAAAGCTCGAATGAAAGTTGTAAATATTATTCAAAACATGTCATTTCTATCTTTTATAAAGGAAATTATTTCTTTTGGACAATATTTCCAACAACGGTTAGAGCAATCTATCTTGGGTTGAGCTTGTCACAAAACATTCAACATTTTGAGATCAACACAATGGCTTGTAATCACTTTTAGATTGCAACCCGGATCTATATTCACGGGGGAGTGTACGCTTTAGTGCCCTTACCCTCAACAAAAGAAGAGAAATCTTCCTACACTTGAGTGGATTTGTCAAGACACTCAAAGTCTATGAACTCAAGTTTATGCTTTAGAAAAACTTTTTCAATGATTATTCAAAATCTTTCAAAAACTGTGTGTTCAACAACTCTCATCCTGAAAAAGAGAAATGTGGATCACATCCTCGTAATGACAAATCAATTGGATCAATTTTTGAGGGGGAGCGTTCCAAATTCATGCTAAGTTTAACACATTTTTCTCCCGAAAGTTTTTCAAAACTATTTTTCACTATATATTTTAATCAAATTTGGTATCTCTAACATCAAATGATTTTATATATTAGAGATAGGAGAGAAAATGTGATTAAAATGTGATCTAAAGACTCAAGTACTCATGGTTACGATCAAATACCCACAACATCTTTAATTCACGACGTTATTGGTGTCAAAAGGGTGGTTAGGTTTAAGTCCTATGATCCAACCAGAACAAGAGGGATCTTCCCAGGGACAATCCAATAGATAATTAGAAGTCCTTAGGAAAGATGGAGTAGAATGAATGTAGCTTAATGCCGACTAAGTATTGATGATAGCACTTGAACAATCACAACAAGGTGCTATTAATGATGTTTAGGTAAGCATTGAAGGGGTTGAAGAAAGAAAAATAAATGTAAGGATAAAGGGTGTATAGAAAGAAGCCCTCCATACAACTTAGGCAGAAACCGGGTAAACACATCATGAAGACAACACATCATGGACCCAGTGATGTAATGCACAACCCCTCCCCAGCTGACTCAGGCTTCTCTTAAAAGAAGTTTGTTTTATTGTCACGGAGATCAACACGACTTCTATTGACTTTCTCACTCTGAGATAGTTGATATTGAATAGGTGGCATCTGCTCCAGCCTCCGATCACTAAAAGTGCACAAAATCGAGTCTAGAGCCAAGAAATCAATTAAATCTCGTTAGGACACACGTATGATAATCAAGAGAGTCCTATGCTATATCCTTGCGATATTGCTAGAACACTCAGAGTGATACTACTTAGTATTCACAATGATGAGTGGAAATCCTTCCAGTGTTTACAATAAACAGCACTGCGGTAGGTCATGTGTAAGATTCTTTATGAATTGAACATGTGTAAACTGAAAAGCAACAGTAGTTTGTTTCTTTATTGATTCAAACTCGTTTCAGGTTTCTACGCAATATCTTTATGGTCTTGCTAGAACATTCAGAATGATATTTATTAATATTCACAGTGACGAATGGAAATACTTCTAGCGTCAACATTAAACAGTGCTACGGTAGGTAACTTGCGAGATTCTTATGAATCAAGCTTGTGTCAACTGGAAAGAAACAATGGTAAGACTCTTAATGAATCAAACTTGTTCCAGGAATTTGAATTGACGAATTTAATCAAGCGGATATCTATCCAACTGATTTACTCTTTATGTTCGGAGTCTAGCTTTCAGACGGTCGAGTAAAGAGAACGGCCAGTAGAGTCGCGAAACCCTGTCAAGGAGATTCTTAATTGAATCTACCTATCACAGGTACGATATTTAATATCGTGTAACGGTCTTCACCGACCGGAGGTAAAACGCTACCGATTTAGGACGAATGTCAAAGCCATTCAATCCGTGTTAATGTTTTGTCTCAAGAAGGTGACAATACGGTGTACTCAGCAAAGTCAAAGATTCGAAACCACATACTCATGCCCAAAATACATTCAACAATCAAGAAAGCTAAAGACTTCCACAACTCTAATGATCAAAATCTTCCTTATTAATTAATGTAGAGGAATGACCTCTCTTCAAAGGAGATTGTTAGCAAGCTTTCAAGATGAGCATGTGGATAAAGACACAAGATCGCAAGATGGCAAAGACAAGTCAAGAATGATTTGAAGATCTCAAGTTTAAGGGCAAAGTCGAAAGACAACAACAAAGGCTCAAAGATCACAACATGAAGGAACAAAACTAGTATTACACGTTCAAGACTCATTTATGAAGAAATTCGTATTCTCCATTGATCTCCAAGTATCGAAGAGGAATGACCTCACATTGGGGGAGATTGTTAGCCTCAAAATATTGAGTCAAACAAGAATGTTCGGTCATAGGTTTATATTGTAATATTTATTAGAACGTTTTAATAGTTAGTTAAAATAGTCGTGACATTACGGGCTTGATGGTTAGCTTAAAAGGCCTCTTTCAAGGTACTAAGCATTTATCCAAGCCCGGCCCAAAACAATATAGTCCAATAGAAAGCCCGCATGTGGGTGGACTATATAAGCACCCTCCTAGCATGTTAGGAGGGTGGCAAGTTCTCATTTCTTAATCTAATTTCACATAGTTAATCACTCCTTCTCTCTACTTTCTCTCACTACTTTCTCTCTCTAAAATTCATATCTTTTCCATCTCATTTCTTTATTCTATCATCATATAATTAGGGACAACAGTTTATGCTGTGCCAACCATTAAGTTTAAACTCAATGGCTGCAAACATATCATGTGCTGTTGCAGGAATGGTATGTGCAATCCATTCCGTTCTATGGCAGCACAAAAAGATAAATAGTTGGTTTATGATCTGCCAACCATTAAGGTAAACCTCAATGGAATCTAAGATCATGTGCTGTTGCAGGAATAGTATGTGCAATCCATTCCATTCTATAGCAGCACAAATATATCAATATGCTATTCAGGTTGATGTTGTGACAGCCATTACGGTTAACCTCAATGGTAGCACTTAGATCATGTGATGTTGCGGGAATGGTATGTATAATCCATTCCATTTAATGGAAGCACAACACGGAATGAGAAATAAGTATGTGTATTGGATCTAAGTGCTTGCATAGCATAAACTCACAGATCAATGTGCAGCAAATGTATGAGCTGTGTGGTGTTTATATACTGCTAACATTCAAGTTTTCAAATTTCAAACTCTAGGAGGAGTAATAAAAGGGTTTTTCCTTGTAAGAAAATATTATCGTCCGATCTCTTCGAATTGACTATGGGTTCAAAGTGCGACTCAGTTGTTCTTGGTGGAAATAAAAATGGTTTGGTTGATTATCTATTTTAAACTAATAGCAAATAAATGTAAATGTCGTTGAGTAAAGTAGAAGTTTAAAGATTAAACTAAAGTGACGAGTTAAAAATAAATGAATGAAAACTTAAAGACAATATTAGAAAAATACTTGAACACTTAATAAATCTAAAACTTGAAGACTTTGCAAAAACAAGAAATTAAGTCCGTTGGAATCCCTGGTCGGAATCCCGTCGGAAAGTATTGTCGGAATAGGCTGATCGGAATAACAAAAATATCCTCGTCGGAATGTCTGAAAAGGAATCAGATCGGAATAATGTAATTGGTGCAATCGGAATATGGGAAACAAGCACCAATCGGAATGTTGCCAAACTAGTGCAATCGGAATGTATTAACTTGAGTCAAATCGGAATGTATTGCAAAACCCCCAATCGGAATCTCAACAAACCCCACCGTCAGAATAACTAAACCCTAATCCGATCAACATGATCGGAATAATGGGAGGGGGTGCAGTCGGAATACTCCAATCGGAAAAGGGTTTAATACCTTTTCCGATTACAATGTTGATTCGAAAAATAAGCAAAGTAATAAGCTAATTTGATAAGCTAATCACCAAAACTAGAACGAATCTATAATGGAAAGGACTCAATAAGCACAAATTACAACTTTTTCAACTTAAAATAAGCAATCTTATAAATCAAACTATAAAAAGATGAACTTTTTAAGAAAACTTTTAATAGTAAATAAGCTAAAAGAAGCGAATAAGCCAATAAGCACAAGAATCTTAAAGCTTAATCGAATGAAAGCTTATGTAGGAACAAAAAGATTAACTTTTTAAGCACAAAAACATCAAGATCAACACGGATTTAATGTATTTCGCACCAAGAGTTAACTAAAATCAAGAAAGGTAGAAAGAGATGAAAGATTAAAAGCTTAACTTGAACTTTGATTAATGAAATCACAATACAAAAGGTTTAATCTTGAAAGATTAAAAGAAAGAATAGATGAAAACTTAGTGAGAGAAAGTTGAGAACTTTCTCTCTCTAAAACTAGAAAGAAAACTGAAAAATGAAACTAAACTACTAAAATCTAACCACCCTCCTAATGTGTATTAGGAGGGTATTTATAGGAAAAAATGGGAAGGAGTGCATGTGTTGCCTCTTCTTTCTTTCTTTCTTCACGTCTTCTCGACTCGATTTAATTCTTTGTCTTTTCTCGACGTCGTCTCGGGATTTGAACTTGTCTTGATAATTTTCTTCTTTAATTTAGACTCGAGTTCTTCGACTTCATTAAACTTCCGTCTTTAGACTTTTTCTTCGATAAATCTTCAGAATAGGCCTTGGACTTCCGTTCTTTTTGCACTCTTGATCTTTTGACTTCGTCTTTTCCCGTTTTCTTCGATAAAAGCCCGTGAAAGCCCGTGTTTTCTTCCTTTTTAATCTTTTGGTCCTAAAACACAATAAAAACACAAACCACGCATAATTCCGACTTTTACGACATAAAATACACGTTTTGGTCTTGTTATTATTGGAAATAAGTGGTAAAAGGATAAGTGTTTTCACACTTATTAAATCTCCTACACTTGACAATTGCAATGCCCTCTTGCAATGCATTAATTTTAAAGCACGGTCTACATTTTCCATCATAAATAACCGACCTTGGCCTTTATTAAATACTAAACATAAAAAGATAGAAACAAGTAAAGAAATCAAAGACTTACATTAGGTTTTGGCTGCCATGAACGTTTATTATCCTCAAGTTTCACGTTCCCCATACCAAGCTTAAAAACGAGATCATTTTTATTATAAGTTAGCAAACTAACACGAGTTCATGTGGGCCAATTATTCACTTAGACTCCCTTATTCCTAGGTGTATCTTTTATATTTTATTTTTGTCTTGAATGATCACGAGGATGCATTGTTTGACTTATTTCGATAGTTATTTAGGCCGAAAATAAAGTGAACGATTTAATAAATAGTTAGCTAAAGGACAAAATCTTTTAAAACTGCTTCTCGGGACCTCATAAAGTTCATATCTTGGCATAACTCGCTTCACGATTTGAGACCTTTGTCGGACCGATATTTGGCAGCGACTTCATACTTCAAATCTTGAGAGACGTTCTTGAAATTATGGTTTTCTCTTTATAATAGGAATTTCTTCACTTGAACTTTTTGAGATATTCTTCATATTTGGACCACGACTTCTTCATTTTTCTCCAATCTTTATTTTGGACTTTGATATACAACGATCCGCCTCCTTTTAGGACTTGGATCTATTTATCCTCATACCTTGTTAGGGCCTTTTTGGATAGACTTCTCCATGATCTTTTGGGGAGTATTTGCTTTTCGTCGTGTGTCTCGATCCTTCATATTGATTTTCGATAAATGATTCTTCACATCACTTTTGGATCTTTAGCAGCAAAATGTAGCCCTCATGCCTTGTTAGGGCCTTTTCGGACTCACCAATCTTCGCATCCCGCTTCAATAAGTTATGCCTTGGCTATGAACTCTAATCCGTACCGAGCAACTTTTAAACGATCTTGGGCTAGAAGCTAAGTAACTTTTCAAATCATACAACCTTATTTATTGCAGATAAATTTATTAACAAGCGACGGGAGAATAGGCTTATAATTAACTCACATAAATTCACGAAAGAATACCAAACTTATAATTGACTCTATCATCTTGTCCTCCACAGTTTAAAATCTCAAGGAATGAGACTCGTGGATGCTTAGCCTATTAAATCAAAGTTTTGGGTTTTCGAGTCATCTATAGGATCTTGCAAATTCTTAGACTTTTTCAAGTTTTAGAAATCGCATTTTAAAGTTCCCTTGATAAACAACTCTCTAGGATCAATTATAGGAACTTGCGAAAAGTTCTTGTTCTTAACCCGTGAGAGTTAATACTTTCGCGTTTTATAGCTCCCTATATAAAAGCCTAGCAAAACTTGACTTAAACACGTTAAGGATACTAGCTAGAGTAAACTTAGATAAGTAAACTCGGGTTGAGTCAAAAGATTCACAACGTTTGAAAAATTTAAAAACACTTTATTAAAAATTTATTCTAGCAAGGAAAGAAAATAACTATACAAAGGGAAAAAACTAATAGGCCAAAATAGATCAAAGATTTTGAAAAATGTCAAAAAATTGATTTTCCGGTTAAAATGAGGACAAATACAAGGAAAAGACCACTTACTTTGATAGAAGTCCCCCCTACACTTGATATAAACATTGTCCTTAATGTTTAAGCATGTGGGAGTAAACTCCCCTACACTTAGGACATTGAGCACTTTGTTTAAATTTTGCTAAGGAAAGGACAACTAAAGTGAATTCAGTGTGAACATATAAGATATGAAATATTGAATTACAACAGTTTAGGATAGAACCGGGAAGATGGGAACACGGGATCACGGTTCGTCAAAAGTCATCAAGGGGCTCTTTGAAGCTTGAATCCCTGTAGAGAATAAGAAACAAGGCAACAAACACATACGGGCTCCCCCCTACACTTATTATGAAAGCAGTAAAGGATAGAACACCGGTTGCCTCCCGAGAAGCGCTTGTTTTTTATAACCGAGTCACGAGCCTGACTCGACCCAAATTTAGTTCATGGAAAACATGGTGAGGGATGGAATCATCTCATGAGAGATGTCCTCACCAAAGTACAGCTTCAAACGCTGGCCATTCACCTTGAAATTGGGCCCATTTGGCTGAGAAAGCTCAATGGTCCCATATGGAAAGACTTTGGCGACGGTGAATGGACCAGACCAGCGGCTCTTCAACTTTCCTGAGAAGATCTTTAACCGAGAGTTAAAGAGTAAAACTTGATCACTGATGAGACTGCTTTTATACATGGTCTCATCGTCCAAATCGGGCTTAAAATGCATAAAATATCATTAAATATGCCAAATATATGCTCGTGTTTGTTAGTTGTGTATTTTTAGGTACGGATATTGAGGAAATGGCAAAAGATCACAAGAATCATTCAAAAACGAACACGGGAAACGAAGTCGCACAATGAACCGGGCCCAAGTTTGGAATTTTGCAAAAAGCCCTTGAAGAATTGAAGATTGGCAACTTTAGTCCCTCATCTTTAAAGAACTTGTCACAAATGACCCTCCAATAGTTATTTGTACAAGTATGGTCCTCCATGTTTGAAGACTATACAAGATCAGCCCTTGAAGAATCCAAGAAATACATTTAAAACCCTTGGATAAAGTTTTGGAAGTTTTTGTGCCAATAATGACAACTTGTCCAAAGTTGACAATGGGAAAGAAGGCGTTGATAGCATCTATTTACAAAGTGAACAAAAGGAGAAAACTTGGGGGCCTTTTCTGCCAAACCAACAAACTCTCACCACCAACCAGCCCTTGACACGTCACAATACCTACCCAAATACCCAATAACCCTACCCAAACCCTTACCCGACCTGCCCATAACCCACAACCAACCCAGTTTAACTTATTAAACTAGGTCAAACCCCCCCAGTCAAACTTTCCCACTTTCCCACCAAACAGATTTTTAAATCTGTTTATTCCCAAAATAGATTAAATCCCCCACCTTAATCACCCATAAACCCTAATCCCACCCAGGTCCAATTAACCTTATTTCAAAGGTTTTTTACCCAATTGTTTCCAGAATATTGATTACACTCCACCTCACCAAAACCCACTTCACAAAACACCACAAGACACACCCATGTGTCTTGTGGGACCCTCCCCTGCACCCATCACTTTCCCTCAAAACCCTAAACCCGACCAAACCAACATCCCAGATCATTTCCTTTGTCCCCAAGTTCAAATGGATGGCCAAGATCACTTTCCACAGCTGGCTACAACAACAAGATCACATGGGCACGAATTTTGACCATTTTCAGTCAAGGAATCAAGGGCAATTTGGGCATTCCATTGCTAGGGTTTTAAGTATTCTAGATAGTTCTGTTAAGTAGTATAAAAGGAGAATGTGGCATGTACATCTCCTTTGTTCCAGTTTTTAGCTTTCACCATTGTAATTCCTTTTAATATTATAAAATTTTGGTATTTGTGATTTAAACAAGTGTAATTCCTTTTTATAAGTGTTAAAAGTTGTGTGTGTGTGTTTGAAGGCTAAGAACTGAGTTCCATTTTAATTGATAAACACTTTGTGTTTTTGGAGGTTTTAAAATAGGTTTTGAATTTCTGAAAATTTGAATCAAAGAAAGTGAAAGTGGACTTTGATTTTTGATTTTCTGATATTGAGATTGATCTTAAAACGTGTTTAAGTTATTTGGTTACTTGGTTTCAAGGTTAAGAAAAAAGTTTAAAAAAATCAGAAAGTATTGTTTGGCTTGTGTTTGTTCTTGATTTGCAGGATTGTTGAGTTTTGTTGTCCAAGGTTCAGCTCAGGCCCCAGCCTGATTGGAGGTGGTTTTTCAACCACTAAGGGACCTGGATGTAGGTCCCTTGAGGTAGTTTCCTTTTTCCCATTTTCATTTTCAGTTTAAGTGTTATTTTGGTGATTTAAGTGATTTTGCTTGAAAAGTGTTTTAGTAACTGTTATTTGGTTTTATTTGAGTTAAGTTGGTATTATATGCATGTTAGGCAGGTTTCAAATCAGTTTGAATGAGATTTAGATAGCTTTGCTTTGAAAAAATTGCATATCTGAAATATTAAGGGGTGTTTGGATCAGTGTTTAAATTGGTTTGTATGTTATGAATATGACTTAAAACCTGTTTAGAAACTCTTCCTAGGTAGTTATTGGGTGTTAAATGTGCTTGTGTTTCAGTTTGTAGGAGTCTTACACACATTTGCATGCTTAAACTTTGAAAAAGTCAGCAAAATCAGAAACTGCCTTGTTCTACTTGAATTGTGTGTAATTGGTGCTTCAAGTTTGTTAATCTGCTAGGTTATAGGATTTTATAGGATTGTGTATTGGTTGTGTGATATGTTGTGAGTTTGTATGCAAGATTTGGGACCTTAAATTCCATGTTTGTGCATTTGAGTTCAGCAATATACCCCCAGACCTAGTAAACCACATCAGCAACCTTCATTTGGGTATTTACTTGATTTTTGTGTGAAATTTGGCTTGAACTTGCTTGTTTTCTGCTTGCTCTTGACTCCCTATACTCCAAAGAGTATAGGGGTGCCTTTGTCCAATCAAAACATCCACCAAAGAATCAAAGTCAAGCCCTCTTGACCTGTCATTGCACAAGTGAAGAAACAAAGTTCCTTGTGTTCTTCATAAGCTCAACTGAGCACGTTTTTGGTTCTCTTTTGTTTAATTCTTGGTTAAATTGAATTTGGATTTGAGTTTTAGTGATTAACAAGAGTACTGGTTTGAGTTTAAAAAAAAAGAATAAATTGTAAAAACCTCACCTTGCCTGGGCTCGAACACGCGACCTCTCTATTGGAGGAGTAACGTGTTAACCAGTGATCTAGATAGGTTTTTACGTTGTAGGTTCATTCTATTAGTTACTTAAGGTGTTTTTGTTTTGGCTTATCTAAATTAAGCCGTAGCTTATTTAGCTTATTTTAAGCTTATTGGTTAGCTTTTTGGCCAGATTCCATTTTTCTTGTGTTTGGCTTTTCATTTTAGACTTTTCTGTTTAAAAAGTAGATTTTTCCCTTTCTTTATTCATTTTTTAGGATTATTTTTAGTTTAATTTTTAGAAAGTAATTTAAAATTAGTAAAAAGTATTTTAAAAATCCAAAAAAATAGTTTTTAGGTTTTATTTAAGTTATTTGAGGTTTACATATCATAAAGTTTTCAAAAAGTCTTATTTTTTATTTTATTTGATTTTAGGGTTTTTAGACAACTTTAAAAATTAATATAAATTAATAAAAAGGTTTTAGGAACTTTTATTTGCATTTTTGTTCTAGTTACATTATTTAGGATTTTTGGTAATTTTTTAGAATTTATTTAAGAACTTTTTATTTTTTTGATTATTTTAATATTATTTTATTAGTAAAAATTCAAAGTTTGTTTTTTCTACTTTTTTCATTTTTCCTAGATTGTAGACATTAAATTAGGAACTTTGTCACTTTCCAATTATTTTTTAGGCTTTTCATTTAATTTTTAGAATTAATTTAAGTTTTAATAGATTTTAATAGTTTTTAAGTGTTTAAAAATAGATTAATTTGGTTTTAAATTTTTAAAAATAGTTTTTAGCTTAAGTAGGATATTTTTGAGGTTTACAAACTATTAAATCTTGTTTAGGGCTTTTTAATAATTAAAAGTGATTTTTAGGGCTTTAATTAGCATTAAAAAGTCATTATTTAATTAATTAAAAGGTTTTAGCAAGTTTTGATTTTTTGTAAACTCTTAGAATTTTATTGTGGATTTTTAGTAATTTTTAGGTTAAAATTTTAATTTTCGTGGTTTTTACGGTTCTACGTTCTAACTTTCTAGTAGTGGTTTTTGTCAATTTTTATTTTTACGTCTTCGCCATTTTCTCTTCTCTTTTCTTCTTAATAAAAACATTAATCATCAATTCAATTCACAACACACTAGCCTCCTCGATAACGAACTCACCCCACTTAAGGGTCATAAGTGCTTGGTTTTCCTAAACCGACACTTAACGCTTACCCCTATTTTGTTGCCTCTTTTCCTAAAAAGGTATACAAAACTACTAACATCAAAAATGGCGCCGCTGCCGGGGAGGCGTGTTGTGTTTTGATTGAACCATTGTTTTTTTTATAGCCATAATTAGTATTTGTATTAGTAGCACTCTACTAATACGTATTATCGTTTTTCGGTTTTTGTGTGAATACTATTACTATATTGTATACGTAGAACAATAAATTCACAAGTACTCCAAATACGTGAGCAATCACAACCTTGATTCGGGATTTCATCACTTGATCATTGTATTCGAATCTCAAACCAAAGAAAAAGGCAAAAATAGATAAATACTTTCGTGAAGCTTAATCTTGATAATACAAACTATAAGGTGGGTATAAGGCGGTTGTATTTCACGACCTAAAGGAAAAAGGCTCTTAAGTGCTTCGCGCCGCCTCGTTTCCTCCGCTTGCTTGTGCGTATTTGATTTTGAGAGTGAATCGAGGGTTTTGCCGCCCAAAGTATTACTAAGTATCATATATATTTTCTTGGTTTCTATTGATTAAACCCTCTTGAACGATTTGGTGTTCCACCATCGTTCTAAAGTCATCGAAGGCGTTCACTCCACGTGATCGTTTTCATTCCTTGAGGCTTCTTTAATCAAGAGATTTGATTAAGGAGGAGATTTGTAGATTGTTGTCTACTTAATACATTCACCAATTCCCAAAAAAGTTAATACAATCAAAAACCACAAAAAAATTGAAAAACACAAAATACCAAAAAGAATCTTCTTTGCTCGTCTCCACGTTGTACATGACGTTTATGCTAACTCGTAATCAAGCAAAACGTGCACGTAGACGAAAGAACAAAACTCCCACTCCAACTCATTCTAGTGAGGAGTCTCCTATTGACGAACCCATTGTACGAGAAGCACCTACCATGGCGAATCGAACTATGATGGAGTTACTTCAAGCACCCACCGAGGGTTATGGAGAAGCTATTGTGATTCCCGCAATCCTTGCGGAGAATTTTGAGGTGAAAACGGGTTTGTTGTCAATGATCCAAAACAACAAATTCCGTGGTGATGAGAAGGACAATCCCCACAACCATATCCGCCAATTTAATCGTCTTACCGCCACGTGCAAATTTAAGGATGTCTCGAATGACTCGATTAAGATGATGCTTTTTCCGTATTCCTTAGCGGGGCCCGCTAAAATTTGGTTAGAGAAAGAGCCACCCAATTCTATATTGACGTGGAAGGATCTCGTTTCAAAGTTTGTGAACCAATTTTTTTCGCCCTCTAAGACTACGCATTTGAAAAATGAGATTTCTAAATTTTCACAAGAATCAAATGAAAGTTTTTCTACGGCTTGGAATAGGTTTAAGGAGATGTTACATGAATGTCCTCATCATAGTTTTTCCGATTTACATCAAATAGACACGTTTTACAATGGACTTAACAATCATGAAAGAGATTATTTAAATGCCGCCGCGGGTGGTAATTTTTTGTGTAAAACGGTTGAAGAAGCTTTGGTCATAATTGAGAATAGGTCTAAGGTTTATAGCCCTCGTCACACACCGAGTGTTGCCAAAATGGGCTCATCATCGTCTCGTAGTATCAATGCATTACATGATGAGGCAAATGAAGAAAATCGATTTTTTGATAGATTTGCTAGCCTTATGACCCATTGGAAAGCTCAAGAAGCTTCGAATTCCGCTTCGGTCAAAGCGGTTTCTAAGAGTTGTTTGTCGTGTGGTGGAGCTCATGATCTTTCCGAGTGCATTACCGCGGATGGTAACACTTCGAGTGCTTATGTAGCCACGGGAACTTATAACCAAATCAGTCAAGGTTCCCGCCAAAATCAAGCTCCACCAAATCAAAATGCTAATAATTATCGCAACAACAACCAAGGTGGAAATTACCAAGGAAATCAAAGGAATTATAACAAAGGTAATTATCAAAGTGGAAATGGGCAAATTTCTAATCAAAACCAAAACCATGATTTTCAAAACAATGCCCAAGGTTTTCAAAACGATCACACCAAAAATCTTCAAGGAGAATTTTTGAATTATGCTAAGGCTAATGATGCTAAGTTTGACAATATGCAACGTGAAATGGTTAGCTTAAGGTCCGAGTTGAAAAACGAGCTTAAAAACGAACTTGCTAATGAACTTAAAACTCATGCTAACAAAATGGAAGGAAATGTCACACGTCTCCAACAAAATCAACAAAAAATGAAGCAAGGACAACATGAGATTAAGCAAGAGTTGTTAAAAGCGGATGCTAGGCAATCAAAATTTGAGGACCGTATGGCTAAAATGTTTGAAGCTATCATGTGTAAGCCCTCTTCTTCGGGTGGTCTTCCTAGTGATACCATCGTGAACCCGAAAGGAGAATTGAAGGTTATTGCCACTCGTAGTGGTAAAACTTTCAACGAACCCATTTCTCGTCCAAGTACTTCTATGGAGAAGGAAAAAGAGAAAGAACCCGAGGTTGTGGTTGAAAAGGAGCAAATTACAAGCCCACGAAGTACCGCTCAAACCACACCTACGGTTGAACCAACACCAATCATGGAACCCGAGATTCCAAGGCCGTTGCCTATGCCTACTTTGCCCCAACCCACACCACCTTTACCCTACCCTTCAAGACGAGACAAGGAAAAGGCACAAGAACGAAATAATTATCAATTTGAACTCTTTATGAAAATGTTTCGTGACTTGCATTTTAATACAAGTTTTGCCGACGCCTTAGTCATGATGCCTCGATTTGCCGCGAACTTCAAAAGTATGTTGAATAACAAAGAAAAATTGCAAAAATCGTCTAGTTGTTCATCGGTTTTTCTAAGCCGCATACCTCAAAAAGTCTGTGATCCTGGAAAGTTTTTAATCCCATGTGCTATCCAAGACATGGAAGAATGCTACGCCTTGGCCGATCTTGGTGCTAGTATTAATTTGATGCCTCTTGAGACTTTTAAATCGCTCAATCTTCCCAATCTCACTCCTTCAAGAATGTCAATCGAAATGGCCGATCATTCTACGATTCTAGCTTGTGGAGTTGCCGAGGACGTCTTTGTGAAAGTTGGAAAGTTCTACTACCCTGTAGACTTTATTGTTGTTGACATTCCCATCGATCCTAAAGTTCCGTTAATTTTAGGTCGATCTTTTTTGGATACCTCGAGAGCACTTATCGATGTGCATGCAAGAAAAATCACTCTTCGTTTCAATGAGGAAGAACTCGTCATTAATGCAACCCAAAACTCCATTCTTTCTCATGTGTATTCTATCACATCTTTGTACAATGTCAATCCCATCAAAAGCATTTGCAAAAAGATTTCCAATAGAGTTTTAGGAGTTGTTGATAAAAATGAAGTTTCGTCCCCTCCGCCGGTGGAGGTTAAGAGTGTAAAGCCTACGATTCCAATCTCGAGTGATTCTTCGGATGATGAATACGTTGATCCCGATGGGGAGGTTTTCTTTGTTGACAAAAGATTTGAAAACTTACCACCACCTAAACCAAAAAGATTTCAAAATGTGAGAATTTTTAGTGTGACTAACATTGCTTTAGATACACCAAATATTTTTGACATAATCAAATCGGGTTTTCACAAGGAGAGTGTAAAAGATGAAAAAGGAAAAGATTTTAACTTGGATTTAAAAGATTTTTCTACCATTCTAACTCCGTCATCACCGCGTTTATTGAGTACTACAAGCTCGTCTTCTCCTTTTGATGATGCTTTGTGTGGACTTAGTGTGGGGGAATCCCCTTATGTTCCCTTCCCTTTCTCCACCGAGGACGAGATATTTGATCCTGGAATTGCTTATATAGGGAAATCTCGGTCTTCCACCGATGCAATAAATGGAAAATCTTTTCATTTGATTGGTGCGAGTCTACCTCGAGTAGCTCATGTTTCTAGAGACTTACCCATTGTCCCACCCTTCTATTTCTTCTCTCCTATTTTCTTAAAACTCTTTGAGTTTTTGTTGAACATTGATGAAGTGGCGTTGATTAGTTTTTCCAATGAAAACGAGAACGCCATCTTCGATACCGGTATTTTGCACCATCAAAGGACTTAGTCCTTTATACCGGTTGTTTTTGGGCCTTGTTTATCATGTAAGCCCCACCAAAAATTGACCATACCAAGATTATCCCTAAATGATCACATTTATGGGGATTCGAGTCGAGCTTTTGACTCGGTTATCAAAAACAAGGTGCCTCGTGGGGGAGACCCATGCTTATCCATGTACATATTATTGCTTTCTAATGTAGTTTAATGTGAGGGGATTTGTGCCCTTCCAACCTTTGTTCCGTGGTTGTTTGTGCATTGTGGTTTTTTAGATCATGATTTTCACGATTGGAACCTCTCTTGGGAGCACTCGATCGTTTGCTTTGGAGACCTTTCCCAATATCCATATGATATATCCTTTTATGTTCTAACCTTAGGTTTTTAGCACACTTCATAAACGGCTATTAATTTATTGGTTACACCCTTTCCATGCTAGATTAGGCATTCGACTACGTCTCTAGTATGGGGGTGTTTGCACCCCTAGACTCGAAACATTGAGGACAATGTTTAACTTTAGTATGGGGGGTGAATAGATACTTGCCTTGCCAAACCTTCACGCTTTCCAAAGTTTATCATTTTGTTTATCGTTTTTGTTGCAAAATAAGGCTAAAAATGGCCAAATTTTAAAAATTTTCTCATGTTTTATAAGTGTTTGAAGACACGAATGTAGATTTTCCGATGGCGAGAATAAGAGTAATTTTTGACTCGACCGTGCGTGTTGAGCACTTAGCTTTGATTCCTTAACTACACATTAGGCTAAGTCTCTTAAATGAGGACGAGAAATGATAGAGTTAATTATAAGTTACTATGCTAAACGTAGAGTACTCGTATTCTTTCAAAAACTCATGTGTTCTCGTTGTTTGCTTATTCTCCCTTCGCTTGTAAATATTTTTTGCTTAATAAATATTGATTTAGCGGTTTAGTTAGGATTGTTGGGTTTCTATTCTTTTCTAGTAGCTTCCATGTAATTAAATTGGGAAGACATTAAGGTATCGCCAGCGTCACGGTTTTGAAGTATTGGCACCCCAATAATCGAAAGCTTCACCCAATAATAAGATTTCAAGTGCTCACCTAAATCTAGCAAACAATTTGAAGCCCCACAAGGCCTAAAATCTATGCAAAATTGAAAGTGAATCAAGCCTTAATCTTCGAAGCTTTAAAGATCCAAAATTCCCTTTAGCGTGAGGATATACGTCTTTGGCTAATAAAACCACCGATGATGGCGGATAATAAAAGGCAAGGCAAGACCGAAGTCATAATAAAAGCTTCATGGCGAAGTTGAATAAAAGATGGAGGTAAACCAAAGATAATAAGGTCCTTCCGTTAGGGGGCGTATAAAAGTCTTGGTAATAAGTCTCATGTTCAAAACCGTTATAAAACCGTGTTTATCGATTCTTCTTGTCAACTTAATTTTTTAACATCGTTGTCTATTAGGAGGGGTTATTGATTTGATGGTCTTAGTTACCCTGTTAGGACTCTATTTTTAGACCTAAATCTCTATTATCGCATAAGTCAACAATGTATCCTCGTGATCATTAAGACATCATAAAATATAAGAGATACAACTTAGGAATAATGGGAGAATAAGTACGTGATTAGGGCATATGAGTAGTGTTAGCATTACTAACTTATAATGACAATGATCTCGTTGCACGCTTGGCATGGAATTAGGGTGAAAATCGAGGACGACAAAATTATTTCTAACGAAGCATTCACGTGTTCTTATTCTACGAACCTAAACGTCCCATTTTGCGATGAAAATCATACATTATGTCTAAAACGCAAGTAGTAGTAATAGTAGTAGTGTAGCTAGTTTATCATTCCAATAAAGTGAATAAAATGAATTTTGGAGGTGCTATGATACTTTATTCTAGCATTGCGTGAGGGCACGGCAATAGTTTAGTATGGGAGAGTGATGAGACTGCTTTTATACATGGTCTCATCGTCCAAATCGGGCTTAAAATGCATAAAATATCATTAAATATGCCAAATATATGCTCGTGTTTGTTACTTGTGTATTTTTAGGTACGGATATTGAGGAAATGGCAAAAGATCACAAGAATCATTCAAAAACGAACACGAGAAACGAAGTCGCACAATGAACCGGGCCCAAGTTTGGAATTTTGCAAAAAGCCCTTGAAGAATTGAAGATTGGCAACTTTAGTCCCTCATCTTTGAAGAACTTGTCACAAATGACCCTCCAATAGTTATTTGTACAAGTATGGTCCTCCATGTTTGAAGACTATACAAGATCAGCCCTTGAAGAATCCAAGAAATACATTTAAAACCCTTGGATAAAGTTTTGGAAGTTTTTGTGCCAATAATGACAACTTGTCCAAAGTTGACAAAAGGAAAGAAGGCGTTGATAGCATCTATTTACAATGTGAACAAAAGGAGAAAACTTGGGGGCCTTTTCTGCCAAACCAACAAACTCTCACCACCAACCAGCCCTTGACACGTCACAATACCCACCCAAATACCCAATAACCCTACCCAAACCCTTACCCGACCTGCCCATAACCCACAACCAACCCGGTTTAACTTATTAAACTAGGTCAAACCCCCCAGTCAAACTTTCCCACTTTCCCACCAAACAGATTTTTAAATCTGTTTATCCCAAAATAGATTAAATCCCCCACCTTAATCACCCATAAACCCTAATCCCACCCAGGTCCAATTAACCTTATTTCAAAGGGTTTTTACCCAATTGTTTCCAGAATATTGATTACACTCCACCTCACCAAAACCCACTTCACAAAATGCCACAAGACACACCCATGTGTCTTGTGGGACCCTCCCCTGCACCCATCACTTTCCCTCAAAACCCTAAACCCGACCAAACCAACATCCCAGATCATTTCCTTTGTCCCCAAGTTCAAATGGATGGCCAAGATCACTTTCCACAGCTGGCTACAACAACAAGATCACATGGGCACGAATTTTGACCATTTTCAGTCAAGGAATCAAGGGCAATTTGGGCATTCCATTGCTAGGGTTTTAAGTATTCTAGATAGTTCTGTTAAGTAGTATAAAAGGAGAATGTGGCATGTACATCTCCTTTGTTCCAGTTTTTAGCTTTCACCATTGTAATTCCTTTTTAATATTATAAAAGTTTGGTATTTGTGATTTAAACAAGTGTAATTCCTTTTTATAAGTGTTAAAAGTTGTGTGTGTGTGTTTGAAGGCTAAGAACTGAGTTCCATTTTAATTGATAAACACTTTGTGTTTTTGGAGGTTTTAAAATAGGTTTTGAATTTCTGAAAATTTGAATCAAAGAAAGTGAAAGTGGACTTTGATTTTTGATTTTCTGATATTGAGATTGATCTTAAAACGTGTTTAAGTTATTTGGTTACTTGGTTTCAAGGTTAAGAAAAAAGTTTAAAAAAATCAGAAAGTATTATTTGGCTTGTGTTTGTTCTTGATTTGCAGGATTGTTGAGTTTTGTTGTCCAAGGTTCAGCTCAGGCCCCAGCCTGATTGGAGGTGGTTTTTCAACCACTAAGGGACCTGGATGTAGGTCCCTTGAGGTAGTTTCCTTTTTCCCATTTTCATTTTCAGTTTTAAGTGTTATTCTGGTGATTTAAGTGATTTTGCTTGAAAAGTGTTTTAGTAACTGTTATTTGGTTTTATTTGAGTTAAGTTGGTATTATATGCATGTTAGGCAGGTTTCAAATCAGTTTGAATGAGATTTAGATAGCTTTGCTTTGAAAAAATTGCATATCTGAAATATTAAGGGGTGTTTGAATCAGTGTTTAAATTGGTTTGTATGTTATGAATATGACTTAAAACCTGTTTAGAAACTCTTCCTAGGTAGTTATTAGGTGTTAAATGTGCTTGTGTTTCAGTTTGTAGGAGTCTTACACACATTTGCATGCTTAAACTTTGAAAAAGTCAGCAAAATCAGAAACTGCCTTGTTCTACTTGAATTGTGTGTAATTGGTGCTTCAAGTTTGTTAATCTGCTAGGTTATAGGATTTTATAGGATTGTGTATTGGTTGTGTGATATGTTGTGAGTTTGTATGCAAGATTTGGGACCTTAAATTCCATGTTTGTGCATTTGAGTTCAGCAATATACCCCCAGACCTAGTAAACCACATCAGCAACCTTCATTTGGGTATTTACTTGATTTTTGTGTGAAATTTGGCTTGAACTTGCTTGTTTTCTGCTTGCTCTTGACTCCCTATACTCCAAAGAGTATAGGGGTGCCTTTGTCCAATCAAAACATCCACCAAAGAATCAAAGTCAAGCCCTCTTGACTTGTCATTGCACAAGTGAAGAAACAAAGTTCCTTGTGTTCTTCATAAGCTCAACTGAGCATGTTTTTGGTTCTCTTTTGTTTAATTCTTGGTTAAATTGAATTTGGATTTGAGTTTTAGTGATTAACAAGAGTACTGGTTTGAGTTTAAAAAAAAAATTGTAAAAACCTCACCTTGCCTGGGCTCGAACACGCGACCTCTCTATTGGAGGAGTAACGTGTTAACCAGTGATCTAGATGGGTTTTTACGTTGTAGGTTCATTCTATTAGTTACTTAAGGTGTTTTTGTTTTGGCTTATCTAAATTAAGCCGTAGCTTATTTAGCTTATTGGTTAGCTTTTTGGCCAGATTCCATTTTTCTTGTGTTTGGCTTTTCATTTTAGACTTTTCTGTTTAAAAAGTAGATTTTTCCCTTTCTTTATTCATTTTTTAGGATTATTTTTAGTTTAATTTTTAGAAAGTAATTTAAAAATAGTAAAAAGTATTTTAAAAATCCAAAAAAATAGTTTTTAGGTTTTATTTAAGTTATTTGAGGTTTACATATCATAAAGTTTTCAAAAAGTCTTATTTTTTATTTTATTTGATTTTAGGGTTTTTAGACAAATTTAAAAATTAATATAAAATTAATAAAAAGATTTTAGGAACTTTTATTTGCATTTTTGTTCTAGTTACATTATTTAGGATTTTTGGTAATTTTTTAGAATTTATTTAAAAACTTTTTATTTTTTTGATTATTTTAATATTATTTTATTAGTAAAAATTCAAAGTTTGTTTTTTCTACTTTTTCCATTTTTCCTAGATTGTAGACATTAAATTAGGAACTTTGTCACTTTCCAATTATTTTTTAGGCTTTTCATTTAATTTTTAGAATTAATTTAAGTTTTAATAGTTTTTAAGTGTTTAAAAATAGATTAATTTGGTTTTAAAATTTTTAAAAATAGTTTTTAGCTTAAGTAGGATATTTTTGAGGTTTACAAACTATTAAATCTTGTTTAGGGCTTTTTAATAATTAAAAGTGATTTTTAGGGCTTTAATTAGCATTAAAAAGTCATTATTTAATTAATTAAAAGGTTTTAGCAAGTTTTGATTTTTTGTAAACTCTTAGAATTTCATTTTGGATTTTTAATCATTTTTAGGAATTTTTAGGTTAAAATTTTAATTTTCGTGGTTTTTACGGTTCTACGTTCTAACTTTCTAGTAGTGGTTTTTGTCAATTTTTATTTTTACGTCTTCGCTATTTTCTCTTCTCTTTTCTTCTTAATAAAAACATTAATCATCAATTCAATTCACAACACACTAGCCTCCTCGAGAACGAACTCACCCCACTTAAGGGTCATAAGTGCTTGGTTTTCCTAAACCGACACTTAACGCTTACCCCTATTTTGTTGCCTCTTTTCCTAAAAAGGTATACAAAACTACTAACATCAATCACCAACGTGGAACTCTCGGTTCTTAATTCTTGCATCATGGATGATCTTGGTCTTCTCTTTGTAGATCAGTGAGTTCTCGTAAGCTTCATTCCTCAGTTCGTTGAGCTCGTTGAGTTGAATCTTGCGGAGACCACCGGCTTTGTTGATGTCGAAGTTAGCCCACTTCAAGGCCCAGTACGCCTTGTGTTCCAGCTCGATAGGGAGGTGGCATGCTTTCCCGTACACAAGACGATAAGGTGTACAACCGATCCGGGTCTTATAATCAGTACGGAAAGCCCACATAGCATCATCTAACTTATCGGCCCACGCGGCACGATGCTCTCCCACAGTACGCTCCAAAATTCGCTTCAATCAACGGTTGGATATCTCGGCTTGACCATTGGTTTGGGGATGATAAGCGGTGGAAAGACGATGATTAACACCATACTTAGCAATGACTCTTGCAAATTGATCATTGGAAAAATGAGTCCCGCGGTCACTGATTATAGCACGAGGGACGCCGAATCGAGCGAAAAGCTGCTTCAAAAAGTTCACAACCACCCTCGCATCGTTCGTAGGGAGAGCCTTAGCTTCAACCCATTTAGAAACGTAGTCAACGGCGATGAGGATATACTTGTTCCCTTTAGATGATGGAAATGGCCCCATAAAGTTGATACCCCACACATCAAAGATTTCACATTCTTGTATGAAATTTTGAGGCATCTCATCTTTATGTGTGATATTGCCTTGTCTTTGGCAAGCATCACAATGTTTAACCATATCGTGAGCGTCACGATAAATGGTGGGCCAATAGAATCCAGAGTCGAATACTTTCTTTGCGGTGTAATTGGGACCAAAGTGACCGCCGGTGGGTCCTTTATGGCAAGCGTCAAGGATTTGCACCGCTTCCGGCCCATCAACACATCGACGAATAATCAGATCAGCACATTGTTTGAAAAGGTAAGGGTCGTCCCAGAAATAATGTTTAATATCTTTAAAGAACTTTTTCTTTTGTTGGGACGTGAGCCCTTCCTTGAGAATCCCACCCGCTAAGTAGTTTGCAATGTCCGTAAACCACGGGGTGTCATCAAGATTGGAGTTGATAGACATTAAGGCCTCAAGGGGAAAAGAGTCATTGATCTCTTTGTTCGGATGATCCCCTTGATAAGGATCCTCAAGTCTACTGAGATGATCCGCGACTAGGTTTTTAGCTCCCTTTTTGTCACTAATGTCAATGTTGAATTCTTGAAGGAGCAAAACCCAACGAAGAAGTCTTGGCTTAGAATCTTGCTTAGTCATCAAGTACTTCAACGCGGAATGATCGGTATACACGATAGTGGTGGAAAGGACAAGATAGGGGCGGAATTTTTCGAAAGCATACACTACAGCTAAAAGATCTTTTTCGATAGTGGTATAATGCAATTGAGCCCCCGTCATTGTCTTGCTAGCATAATGGATTGTTTGGAAGTGTTTGTTCACTCTTTGGCCCAAAACCGCTCCAATAGCAAAGTCGCTAGCATCACACATCAACTCAAAAGGTAGCTCCCAATTAGGGGTAACCAAGACCGGTGCCTTAGTTGGCTTATCCTTAAGAAGATTGAAGGATTCAAGACACTCTTTGGAAAAGATGAAAGGAGTATCTTTTTCCAAGAGGTGGGTCATCGGGCGAGCGTTTTTAGAAAAATCTTGGATGAATCGATGATAGAAGCCCGCATGACCGAGGAAACTTCTCACACCCTTCACGGTTGAAGGTGGAGGCAATTTTGCAATAACATCGACTTTAGCACGGTCCACTTCAAGACCGGCTTTGGAGATTTTGTGTCCTAGCACGATGCCCTCTTTTACCATGAAATGGCATTTTTCCCAATTTAGAACAAGGCGAGTGTCTTCACACCGCTTAAGCATACGTTCTAAATTGGCAAGGCAAGCAGAGAAAGAATCGCCATAAACCGAGAAATCATCCATGAAGACTTCCATAATTTCTTCAACCATGTCATGGAAGATAGCCATCATACACCTTTGGAATGTCCCAGGAGCATTACATAAGCCGAAAGGCATTCTTTTGTAGGCAAATGTTCCATAAGGACAAGTGAATGTGGTTTTCTCTTGGTCTTTGGGATCGATGGGAATTTGAAAATACCCAGAGAAACCGTCTAAAAAGCAGTAATAGTCATTACCCGCTAGACGTTCAAGCATTTGGTCCATGAAAGGAAGGGGAAAATGATCCTTTCTCATAGCATCATTGAGTTTGCGGTAGTCTATACAAACTCTCCACCCTGTAACGAGACGAGTAGGAATCAACTCGTTGTTTTGATTGGGAACAACGGTGATTCCGCCTTTCTTAGGCACACAATGGACGGGACTAACCCACGGTGAATCCGAGATAGGATAGATCATTCTCGCATCAAGAAGTTTGATAACCTCTTTTTTGATTACGTCATGGATCTTAGGATTCACCCTTCGTTGGCTTTGAATATTGGGTTTAAAGTCGTCCTCCATGAGAATTTTGTGTGTGCAGAAGTGAGGATCAAATCCACGAATATCAGAGATCTTCCCAGCAATCGCTTTCTTGTGATTCTTCAGCACGGCGATAAGTCGGGATTTTTCTTCTTCTTTCAGGTCCTTAGCGATGATGACCGGTAACGTCTTGTTGTCTTCAAGGAAAACGTACTCGAGATGAGACGGAAGATCCTTAAGCTCTAAATCCGGAGGATTTTCGATGGACGGCGTAATCAAATTCGGATCATCGGTAGAGATATCCTTAGGAGATGGTGGAGAAGTATGGTCCTCATTGAGAAGTTTCTCAATGGTACGAATGTCTTCATCCCAATCGGTGGGAGAATTATCATACTTTAGATCGAGAGGACCCAAGCTAGCTTCAAAATCATCTAAGTCACTTTCTCCAAAAGGAGTCAATGACGGAGCAATTGAGGCAACGGTCTCAACATTGCGTAGAGAAGAGAGATTACTTTTGCAAGCATCATGAAAGTGTTCTTCACAAGCCTCATCAAGAACATCAATGAAATTAACACTCTCGTTTTCCGAAGGCTGCTTAGAAAGTTTACCCATGTTGAAGACGATTTTATCGTCACCAACTCTCATGATTAATTCGCCAGTGGCTACATCAATGAGAGTGCGACCGGTCCTCAGGAATGGACGTTGAAACTGAGATTTTGTGTACCCTTTTTTATATCTATTTTTATCGTTCCTCGACTCACCCGAATTGATTTCCAATTAACGTTAGACTAAATTTTGTTTTTGGTGAATAATATTTTTGGTATTTTAAACTAAAATCTATTTAATTAAAAACTTTTTGAACTAATTTAAAAATCTAATTTAACTAATTTAAATAAAAACTTTTAAATGAAAACTATTTCAAAATAAAACTTTAAAACTAAATTTAAATCTAATTAATTTTAAACGAAATCCATTTTTAAAACAAAACTAATCTATAGTAAACAAAATCTATTTTAAAACTAAAACTTTAAATCTAATTTTTGAAAACTAAAATAAAGTCTTTAAATGAAAACTATTTTTAAAGCAAATCTAATTTAAAACTAATTAAATTTATAAAAGGAATTTAAATAAAATATATATATATATATATATATATTTTTTTAATTTTATCTTTTTATATTTTTTAAAAACTGAATTAAAATAAATGAAAACGGAATTTAAATTTTAAGATTAATTAAACTAAAAAAAACTTGATTTAAACTTAATAAAACTAAATTAAATCTGCCAGTTATAAAGAAATGAAACTATATAAGTAACTGAATGCAAAATAATACACAAATGAGATGCTAGAGTAGTTGGTTGTGGCGTTGGGCTAGTGTACGAAAGGTCCTGGGTTCGAGTCCCAGGATAGACACAATTTGCTATTATTTTTTTTTTTTCTTTTAACTTTTGGTATTTTTGAACTTTATACAGATCAATAGAATCTGTATGTTTGAGATCAGCCAAATCAATAAATATCAAATAAGCTAAAGCAGTACAAAAAGCAGTATATAAACACATAAATCCTAGACTAAACAAATAAGCTATTATAGACCCGAATAAAGAGACTAAAAAAATAAGCTGAACGAAAATCAGCAAGCTAAATCGGTATTCTAATAAGCATAATCAAATGAGCCAGGACAGAAACCAATTAAGCAGATATGAAGGGTAATAAACAGAAGCACAATATTAAGCTAATAATAGTACCAAATAAGTTGATGAAACAAATAAACTAAAAACCACATAGGCAAATAAAAGAGAGACAAATAAGCTAAACAATTAAGCCAAATAATCCAAATCTCATAAACTGAAAACCCAATAAACAACACAGCCAAACCAAAAAGTTCTAATAAGTAAAAAAAGCTGATAAGTCTAAAATAACATAAGCTATGAATCCTATTACTCAGTTATGACTTAACACTACTCAATTCAGAAATTCAAAACAATTCAGCAAATCTAAACTTAAGACAAATAAGCAAATCAAATCAAATGAATCAAAAAGAGTAACATATATCTAGAGAAACTTAAGCAGATAAGCCAATAAAGCAGTTAAATCAAAGAAATTACAACTTAAACTAAAACTTGAAAAGAGATGTAGAACCTTGAGTCGAAACCGTTGAGCCGAAGTGTCGCGCTGAGCGAACTTTGTGAATCGAACGACTGTCACCCCTTCGAATCGCCTCTTTCGTCTCTCGAACATCAATCCACTCGAACCAAACAGATCCAAACAATCCGAACAGTACCTTTTTTTTATGTATATATATATATATATTTTTTTTTTTATTTTTTTTTTAGATTACTCGAATAAACAAAAAAACTTGAACAGTAAATATAATAATAACGAGAAACAGAATTAAAAACGGATGAAGCAGATTATCATGAAACTTAAAACAAATATTAAAGATGAGATGAAAATTATATAACAATAAAACTTTTTCATTAATCAAAAATTCAAATTACATTCGACTGGAAAAATAAAAATTACAAGATTAAAACCCTAATCTAATTTTACTGAAAAATTAATCTAATTTAAATCTACTCCTAATTAATTTAAATAAAACTGAAATTAAAGAAAAAACTATTTTACATGTCAAGAATGGGGGTTTTATAGGAGAAAACCCTCAAAACCTTCTTCCTATTCTTCTTGGAGCCCCAGGCTTTTAATCTTGGACGTTGATTTTCTCTTCTCTTTCTTTTCCCTCATCAAACGGTTGAAAACATCCACAAGCCATGGATTGCCAGCGTGGAATGGTGTTTGGTGGATTTGTGTGCCACGTCGGGATAGAGGACCACTTGCTTGATGCGAATTTCTTGGGGGTTTATAGTGGATTTGTGGGAATTAATCCATGAGGGTAAAACCCCCAAATATTACTTGTGATTTTTTATGATGGTAAGATTAGGGTTTGATGGTGAAAAAACTATGGTGTCTGCGAATTGTGGGAGAGAGGAAGTGGAAACACTTCGTTTGTAACGAAAATTAGTGAGGGGTTGGGTAAAATGATTTCGTTTTAATGTGTGAGTGGGTAAAAGAGGTGAATGGGGTACACGTGTAGGGTTGACCCAGTTTTTTTGGTGAAGTAAAAAATAAATAAATGGTTTTATTTATTTAAACGTGAAGTGGGGGTGTGTTGTGTGTTGGAGAGTTGACTGGGTCAAGCAGAAACAAAAACAATGCATCCTTGTTTTCGTTTTACTTTCATCAAATGGGCTTAAGCCCATTTCTTCCAATTGTTTCAAAAAAAAGTCCATCCGTCTCATTTGTTTAATTGGGCCTATTATGGGCTTTGACTCCAAAATAAATAATAACTTGTTCCATAATAGGCTTTTTAGCCCAATGCCCAAATGTGGGACCCACGAGCCCAAATAAATTAAATCCGCTTAAAACTCGAACGTAAATTCGGCTTCTTTGATCATTTCTTCAAACTCGTGTCGGTTTAACCGGTTTTTGTGATCGTCGGCACACTTTTGGTCTTTTGACTTTGTCTTCGTCTCTTTTTGGTCTTTTCTTCAGCATTTGACCGTGAAATCCCGTTTTTTCTTCGCTTTTGATCTTTTGTACCTATTTTCACACAAAAACACAAAACCACGCGTAATTCCGACTTTTACGATATAAAACACAGGATTAGGTCTTGTTTTTCCTTGATTTTAGTGGCAAAAGGATAAGTGTTTACACATTTATTAAATCCCCTACACTTGACCATTGCAATGACCCCATGCAATGCATTATTTCAAAGCACAAAGTTACGTTTTTCTCATTATTAATCCATCTCGGCCTTTATGAAGATAAACTATTTCTACTATGATGTAAAGATGAAAACTTAAAAGGGAACAAAAGTTAAAACAATTTATTAACTTGGAAATTATTCGATGGAAGAAACTTGTAAAGAAATCTAAGACTTAGATTAGGGCTTTGGTGTCATGAATATTAATCACCCTCAAGTTTCACGTTCCTCATACCAAGCTTAAAAACGAGATCATTGTTATTACAAGTTAGCACAACTAACACTTACTCATGTGGTTTAGTTAATCACTTAGACCCCCTTTATTCCTACGGTGTATCTCTTGTATTTTATTTTTGTCTTGAATGATCACGAGGATGCATTTTTGACTTATTTCGATAATTTATTAAGGCCGAAAATAAAGTGGGACGATTTAATCAATAGTTAGCTAAAGGACAAAATCTTTTAAAACTGCTTCTCGAAACCTCAAAAAGTTCATATCTTGGCATAACTCGTTTCACGATTTGAGACCTTTCTCGGACCGATATTTGGCTTGTACTTCAAATTTCAAATCTTGAGAGACGATCTTGAAATTATGGTCTTCTCTTCATTTTGGTATACATCTTCATAAGGAGTGAAAAGATGCTTCAAACGTTGACCACGACTTCTTCATTTATCCTCTTCTTTATTTAGGATTTTGATATACAACGATCCGCCTCCTTTTCGGACTTAGATCTATTTATCCTCATACCTTGTTAGGGTCTTTTTGGATAGACTTCTCCATGATCTTTAGGGGAGTAATTGCTTCTCGTCGTGTGTCTTGATCCATCATATTGATTTGGATTAATGATCTTCACAATATCTTAGGATCTTTAGCAAAAAAAGTGAATCCTCATGCCTTGTGAGGGCCTTTTTGGACTCGGGTATCCTCATGCCTTGTTAGGGCCTTTTTGGATAAGCCAATCTTCGTGTCCCGTTTCAATAAGTTATGCCTTGGCTATGAACTCTAATTAATACCGAGCAACTTTTAAACGATCTTGTGCTAGAAGCTAAGTAACCGTTTAAATCGTACAACCTTATTTATTGCAAATATATTTATTAACAAGTGATGGGAGAAAAATCTCATAACTAACTCACATAAGTTAATGAAAGAATACCGAACTTATAATTAACTCTATCATCTCTCGTTCTCCACAATTTAAAATCTCAAGGAATGAGACTCGTGGATGCTTAGCCTAATAAACCAATTAAGGTCCATATGGTTAAGGATACTAGCTAGAGTAAACTTAGATAAGTATACTCGGGTTGAGTCAAAATATTCACGACGGGCCTAATATATCAAAGATATCTAAACTTATTAAAACTATTTTATTTATTTATTTATTTTTTTGACTTTATTCTTGAAATGGAAATTATTACAATGCGATAATAAAAGGAAACAAAATAAATAAAAATACTACTAGGCCAAAATAGATCAAAAATTTGAAAAACGTTGAAAATTTTTAAAATTTTCCGGTTAAATGGGGTCAAATTCATGGAAAAGGCCACTAAAAATTCGATAGAAATCCCCCCTACACTTAATATAAACATTGTCCTCAATGTTTAAGCATGTGAGAGAATAAATTCCCCTACACTTAGGACATTGAGTACGTTGTTTAAAATCGAGCTAAGGAAAGGACAACTAAAGTGATTACATTTATTCGTCTTATTTTTATACAAGATTGAATCACAATAGCAAAAACTTATCGAAGGAACCGGGTACACGGGTAACACGGGAACACGGGTCTCGTTAAAAGTACCAAAAGTGGATCATCAAAGCACATGTACCTACACAATCACATCACACAAAACAAACAACCTACACGGCTCCCCCTACACTTATTGGTGAAAATAGATAGAAAAATAGATAGGTCATCGGGTTGCCTCCCGAGAAGCGCTTGTTTTTGTTAACCGAGTCACGAGCCTGACTCGACCCCGAATTAAATGGTCCATGGGGAAGCCTCGAATGGAATACCGGGATCAAAGACCTTATCCTCGTTCCCGGATGAACATAATAAATGAGAGGCAGGAGGATAAGTTATGAAAGTGAGAAAAGTCAGCTCAACATACGAGAAGTATATGAGGTCATGATCCACGGTAGGTGGGATGGGTAAAGGAGACAAATTGTCATCCCCTAAAGACAAAGGATGGTCACTATTCGGCAAAGCCGTAATTGTATCAATCAAAGAATGGTCAATGTCACCTCCCGGGTCAAAGCATTCATCCTCATGAACGTGAATCTCTTCGATTTCTTCATCATAGATAGGCTCGTCAAACAAAGGTTTGTCGTTCCCTTCATTGAGGATGTTAGAAATTCTCTCGAAAAGATCACGATCAAGTACGAAACCATCATTCATTTGTGGGATTTTTTGATAAGTTAAATCCTCACGAATGTGGTGAACGTAATTCTCATTAGAGGAGTGTTGATTAGGTAACTCCTCGAGAACTGGATGAGAATCAATGGTAGAATCAAAAGTAATTGGCGAAGAGGCAAATGTGAATTTATCAAAATCCGAGTTTTCAAAATCAATATCAATATCAAGTTTTAAAACACCATTTGCCTTCTCATCAATACCATGATCACAATTAAGCTCATGCGAGAAATCCAATAACACGGGACCATAAAAAGCATCCTCGTGATGGAATTTCTCGATACTTGGGGTATAAAAGTCATCACTAAGGAGTAAAGAATCCGATAAATTATTATCATGGTTCTCAAAAGTCGGTCTTGGTAAAATAGGCGAATCATCCTCATCCGATCCCGAGGAATAATTAAAAATGTAATCGGAATCACAAGATAACTCATCCCTATCTACAAACTCCTTAGGTGTGGGACAACTTATGGGTTTTTCTTCTATGCATTCACACTCCTCAAAAATTGGTTTCTCAAAACATGTCTCGCTAAGAGGATTTGAAGAAAGCATAAAGTCATTTGGAGGGGTAGGTGAAGGAGGCATAAAAGAAATGGGGTCATCAACGGGTAATGAAGGCTCAAGTGTAATCTCGGGAATTTCCTCAATAGGAGAGCTAATTGTATCCGTGGGTGTCAACACCGGAGGGTGAGTAAAACTCATGATAGTCTCCGGGCCTTGTCTCTCCTTTATTGGCGGAGAGATGGAAGGATCCACAGTGGGAACATCACTACTAGTAGTGGTGTTAGCCTCAGTATCATCACTCAAAGATGGCTCAATAACAAATTGATCTTGATAGGTTTCTAAAATAAGCATGAATTTCCTATCGGTGGACTCTTGCATTTGTCTAGTAGATTCTAGCATTTCTTCCATGATTTTCTCATGTTCGGTCAATTTTTGTAGAATCAAGTCCATTTGAGGGTTGTGCATGTCCATTTGATTAAAGTTTTGAAAATTGCCGTCATTTGGAAAACCTTCATTATTTGAAAACCCTTGATTTTGAAATTCCCCATAAAACCGTTGATCATATTGTGGTGGGTCACTATTTGTAGGAAAACTAGGGGAGCCAAAATAAGTATTAGTATCATAACACATACTTTCCTCATTATTATAAACCTCCTCATAAGTTTTATCACAATTAAAATAAGCATGAGGCCCACCACAAGTCGAACACTCCTCGGACATAATCTTATAACGCTCTTCTTGCAAGATTTCCCAAATCGGACGATTATCCATGGTAGTGTCGAAAGAAAACGAAATAACAATAATTATTATGCTACGTAATATATTATAATAAAAGAAAAATCTTTTTGTATTTTTTTAGAAATATATATATATATATATATATATATATATATAAGAAAAATCGAAAGAAATCGAACTAAAAATTAACACTAATACGTAATATTTTTGGTGTAATACTTTTAGGAAAAAGTATTACTTTTGGATTTTTTTAATTTTTTTTTTTTTTTGGTGCAATTCATAGGAAAGAAATTGCTTTTGTGATTTTTTAATTTTTTTGTATTTTTAAGTTTTTGATTTTTTTTGTATTTTTGATTTTGTTGCAAGAAACGTAACGTTCAAAAAGAACGGATCCCAAAATCCAAACGTCTTCACGAAAAATCGTCAATCGTACGAGCGAAGCGGCAGCGGCGCCATTTTGAAACTGAGATTTTGTGTACCCTTTTTTATATCTATTTTTATCGTTCCTCGACTCACCCGAATTGATTAACGTTAGACTAAATTTTGTTTTTGGTGAATAATATTTTTGGTATTTTAAACTAAAATCTATTTAATTAAAAACTTTTTGAACTAATTTAAAAATCTAGTTTAACTAATTTAAATAAAAACTTTTAAATGAAAACTATTTCAAAATAAAACTTTAAAACTAAATTTAAATCTAATTAATTTTAAATGAAATCCATTTTTAATACAAAAATAATCTATAGTAAACAAAATCTATTTTAAAACTAAAACTTTAAATCTAATTTTTGAAAACTAAAATAAAGTCTTTAAATGAAAACTATTTTTAAAGCAAATCTAATTTAAAACTAATTAAATTTATAAAAGGAATTTAAATAAAATATATATATATATATATATATATATATATATATATATATATATATTTTTTTTTTAATTTTATCTTTTTATATTTTTTAAAAACTGAATTAAAATAAATGAAAATGGAATTTAAATTTTAAGATTAATTAAACTAAAAAAAACTTGATTTAAACTTAATAAAACTAAATTAAATCTGCCAGTTATAAAGAAATGAAACTATATAAGTAACTGAATGCAAAATAATACACAAATGAGATGCTAGAGTAGTTGGTTGTGGCGTTGGGCTAGTGTACGAAAGGTCCTGGGTTCGAGTCCCAGGATAGACACAATTTGCTATTATTATTATTTTTTTCTTTTAACTTTTGGTATTTTTGAACTTTATACAGATCAATAGAATCTGTATGTTTGAGATCAGCCAAATCAATAAATATCAAATAAGCTAAAGCAGTACAAAAAGCAGTATATAAACACATAAATCCTAGACTAAACAAATAAGCTATTATAGACCCGAATAAAGAGACTAAAAAAATAAGCTGAACGAAAATCAGCAAGCTAAATCGGTATTCTAATAAGCATAATCAAATGAGCCAGGACAGAAACCAATTAAGCAGATATGAAGGGTAATAAACAGAAGCACAATATTAAGCTAATAATAGTACCAAATAAGTTGATGAAACAAATAAACTAAAAACCACATAGGCAAATAAAAGAGAGACAAATAAGCTAAACAATTAAGCCAAATAATCCAAATCTCATAAACTGAAAACCCAATAAACAACACAGCCAAACCAAAAAGTTCTAATAAGTAAAAAAAGCTGATAAGTCTAAAATAACATAAGCTATGAATCCTAGTACTCAGTTATGACTTAACACTACTCAATTCAGAAATTCAAAACAATTCAGCAAATCTAAACTTAAGACAAATAAGCAAATCAAATCAAATGAATCAAAAAGAGTAACATATATCTAGAGAAACTTAAGCAGATAAGCCAATAAAGCAGTTAAATCAAAGAAATTACAACTTAAACTAAAACTTGAAAAGAGATGTAGAACCTTGAGTCGAAACCGTTGAGCCGAAGTGTCGCGCTGAGCGAACTTTGTGAATCGAACGACTGTCACCCCTTCGAATCGCCTCTTTCGTCTCTCGAACATCAATCCGCTCGAACCAAACAGATCCAAACAATCCGAACAGTACCTTTTTTTTATGTATATATATATATATATATATATATATATATATATATATATATATATATATATATATATATATATATATATATATATATATATATATATATATATTTTAGATAACTCGAATAAACAAAAAAACTTGAACATTAAATATAATAATAACGAGAAACAGAATTAAAAACGGATGAAGCAGATTATCATGAAACTTAAAACAAATATTAAAGATGAGATGAAAATTAAATAACAATAAAACTTTTTCATTAATCAAAAATTCAAATTACATTCGACTGGAAAAATAAAAATTACAAGATTAAAACCCTAATCTAATTTTACTGAAAAATTAATCTAATTTAAATCTACTCCTAATTAATTTAAATTAAACTGAAATTAAAGAAAAAACTATTTTACATGTCAAGAATGGGGGTTTTATAGGAGAAAACCCTCAAAACCTTCTTCCTATTCTTCTTGGAGCCCAAGGCTTTTAATCTTGGACGTTGATTTTCTCTTCTCTTTCTTTTCCCTCATCAAACGGTTGAAAACATCCACAAGCCATGGATTGCCAGCGTGGAATGGTGTTTGGTGGATTTGTGTGCCACGTCGGGATAGAGGACCACTTGCTTGATGCGAATTTCTTGGGGGTTTATAGTGGATTTGTGGGAATTAATCCATGAGGGTAAAACCCCCAAATATTACTTGTGATTTTTTATGATGGTAAGATTAGGGTTTGATGGTGAAAAAACTATGGTGTCTGCGAATTGTGGGAGAGAGGAAGTGGAAACACTTCGTTTGTAACGAAAATTAGTGAGGGGTTGGGTAAAATGATTTCGTTTTAATGTGTGAGTGGGTAAAAGAGGTGAATGGGGTACACGTGTAGGGTTGACCCAGTTTTTTTGGTGAAGTAAAAAATAAATAAATGGTTTTATTTATTTAAACGTGAAGTGGGGGTGTGTTGTGTGTTGGAGAGTTGACTGGGTCAAGCAGAAACAAAAACAATGCATCCTTGTTTTCGTTTTACTTTCATCAAATGGGCTTAAGCCCATTTCTTCCAATTGTTTCAAAAAAAAGTCCATCCGTCTCATTTGTTTAATTCGGCCTATTATGGGCTTTGACTCCAAAATAAATAATAACTTGTTCCATAATAGGCTTTTTAGCCCAATGCCCAAATGTGGGACCCACGAGCCCAAATAAATTAAATCCGCTTAAAACTCGAACGTAAATTCGGCTTCTTTGATCATTTCTTCAAACTCGTGTCGGTTTAACCGGTTTTTGTGATCGTCGGCACACTTTTGGTCTTTTGACTTTGTCTTCGTCTCTTTTTGGTCTTTTCTTCCATTTGACCGTGAAATCCCGTTTTTTCTTTGCTTTTGATCTTTTGTACCTATTTTCACACAAAAACACAAAACCACGCGTAATTCCGACTTTTACGATATAAAACACAGGATTAGGTCTTGTTTTTCCTTGATTTTAGTGGCAAAAGGATAAGTGTTTACACATTTATTAAATCCCCTACACTTGACCATTGCAATGACCCCATGCAATGCATTATTTCAAAGCACAAAGTTATGTTTTTCTCATTATTAATCCATCTCGGCCTTTATGAAGATAAACTATTTCTACTATGATGTAAAGATGAAAACTTAAAAGGGAACAAAAGTTAAAACAATTTATTAACTTGGAAATTATTCAATGGAAGAAACTTGTAAAGAAATCTAAGACTTAGATTAGGGCTTTGGTGTCATGAATATTAATCACCCTCAAGTTTCACGTTCCTCATACCAAGTTTAAAAACGAGATCATTGTTATTACAAGTTAGCACAACTAACACTTACTCATGTGGTTTAGTTAATCACTTAGACCCCCTTATTCCTACGGTGTATCTCTTGTATTTTATTTTTGTCTTGAATGATCACGAGGATGCATTTTTGACTTATTTCGATAATTTATTAAGGCCGAAAATAAAGTGGGACGATTTAATCAATAGTTAGCTAAAGGACAAAATCTTTTAAAACTGCTTCTCGAAACCTCAAAAAGTTCATATCTTGGCATAACTCGTTTCACGATTTGAGACCTTTCTCGGACCGATATTTGGCTTGTACTTCAAACTTCAAATCTTGAGAGACGATCTTGAAATTATGGTCTTCTCTTCATTTTGGTATACATCTTCATAAGGAGTGAAAAGATGCTTCAAACGTTGACCACGACTTCTTCATTTATCCTCTTCTTTATTTAGGATTTTGATATACAACGATCCGCCTCCTTTTCGGACTTGGATCTATTTATCCTCATACCTTGTTAGGGTCTTTTTAGATAGACTTCTCCATGATCTTTAGGGGAGTAATTGCTTCTCGTCGTGTGTCTTGATCCATCATATTGATTTGGATTAAAGATCTTCACAATCTCTTAGGATCTTTAGCAAAAAAAAGTGAATCCTCATGCCTTGTGAGGGCCTTTTTGGACTCGGGTATCCTCATGCCTTGTTAGGGCCTTTTTGGATAAGCCAATCTTCGCGTCCCGTTTCAATAAGTTATGCCTTGGCTATGAACTCTAATTAATACCGAGCAACTTTTAAACGATCTTGTGCTAGAAGCTAAGTAACCATTTAAATCGTACAACCTTATTTATTGCAAATATATTTATTAACAAGTGATGGGAGAAAAAGCTCATAACTAACTCACATAAGTTAATGAAAGAATACTGAACTTATAATTAACTCTATCATCTCTCGTTCTCCACAATTTAAAATCTCAAGGAATGAGACTCGTGGATGCTTAGCCTAATAAACCAATTAAGGTCCATATGGTTAAGGATACTAGCTAGAGTAAACTTAGATAAGTATACTCGGGTTGAGTCAAAATATTCACGACGGGCCTAATATATCAAAGATATCTAAACTTATTAAAACCATTTTATTTATTTATTTATTTATTTTGACTTTATTCTTGAAATGGAAATTATTACAATGCGATAATAAAAGGAAAGAAAATAAATAAAAATACTACTAGGCCAAAATAGATCAAAAATTTGAAAAACGTTGAAAATTTTTAAAATTTTCCGGTTAAATGGGGTCAAATTCATGGAAAAGGCCACTAAAAATTCGATAGAAATCCCCCCTACACTTAATATAAACATTTTCCTCAATGTTTAAGCATGTGAGAGAATAAATTCCCCTACACTTAGGACATTGAGTACGTTGTTTAAAATCGAGCTAAGGAAAGGACAACTAAAGTGATTACATTTATTCGTCTTATTTTTATACAAGATTGAATCACAATAGCAAAAACTTATCGAAGGAACCGGGTACACGGGTAACACGGGAACACGGGTCTCGTCAAAAGTACCAAAAGTGGATCATCAAAGCACATGTACCTACACAATCACATCACACAAAACAAACAACCTACACGGCTCCCCCTACACTTATTGGTGAAAATAGATAGAAAAATAGATAGGTCATCGGGTTGCCTCCCGAGAAGCGCTTGTTTTTGTTAACCGAGTCACGAGCCTGACTCGACCCCGAATTAAATGGTCCATGGGGAAGCCTCGAATGGAATACCGGGATCAAAGACCTTATCCTCGTTCCCGGATGAACATAATAAATGAGAGGCAGGAGGATAAGTTATGAAAGGGAGAAAAGTCCGCTCAACATACGAGAAGTATGTGAGGTTGTGACAACCGTGGTTTTGGGTTTGTCACTTGGTCTTACTTTTAGGTTATTTTATGTGTGCTTACTTGAATTGTGTGTTTACGTGTTTATTTTGTGTGAACGAGGTTGGTGTGGTTATCGTTTATGAGTATAGAGTACTCATAAGTAAATCGAGGAACGGTTATTTCATGTTCATGAGCTCACAAGTGGTGACTATGAAATAAAAATGGTGATATTGTGGTGTTTACGTATACGTATAAGTATTATAGTAATAGTATTTTTTTTGGATTTACGGTTTAGCGTTTAGAGGTCTCGGGTGAGGTAATTATCCAAAAGAATATTTTTCGGGATGGTTTTAAGTCATTTAGGACTTAGTTATAAAGTTTATTTAAGAATTTGAGATTTTTTTTAAAAGTGTATATTTTACGACTTTTACGGTAAAACGCGTAAAAACTGACTAGTTTTACGGTTTTGAGGTTTTGGAGGCTTTAGGAGCTGAAATAAATTAAGGAAAATTAAGGTAATATTAATAAGATATTTATTAATAATAAAATAAAGAAAAAAACGAATTTTATGGTGTTTAGGTCGGTTTAGAAGAGAAAAAAAAGGAAAAAAAGAAAAGATTTATGGTAAGTGGGCTTTGGGTTGGACTAGGATTCACCCATACCCTATATAATGTATATACTAAACCAAATTCATTATTTTTCTCCTGGAGATAAAGGAAATTCGTGAGTTATATAAAAAATTAGGGTTCTTCATAAAATTTTGGGGTTTTCATAAATCAAAGGTAAATCTTCATAACCCTTTTTAATTAAATTGTTTTTATGTTTATTTAATCATCTATTGATGGATTAGGGTTAGGGTTTAATATAAAAACAGTAAATTAATGTTGTATTAATCATAATATGATGATCACATAAAATAGGGCTTGTAATTAGAGGGATTAGGGTTAATTAATGAGGTTGATTTTGTTAAACCCGTTTTTAAAAACTGGACAGATTTTTGAGTCAATTGTTTTGATCATATTGGGAGTTCTACAAACTCTTATCTTACGATCCACATACCCCTGAAAAGGTATTTGAAGTGGCTTTCCAATTCAAGAAACTAGAACTAAATTGGAGGTCGGGAAGTGGGTCAAAAACAGGTTACAACAGTCGGAGGTCAAAACAGTTTTAAATTCAGCCTGTTTTCTTTTTAAGTTTTGGGTTGTTTGGGGTATTTAGGGTTGCATTGGGATCTTCTCACGAACATGAGAGATGGTTTATATATTGTAATAAGGATCTGCACTTGGGCTAAGATTGTGGTTTAGGGTAAGACCCTCGAATGGTAATGAACTTTTCATACGTTTAAAATCAGGAAAACTGGAATGACAAAAGTATATATATATATATATCAGGGCCTTAACAGTAGCTTTAAGGTTAGGGCAAGTGGGAGGTGTTAGCCAACATATGTAAGGGTATGAATATTCCTTTTACAGAAACCATGGGTATGTTTAAGTGGACGTTTGACTTAAAGTTTTGAGACCTAAAACTGGGACTGTTTTGTGTAAAATTGTGAACGAGATAGCTAATAAACTTAACCAAGTTAAGGACTTGTTAGGGAAGGGTAATGGGATGTTTAGAGTTATAAATGGGGTATTTATATGAGAGGAGGTTAGATGTCCATCATAGGTTGATGAACCATTTTATAGGTTGGTTCATGTATTGATTTATGTGTTTTTGGATTATTAGCTTGGGGCTAGAGCAAGGACTTTGGAGAAGCAATCAGGTGAGTTCATAGTCCCGTTTTGCTATGTTTTTAAATGTTTTTCCAGTATGGGATGGAGATGACACTTGAAATGTTCTTTAACATGATTTAGTACTATGTTATAAAATGTGTGGACATAAATGTGTTATTGTGTGAGTTGCGTGCTTATGTGTTCTCATATGTGCTTTGGTACGTGTTCTGCTATGTGAATCTTGTTTGGATTGTGATTGGATTTGGTAAATAGATGTATGGGCGTCTATGGGACCAGTTGTGATGTGTGTGGAGCGTGGGGCACGATCCGTCCTGAGTACTTGTGCATCGTCTCTTCGGAGGCAAGATATCTCGACGGGGATATAGTTCATCTTCCACAGGTGGTGTGGGAAAGATCCGGATAGTGTGGTGTGTTCTTGTGCGTGTGACGGGATACTTCTTGATTGTTATAATGTGCTTTGTGAATTGTAGATGTGATTGGTACTTGGCTTGAGTTTTGTTGTGGATGCATGTAGCATGATTATCACATTATGGTCCATTACTATAAATTGTTTTTCTTCAACTTATTTACAGCGGATGTCAAGGTTTCTTATGATGTTCTAGATAACTTAAACCTATGTTCTCACCAACTTTATGTTGACAGATTTTAGTGTCATTTTCAGGTGAGGTAGTTGTGCAAGATGATGTTAGAAGTGGCTAGAGTATAGAGGCTGCTAGGATTGCATTCGGAGGAATCCCTTTCCTCTTAGATTTTATTTTGTGTTTTGATTAAGTGAACTTTGTGGTACCTATATGTTTGATGTTTGTTTATTTGTTTGTCTTTGGTAAGAGGTAGGCCTGTTACCTACTTACCTAGACGCCTGCATTGTTGAGATATTGTCACGACATTTGTGTCGCCATCTATGATATTTCAATTTCATTTAGTTCTCTCTATAGACACGCTGTTGTTGTGATGATATCCATACGTCGCGCCCCATATTCCGCCATGGTGGGGTGTGACAGAATGGTATCAGAGCCAATGGTTATAGAGAATTAGGTTGCCTAGTCGTGTAGCCTAGTCTATAGCTTAAGGGTCCCTGCATATAGGCGTCATAGGAGTATGTGTGCATTTTATAGTAATTAATGTGTTAGAATATTATTTTTGCAGTATTTGTTAGGTTATGAACTACTATGGTTCATACTTAACTACATGTTATTTTCTTTACGAGTTTTGATTAGTGCGGGTGGAACCATGGTCGTATACGCTAGTCATTGTTGGATTTCGCTTAATTATGTTTTCATGTTCTTTATACATTTCGAATTTTGTCTACGCTGGTTCAGCTGGACTACGAGTTTATGTGTTTCGTGCATTGGCTATGTTATTTTAATACATGGGGTTTTGGATCTTATCTTGTGTGGTTATGTGCTTGTGAGTTGTTGGATTATGTGTTATGTGTAGTATTAATTTCTTATAAGTGTCATCATAGGAGGGAGTACATTGGTGAAAGGGAACATGTATAATTATAGAGGCCTACATAATTATATATGTGCCACAACACCACTGGACTTTCAAGTATGATTGCATGAAAGAGAGTTAATACATGCTTGTATAGTATATGGTGGATGGATTTGAGTGTATGTATGCATATGCCTATATATGTAAAATTATTTTCTACTTACCGGTTGTATTCTTGGGATGGTTGCTAGCCTCGTTTCTTTTTTAGATGTTCAACTTCTGTAGTAGCGCATTACTCGGGTCCTCATTTCACGTGTTTGTTTGTACGGTACTTTTGGCGTGAAGGATTTTGAGATGGTGGAGATTTCTTTTTGGGGTAACGATGCCTTTTGTTTCGAGTTATACATGGTAAAAAAAATAGAACTTGCAAATTGAAAAAAAAAGTTGTTGGTAGTCGATGAAATAAGGAAGTGTCGGAAACATGTTTCAAATAAGGTGGAATATAAATTCTTTAACATATAAGCATGACTCGGTTATTTTAAAATATTTTGGTTTGGATCACCTAGAGTTATTGTTCTTAAGTTAAAAATTTTGTTCTTATTTAGTGAAATATGTTAAAATCATGTAATTAATAGAGTTTTAATTTTCTGGAATTAAAATAAATTAGGTTCTAGTTTTGGTAATTAATGGGGGGTTTTAGGGTTTAAAAATCGTTTTTTTTAATTTGGTATAAATCGGAGTAGGCAGAAACTGTCGCTAAACTGTCAAAATATGTCGCTAACTGTTAGAAACTGTCGCTAATGCCTAGGCAGATTTTGAGAAAAATCGTTTTGGTCATAACTTATTCGTTTTTAAAGGTTTTTGGGTGATTCAAAAGCCTAAAATTATGTACTCGGAACATACTTTTCAAATATTCAGAAAGTTTTGTAATTGGAAGTCAGTAGCTTGGTCGAATTAATTGTACAAGTGTTGAGTTTAAGGTTAATTTTCGGACAATATGGTTTAAACTCGTGTTTTGGGTATATTTCGGTAATGAACACTTATAGGGTTAACATAGAAATTAGTTGGGAAGGAATTTGAGAGTTCTTTAGACCTTATTATACGTGGTTATATTTTGATGAGTTTTGATTTATGGTTTTGATAAGTTTCCTCGCGGACGGTTAAGGCTCATGTGTTGTTGGTTGAGATTATTTTCGTGTAAACTGAGTTCACGTTTGAACGTGAAGGTTTTATCAAGGATATGTATCCTCGTTTGTTTGCTGAGAATGAGTTTGAGTTTGGGAGTAAATCTCGGGACGAGATTTCTATTAGGAGGGAGTGATGTGACAACCGTGGTTTTGGGTTTGTCAATTGGTCTTACTTTTAGGTTATTTTATGTGTGCTTACTTGAATTGTGTGTTTACGTGTTTATTTTGTGTGAACGAGGTTGGTGTGGTTATCGTTTATGAGTATAGAGTACTCATAAGTAAATCGAGGAACGGTTATTTCATGTTCATGAGCTCACAAGTGGTGACTATGAAATGAAAATGGTGATATTGTGGTGTTTACGTATACGTATAAGTATTATAGTAATAGTATTTTTTTTTGGATTTACGGTTTAGCGTTTAGAGGTCTCGGGTGAGGTAATTATCCAAAAGAATATTTTTCGGGGTGGTTTTAAGTCATTTAGGACTTAGTTATAAAGTTTATTTAAGAATTTGAGATTTTTTTTAAAAGTGTATATTTTACGACTTTTACGGTAAAACGCGTAAAAACTGACTAGTTTTACGGTTTTGAGGTTTTGGAGGCTTTAGGAGCTGAAATAAATTAAGGAAAATTAAGGTAATATTAATAAGATATTTATTAATAATAAAATAAAGAAAAAAACGAATTTTATGGTGTTTAGGTCGGTTTAGAAGAGAAAAAAAAGGAAAAAAAGAAAAGATTTATGGTAAGTGGGCTTTGGGTTGAACTAGGATTCACCCATACCCTATATAATGTATATACTAAACCAAATTCATTATTTTTCTCCTGGAGATAAAGGAAATTCGTGAGTTATATAAAAAATTAGGGTTCTTCATAAAATTTTGGGGTTTTCATAAATCAAAGGTAAATCTTCATAACCCTTTTTAATTAAATTGTTTTTATGTTTATTTAATCATCTATTGATGGATTAGGGTTAGGGTTTAATATAAAAACAGTAAATTAATGTTGTATTAATCATAATATGATGATCACATAAATTAGGGCTTGTAATTAGAGGGATTAGGGTTAATTAATGAGGTTGATTTTGTTAAACCTGTTTTTAAAAACTGGGCAGATTTTTGAGTCAATTGTTTTGATCATATTGGGAGTTCTAAAAACTCTTATCTTACGATCCACATACCCCTGAAAAGGTATTTGAAGTGGCTTTCCAATTCAAGAAACTAGAACTAAATTGGAGGTCGGGAAGTGGGTCAAAAACAGGTTACAACAGTCGGAGGTCAAAACAGTTTTAAATTCAGCCTGTTTTCTTTTTAAGTTTTGGGTTGTTTGGGGTATTTAGGGTTGCATTGGGATCTTCTTATGAACATGAGAGATGGTTTATATATTGTAATAAGGATCTGCACTTGGGCTAAGATTGTGGTTTAGGGTAAGACCCTCGAATGGTAATGAACTTTTCATACGTTTAAAATCAGGAAAACTGGAATGACAAAAGTATATATATATATATCAGGGCCTTAACAGTAGCTTTAAGGTTAGGGCAAGTGGGAGGTGTTAGCCAACATATGTAAGGGTATGAATATTCCTTTTACAGAAACCATGGGTATGTTTAAGTGGACGTTTGACTTAAAGTTTTGAGACCTAAAACTGGGACTGTTTTGTGTAAAATTGTGAACGAGATAGCTAATAAACTTAACCAAGTTAAGGACTTGTTAGGGAAGGGTAATGGGATGTTTAGAGTTATAAATGGGGTATTTATATGAGAGGAGGTTAGATGTCCATCATAGGTTGATGAACCATTTTATAGGTTGGTTCATGTATTGATTTATGTGTTTTTGGATTATTAGCTTGGGGCTAGAGCAAGGACTTTGGAGAAGCAATCAGGTGAGTTCATAGTCCCGTTTTGCTATGTTTTTAAATGTTTTTCCAGTATGGGATGGAGATGACACTTGAAATGTTCTTTAACATGATTTAGTACTATGTTATAAAATGTGTGGACATAAATGTGTTATTGTGTGACTTGCGTGCTTATGTGTTCTCATATGTGCTTTGGTACGTGTTCTGCTATGTGAATCTTGTTTGGATTGTGATTGGATTTGGTACATAGATGTATGGGCGTCTATGGGACCAGTTGTGATGTGTGTGGAGCGTGGGGCACGATCCGTCCTGAGTACTTGTGCATCGTCTCTTCGGAGGCAAGATATCTCGACGGGGATATAGTTCATCGTCCACAGGTGGTGTGGGAAAGATCCGGATAGTGTGGTGTGTTCTTGTGCGTGTGACGGGATACTTCTTGATTGTTATAATGTGCTTTGTGAATTGTAGATGTGATTGGTACTTGGCTTGAGTTTTGTTGTGGATGCATGTAGCATGATTATCACATTATGGTCCATTACTATAAATTGTTTTTCTTCAACTTATTTACAGCGGATGTCAAGGTTTCTTATGATGTTCTAGATAACTTAAACCTATGTTCTCACCAACTTTATGTTGACAGATTTTAGTGTCATTTTCAGGTGAGGTAGTTGTGCAAGATGATGTTAGAAGTGGCTAGAGTATAGAGGCTGCTAGGATTGCATTCGGAGGAATCCCTTTCCTCTTAGATTTTATTTTGTGTTTTGATTAAGTGAACTTTGTGGTACCTATATGTTTGATGTTTGTTTATTTGTTTGTCTTTGGTAAGAGGTAGGCCTGTTACCTACTTACCTAGACGCCTGCATTGTTGAGATATTGTCACGACATTTGTGTCGCCATCTATGATATTTCAATTTCATTTGGTTCTCTCTATAGACACGCTGTTGTTGTGATGATATCCATACGTCGCGCCCCATATTCCGCCATGGTGGGGTGTGACAGAGGTCATGATCCACGGGAGGTGGGATGGGTAAAGGAGACAAATTGTCATCCCCTAAAGACAAAGGATGGTCACTATTCGACAAAGCCGTAATTGTATCAATCAAAGAATGGTCAATGTCACCTCCCAGGTCAAAGCATTCATCCTCATGAACGTGAATCTCTTCGATTTCTTCATCATAGATACGCTCGTCAAACAAAGGTTTGTCGTTCCCTTCATTGAGGATTTTAGAAATTCTCTCGAAAAGATCACGATCAAGTACGAAACCATCATTCATTTGTGGGATTTTTTGATAAGTTAAATCCTCACGAATGTGGTGAACGTAATTCTCATTAGAGGAGTGTTGATTAGGTAACTCCTCGAGAATTGGATGAGAATCGATGGTAGAATCAAAAGTAATTGGCGAAGAGGCAAATGTGAATTTATCAAAATCCGAGTTTTCAAAATCAATATCAATATCAAGTTTTAAAACACCATTTGTCTTCTCATCAATACCATGATCACAATTAAGCTCATGCGAGAAATCCAATAACACGGGATCATAAAAAGCATCCTCGTGATGGAATTTCTCGATACTTGGGGTATAAAAGTCATCACTAAGGAGTAAAGAATCCGATAAATTATTATCATGGTTCTCAAAAGTCGGTCTTGGTAAAATAGGCGAATCATCCTCATCCGATCCCGAGGAATAATTAAAAATGTAATCGGAATCACAAGATAACTCATCCCTATCTACAAACTCCTTAGGTGTGGGACAACTTATGGGTTTTTCTTCTATGCATTCACACTCCTCAAAAATTGGTTTCTCAAAACATGTCTCGCTAAGAGGATTTGAAGAAAGCATAAAGTCATTTGGAGGGGTAGGTGAAGGAGGCATAAAAGAAATAGGGTCATCAACGGGTAATGAAGGCTCAGGTGTAATCTCGGGAATTTCCTCAATAGGAGAGCTAATTGTATCCGTGGGTGTCAACACCGGAGGGTGAGTAAAACTCATGATAGTCTCCGGGCCTTGTCTCTCCTTTATTGGCGGAGAGATGGAAGGATCCACAGTGGGAACATCACTACTAGTAGTGGTGTTAGCCTCAATATCATCACTCAAAGATGGCTCAATAACAAATTGATCTTGATAGGTTTCTAAAATGAGCATGAATTTCCTATCGGTGGAATCTTGCATTTGTCTAGTAGATTCTAGCATTTCTTCCATGATTTTCTCATGTTCGGTCAATTTTTGTAGAATCAAGTCCATTTGAGGGTTGTGCATGTCCATTTGATTAAAGTTTTGAAAATTGCCGTCATTTGGAAAACCTTCATTATTTGAAAACCCTTGATTTTGAAATTCCCCATAAAACTGTCATTTGGGAGAGAGGAAGTGGAAACACTTCGTTTGTAACGAAAATTAGTGAGGGGTTGGGTAAAATGATTTCGTTTTAATGTGTGAGTGGGTAAAAGAGGTGAATGGGGTACACGTGTAGGGTTGACCCAGTTATTTTGGTGAAGTAAAAAATAAATAAATCGTTTTATTTATTTAAACGTGAAGTGGGGGTGTGTTGTGTGTTGGAGAGTTGACTGGGTCAAGCAGAAACAAAAACAATGCATCCTTGTTTTCGTTTTACTTTCATCAAATGGGCTTAAGCCCATTTCTTCCAATTGTTTCAAAAAAAAGTCCATCCGTCTCATTTGTTTAATTGGGCCTATTATGGGCTTTGACTCCAAAATAAATAATAACTTGTTCCATAATAGGCTTTTTAGCCCAATGCCCAAATGTGGGACCCACGAGCCCAAATAAATTAAATCCGCTTAAAACTCGAACGTAAATTCGGCTTCTTTGATCATTTCTTCAAACTCGTGTCGGTTTAACCGGTTTTTGTGATCGTCGGCACACTTTTGGTCTTTTGACTTTGTCTTCGTCTCTTTTTGGTCTTTTCTTCAACATTTGACCGTGAAATCCCGTTTTTTCTTTGCTTTTGATCTTTTGTACCTATTTTCACACAAAAACACAAAACCACGCGTAATTCCGACTTTTACGATATAAAACACAGGATTAGGTCTTGTTTTTCCTTGATTTTAGTGGCAAAAGGATAAGTGTTTACACATTTATTAGACGTCCAACGATTAATGGAACACGGGGATCCATCTCGTAGTCAACGACAACAAAATCCGCCGGGAAGGTGAATTTGTCGACGCCAACGAAAACATCTTCGGCTATCCCCACTGGATAAGCAACCGTTCGGTTAGCTAATTCCAAAGTCATTCGTGTGGGGACTAGCTCGGGAGAGAGATAATTGCTTCCAAACACTTAATGGCATTAAGTTAATACTAGCACCTAGATCAGCTAGGGCCATGCAATTCTCTACTCGCGGGAAGTTGCAAGGAATCAAGAAACGACCCGGATCACCAAGTTTGGTGGGCAATTTCCTTAAGAGCACTGCGGAGCAGTTCTCATTAAGTTGGGTCTGAGCAATATCGAGAAGTTTCTCCTTATCACTGAGAAGATCTTTAAACATTTTAGCGTATTTCGGCATGTGAGCGAGAGCCTTAGCAAAGGAGATATTGAAATTCAGTTGTTTGAACATTTTAAGAAAGTTGGAAACCTGAATATCATCCTTGTTCTTCAATTTATCTTTCCTCAACCTCGAAGGATAAGGTATATTGGGTTGAGATGAAGGCTTTGGGATAGAATTCGCACTCACATCCTTGGGTGGTGGAGGGGTAGAAGTAGAAGGTGGTGGAATTGGAGAAGTAGAAGTAAGAGGGATAGAAGATGGAGGATTCGGAGAAGGAGACTCGTTTTCCTTTGTCACAATCACCGGTGTAGGTGTAGGAAGCTCGGGTTCCTTTAAACCTTTTCCACTGCGAGTGGTGATTGCTTTCATCTCCCCTCTTGGATTAGCAACGGTGTTACTCGGAAGAGAACCCGATCCAGAGGCTTGAATACTAGGGAAGAAACTAGCCATCATGTTTCTCAAGTCATTCGTTTGACTTGCCAAAGTGTTTCGCATATCAGCTCGAAGATCATTCCCTTGCTTAACCATATCTGCTTTCATGTTGGCCATTTCCCGCTGAAGATTTTGCACGATCACATCGTTAGTCCTCATGTAGGTTTCAACATCTTGGTGTAAGGCTGTGGGTTGGTTGAGAGGAGGAGCATGGTAGGCGGGTGGTTGATAAGTAGGTTGTTGGTAAACATGGTTGTTTCTTTGAGGTGGATATGGGTTTCTTTGGTTTGGATATTGATTTGGAGCACGAGGTTGGTTTTGATTGTTGCGATTGAGGTTGTTTGGGTTTTGTGGGGGAAAACCGGGAGGTGAAAGAAAGTTGTTTGAGTGATAGCTGAGCAAGTTTCGGTCACCTTGAGGACGTGCTTGATAGCTTCCTGTAGCATAGGTACCGTTGGCGGCATTAGTCCGACTACCCCCGAGTCATGTCGCCTACCTTGATAAGCTTTAACGCTTAACCCACTGGAACATTAGGCTAGGCAAAGAGATTAGTGAACTGATTTAGATTAGAAGCAGTTAGATGACTTATCCAATCGAAAAAGGAGTACGCGGCATGCAAGAGAACCCATGATGGGTTGCTCTAAGCTTGGGGTCAACTGGTCTTAGATCGTGAATCGTTTAATAAGAATCCATTAGTCCGACTACCCCTGAGTCATGTCGCCTACACCTGACGGACCATTGGAAAACATTTGGATAGAATCGTAGGGAAGACAAGTTGCTGGCGGTAAAGTAGGATGTACCGCATTTTGTGGATACAACTTGTTTTAACTTGTAACCCGTTGAATTTTCTATTATGAAATGGAAAATGAATATTTTGTTTCATGTCTATTGTTCTTGAATTAAATTTCTAGAGAACAGAAGGATATTGTAAAACATGTAAACCGTTAAAAACAAAACTATCATATATGAAACATTAGTTTCATATATGATAGTCCAAAAAAAACTTGTAAAAACACACTTGCTATGGAAACGAAATTCTTGAAAGAAGTAACATTAGCATCTTAAAAACTATCATATATGATACTGATGTATCATATATGTTGTGTTGACAACTTAACATATATGATACATTACTATCATATCTGATAGTCCAAAAAAAACTTGTAAACTGACAAAAGCAAACTAGAAAAAACTAAAGGATTGAACACAGCTTAACATATATGATACATACGTATCATATATGTTATGTTGACAACTTAACATATACATCAGTATCATATCTGATACTCCAAAAAAAATTAAAAAACTGACAAAAGCAAACAAACTAAAGAAAAAAAGGGATTAAACACAACTTCTCATGACTCATTGACATATGATTATCCAAAAAAAGATAGTATCAAAAACAACTTCTCATGAATCAAAGTGATCAAAACAAAATAGCATCATACATCATAAAATGACATGTTCAGAAACTGCAAACAGTAAAATAAAACGGGAAAAAAATCCTAAAACAAAAAATTTTCTTCTATCCAAGCTCATCCACTCGTACTTGCATCTGCAACAGCTGGATCCTCGACAACGACTTCCTCCAATCGCTTACCGGTGCAAGTCCTCTTGTTATGATCAGTACCCCCGCACACCGAACATGTAATCTTGTTCTTCTTGCCTTTCTCAATAGCTATCTCTCTACCACCTTTAATACGCAGCTTTTGACGCCCAGGACGTCCTCTAGGGGTTCCAACATCTGGATTATCAACCAAACGTACAGACGGATGAGAGACACCAACGAGCTGCTCCAAATAGTCTATCTTCTTCTTAGATGGAGGATTTGGGCAATCCGCTTCAACATCTTTCTTCAGCTGCTTCAACTTTTCAACAAAAGCACCCATCCTAGGCTCGTCTTTGCTCAACAAATGCACACAATGATCAACAATAGATGTCGCCTCGCACGAATAATTCTCCAATACAACATTCTTCTCCCCATACCTGTTCCTCTTGTTCCTCAACGCAGCCGGGATAAGGTTCTTGGTCCAACGCTTAAGAATGTATTGCTGAGGAATCATCTTGATATTGGCATTCTTGAACACGCAGAAAATATGCCTGCACAATATCCCAACCCTCATAAACAACTGGCATGTACAAATAACTGAACCATCCTCTAAGTTGCATAAGACCTAGGAAAAAAAACCAAAAAAAAAGAAATGAATATCATATATGATACATGTGCTTATCAAATATGATATGTTAAAAAAAATATATTACATCAACAAAAAACTCACATACCTTGTACAACCCATCTTCTCTAGTAAACATGTCAACCTCATCATCTTCCTTCTCCTTCTCTTTATCATTGACATTTTCCTTATCTTTCACATTATTATAAGACTCGTCAACTTTAACCTTATCAGTAACCTTATCATTCACCTTTTTCTTGTTCTTCTTACCAGACTCTTCATAAACAAAATGCCTAACTCTGATAACAGAAACCTCAGAACCCTCGAGCACATTCTTAGTATCTATCTGACAATACCATAATCCAACAAAAATCTCTTTCTGAACCAACTCAAACAAGGTACGAGTGTAAACCATTGCAACATGCTTCTCAATCTTGAGAAAAGTCCTTAACTTCGGAACAGTATCCATTGTATTATGATCCATTCTCTCTTGAACACTCCTTTGCTTTTCCATCGCCGTCTCAAAGCAATTCATAAAGTCCATAAGTGTCGAGCTAGAATTGGTAAAGTGGGAGAAGAAAGAATTCTCGCTCTCTGATCTAGACGTAGTCCTCATCAGTCCACACAACGGCGAGTCAGAAAAATAAGCAGGGATCCAAGTTGAACGCATATCATACATCTTCGTCAGCCACTTGTGTCCCACCAAATCATACTCTGTCATCAGATCACCCCATCTGGTGTCAAACTCCTCGGGACCAATGTACATGTTCCAAATAATCTTGTTCAACTTCTCTTTAAAAACACGATCATTGTATATTTTCTCACATATCTGCAAAGACATACAAAAACCAAATGATATGAGTAAAAATTCTGTTCTCACATCATATATGATACTGCTTCAACATATATGATACTAATAAAATATCATATATGATGCTACTTCATCATATATGATACTAGTCTTAAAAAAAAGTACCTTCGCTGGAAGCTTCTGCGTGATATGCCACATGCACAGCCTATGCTTTGTACCAACAAACTCGGCTTCAATGGCATTCCTCATCGCCTTATCTTCATCGGTCACTACTATGCTAGGTGCTTTACCAAACGCTTTGATGAAGGCTTTAAGTAACCAAACATACGATTCCGTGGTCTCGAACTTGAGCAAACCAGCAGCAACCGTAACACACTTCCTATGGTTGTTAATCGTCGTAAAAGGAACTAATACCATTTTGTACTTGTTTGTCTTAAACGTGGCATCAAAAGAGACAACATCACAGAACTCCTTGTAGTTGTACTTGGACACTTCATCAGCCCAGAATAAGCCAATAAGCTCAGCTTTGTTAACCAAATAATCAAACGAAAAATCAGCAACGTACTCCTTCCTCTTCTCCATCTTGTTTATCAACATCTACGCGTCATAGTCCCCGATGTAACAGTTGACGCTACGGAAGAAGTTCTTAAAGTCAACAGTAGTGCCGTGAACGAGCAGATAAGAACCCTTGATCCCGGTCAGAAGGTGATGAGCTCTTGTAGCACCGATATTCATACTCGCAGCCTTCACAATAAACACCTGCTCCGCGTATGTTAACTGACTCTGATTCTTTGACAGATGCTTGTACTCCTCACGTTCAAGCTCGTGGTTGTGGATAGTATCAAATACACTCAACTTGAACTTTGTCGTACCAGGGATCAAGTCAAACACAGCACGAGCTTTACAACCGGTGATATGCACATTTGAATGCCTCAATTGGTTATAACCATTCTCCAAATCTAGGGTGTCTACATATATATCCTTCGGGGAACCCTTCCTGTTGCAAACCAAATACTTTTGCTTCACAATCCCGCTCCTCAATCTTTTCTGACACGATTTCCTAACAACAAAACCAGCTTTAACGACATACTTCTTGTAAGCAGCAATGCAATGCTCAACTGAATCCTACTCGTTCCCTTTAACAAGTAAAAACTCGGCAGGCACTTTCGGAATGTAGTAAACAGTACCCCCAGGAGTATCAAAGTTGGAATGAGTGATATACGACTCAGGAGTCCGCACAGCATTCAACTCTACAAAAAGAAACATATACTATCATATATGATTACAAAATACTAGAAAAATTCAACACATATCATGTAAACATCATATATCATAGACATGTATCATATATGATAGTATATGTTACATGGCTATCATATCTATGTAAAAATACAAACATCATATATGATAGGTTCCTATCATATATGATACATTGGCAACATGCACTAAGCTCAACAAAAACTAGAAAACTTACTCTTAACAGCTTCCGCTTCTTCACCGTCTTGTTCATACGCAGAAATCTCATCCGCAAGACTATGAAGAACACTTTCGGATGGCAAATCCAAACCTTGATCGACACTAGACTGATCGTTAGTCAAATCAACCAACGTAGAAGGATCAACAACACCACTACGACCACTAGAATCACTCGAATCCATCATTAAAACCTATGAAAAATCGAAAAAACAACAACTCATAAAAAGCTTATCTAAAACCTAAAAGAATCAACGCTTATTAAATAGGGTTAAAGCCATAAATTACCAACGTACTTTACTTTTTTTCTCGAAATTACTAATATAGAATATATAATACTATTCTCACCATTGAAACTTGTTGGTACCTGTTAATATAGGTAATCCAATTTCTATAATTTCCACGTCATTATTTTTACACGTAGGATTTACTTTTGTTGAATTTTTTAATTTAGTAACTTTAAAAAGACTAAAATACCCTCTTCTCCTTCTTTGCAAACATCTCTTCTATTTGCAGAATCTCATTTGCAAAACTTATTCAACCCAATATAAAGAATGGTTACCAAACCTCATCAAATATTCAATATGATAAACAAAAATGGCAAAATAAATTCAAGCTCATAATTCATCTACTAAACAAAATACATCAAGAATCATCAGTTTTCAATCACCCACAACCACTAACAACATCAATTGAAAAACATATCACAACCTTATCCACTTCGACAATACGTGCGTGCGCACACACATGTCTACACACAGTTGTCGTCCACCGTCGTTACCGAACTCTAGATCTAAAATTAATGGTGGCTCGGAAATCGAAATTATGCTAACTTTTAATTTTTTTTCATGAAACTAATCAAGTATTGGGATATGTTGATGTTGCTAATATGTAAGTAATCAAGTATTGGGATATGCACGATGTGATCTAATTAACAAATATATATATATATATATATATATATATATATATTGGGTCGATAATTTTATCTGGTGAAAGTGGTTTTTGTGACATATTGTTGGTGATAGGTGGCTATACATTGAGTGGATGGTGAAGGGATGGTGCTACGTCAAAAATGGCGGTAGAGATGGTTGGTGGTTTCAGTGTTGTCTTTGTTTTGAAGAGAAAAGGAAAAAAAAAGTGGCTGAAAGTGAACATGAGAAATGTGTGAGATGTACACATGACATGGAATTTCATAAGCTAGGTGGAAAAAAAGTTATTTAATATTCATGATGACCGGTAAAAAAATTGACGTGTAGGTATTATGCAATTGAAAACTGGTTATCATAGGTCACATTTGAGAATGTTTCTAATTTTAGAACAAATTGTAAAGTTTCAACAGTTAGAATAGTATTATATCGTCTATATTAGTAATTTCGAGAAATAAAGTAAAGTACGTTGGTAATTTATGGCTTTAACCCTATTAAATAAGCTTATAAACAATATCAATAAAAATAGACCAGACACATAAAATAAGCTTATAAAAAAGCATATTAATCGTCCCGGTCGATTAATAAGCTGATTAATAAGCTTATTAATCAATCCGCTCGATTAAATACGCTTATTTATAAGCTTATTAATCAATCCGAACGATTAATAAGCTTATTAATCAATCGGATAGTTAATAAGCTTATAAATAAGCGTATTTAATAATCCGATCTATTAATAAGCTTATTAATAGATGCGAATTGCTTATTTATAAGCTTACTAATAAGCTTATTAATAAGCAATATTAACAAACAGTATATCTAGAGAGAGAAACATAGAGAGAGAAAGTACCAGTTTAATCGGGGAAGAAGAAGGAAGAATGAAACGAGTTTGTTAAAGCGTATATATATATCCAGAAGAAAAAAGACGAAAATACCCCTGCAGTATAAATTGGGGGATTTAATCTCAGCCATCGGATGAGATGCAGATGGACGGTGGGGATGAGTCCCCTTGTATCTTAGAAAACTTTGGTATCAAAAGAACTTAATATTGAGAAAATAGTTTGTTTGTTTTTTTTTTAATCATTTTTTACCTTTGTATTAATTACGTATTAAATATAGCATTAATTTTTCTCTTTTTTTATTTTTCTCAAAACCTTTGTCAAATCCTAATCCAATCCAAATTCAAACGGGCGTCGAAGTTTATTTTCCTAAAATTAAAGACACAAATATTTTTCCAAGCAACCCATACAAAAACAAAACAAAAAAACAGAAAAATAAAAAAAACAAATGTAAGGTAATCTCCTATTAATAAAAATCCAAAACTTAAGCCCTCCTTATCTCTTTCCATTTCCTAGCCTTTAGTTTTAAACACTACCAATCACTTGTTCTTCCTTTTAACTAAAAAAACAGTTATAACAAACCAACCAACATGACAACATTTGATCTTCCATCCGAAGTGTTGGAAGTGTTACCATCTGACCCATTTGAACAACTGGATTTGGCGCGTAAAATAACTTCAGTTGCACTCTTCACTAGAATCTCAGCTCTTGAATCTGAGTCTTCTGTCTTACGCGACCAGCTAGCAGACCGGGATGTCGTTGTCGAGGATCTTCGGGCGGAGGCTGAGTCGCTCAATGTTGCTTTGTCTGAGGCTGTTGAGAAACTTTCCCGCGCTGATCAACAGAAAGTTAGTTAGTTAGTTGTCCATTTTTTTTTAATTAAATTTATTTTTTTCTTATAAACATTTTAAACCAATAACAAAACTTTTAAGAAATAATTGTACATATGTTTTTTTAGGACGGATAAAGTAATACACTTTTTGCTGGTTAATTTTTATTTCTTTTGTTATGTTGGTAGGAAGTTTTGTTGAACCAGAATGCGTCCTTGTCAGAACAAGTTAAGAAGTTGAATCGTGATGTAGCTAAGGTAATTTCTTTTTTTCTTTATGTGTTTATAAATATGTTAAGGTGTTCATCTTACGGAGATTAGTAATTTATTTTTTTTACTAATTTGGGTTAACTGATAGTGAATTTGCTGTTATATATTGGAATCATAATTTACAACAATAATCTACCTGTATGCAACACCAAAACAACAACACCAACAATACCCAATCCCGCCTAAGTACCCGCACCCTTGGGAAACCCGAGGGTAAGGAGACTGCTTCCGGGGTAGACCTCCGGCTAAGAGTATGAAATGAGACCGATAGAACACCCAAAAGAATCAGAATGCATGAATAATTTACCTGTATGGATATGTCAATATCTATGTTTGATCTAAGTCATTTTTTAATAATCTGCCAGTTGGAAGTCAATATAATAACTGCTATAGATGGCTTTGATCTTATAAAGAATTTAGTGATTATAAAGTAGAACTTGGTATGGCTGTTTAGGAATGATTATCTGATTATTATGGTATTAGGAAAGTGTTATTCGATACACCCTGAAACAAAGCAATCCGAACACTATCTTCTACAACCCATTGATGTAATGCCAAACACCCCCTCTTAACTCCTCAACTGAATCTTGTTTTTCTAACTAATGCAGTTGGAGAGCTTCAGGAAGACGCTCATGATGTCGCTGCAAGATGAAGATGGAAGTTCTGTAAGTAATTCCTTTAAACGACTCTCTTTTTTTGTTTGAGGTAATACCCGTATGTTGCATATGTAGAATAAGAGCAGAGGAGAATACTTTGAACTTCGACAATAGGATCTTCCAATTCTTAGAGGACTGGCCATCTTTGGTTCAGCAATATAACACTAATTGCACCAAATAGCAACCAAATTATAATTTATTGCGAAGTTGGGAGCCAAATACTATTGATGCTATTCAGGCCTTAAAAACATCATTTGGCTATCACCTAAATCCACATGTCACCAGTCAATATGGAAACTTCAATGGAACAATATAGGTAATAGTTTGGTGACTACATAGCAAAAACATAATCAGTTTCCCCAAAATGAAAATTAGTCACGTAAGGGCTAACCAACCCCCTCATTCAAATGTTCCTTCTGTTTGCAGGCTAAGGATCCTCCGGTTGCTGCATCAACAGAGACAAACCATACAAGCTTATCGTCCCAATCAATTACTGGAGGTTACCTAATTTCTGATTTGACTCCACATATATATAATCCATAGAAGAGCTTCAAATGACAATATATTTTAATCTTTTTTTCTAAGACGAGGAGGAGACCCCGCCACCTCCAAGTCCTTCAATAATGAGCCAGTCATCAGATGTACAGAGTTCTGTGCAAAATTCCTATCAAGATGAGCCTGTGACGGATGGTGAGCTACATATATTACGATAATATCTCCTGCCACTTGTCTTAATTGATTGATATATTGCACTGAATCTATAACTGTTTTCTGCTTTTGTCTCATACTCAGCCCCAAGACCTCGTATTTCACCGGGCCTGTTGTTAGCATCACAAACAAGCACACCTCGGCTAACACCTCCTGGATCACCCCCAAGCCTATCAGCATCAGGATCCCCAAAGAGGACGTCTAAGCCTGTTTCTCCAAGAAGACATTCTATATCTTTTGGACCTCCAAGAAGCATGTCTGATGATAGATCCTCTGTCTTCTCATCGGCAACCTCAAGCCCATACGGCTCCATGTCAGGAGGTGTGGTTACTGCAGATTTTACTTTCATATTTTTGTTCTTAAAATGGCATTAGAGTTTCATTAATATTTACATTATACAGCATACTATAATTAAATACTAAACTCATTAACGCAATAGGTGATGCAACGATGCAACTGATGTTAATTCCTTTGTCTTATTGCAGGACGGACCCGAGTGGATGGTAAAGAGTTTTTTAGACAAGTGAGGTAATATGCTTCAACTTCTATTCTAATAGTGAAAATAAATATCCAAAAAGCGTGGTTCCTCTAATAAATCTGATATAGTAATTTATAAACTATGATTAAACCCACGAGACTAACTGTTTACCTCTATATCCCTTGAGTAGTTAAGTTTAATCACCCTTCCCGGTTATGAAAGTTTGTGGACATAAAATTAATAGTCGTGTGATAGGATCGAACTCGGGATTACGGGATTGCACACAATACGTAAAGGGTTAATTTTATTTAATAAATGTATTTAATATATTTATTAAATTAAACCGAGCTTAACTAACGATCGTTAAATAAATTAAGAGTTAAGTTAAACGATCGTTATGGAATTAATATAAGAAAAGAAGGAAACGGAAAATTCCGGAAGCCTCCTTTGGGTGGGCTTAGGCCGGCGGCTAAAGGGCAAAAGGAGAAGAGAAAAAAGATTTTCTTTCCTATTTTGTTTAGAACTTGGAAAACAAGTTTTGCCAAGACCTATATAAACAACCCCCTCTCTTCTTTCCTGTGATCAAACTGAAAAACTGTATAATCCCATAACCTAAATAATATCCTAAGGCTAATATAAATACATGAACAAATGGGCTAAGCCCGATATAAATAAACCCTATACAAATACTATCCACTAACAGCCCCCCACAGTTGGAGCGGGAGATGGATGAACGAAACTCGTCAAATAATGCATATGGGAGACCTTTGGTGAAGATATCTGCAAACTGATAGCGCGAAGGAACATGCAAAACGCGAACAACCTGATCACGGACAAACTGAATATCGATCTCGATATGCTTCGTACGTTGATGTTGTACGGGATTACTGGAGAGATAAACGGCACTCACATTGTCACAATACACAAGGGTAGCAGAGTGAATAGGAGAGTGAAGCTCACGGAGAAGATTTCGCAACCATGAAGTCTCTGAAACAGCATTAGCAACACCACGATATTCGGCTTTTGCACTTGAGCGAGAGATAGTATATTGTCGCTTAGATGACCAGGACAACAAGTTGTTGCCAAGAAACACACAATAACGAGAAGTAGAGCGACGTGTGGTAGGGCAACCTGCCCAATCAGCATCAGAATAAGCGACCAACGAATTGGTCGACGAAGAATAAAGTCGTAGACCATAATCCAAAGTACCCTGAACATAACGTAATGCCCAATCAGCATCAGAATAAGCGACCAACGAATTGGTCGACGAAGAATAAAGTCGTAGACCATAATCCGAAGTACCCTGAACATAACGTAAGATCCTCTTGAGAGTTGCAAGGTGAGGCTCCCTAGGATCACGCATATAAAGGCAAATCTGCTGAATGGCATACGATAAATCAGGTCGAGTAAAAGTGAGGTACTGAAGAGCACCTACAAGACTCCAAAAAAGAGTCGGGTCAGAAACTGGAGTACCCCCAGCACCCAGCTTGGATTCCGTATCCACCGGAGTGCGACAAGGATGACTATCAAGCATTCCTGCACGGTCAAGAACTTCTGTTGCATACTTCCGCTGAGAGAGAAACATCCCTATAGAATCACGCATAACAGAGATACCCAAAAAATAGTTGAGCGGGCCAAGGTTAGACATGGAGAACTCTGTATGTAATGAAGATATAATCCGCTGTAAAAATGATGTGGACGATGCACTCAAGATAATATCATCAACATAAAGAAGTAAGCAATATCGAATCCCTGTCGAAAAATAAACAATGATGAGTCACATCTGCTATGATAAAATCCCACACGAGTAGCATAACTCGCAAACCGCTGAAACCATGCTGCTCTAGGGGCCTGCTTAAGGCCATATAACGACTTCTGCAAAAGACAAACGTAATCAGGTCGTTGTGGGTCTCGAAACCCAAACAGCCTCAGATAATGATCCATGCAGAAACGCGTTCTTAACATCGAGCTTATGAACAGGCCAATGTCGAGACGCGGCAAGGCTAAGGACAGTGCGTATAGTAGCCGGTTTAACAACCGGACTGAATGTCTCATCACAATCAACACCCACCTGCTGGCTACGCCCATTAGCAACAAGGCGAGCCTTATAACGGCTCAAAGATCCATCTGCAAAAATGCTTGTGCTTAAATAACCACATGGAACGAACAACGTTCGCGTCAGGTGGTCTTGGCACAAGAATCCAAGTATTATTAGTAATAAGCGCATTATATTCATCTTTCATAGCATTTTGCCAATTTGGGTCATTGAACGCATGTATGTATGATTTTGGTACTGGGGAAATGGTGGACACATGACAATGATAACGTGGATTCTTTTTATTTGTACCAAGATGAAAACGAGTGACCATGGGGTGAGTCGAAGTGGGATTAGGTCGCATGGTATTTGGATTGTGTTGAGGTTCGGGTGTGGTATTAGGAGTATGATAAGGTGGGGGTTGTTGGGTGGCAACAGTAGGCTCGACAATTGGTGGTGGATTTGGTGTGGTGGTTTGAGTTTGTTGATTACTTTGGTGGGTATGTTGTTGACGACTATGGGGTGGTTGAGTCATCAGTGGTTGGTGGGTGGCTAACTCCTCCTGGGCAAGAGTGGGAGAGGTTGGATGATTTAATATGGTGCGGGCAATTGAATTTAGGCTAGTATCAAGGAAAGTATATGAAGGAGAGTGGTTTGGTGTGACTGACCCGTATGGGAAAATGGTTTCGTCGAATGTGACATGTCGAGAGATGATAATTTTGTGTGTTTCAAGCTCAAGGCAACGGTACCCTCGATGATTCGATGGGTATCCAAGAAATATACAAGGTGTGGAGCGTGGACCGAGTTTGTGATTGGTATCAACATGGGGGTAGCATAGGCATCCAAATACACGAAGAAGAGAGTAATTAGGTTTGGTTTTATAGAGGCGAAAGTGAGGGGTGTCGTTGTTGATTGAGGTGGAAGGTAGTATGTTTAAAAGATATGTCGCCATGTGGAGTGCCTCAACCCAATAATGAGGAGGTAAGTGGGCTTGGAATAAGAGGGTGCGAACAAGGTTATTGATGGTACGGATCATACGTTCAGATTTACCGTTTTGTTGGGAAGTGCGAGGACATGAGAATCGTATATGAATGTCGTGTTTGGTAAAGAGGTTGCTAAAGGTAAGGTTGTCAAATTCACCATCATGGTCACATTGAAAGGATTTAATTTCTTGGTTGAATTGAGTATTTACAAAGGAACGAAACTGAATAAATTTAGCAAAAGTATCGGATTTATTACGCAACGGATAGACCCATAAGTAATGAGAAAAATGATCAAAAAAAATAACATAATATTTAATGCCACTATTACTCGTTAGTGGGGAAGTCCACAAATCCGAGTGCACAAGTTCAAAAGCATGATTAACAATAGTATCAGAACTAGAAAATGGAAGTCTCATATGCTTTCCAAGTTGACAAGCATGACAAAGAATAGGAGACTTTTGTTTATTACACAAAATGGAATTACTAGAAAGTAAAGAACGTAGCACTTCATTTCCTGGATGTCCAAGTCGTTGATGCCACGTGTGATGACTAGTAAGTAAGGCTTGGGGGTAGATAGTGGACTTGGTCGTGGTGACAGGATACAAGTCTCCGGTGCTATCACATCGTAGGAGGATTTGTCGAGTCAAATAGTCCTTCACAGAAAAACCAAACTCGTCAAATTCAATAGAAACTTTATTATCACGGGTAAATTGGCGGGCTGAAACTAAATTTTTAATGATATTGGGGGTGACAAGTACATTATGTAGGTGAAGAGGTCGATATGGATTAGGCAATGTGCTATGACCGGTGTTGGTGACGGGTATGGATGTACCATCACCAACTTCGATAGATGGATATATACGTTTATTAAAAATACTACCAAGATTATTTGCATTTGAATTTAAGTGAGATGACGCACCTGTATCCATATTCCACCCGGCATCACCCAAGTCTTTGAGGGTTAAAGTACTAAACGCTTGTGGAAGAAGAGTCTCGTGTCCACTGTAACCCGCAAATGGAACCTGTTGTGAACTATAGGCATGTCCATTCCTCTCTTGGACCGTTCCAACTGAATTGGCTTGTTGAGCAGTTGCGTTGAACCCGGGTGGGGCAATAGGAGCAGAGCTAGGCCTATTAGGAGTAAAACCATGTTGTTGGGGTTGGTGAAGATGTTGTGTTAGCCCATACTGAGCCAACAAACGTTGTTGGGCTTGTGCTAATTGTAAGAGTTGTGTCTGGTCCATTCCATGCAAGTTATTATCACGAACCAAAGGCCTAGCAGTATGTGGTGTAGTAGGACGAATATGGTTGGTGGACCATAGGGAATTGTTATGAGATGTTATATTACGTGATGTGCTATCATGCATAAATTTGCAACTATTACCATATCTACAATACCCTGACCTGCCAAAGTTGCGACATGGTGTTGTTGAGATATTCCCACGAGTGTCCGATTATCACGAGGCCGAGCCACCCTTTTGTCCCGACTCGAACCATCAGCCAAAAGAACGATTAAAAGAACGATTGGTGAAGAGGGTGTTGTGTGCGACGAAGACGGACTAGCCTTGTGTTTTAGACGTAGGTCCTCCGTAGTTACCATGGAACGAACAGTGTCAAGGTCGGGGTAAGGTTGTCGGTGAGCAATGATACCCGCGACATGGGCGTATTTATCACTTAAGCCATAGATAGCAGACATGACAAGCTCTTCGTCATCAACAGTCGAGCCGAGATCGGTCAACAACGTGGCAATAGATTCAATACGTCCAAAGTATGCATCGACAGTCATGTCACCCATCTGCAATGTCCTCAATTCCCCTCGTAATGTTACGGTTTTGGTTCGCTTATTGTCGTGAAAAGCCCGCTCGAGAAAGTCCCATGCCTCTTTGGCAGATGTGGGGTTTGTTTTAACAAGACGAGCAACAAGAACATCTGAACACGTGAGAAAGATCCAAGATTTAACTAGTTTGTCGACTTTGAGCCATTCAGCGGTGGGTGGGATGACATCAGTCTCGCTTGATGATGTGTTTGATGTGGTTTTAGGTTTGATGTGATCCAGGAGTTCGAAACCTTCAATATGGTTCGTGAAGAAATAGCACCACGATGAGTAGTTTGCTTTCTCCACGTCAAGTTTGACGGGTACAAGGGTGGTGATGTGTGGAAGAGCATACAATTTGTCGGTTTGAGATACAGGTGGTGTTGGTGGTGTGACCATGATGGCACGGATATGTTATGTTGGTATAGCAGAATTGATGAACAAGAAGATCAAGGAAAGCAAAACTAAAATTTTCTTAGGTGCGGCAGATTTGGATTTGTGTTTTAGGGTTTTGGAGCGCAGTTTCGGTATAGCTCTGATACCATGAAAAACTGTATAATCCCATAACCTAAATAATGTCCTAAGGCTAATATAAATACATGAACAAATGGGCTAAGCCCGATATAAATAAACCCTATACAAATACTATCCACTAACACAAACCAAAAGTCAAACACCCTTTTTAGGGTTCCTTTTAACCTCTTGGTTTTGATTTCTTGAATCTAGTCCTAGCCCCTCTCTAGGGTTGTTGGGTAGATTATTCCACAAGCGTAGAAGCTTCGTTTATACGTGCTAGACTCACGGTTAGCCCGTTGCATTACGTGTGTACAAGAGCGTAGTATAGTTTTACTTTAAACTATATCTTGGCACTGTTCTTCATAAACCCTAATTGTTGATTCAATTGGTGATCTTGTGGATCTTCACTAGGATAAAGGTATGTAACCTAATTCGATTAATTATAATTGTGTTATTATGATCTTGTTAAATCGCTTCCGCTATTACGTGCTTTGATCTTTGCTTATGATTATATAATTGTTATGAACTTCATAAACCATCAGGTTACTAGCTCTGTACCATTGAAATTGCTACTGTGACGTCGGTCACTGTCTGTAAAGTTTCCAACTTTTTGACAAATCTTTAAGCTAAAATGAGCCCATATCTGCCATTCAAGTTGTTCTTACTTCTTACTGGTGTTGCATTACATATATCAGGGGTAGATTGTCATATGAGCAGTTTAGTGCTTTTTTAGCCAATGTGAAGGAACTAAACTCCCACAAGCAAACAAAGGAGGTATGTGTAGATGATTTTCCTGTTTCCTCCCAACTTGCCCTCAAATCGTTCACTTTTCTTTCATTTTCTGGTTTGATAGGATACTTTACAGAAGGCAGATGATATCTTTGGCCCAGAAAACAAGGACCTTTACGCTATTTTTGAGGGGTTAATTAGCCGAAATGTCCATTAAGAAGGACATGTTTTTGTTTACGATTTAAGTTAATTTACCACTGGTATGGAGGTCATAATGTGTATGGCCAAACTTCTCGTTTTAAAAATGCTGAAACGAGAGAATGATGGAGATAGTAATTGTGGCATTCTTTTCTGAAACAATAGTGATTACGAACCTTTAAGCCTTTATAATTCTTAAAGAATTGGTAAATCAATACAATGTTCTGTTGAGTTTATTATTAGATAACCTGTTTTTTTGCACTTGTTGAGACAAATGGCCAATAAGGTTAACCAGTGACAAATTAAGTTGACAAACTGATAAATTGTCTCTTTGATCCATTTCTACTGTACCCTACTTCGCATGTGCAAACATATAGACAAGTTTCAAGTCTGTGCAACGTTTAGATGTAGCTTGTCAACTAAAACTTAGATTGAAGGGTCAAGTTGGGTAATTGGTTGTCCAGTGTAATGTTATAACTGTAATATTTTTGTCACAGATGCATAAGGTAAATTCGTCAGACAATTCATGTTATGCAGAAGATATTCTACTTTTGACCATATTAGTATTGAAACTCCAACTACATCTTTTCCATCATTTGAACTTTGTGCAAGCATCTTTTCCAAGTTAGTATCACATTAGGATGACCATTGCTATGTCTGCAAATATAACATGAGGTTAAATAGATGAAAAATACCATGAAAAATTTACTGATGTATCTGAATTTGCCACTATTATTATGAATGTTTGGAGATCGTTGTGAATTCGAGTTCATCTCTCTATTACCATATAAAACTTTAAGGTAGATCTTATGAATTCAAGAAAATGGAAGAATCTATCAAAGATAAATGAATCAAGACACACCAACAGTACTTTGTATACATAAACTAATTATTTACAGACTAATTTTCAATCTGCATATTTGTTCCAAGCTACCCAACTAAGAAACTTGTTACAAATATGGTCCAACGACTTTTGTTTCTCTTGGATGACACAAACCGATACACCATTAATGATGTATCCTTCATTAGCACAAAAACGAGTTCTTAGTAAGAGTTTTAAACAAACGTACACGAAAAACAGAAGGCCGAGTGCCAATAACACCAAAAATGCAGTTAAAATCTTGAAGAACTAAGATTTATAGTGCAACTGTACATTAAAAGACTGGATTAGGACCAAAAGAATTTAGAAACTTACAGATCAGACTACGAACAAAACATGGGACCAGTTCGCTCCCAAAGTGAAGCATGAACTAGCATTTGGACTTTCGGTTTACCAGCAGCGCGTAATTTAAGCTTAATCTCTAAAAAATGGACTAATTCATTTCATTAAAATAAAAAGATAGTACAAAAATCAGGTTTGATAACTAATCGGTTTAGATAGCCCGGAGCGACTACAGTTTTAGATAGCACGGAGACGGCCCAAGTGACGGTATCAAATTTTGCATATAGTTGGGAAGTTTCAAATAGTTGATGGACTATTATTGAAATAGACTTTAAAAAAAATGGGGAGAGGGAGAAGGGTATGGTACCACTATTTTCCCATGTCTCCTCCATTACATGGAGGGTTCTCCTCATATGATCAGATTCCTCAAGGTATATCACTCTTTTTTTATTTTCTAATATAGTAATGCAAATGCTACATATCTTCCTCAATTTATGTTACAAAGAATTTTTATTGTTAATATGTGTTTCGATAATCTGAATTGTTGATCATTAACATTGTTAGATATATCATGTATGCATTACCTTAAAATGTTGTATATTATGATTTAGATAAGGTTTGTGACAAATAGGGGTCGATAGGTATTTGATTCGGATGATCATGTTGTATTGATTATCGTCTAGCAAACTATGCTAAAAATAAGATGAGACTTTTGTGTTTGTGAGTCTGCTTCTGCATTTAACGAGTATTCTATTTGGTCATCATGAGGTTTTGTTGATAGCTTTGTGTTTATATTTTTCAGTAAGGTATGGCTAATGACAAAGCGAAAGAAGGGGTTATATTTGCTGTAGAAAATAATAGAATTCTGTTCTCTGATTCTTCAATTTCTATTCCTACTCAAGGTAAAAACACGTCCTCTATTCACTGTATATATTTTTTTGTTCTAGCTACACAAAGAATTTCGTAGAATAGAAAATAGATTATGTACCTCTCTGTATAAAAAATAAGATTTGCTCATACATTTATATTTCTATATAATTAATTGTTAAACTTTAGCTTTGTAGATAAAGATAACGATCACGATGATGAGGAGGAGGAAGATGATCATCATCATTCCGACGAGTCATTGTTAAGGGGTGTTGAAGATATTAGAAGTAAATCAGAACCATCATCTCCGACGAACAATGATGCTGCAGATTCATCATCTCTCAGATCCAGTCTTTCAGATAAAGCAGCTCATGTTGAGCAAAAAACACATCAGAAGCAACTGGGTAGTTTCTTACACAGTTTAAAGAAGGCACCTTCTGCAACCTTGCATACGTTAAATCCAGGCCTTCCTAGTATACCTTCCATTAAGAAGTTGACTAGGAAAAAAAGTAGGAAACTCATGAAGGATATGACAGAATTGCCATCTCAATTAGATGCAGACTTGTCTTGTTTTGAGGCTTCATGGAAAAATTTCTCGCTTTCAGAACTCAAATATGCGACCAACAACTTTAGTCATGGTATTTCCTTAAATTCTCTTCAACACATAATATACGCCTGTTATGTGTTTCTTGGTTTCTTTATGTCAATTTTTTTGCAGATAACAAACTATGAAAAAGTTATTCAACTCTTGGTAATTGCAAATAAGAGAATAAAATAGAACTAAAAGAGCAATAACTTGTTTCTCTAGTACTACGGAAATAGGCAAATCGACTTTTAGACCTTTAATCATTTAGATTATGGTGGTTTAGTTAATACTCTTCTACATTTTCTGTGACATTGCGAAGAAAACTTAATTGGAGAGGGAGGTTATTCTGAAGTTTACAAGGGTCATTTGCAAGATGGGAAAATTATAGCAGTAAAGCGACTAATCAGAGGTACACCAGAAGAGATGACTTCAGATTTTTTATCTGAGCTTGGAATCCTTGTACATGTAAACCATCCAAACATTTCTAATGTTATCGGCTATGGAGTTGACCGTGGCATGCACCTTGTTCTTCCTCTATCCCATCATGGGAGCTTGGCTTCCCTTCTATCAGGTTAGTTCTTATTTACAATGCTCACATCACTTGAGGTGGTAAATTTTTAGGCGGGTTATTGGATAACTGGTGAAAATTAGTTTTTTTTTTTTTTTTTTTTCATAACAACTTGGGGTGTCAAATAAGATTACAAAATTTATATCATTTCAATTGCATTCAAACTGCGCTTTCTCAACTTTCAACCCATCTGTCGCATTTCCTTTTTAGCTAATATATTGTTGTTGTTTTTGACCCATTAGGAATGAGAACCTGAATTGACCCATTAGTAAGTAAACTGTAAATGGGTCGAAATTAAGACATACTGGTGAAAAATACCATCTGAAATGACTATCTTCAATCGGAATTTCAATTGTCGTCTACTTATTTCAGGTCAAAAAGACAAACTTGACTGGAGAATCAGATATAATATTGCATTGGGCACTGCAGCGGGTCTCTCTTATCTTCATGAGGGTTGTCAACGAAGAATCATTCATAGAGATATTAAAGCAGCTAATATTTTGCTTTCAGAGGAATTTGAACCACGAGTAATCCTTGATTTGATTATATCTATTAGTAATATATGATTCTTTTCTGCCATCTATTTGATACGCTATCACGAATTTTATAATCATATATCAACATACTTTATACTTTCACATTTTATTACTGTAATTATGTCTAGACTTCATTTTAATGTACAACCTCTTTTGTGTGTAACTATAGATATCTGATTTTGGACTGGCTAAATGGCTTCCAGATCAATGGGCGAACCTCACTGTATCACAGTTTGAAGGAACATTTGGGTACATAAGCAAAGAACCTTTTATTTCTGGTACTTGTAAGTTGTAACATTTTCTTTGTTCATGGGTAACGTCAGCCTCTTTTTCAAACTACAGTTACCTGGCTCCTGAGGTTTTATGGATGGTGTGGTTGATGAGAAAACGGATGTGTATGCTTACGGAGTCCTTTTGTTAGAGATCATCACTGCACGCCCCGCTTTGGATGAGTCACAGCATAGTCTCGTTATGTGGGTATGTATATTTATTTTAGAGATTCAAACCAGGAAACTAACTATAGTTAAAAAGTGAGGACTTGTTAAACCATTATAACGAAGTTCTGTATTTATTATGTTGCAGGCTAAACCTTTGATAAATGCAAAAAACCTTGAAAAGCTTCTTGATCCTCATCTTGTTGATGCCTGCGACTTGGAGCAGCTGAATGACATGGTATGGATTGCTACTCAATGTATCAGTCAGTGCCCAACTGACCGTCCAAAAATGAGCAAGGTAATATTTTGTGGTAGGTGATAGCAAAAAAATAGTAGTCTCTTCATTTTATTATTACATCATCACTTTCATGTCACTTGCTTAATAGTTAAGCCAAAGTAAGATTGAGTTTTCTGTAATCCAAAAAAAATAAAAAATACAGTACGTGTTATTATTTGTTGTTTACGCATTTAAATCATTACTTTAGTTTTATCTATGTTGCTTCAAAGGTTGGTTGGTAGACAGTGGCGGAGGTAGGATTTATGATAATGGGGGGCATCGAGCAATATTTTTTTTTCTGTGTAGTGTAAAAACAAGTCGGATACTTGAGTTCGAATAAAAGCAACCAAAATGCTCTATTTCAATGCAGTTACCCTATATTGTGCATTTGTGCTTGCAATTTAATGTGACAAAATAAAAACTATACTCCTAATATTATGCAAATTATACTAAAGGTTTGCTATTTAATGTGACAAAATAAAAATTAAAGTAACATTTTTATAAATTAGGATATGATATGTTGCCTACAAGTAACAAATTTAAACAACTGTGATGAAAGAACTCACAAGTTTGTTACGGAGTATGTTAGATCTTCCAAAATATGTAAAATGTACAGTACTAAATTCCCATATAGACATAAAACTTGCACAAAATTTGTAAAAAGAAATATATTGCTTGTACTATAAACAATTATAAAGCTAATGCACAATTTTATGATAAACACGTGACACAACTGGCCCACAAGTCTCCCAAAACCAATCCTATTTCACTTTCTCTTCCACCTTTAACTTCTACACCTCCATATCTCCGACGAATGACACAGCCGGAAAAACAGTTGCCACGAGCTTTGTTTTTTTGAAAACATTGAGAGTGTAGAGGGCACTTTGAATATCTGATTGAGGGCACAATCCTATTTGTTACCAGTATCCATTTTTTTCCTATGTGTTTCGTGTATCTGTAAGAGTTTGGTTGGGGGCAACGCCCCCCACTACGTTACATATGGCTCCGCCCCTGTTGGTAGAAGACGTAGATGGGTAAATAGTACCCCTACTAAGAAAAAAAATGTCTTTCATTTTTCTCTGCTACCTCTACAAATAAGCACTTTTCAGTTTAATAGTCTGTTTTGAAGGTTCAAGAAATTTTAGTAGAGGCCCCATTTTTGGCCATTTACTTACTGAATCAACCGAATCGGATGCAAGCTCTGATAAAGTTTTATGAGTTGATCCATTTGAGTTGCCTCATTAAGAAGTGGTCAAATTGGCCAAATCATGAAACTTGGATTGGTCAAATGGGTTGAAAATTGCCCAGTGTACTTTGTTGTATTAATAAGTTGAAAAAAAAACTAATCTTGACATAGAAGCGTTCGGCCTGTTTTGATCCATAATTCATTACCAACCTACCTAACTTGACCATCGAGTATCATCTAAATCTACGTATCTTTTTTTATTTAAGAAAAATGTAACCATGTTTCATATATAATGCAGATTTACAGGATGCTAAGTGGTGATGAAGGAATTCCTGATTGCGGGAAAAAGTTTATAAAGAGGGCTGCCTTCAAAAGGAGGAAGTCATCGGAGGCTCTTGATGAAGAATATATGTTACCTCCACTCGAGATACAAGACGATTCACCTGACCAAACGGAAATGAAGCCTTAAGAAAATTTATAGTTCATTGAATTCTGCGAGATTTCAAGAACCAACTTATAATTCTTCAACAAATTATATATGCTGTAAAGAAAGAGTTCACAAAGACAGAGAAGTATGTGGTTGGGAAGTTCGGGAGAATGACTTATAGAACCAGTAGTTCTACGGTACTATAAAGTATACATTTTTGCATTATTTTTTATCTTTATTGTGAAAAGTGAAAGAACTGCATTGACTGCAATCAAGGTGTGTTTTCTGATCTTACGTACCTATTTCAGCTGATCTTCTGATCCATATGACCAGATCTTATGTACCTAGTAAAAGTGATGCGTTCACGGCTAGCTTTGTTGTATACGTAGTGATTTATTATCAATTTTGGTGCTGAAACACACTCTTACAAGGAAGGAGGTATCTCAGTTAAGGTGTGTAGATTTTTATGCGCTATATATTTGGGAGATGATTTGCATACTCCAACTTTTGATTGGGACACTCAAATTGTTTGTTTGTTGACATTTATACCCTTAATATTTGAGTTGGAGTTTATCCACTCTACTAGTGTAAGGCTATAAATGTCAACACATAAATAATTTGAGTGTGCCAATCAAAAGTTAGAGTGTGCAAATCATCTCCCTATATATTTAGAGGCATTCATTGGGCATCTACTGTAGTGTGAAGTTAAGTGCTGCATTTACTATTATTATTCCGAAGGCTTGCATGATATGTACCTGCAAAACCAGGACACACCTCGCATATGTAAATATAAACTAAACGTGGAAACAGTAGCATATTTGCAGTTGGAATGAAGTCGTTTCATGATTAGAACGGTTGGAATGAAGTCGTTTAATTCTTTAGCTTTCCTATTTACTTATTTTTCTGTTTCTGATTTATGTTTTCTTTACTGAATATGATGTGTTAAAGGGGTGTTTCTTTTTCTTTTGGAACCTCTTAGTGGGAAACAAAAGTGGGCCCAAACCATTTATCCCTCTTAGTTGGGAGACCCACTAAAACAATACTTTTTCCACTAAGAGCCTTATTAAGAGGTTAATATGGAACCCTTTAGTTTAGTAAACACCCGGTGTTTACTAAACTAAAAGGGTTCCATATTAACCTCTTAATAAGGCTCTTAGTGGAAAAAGTATAGTTTTAGTGGGTCTTCCAACTAACAGGGATAAATGGTTTGGGCCCACTTTTGTTTCCCACTAAGAGGTTCCAAAAGAAAAAGAAACACCCCTTTAAAACACATCATATTCAGTAAAGAAAACATAAATCAGAAACAGAAAAATAAGTAAATAGGAAAGCTAAAGAAATAAACGACTTCATTCCAACCGCTCTAATCATGAAACTCGCAAACATGAAGTTAGTACATTTTCATCCTGGCGTACCTGCTAAACGTTTCAGCATTACTATCCAAACAAGTGGTTTACGTTTCTGCATCACTAACTATAAATGATAGATCTTTAACTTCATCCTAGTGAGACCTCATGAATTTTGCAAAAAACTTTGAATCAGAAATGCTGAAAACTGTAATAATAGTAGGCTTAAATTGCCAAATTCTCTCTCTTTTCGAAATCTCCAATACACGTAACCTAGGCTTAAGCCTACACTCAAGCCTAAAGATAACAACATACGGGTATTTGAAAATGTACGAGTTATCAAATCTTCCCGAACGAAGTGGAAACTGAACAGTCACTTTAATTTTCCTCTCGGACAAAGCAAATACATTAGGAAACCTCCTAAACGTTGAAATAATATCAATTTCAGTAGACCCTAATCCACGAAAATCTCCGGTTTTTGCTCCCAGCGCTCAAGCGACATTGAACCAACAGTAATAACGGCATAGGCAAACAATTTAGATTCTCTATCAACATCCGTTACATCAACCCTTCTAACAAACTCTTTAACTCTTCTTTATGCACCAAAAACCTCGGATGGTTATAAACCAACTGCAGTATCTGCTTAATCCCACAACTTCTCATATACTCAACATTCGGCACCAAAGTCTTATCCAAATTGTAATGCGAATACCACCAAAAATTATTGAGAATACGCGAATCATACAACTTATCGTTTAAAACTTTTTTACTGCCGTAACCAAACGCTGAATAGAATGAATGGAAAGATGGGTTATTATACGCAGGTCTGCTGACACGACATCAGCAATCTGACTAGCTGATAAACCTATGTCCTGAAAAAAGTTAATTTTCGGTTTGATTGTTTTTTCAAGCTTTGATGTTAGAAGCTTCAGCCTGGTTTTCCGGATTGTCGCCAAAAGAGTATTCAAGATTCCTGTTTTTTCTTGAAAATGAAGCCCTTTTTTAGGGGTTTTTTGAATCAGGTAATGTTGGAATAGTTTTATAAGCAGCGATTTGTATATCTGGTTGAGTACTGGTTTGAATTTTTGTTCAAGTATGAAAAATAAACTTGTTAGCAAAAGGCACACATCAACATCTGCTACATTATTTAACTAGAAAAACTAGACTGTAACAGAAATTATACTTGTCATTCAGGAAAAGCAAAAATTCTGGCCAAAAAGTGAATCAGCCTTCAAGTAACCCGCTTTGACACATTTGGAAAAGTACATATTTAACTGTTTACACCACCCGGCCATGCATAGTCCTTTATTTGATAGTGCAGAAGTTTATGAATCAGCACCAACGTACTTTCAGAACAGTAACAAAAATGACCTCCGCTGCCAACAACATACAACTTCACAGCAGGAAACCCACTCGAATCTTTGGAGGTTGGATCATTATATAAAATCAGTTCAATGTTTTGCATTATAATATAATGGACTACCAAGCACCTTATAGTGTAGTTATGCAAATTACAACACAAAAGTTGAATAGCAGCATACAAATGCCTGCATTTCATGGCGTAATTTCAAACCAAGTTGATTCTACAAAATTGTGTATTCTATCTTCGGAAACTACCTTGCCCAGCCTTGGCCCCCCTAGGATTCATATCCGTGTTTTCTCTATTAAAATCTCCCCTCGGACCCCTATAGTCCGAAGGTGGCCGTTGCGGGCTTGGTCCATGCTTATATCTATTTGTTGCTTGAGGGGGGGCACTTTCTCTCTGGGGATCATTGTTCGGTTTTGATGCACCAAACATCCCATAACCTGATGCTCGTTCACCTGGACCCCGCCTATTCAAATCAGATTGTGGATTTGGTTGCCTCTTGGTTGCATACCTATTTTCTGATCCATTAGCGGATGCATACCTGTTTTCAGATCCATTAGCAGAGGCATACCTATTTACTGATCCAGCTCTATCAACATTTGATGTTTCTGGTGCAAAAATCTTATTATCGCGTCTTTTGATTTTACTCAAGTCTATATCATTAACTGAGTCCAATTCGATTGGTTCTTCAGAAATCGAACCCTCATTAGTTTCACTTGTCGGCAGATCATCGGTGCTTTGTGTTTCAGTGTCATCATTTGACGTTTCTATAACCATCTTTTTTGGTCCTTTCTTCAATGGCCCAAATTTGACATGTCGGACAACAGCATATGCTTGTTTGAACTCTAGAGAAGGTCCACTTTCCACAATAGAAAAATCGTCAATCTGCCAAACAAAAGTTTATTTTTTAATAGAAAGAACAAAGATCCAAATAATATAATGGTAACAAAAAGGGAGAGTTAGGTATTGAAATACTAACCAAAACTTTTAAGTTTTCGTAATCTACAAAATTTTTATTTTGTTTCAATAACAATCTACATTTTGTTATCGAAATTAGAGAAAAATTCATAGAATAGCAACTAACTTTTTAAAGATGGTCCAAAATCCAAATTTGGTAATTATACTTTTAAGTCACAGATTGGTAATAAAAAAAAGAGTAAAGTGCGAAATAGATCCACGTGGTTTGCGAAATGACCATCTCACGTCCCTGGCCCATACTTCGTGCAATTTTCATCCCTCCGCTAGTAAAATGAGGCAGCATGGCATACATACTTGAGGACGAAAGGTGCAAACTTTTTCCCGTTAAGTACAAACGTGGGTCTAACAAACTTTTTCCCGTTAAGTACAAACGTGGGTCTAACAGGAAGAATATTGTTGTAGCGGTGTCCATAATTTGGGTCTCACCCACGAAAACTGAAAACCAAACCAAATCGAACCCGAATTTAAACCAAACCGAACATATAATTCGGGTTGTGGGTCATAACCGAATAGAACTACAAATTCGGTTATCGGGTTGGATATGGGTTTGGCAATTGGACCCAAAAACCGAACTTATACAAATATATAGTTTTTTTTATATTTATATAGTACGTAGTATATCTTTTTATATATTTATATATTTTTTACATAATATATATGTTCAAACAATTAATTTATATATTAATAAAACAAAAAAAATACTAACTTAATCCTAAAATGACAATTATACCCTCATATCATCACCATCAACTAAAACTGTCCATTGTCATTATTCTATCAAATTAAAAATCTGTTCATTATTATCAGTGGTATTATTCTATCTAAATAAATCCAAAAAAAAAACTCACTTACACATCATTATCAACAATGATTCGTCATTGTCCTATATAAATAGATCTATAAATAAAAACTCAATTATACATCATTATCACCAATCGTCTTTGATAGATGTTTGCAAATTGCAAAAGAAATTAAAGATTGTTACAAGCATACATAAAATGAAATTTGGATTGTGGTGAGGTTAGGAATTTTGATGATTGTATCGAAGGGAATGAGTGAATGACCATTTGGTTTAAGGATTGATATAGATTATTGGACCCAATTGTGGTAATGGATACTGTTCGGTATATTTGAATAAGGGTATAATGGTTATTCAGGATAAGTAAGTATTTTTTGAGTTTTATTTATATATAAATTAATTATTTGGATATATATATGTTATTTTAAGGTTTTAAAAGGATATATATGCAATTAAAAGTTTAAGTTGGATATATATGTAATTTTCAAGCTTTGGAAGGATATATATGCAATTGCCCCTAATAATTATTACAGTAAAATTTAATCCTAATACAAAAAAATGATTTTTGTACTTGAAATAAATTTTTTTTGGCTAAATATCATCTAATTATATATATATTTTTTTTCAAAATAGTATAATTCGGATAATTCGGGTAGTTCTGGTTATTTGGGTCAACCCAAAACCCAAACCAAATTCAAATTTGGTTTTCGGTTCGGTTCGGTTGAAATCTAGTTCTGTTCGGTTTTCGGGTTGACCGAAAAAAAAAAAAAAAAACCGAACAACCCGAGAACCGAACCGATGAACACCTAACTGTTGTCATTTTTCTTCCACATGGATGTATGGTGAACCCAGGGATGTATGGTGAACCTAGGGATGTATGTTGAATTAGTGCCTGTTTTAAAATTTTGAATTTTTCTATATGTTTCTATATTTTTTATAATTTAAAAAAAAAATTGTACGTTGTTTTTCTGTTTGGGCCAAAAGTATAGCCTCATTTTTTACTTGTAATCAAAATTTAATTTCCTATAGACATTTTTCATACTTTATTTTACTTGAAAAAAAAAATTCATACGTTTTTTACTTGATAAAAAAAATTCCGTACGTTTTTCGCACAGTCAACGTTATTTTGTTTTCATCCCTCCATTCAAAAACGTACCAAAACAGAAAAAACATGTACAAATGTATAAAAACGATTGAAAAATAACGTACGAAAAGTAACATTTTTTACTTGGTAAAATAACGTATGAAAAACATTTTCCGTAGGAATTAAAGAAAAAATCTGTAGGGAATTAAGGTGTTGTTAGCTGTGAAAAATTTATATTTTTTTGTTACCAAATTCCTAGAGAAGTAAATGATTTCCTTTTCTAGGATAGAGTTGAATATTTGGAAAACTTGTTTAGATGAAGTTCCATTTTTCTTTCTTTTCTAAAATGGAAAGGTGCTTAGATGGAAGAGGAAAAATAGAAAAGAGTAAAATGAGTTTTTCTAGTTTTCCATTTAAAAGTGGAGAATGGGTATTTCTCTATTTTTGAAAAATATAGAAAAAAACAACTAAACAAGTTTTCTATTTTTCAATTCTCAAATAAAAAAATTTCTGGAAAAATGGGATAATTTTCTCCAACTAAACACACCCTAAATTTTCTTTATCAAGTAAAAAATGAGGCCATACTTCGGCCCAAACGGATAATAACGTACCAAAATAATTAAATTTTTAACTTAAAAAAAAACTAAAAGAAAGTTAGAAATTATAAATATCAATAAAAAAAGTAAAGGTTCACCATATATACTGTGAAAGCAAAAAAAAAAAACAACAATACCCTTCCTGGTAGACCCACGTTAGTACTTAATGGGAAAAAATTTGCACCGTTCGTCCTCATGGATATGGTGCCTCATTTCACTAACGAAAGAATGAAAACTGCAGAACGTGTGGGCCAGGGACGTGAGACGGTCATTTCGCAAACCTATTTTGCACTTTACTCTAAAAAAATAAAGGGGCTAGTTTGGTAATTATAGTGCAAAAAAGTTAATATGACCAAAAAAGCCTTAATTGGTATAAAATAGTTACAAATATGAGGAAATCAAAACTTCAATCAAACTTGCTGACAATGCTGATTGTTGTAACTTTAAGTACGAGACTTGGAAAAAAAATATGATTACCATGTTGGACCATTTTGTGAGGTGTGTTGCTATTTGCTAATTCATCATATTTCCGTTTTAGAAAATTTTGAAATAAACTCCGCGCAACTTTTTACCCATTTGACGCATTTCTTTTTAACTAAGCTTTTAATTTACTTGGTTGACATGTTAATAGATAAAACATTAACATGAATCGCCCCATTCCTGCGTAAATTTGTCAAATTACTAGCTCAACAAACTAGATACTAATGGAAAGAATGAAATGCACATCAACGTACCAAAGCAAATAAACGTGTTAGCAGCTCTCCCAATTTCTGCTCTTTAGGTTCCACACCAGGAATTGCTACTGCCATACACTAGTTAACAACAAGAAAGTTGTTCGGTTTTAATAGAAATTTGATATTATTTAATCCAGTTGTAGTATAGTTGTAGTATAGTTGTAGTATAGTTGTAGTATAGTTGTAGTATATGTGAGAGTGGTCGATCACTGCGGAGATATATAGTTAAAGTAGTGATGAAAGTAACAAATGTCAACAATGACAGATATAAGGAGTGTAAGTTATATAAACATACCTTGATCCGATAACCTTTCTCAGCTAATCGTTTCACGGCATCTGCTTTTGTCTGCAAATCATGTTTATCCTAGAGAAAATAGCACTCTATTAATTAGCATTAGTCAAAGGCACAGATAAAGGAAACCGATTAAATAACAATTATAATAAAATTAGGCAATTTACGTAGTCTGCATTTCTACATTCTCGAGATAACTTATTGAGAATCAGGAAGTCCCTCTCTGTAACAAAGGAACCATTTTATGTAATATTACGTATATATGGGAGGTAAATCAATTTAGCAATTATTTGCATAAAAAAGGTAAATTTCCTATTACTTTTCTTATTTGTTGATTTCTTATGCCGAATTAGTGCTTGGTTAACTATATACAGCTGATATAATTCCATGATATTCAATATGAGCAATGAAAATATTCATATAGAGCAGAATATAAGGAAGGAACTTACAATTTTCATTGTAATTTTAACTTCTTTCACACTGTTACGCAAAACCATGTTAGCCTGGAAATTTTAGTAAAAATATATGATGTAAGACAAACAATTCTCTCAAAGATTTTCATATTTTAATGAAGAATTACGTTTAGTTAACGGCCTATAGAGAAATGTGTACCTTCTTTTTTGTAAGTTCTTTTTCCTTTACTTGTCGTAAATACATTTCTTTCTTATAGTCCATGAGTTTGCAAACAGGTGGTTTCCCATCTGGTTGAACCTGCGACACAAGAAAATAGGAGCTAATGAGAACTTGAGCTTATAAATCGAATGCGCTTCAATTACAGAGAGTGCTACTCCGTAGAGGATATTAGGCTTAATAAAAGTAGTAACGTCCAGGTAGTTGTAAATGTAGAATTGTAGACTATGCTAAGTCAAAGAGAGCATGTACACGCTATGACATAGAACGAATGTTGTACCTCGACTAAATCTACACTGAGTCTCCTTGCACGCTCCAATGCTTCATGCCTGGACACTACCTCATGCCCTGCAAAGTTTGTTTCAAGCTAAAAATTAATATAATGACCAGACTATCTACATATAGGCATGGACATAAAAATATATACTGCAGTCAGTTGATACAGCATGCACAATTGTATCATAAAAAGAGCTCGGCGTTGGAACATAGTTCATAGGCTCATAGCCAACATGTAAGCATGCAACTATTACTCGGTCTTGAAAAATAAAAATTCAATACAAAGTATTACCAAAACTTGCACAAGAGTTTCTAATATTTAAATCTCTAATATAGGTCACTAGAACAAATCGCAAGAGGTTTTAAACATGAGTTAACTTTTCCCCTTAAATGAGCGTTTAATCACGGCTATGTTGGTCATGGTTGGCACCCCCTTTGGGTCCAAGCCACCACTCCATAGGCCACCACTCCGAGCTCGTTGGTCACGGCTATGTTGGTTACGGTTGGCACCCCCTTTTTTTCGGGTCCAAGCCACCACTCCGAGTGTTGGAACCTCGAAAGGTAGGGCTAGCTCTGATACCAATTGATACGAACCTATCCCATACTAGGCTCGTAACCGATTCATAAGTCCCAAGTGAGTTCTATGAACCGATTACGAGCCTAGTATGGGATAGGTTCGTATCACAAGCTTACAGCTTAATATAATATTCTCACAGTACAGAATGGAATCAGTCCGATAGACATGCTCAAATTTGTTCAGCTATATCAGCAATACAACTGTTCTTATTAGTTTAGAGAATTTTGAAACAATAAAGGGAATATCAGCTACAGAAGACTTGATTGATGGATGGGAAATACATTAATCAACTCATTAGATAAAAACAGCCAAACGCCAACGTATTTGCTACTGTGTGAGCAGAATTTCTGCAACACTTTCCGGTTACACTTGAGCCATAAAATGATGATAAAAAAGGAAAAAATTATTATATGTGCGTCGTACCATCTAAAAGTTGTATAGACTACAAAAGTGTTTATAAATAGTTGACAAACCTTCATCAGTCACGAGTCTAACATACTGAGCAGATATTTCTTCATTCATTTTTGGTTGCCCCTTATCCTTATCCTTCTCTTCATACTTCGACTTCACCTAATACCATTTTAAGTAAATTATTTTAATAAACTCACGACCAAAAGCAAAACATATGTTAACAAACAAATATTAGTTTTTATAAATCTGTCTATGAAATAATCCAGTGTACCAAAATTACATACTTAAGATTAAAAGGTTCTTTGGGATTGCTTATTTTGAAGTAAATAAGCACTTAAAAGTAAGTTTACAGACATCTCATAACGTTAACATAGCAAGAACCAAGTTTACAACATTTACATATAAGTATTTAATAGGTTTATTCAGATTAAGAGTGTGTAGCAAGCATATACCTGAACCGGGGCAGCAAAATATCGCACAAAGTTCCCAACCTCAGATCCCTTCCTATTATAACCCGAACTTGGAGTATTCACAACACCAACTCTAGTTTCCTGAATAACAGACGATGGTCCGTGAATCTGAAAATAGCATCGTGTCAACTGACTGGATAAAGCCCTAAGCTGTGCTTGCTTCGTTCGGCACCAAAACAGCACCATTCTTCTTCCTACATCACATCAATTGCCCAAAAATTTAGCCTAATAACATTTTCAACTAACAATCTTGATCAAGATTCATTTTTTTCTTACCCAAAACCCTAAATAAACTAGTTGAGCAAGTAAAAAATCAAAACTTTAATAACAAAATGAGTTCTTTATCAAATAAAACGCAACAAAAATCAAGTAATAAGTTATAACTAGGTATTTTTACTTGATAATTATGTTATGATATGATAGACTTATATAAGCCCATAAGTCTAAAAAAAGCCAGAAAAATGGGGATTGTGAAATATAAGCCGAAATGAAATAAGCTCATAAGCTCACATATAGACCAAAACAAACAGCCCCTAAAACTAGAAACCTAATTCAATTATACAAATACAAAAGTTGCAAACATAATTTCTTCCTTAATTAAAGTAAAAACAAAAAATGCAACAAAAAAAAAGTAAAAATCTATAAATATATTTTTTTTTTCGTTACCTAAAACCCAAATTGAAGAAATGGGCAATAAAAAAATGAAAAGTTGAATAAAAAAATGGGTGACAACTAATAAGAAGGTATAATTGAAAAAATAAAATTATTTACCAGAAGATTAAACCAAATGTTGATCAGGAAGAAGAAGAAGGAATTTGACGGGAATAAGCTTTTAGGGGTGTTTGGATTCTGGAGTAGAGCAGATGTTTTTTTTTTTTAAATGGAAACCGTATTTTTTCATGTTTTCGATTTTTTTTTATTTTTGAGCAAGTTTTTAATACTTTTTTTGGTTTTGCAGTATTGAGTTAAGATATATATAGACACTTAAATTAGTATAGATCTATCTAACCAATCATAATTATCTATTTAAAAAAAACCCACTTCCTACCACTTTTTTAAAAATTAAATATCTCACAAACGGTAAATCGTCAAACGAAAAAAATACACAATTGTGACGAGAATTAAATCATCTATCTATCGAGGGGCACATGTATATGCTTTCGATGAACTTTTTTTTCGATTTTTTTTCTTAAGTCATGTCTGGAGAGAATCATATATGATTCGTCACGAATCATATATGATTTTCAGAAAATCATATATGATTCGTGATATGAAGCATATATGATTTTCTGAGAATTATATATGTTTCATGACGAATCATATATGATTCTCTCCAGACGTGACTTAAGAAAAAAAAGGTCAAAAAAAAAGTTCGTCGAAAGTATATATATGTGCACCTTGATAGATAGATGATTTAATTCTCGTCGCGATGGTATGTTTTGTTTTACGTAACGATGAACGGTTTTTAAGATATTTAATTTTTAAAAAATGAGTTTTTTTGTTACATGATAAAAATGGATGGTTGTGATTGGTTGGTTGAGTCTATGCTAAACTAAGGGTCTATGGTGATCTTTTTCCTTGCGATAGTAGGTCTTTTTTTTCGATCATTCGAATGGGTAATAAACCGATTTTCATTACTAGAAACTCTCATAATTTTTAGTGATTCGAATTTTTGGGTATTTGTTTAAAGAAAAAGATCCAAATGTCTCATACTCTCATCCATAAGTGAAGGTTTTTGGACCTTCCTTAATACTCATTTTTTTTTAAGAAAAAGTTTTGTTCAATAATTTTGTCTGATAAAAGATAAAATAAAAAAAATTAATTTTAGTGTTCTCCTCTAACCAATAATGTTTAAGGATTTTGTTTATTGATTTATTAATTTGCTTTCATATATTATATTTATGGGTAAAAGTTATAAAATACTATCGTACTTATTGATTTGTGCCGACTTTAAACACTTACTAATTAATCTCGTGACTTTACCATTGTACTTTTAAATTCGTTCCGACTATACCAATATAAGCGAGAAATGATTATATTACCCTTGTCTTCTTCAACTTTTTTCAACATAATGTTCAATATTATTCCAGAGGTTAATTAATACACATGTTGCAAGGTAATGACCATAACTAAATCATCAAGACTGCAGATTTTGGATCCAATAAAAAGTAAACAAAATAAATCAATAAAATATTAAAAACCCACTTCATCTCCCATTTATCATACCAGCTTTCATGTATTTTCTCTCTCCATATTTCATATCACATATCTATAATCAATGGTCTTGATTTATTCACTTTAATTCCACATTTGCAACACAATCAGTGTTAGTCAACTAGAGCTATAACAAGATCTTTTCCAAGCCTGAAATACTTTTGCAAAATTAATTTCAAATAAAAACAGAAGATAGAAAACTTAGTCTTTTGAAGAAAAACATAGGACCAAATGTGTAAAATTGGTTCGATTCATTAGGGGTTTACACACATCACAACTTTTCAGTAGCAAATGCAACTTACTTTGACAAATGGATTCAATTATTGGAAAGTTGTTTATTTGATGGTGAAATGAAGAAGAAGAAGTGGATGAGGTTGTTGTTGTTGGGGGTTCGAGCAGGATATCAGAAATACAACGAATGGTGGAGGAGTTTTTTGATGGAAAGATACTTTGCAGGAGTTTAAATGGCGACGAGGCTGTTGCTTCAGGGGCAGCTATCTTGGCTGCACGGTCAAGTGGAAATGATGATAATCATGATATAAAGGAAGATGTGGTGCTACTAGATGTTATAACTCGCTCGTTAGGAATTGCATTAAATACTGATGGTGAAGAAGGTCACATGTTAGTTATTATCCCGAGGTACTCGTTATTCCTCAGTAATTAATATGAAAAGAAAAAAATAAAGGGTATATTAGTCATTTTTAAGGGTAATATAGTCATTTCTCGCGTATATTGGTATAGTCGGAACGAATTTAAAAGTAAAATGGTAAAGTCACGAGATTAATTAGTAAGTGTTCAAAGTCGGCACAAATCAATAAGTACGATGGTATTTTATAACTTTTACCCTATATTTATTTATAATAAAAATAAAGTTATAACAAGAAAGAAAATGAAAAAAAGTTTTAAAAAAATATAAAGATACCAAAAGGAAGTATAAAAGTAGCAAATTTACACTATTTTATTGATTATAAACATTTTTTTATACTTTTTAAAGTATGGGACATTTTTTTCTTATTCATTATTATTGATGCTTTAATGGGCACATGTAAGACCAAATTGATAACGTGACGAATTTTTTATATTTAATGTTTTTTCTCGCCATTTAAAACAAGTATTACAGTATTATCTTTTATCATTACATTTTATATGTTTTTTTCCTGTTTTAGTATGCGTCTGTTTAGCATGAAATGCACCCGTTCCCTTGCTTTTTTTACCCATCGCATGTTTTGCCCACCGCTCGTGCTTGTAGGATCCGCCCATTTTACCACCTTTATAACCTCATGTCCTCGGACAGCATGTAGTTATTCTTACGAATTGTTTGGCATTTTTGATATTCCATCGATCACTCTTATCCGATTCTCTCTGTGTCATTAATTGTAACTGATTTGTTAACCAAATTTTGTTAGCCAAGACATTATAATCCATTGATGGGTCTTCAATGATCTCTAGTGATATCTATCAATAGATTCTGATAATATGTAATATTCATATGTTGGAGTGACATATTCGAACGTGTTTATGAAACGCGATACTAAGTAAACCATTAACAATAAATAACTTCTTAAGTTTTTTAAGTACTATAGAATATAAACTACTAAGCAATTAACTTGATACATAAAGTGAAACATGATCTTTTAAAAAGTTTGAGTCTTTTAAAAAGTATGAAAAGTATACGTGACCGTCGGATTAAATCTAGTCAAATTTTTTTAATTATTTTTGTCCAAAAAGGTACGATGATAGTTTGACTCGTTTTATTCACCTACAAACTTCAATTGGACATAACTCTTAAACGATAAATTTTTATAAAAAAATGATTTCACCATAATTCTTAAAATTTAATCCTCTTTAACTTGGTGTAAATCTTGTTAAATGTTTCGAAACTTTTTTTTACATATACGAGTTTCCTGTTGTTTTTGACATTTTCGACCGTATTTTTTTACCTTTAAAATTATCGAATAATAAAAACCATAAAACACGAAAGTTGTAGAGTTTGGTTCATTCTTTGCACAGAGCTTCGAATCATCCAAATTGAATATTATATGAATGAGATATGACACATTAAAGATGACATTTTAGTCATATTTATTGTACACAAAACGTTTGATAAAATGTCTAGCTTAGTCTTGTTCATCAGTTTATAATTGTTCATCAGCTAGTCTTGTTCATCAGTTCATTAATCTTGTTGATGAACAAACTAACTAATGATCAAGACTAACTGATGAACAAAATACATGATGTTAGCTAATAAGGCCCATTGTCCCGGCCACTTGTTTAGGCCCGTTTTGTTTCTAGGGTTTTCTGTTTGTTTTGTCTTATAAATACTCTTGTACCTCTTTTGGTTGATCAATTCATAATACAATCTTTGTTTGTTCATTAGTTTCTACATGGTATCAAGAGCTTAGGTACAAGTCATCATTTATTGTCATCCTCCGGTCGTCTACCAACTGTAGGCGAACCGGAGGGTCCCGTTTGATGTTATGGATCTAGTTTCGTTTTCGTCATTTGATTGGTTCTCGTATTTGATCGACTGGTCATATAGTTGTTGCGGATGCTTGAGAAAAAAAAGAAAAAGAAAAAAAAGGACCCGCGTGTGTTAAGTAACTTTTTTTATCGATCTAAGTAGTACAAGAAATCCATAGTATCGGTTGGATGATTGATTTAGTGGCTCCGTAAGAATTTATTATTCATGTTAGTCACGAAAGAATATTAATTTTATGATGTTGTTCATAGGTTAATAAATTTGAAAAGTTTTGATCGTTTAAAAGGTATAATAGGTCGGTGGTAATTTGTTTTATTAGTCTTCACATTTTCAAAGTGAAGGCATCATGATTCATGAATGGATTTTTGTGCGACTATCTTGACGAATAGGTTTCGTATAAAAGTTGAATTAGTATGTGTATTGGTATTATCATGGATATCGGTATTGAATTGGAAGATTGGTTCGGTTATGTTGGTTCTGTTTGCAATGAAATATTGTGGGTTAGTTTAGAATTGACTTGTGTTGGTGATGGTGATGGTATTGCCTTAACTGATCCGACTATGTCTTGAGCAGTTATGTGTATCATCTCGGCAACATGGTTTCGCCTGATTTTGCATTTGGTTCTGCTTGTTTGATTTGCTCATTTGCTTGTTTGGTTTGCTCGTTTGGTTCGTTTGGTTCGCTTGTTTGCTCGTTCGCTTGTTTGTTCGTTTGCTCATTTACTCGTTCGTTTGTCTGCTTGCGTGAATGCCAAGATCGAGACACTCTAGTAGTAGTCGTCTTTGAAGATCGAGACACATAGTCGTCTTTGAAGATCGAGACACATAGTCATCTTTGAAGATCGAGGCGTGTAGTCGGTTTTGAAGATCGAGACGCGTAGTCGTCTTTGAAGATCCATACACTCAGTAGTAGTCGTCTTTGTTCAGAAGGTCTGCATGTTCTACTCCGTTTCTGTTTCGTTATTTGTTTTTAGTTTATTTTCTGTTTAGCAAACTCTCAATGTTCACCGCTGCGACATTGTGAGTTTGAGGGGGGGTGTTAGCTAATAAGGCCCATTGGCCCGGCCACTTGTTTAGGCCCGTTTTGTTTCTAGAGTTTTCTGTTTGTTTTGTCTTATAAATACTCTTGTACTCCTTTTGGTTGATCAATTCATAATACAATCTTTGTTTGTTCATTAGTTTCTACACATGATTGGTCATAAGTGATGATCATTTAATCTTGTTTTTTAGTTAATTAGTCTTGTTGATGAACTAATGAACAACACTAATTGATAAACAAGACTACCGATTTACATGTTGTTCACTAGTTAATCTTGCTATCGGTTCATCAGTTTTATTGATAAAATAATGAACAAGACTAACGGGTGAACAAAAAAAGCATCAATCTACATGTTGGTCAAAAGTGTTCGCCAGTTCATCATTGTTGTCGATGAACTGATGAACAACGCTAACTAATGAACAAGACTAATTAATGAACAAGATATATGTTGTTCATAAGTGTTCATTAGTTAGTCTTCTTCTTTAGTTCGTCGATCTTGTTGATAAATTGATAAACAAACAAGACTAATAATCTACATGTTGGTCATTAGTTAATCTTTTTTATCAATTCAGCAGCTGATGAACATGACTCATTAATGAGCAAGAAAACATTAATATACATATTACTCAAGAGTGTTCATCAATTAATCTTATTTTTTAAAAAGTGAAGAAAAAAAAGTTGTGATTCATAAATCAAAATGCATATCAAAAAAAGAGAATTAAATTCTAAGAATTATTGTGAACCGTTTTTTTGTAAAAATTTGTCGTTTAAAAGTTATATGTGTTTTAAGTTTGAGGGTAAAGTATGAATACGGGTTAAATGACCAAAATGCTCCTTGTCAATTTGGAAAAAAAGAATTGTTGTTGCCTTGCATCTTGAGCGTTGGATTTAGTTTGTAAAGATCTGTGTAGCAGAAAGCGATAGATAGATGAGAGCAGTGATCGGTAATTGTAAGCAGTACCGGTGAACAATAGTTGTGACAGCTCACCACTCATTTGCCACCATTTTAAAAAAAACATTGAAAAATAACATTTCTAAAAAATAGCACCGCCCTAAAATGCTCACTGCTCCTATTGCCAAACGACCACTAAAGGCTCGCCTTTTTTTCCAACCAAGTACTAAAATTCAAAATGTTCACTCCCCGCTCACCACTCTTTAACAAACATACCCGTAATACATTGGAGAACATATGAAATTTATAAAGCGAGTAGAGCTTAAAAGTTCCATTCTGATTTTTATGCAATAAGATTTTAAATTGCTATGAGCCTTCATATATTGATATCGGCGTGTCCCATTGGGTTCAGTTTCATGGACCAATAGCTTGTTGAAAGTGACTCGCGATGACCATAGAGCGTTGTAATTGGTCTTGATAATGAGCAATAGTTATCGAAAACGTACTTCGGCTGTCCAAGGTACGAATCAATAAAATTGAATGATACAACCACCTTTTTATCAAAACATGTTCCCGTCTCAGATTTACCATTCATTCTCGATTCGATCAAAAACTGGAAGAAAGCAATGTAACTAATTACGAAGGTGTACTAAATATGAACACTACACTTCTTTCGCCAAAGAATAATAAAATAACATATTAGAAATTATAAAAATATTTATCAACCCATGAACTTTAACACAATATTATCCATGCCTAAGTCAGCAATGACTTTGATCTTTCTAAAATGGGCGGAAAATTATTAGACGGTAATGGACCCTTGCCCACAACCGGGCTTGGGCCATTACCGTATTAGACGGTAATGGCCCAAGCCCGGTTGTGGGCAGGGGTCCATTAGGGTTTCATGTATCTTGTCCTATAAATGCATATCAATAATACAAAATACCTGACGGGGTTTTCTATCTATTTAACATGGTATCATGAGCACAGGTTGATCTAGTCGGCCACCATGAACCGCTTCCTCATTGTCTCTCTACCACCCCGTCAAAACTCTCATCTCCATCATCTTAATGTCGGCCGCCATGAGCCGTTTCTCAAAACTTCTTCTCTTATATTATCAAAATATCTCCAAACCTACTTGTCGGCCGTCACAAGCCGCTTCTCAAAATCAAATCTATCTATCTTGATAATCAAACTCCAATCGGCCATCATAAGCCGTCACTATCTCCATCAAGTGTGGATCTCAACAAAGTAAGTCTCATAAGTCGTCACTATCTCCATAAAGTGCAGATCTCAACAAAACAAGTCTAAAGAAGCAATGGGCTATGTTTAATGATTTTTTTACTATTTATGTTTTTCTTTTTCTTTTTTAAATGTTTTATGGTTTATGTTAATCTCCAATCCGAGCTTTTGTGATTTAACCGCCCGGATTACGGGGGAGTATTAGACGGTAATGGCCCAAGCCCGGTTATGGGCAAGGGTCCATTAGGGTTTCATGTATCTTGTCCTATAAATGCATATCAATAATACATAACACCTGACGAGGTTTTCTATCTATTTAACAAAAACAAGCATTTCTAGCTCTAAGGTTCAAATAATGTAAAAAAAGAAAAGGTTACCAGACTATCTAATAATACAATACCTTAACGCAATCCAAATATCTCTTTAGGGGGGTCATAAATACTCTGATCGGGAAAAATCTCCTCAAAGTCTTGCTTCACCTTATTCCTCAGTAAGGGATGTGGCAGAAGCCCCTTCAACAGAATTCCGAATGGCAACTCATCTGGTGGATCAGGAGTAGAGGTGGCAAATCTTGCCTATTTTAATAAATATGGGCACTTTTTGCCCATTTTTATAAAAGGATGGGGCACTTTTTGCCCATTCTTTATTATAAATGGGCTAAACGAGCGCATATGTAAGAAACTTATGGGCTTAATAGGCGCACATATAAAACACTAATTAGGCTACTCGACGGATATTTTATGTTTAGTTTTTATCCCCGGCTTTTAAACAAGTATTTTTATTTTCTAATTCTTCGTTTTTATATGTTTTTTTTCTCATTTTAGCTTGCGCCCGTTTCGCCCGCTCGTTTTACCCGTGCCTGTTTAGCCCGCGCCCGTTTAGCCCGCCGCCCGTTTAACCCGCCGCCCGTGTTCGCCCGCCCGTTTTGTCACCTCTAATCAGGAGACTGTTTCATGTCTTCGTATATATTCATTGCATCACCAGGAGATCCAAACCTCAAAAACCCGCGAATTACTTCTGTGTATGTTTGAGAATCAGGATATAAGTTTTTGTTTTTCATCCTTTCACATAGCTGCATTGCCTCATCCATCTTTTTAGATTGAGATAATGCAATTATCAAGTCTTTGTATAGGTATACATCGGGTGTATACCAGTCTTGCTTTTGGATCACCCAAAACATCTGAAAATCCCATAAACTGGCTGTAAGATAACACTTGTATTTCTTACGTAACTTTCAGAACAAGATTCTACCAAATATTGTACTTTGGAAATGACAAGAAATAGAAACTATTATCACACAACCACTCTGCCCCTTCATCCGTACCGGTGCATCACACAAAAACAAAAAAATGGATGCAAAATATGCTTTATTCATGCCATCTTTTCTACTTCATTTAGTTACATGTATGTTACAAGAATGACAGTTGGGTAAAAGGTCAAATGGTGTATGTTGAAAAGGATATAACTATTAGGCTGGTAGGAGTGGGGTGAATCCCACGAGCCGCATGGCAAAGCCACGCGTGGCCCCCCATCCCCCCCTTACAACCCGCGCGCGAGTTACACTTTTAAAAAAAAAAACATGCCAAACTCACCGTGGTGAGTTATACATAAAATGGGCCCCACTTAAATCTAACCGTTATTTTCAAATTAAAAAAAAAACTTTTTCAAATACCCCTTTTTACTTATAAATACCCAACAAAAACTCTTATTTTTCAAACACACATTCAAATTCCATACACATTTCACACATTCTCCACAAATCACAAAAAATGGAAAATATCGACGAATACGAGTTATTTTTTGCCACTGAAAATCCGGTAGTCGCAACAAAATGCAAGTGGGCTTTTATTAAAAAAGCGTTGCATTTTATTAAAAGACGACGTATTGCTAATCGAGTACCCAGAAACGTCATAACTCGAGACCGAATAGGTGCTCATAATCGGTTAGTTGAGTCTTTTTTTTCGGCGAACTCAAGATACGATGCGAATGAGTTCAAAAATGTTTTTCGAATGGGTCGCCCCCTTTTCAACTGGATAGTTGGTGAAGTGACTCACCATTCTGCATACTTTCGTAATAATGTTGATTGTACCGGAAAAGAAGGTATTTCGCCATTGTTAAAGTGCACATCGGTGATTCGTCAATTGGCATACGGCGTCGTTCCTGGTTTTCTAGATGAGTATTTGCAAATGAGCGTAAGAACTTCTCGAGAATCACTTGATCATTTCTGTAGTGCTGTTATGGAAATATTTGGGGCTGAGTATTTGAGAAAACCCACGTATACTGATGTTCAGAAACTTTATGCGCATCATGAAGCAAAGCACGGGTTTCCAGGGATGATAGGAAGTCTTGATTGTACAGACTGGGAGTGGTTCGGTTGTCCAGTTGCCTTTAAAGGGCAATATGTTAGACGAGATCATGGACCGAATCCATTTATTTTACTTGAAGCTGTTGCGTCGCAGGACTTGTGGATATGGCATGCATTTTTTGGTGTTTTTGGGTCGAACAACGACATCAACGTTTTATATCAGTCCCCTTTATTTAATGATTTGAAAACCGGACGAGCACCTGAGGTGGAGTTTGAGGCTAACGGTGTACACTATCCATGTGGATACTATCTTACGGACGAAATATATCCAGAATTGGCAACACTTGTTAAAACAATTCCCGAACCATCATCCAATGACCATAAGAGGATTTTATATAAGCAGAAACAAGAATCCGCAAGAAAAGATATTGAAAGAGCTTTTGGTGTTTTGAAGAAAAAATGGGCCATATTAGCCAATCCTGCACGACCTTTACGGAAAGAAAGAATCATGAATATGATGTACACATGCATCATATTACATAATATGGTTCGAAAGTTCAAAAAAAAATCAATATCTCCTCAATGGTTCCCAGAAGAACAACTTCAACCGGACGATGTGTTTCAAACCCAAGAACACATGCTACAAGTTATGCGGCATATCAGCTCCGCGCAAGAACATCACAATCTTCGAGCAGATTTCGTCGAGCATTTGTATGCCAATGCTTAATTTATTAAGTTTTTTTTATATTTATGTTTTTTTTAAATGTTGTTTTTAAATTTCCTATGTATCGTCTTTTAATTTCGTACTGTGTTTTAATTTTTTATGTACTCGTGTTTTAATAAAATGTATGAATAAAAAATATTTAATGAAAAAATGGGGTGATGGGGAGTGAGTTTGGGTGAGTTTGGTGAGTGCCATTACCTCCTGTGGTGAGTTTGGGTGAGTTTTGGTGAGTTTGGTAAAAAGCTGACGTGGCGCTGAGGTGGAGGTGAGTGGGTTTCACCCCACTCCCACTAGTCTTAGTATGGTAAGGAATCGGGTTAGGCTTATAAGCAACATTGTTTTGTCAATCTTTTCACTGTTTACATCATTAATTAGTAATTTCACATGTTGTGTAAATTAAAAACGAAATTTGGGAAACTATCAACTGATTTAGTGGTTTAATCTCTTCAAGCCCTTTAAAATTTAAACCATTATAGCAACTTTTTTAACTAATCATTTGAGATCATGGCCGAAAGAAAGATGCATTACTACTAGGGATGGCAAAAGGACCTGAAATTGATGAGGAAAACCGAAACCCGAACCGATTGGGTTGGGTTCGGAGTCGGGTTGGCGGGTTTGGATGAGGGTTCGGGTTGGAATGTTATTTTTTCGCGGGTTTGGGTTCTAGTAATACCCGCACCGTTTACCCGTACCCGTATCGATACCCATTTACCGTTTACCCGTACCCGTTTACCCGAATCCATACCCGCTTTTATTGCTATGTTGTAGTATAAGTTTTAAATTTGTGCGAAATAGTAGACGAAGATTGTTTAACAAACTGTATGCTCATATTAGTTACATTTTGTATGCATTAAAATGTTTACGATCAAGCATATTTGTATTTTGTAATATTAAAATAAAAACCATGATTTATTCGATACATTTTTTTTTGAACGGCGAGTTAGTAGTTAGTGATTCGAGTTTACAATGACATCCAATTGGGCAGTATGCAAGCCTCGAACCTTCTCCTTAGGGGATAAACCCCACTCCTGCTTCTGTTTAATTCGGGCCCCTGAAGGTCGTTAGTGAGACTCGAACTTGAGACCTCTCCAACAATACCTCCCCAAGGTTACCCTTGGTGGCCAACTGAGCTAGCTCAGTTGGTTGATTTATTCGATACATTAAATACATAATATGATATTGAACTAGTATTATTTATTTGCAAAAAACTTAAAAAATATATTAGGGTATTTTGGTCATTTTAGAGTGTTTTTCTTTTAACTTTATACGCACAATTAAGTGCAACAAAACTTAATTGTGGATACCCGACACCCGCGGGGAAAATCCGAAAACCCGATGGGTAATACTAATCGGGTACCCGTCGGGTATTGGGACGGATACGGGTTTGGATAGTATAAACGGGTGATTGATGTATTTTAGTCACTTGTTTTAGGAAAACCAAATAACCGTGGCAAGTATTAAGTCTTACGATTTAGGAAAACCGTAAAACCGATAAATGCGAGTTTGTTCTCGGCGAAGGTGTGTGTATGGTGCCAATATAATACAATCAAGTTTGGATTAGTGTCGTTTTTAGTTTTGAGAAGAGAAAATTAAAGACGAGTTACACTACGACGTAAAACGTAAAAACGATGACGTAAAATACGTAAAACGCAATGAAATTAAAAATTAAAGCTAAAAATCAATTAAAAATCAAAACTAAGTCTAAAATAATATAAATAAGAATAAAAATTCAATAAATAAATTTTAAAACCTTTTATTAATTAAATATTCAATTTTAAATGCTAATTAAAGCCCTAAAATTAAATATAATTAACAAAAAGTCAAAATATTGTTTTATTAAACGAATATCTTACTTATATTAATTAAACACTAAAAGTATTTTTCCTAAATATTAGAAACTATTTTTCTAAATTTTAAATGCTAAAAACACTTTTTAAACTATATTAATGGTTAAAAATAATAAAATAATGCTAAAATTAATTTGACTTTTTGAAAAATCCTAAATTATATTCCTAAACAGTAGAAAAATGAAAAAAGTTGAAAACAAAACTTTTTACCCTAATAAGACAAAAACAGTTTTGAATAAAAGCCTATTTAAACTAAAATAATTAAATATAGTGAACAGTGAAATTTTTATTCTAAAAATCTTAAAATATTATACTGAAACTATAAAAAAAATTAAAACTCAAAAATATTAATTTTTGGCACTAAAAGACAAAAGACAGGATTAATAAAACTAATTAAAATCGAATTAAATCTAAAAATATCAAATGAACAATAAAATAAAATTAAACTTAATGAAAATTCATAAAATAAAATAATAAGACAGAGAAAAATAAAAATAATGAAAAAGGACAATTTTTTGCCACTAAAGACAAAAACAACCCAAATATGATAGTGGAGGTCTGGGAGTTTTGTTTTTAGTGCAGTAGTGGCTACACTAAGCCTATCAGTGGGAAAATCTTCCCACTGCTCTATATCAGAAAAACGATTTTGGGCTATATTTTGCTCGTTTGTTGGATTTGAGTGGAACCAAACGCACCCTTACACTCAGTGGAGTGTAGGGAGTCAGTTGAGAGCAAAAAATAGCAAGCTATAAGCAACCAATAACACACAAATCAACAAAAAAGCATATTGTATCACAGAAACATGCTAAGGGCAGGTCTGATGGATCTTGACTGATGCAATTGGTATTCTAATGAGTTTTAACCAGGCAAAGTTAACTCAAAACCCTACCATATCACTACTAACATGTCCTATATCCTAGATTATCATAAACTCTAACAACTAACAAGAATTGAAACCTAGAAATCACTAAAACAACTTGTATTGCACTAACTGATGAATCTAACTATTTTTAACCAAATTTGTAACATACAAACTTTGTTTTAAGCTACTAAATTACAAGTAGACTACTGATTAAACCTACCACTAATATTATAGGTGTGTTTAACTGGTTTTAACCCACCTTGTGTCACCCCAAGTCAGATTAAACCCCAAACCCAAACACCTCTTAAATTTGATGAACCAAAATTTTTTCACACTAAGATCATGCAAAATAACTTCAAACCATATAAATCAAACACAAATCTGTTACTTAACACTAAATTAATAAAAAACAAGCATTCATACTTTCAATCACATACAGCTATAGAATTTCAATATCAAATAGGAGAGTTCAAACACTAACCAGACTTGACCATTTCAGGTCAAGTGGCTTGCCACCAGCCATATCTTCATTGATTTTTGAGCTTATGGAAAGAAGGGTTAAGTTGTTTTGATGTAGAGAGAAAACTAGGTGTAGACTACCACAGTCACAACACCTAGTATATGTCTTCAACAAATGAAGTTGAGATTTCTTGTGTACCTGCACAAAACAAACAACCAAGAGAACACTACAGGTAGTATAAGCTTATCACAAGCTTGTCAGGCTTGTGGTAGCTTATGCTACATTAAATTTTCAGAAAACAACAAAGATTTTTTTTTTGAAAAACCACTCTTTTTTTTGAACGGCAGTTTGGTGCAGCGGAGTATTTTGCATGCCACCGAGGCACCAAGTGTCACAAACGCGAATTTTGAATCTATTTAATTTTCGTTAAACGGGATGGTTCGGGTTAGACTTGTGTGTCTATTGATGTTCCCGATTGGTTACGCGTATTTTTGTACGAATTTAAACTTTTATGAATGAAGTTACTATCAAATGCTACTTGAAAGACTATTATTCGGTTACGATACGTACTAGGAATTTTTATTTAATTATATCAAGGTAATCTCATCTAAGATATTCACAACACGAAACAAATATTTTTCACTCCATATATAACGACACACTTAGGAATTTTATACTTATCAGATTTATTTAAACTACTAGAACCCTTCACTACATATAAACATTTAAAAACCTCACAACACTTACACAACCACAACAAATAAACATTTGCAAATAATACTCAAAATAAAAAGGAAAACATTTATCTCCTTGTCACCTAGCCAAAAACCGGACCCCCTTGCCACAATACCAAAACCAACGTTTTCTATAATTTAACCATCACCTTTTGAAACTATTGCTAGTACTTCACCCACCATTAAATACATATGGTACCTTGGTCCCCTCTCCTTTCCTCCCAAACCGTCGGATATACAAAACCCCCCCATGGTTTTTCTTTAAACATTTATCTTACAAGGAACTTTTCTTGTACTAGTCAAAACAAGTACCACATTTCCCTTCCCCATTGCTGCCATACCGAAACCCCAAGCTGCTTTCTTTCTTCCCCATGCAAATGAAATTCCCCATGTTTAGTTCCCTTTGGCTAACCTTAGTTACATTCAAACAAGATCTCCAACTAAGGCCTAACCAAGTTTGTTTAACCCTAAACCCCTACTCTCTTGCCTATAAATAGCCACCCATTTACTCTCATAAACTCACACCCAAAACTTAAGCAAAAACTCTCAAAGAGAAAACACAAGCCTCTTGTTCTTGAGTCACGACAGCAAGATAACATAAGTAAGGGTTTCGAGTTAATTTAATAACAAGCTAGAAATTATAAGTTTGGGTTGGACGTGGGTACTTGTTCGTGCCATCTTCTTCAATTTACTTAGGACCATTGTAAGTTACTAACACTTGTTTATATCTATCTTGATTGATATATATACTTGCTGAAAACTCTTAAATCTAAAACTATATTACACGAACAATAGTCACGGGTTAGGGCTTTGATGGGTTGACCTAAACCAAATGAACCAACTCATGGACAAACAAGGTATGCGCATTATGTAGACCTAAAGTACCTTAATTTGATCTTGTAAGAACCATGTATGCGTGTAATTCGAGACCTAGGAAACAAATATGTGAATATGTATATGACTAGTGAGAAAAACTATGGTGGTTTTATGTTAAGAAACAAGTATGATTTATGATAAACTAAGCATGACAATATGTAAAGATCTTGTGTAGGCATTTCTTAAATCCAACAAAGAGAAACTTTACGAATAGAAGGACTTTCTTACGTGATGATGTGCTTATATGATGCCATGGTTAAAGTTGTGTTATATGTGTGTATGAAAATAGCAAACCAATCTCCTGCCAACTAGGTACATGTATAAGTTGTGATGATCATGTCTGATATTATGTGTTAACCAACTGTATGTGAACAACAAGAGAAACACAAATGATGAAATGTGAGTGTGTGGTGTGTGAATATGATTTTCTTGTATGATAAACAGTGGCCAAGAGAAACAGTGACATACAAGCGAACCATAGACATGTGTGTGTGATTTCATGTGTGTAAAATCCCAAGACAAGTAAACTAAATATAGCAAATAAGGAACCCAAAAATCAGTAAGCAAGAGTCTTCCTCATGAGCTTGTAAAACTTGTTACATGTATTGTGGTATGTGCGTGATTGTGTTGAAGCTAACCAGGAGAAAAGAACTAGTGTGTGCATGTAAACAACCTGCCAATGTAGTGTGTAAATGTATGTATATTTATAGGTTATATATGAGGCGTGAGAAAGAGAGACATGGGACCTAAATAATTGTCATTTTATGCTATTATATGAGTAGATAGAACACGTGCAGGTAGTAGCCCTTCTTTTCTTTTTCCCTTTTGTGTACCTTACAACGAAACAATAGACAACAACAGCCCCAAGTTGCAACTTCTGATTACATTGTTAAAAGGGTACATTGTTTGCGTGTGTATATATGAAAATAGGTTTAGGGATGCCCTACTTGTAGAATGATAACCATGTATGTATGTGCATAGACACTACTTGTGTTTTAGGATAGATTAAACATTGAACACTGATATTAGGGTTTTACTAGGTTCGGAATTCTCGGAATCCTCTCGAATTGATCTCAGTTAAAAGTGGAATGATTTGTTCTTGGTGACAAAAAGTGGATTTGGTTTCCTATTCTACTAAACAGGTAAGTAAATAAAATGGTAATGAAGTAAACTTAAAACAAGCAACAAATAATAATCTAAAAAATAACTCTTACTGAAGAAGACCCTATGCGGAATATTGCACCATTCGGAATGTTGGCATCTATGCGGAATATATGTCTTATTCGGAAAACTTGCCTCATGCGGAAAACTATGCTATTCGGAATATATTGTCTATGCGGAAAATACTGTCTATGCGGAAAATACTCTCATTCGGAAAAACATGCCTATTCGGAAAGATTACTCTACTCGGAAAAATGATGCTATTCGGAATATATTGTCTATGCGGAAAAAACTCTTTCATTCGGAATAAAAGCTCTATGTGGAAAAATCAGGGCTATGCGGAAAATTAAGGTCATTCGGAAAACTAAGGTTATGCGGAATATTGAAATATTCCGAGTAACAGAAATGAAAACACCCCTATTCGGAATATTGAAAGATTCCGAATAAGGGAAACACAAACTCTCCTATTCGGAATTTCTGGGAGATGAAGAACAGTGACAGCAGCGAGTAAACAGGGTACACGAAATTAACTCAAAATCAACTCCAATACTTAAAAAGGTTTTACCAAACTAACCAATAATCGTTAACATACCATAAGGAACAAATCCCACCAATAAAAACATTAATTCAACAACTTTTTAAGATCAAACTAGAATCAAAGAAGAAACTTAGAAACTTAGAATAAAAATGATGAAGAACAATATGAATAGAAAGATGGAATGGATTGATTAATGAAAAAGTAACAAGGTTAATGATTGAAGATTACAAGATGAAAAGAAAAAAATGGAAATCACCAAACTCCCTAATGGAGTTGGTTGATGAACGAACCTAAGGTACTGGAAAAACAAAAATGAAGCTAACTCCCTAAAATGTGAAGGGAGTGATCTATTTATACTCCTAGTGGTTGGTTGGTGAGTGGGCTTTCTCCCTTTCTTCTTGTCTTCTCGTCTTTTCAGAAAAGTTGACGTTTTCGATTCTGATTCGGGATTTGTTGTCGATTAAATCCAACTCGTCTTTTAATTTCTTCGTTAAATAGACTCGAGTTTCTTCGACTTATGAAAATCTTCCGTCTTTAGTCCTTTTCTTCGATAAATCTTCGAATAGGCCTAGTGACTTCAAATCTTTTGCACGTCTTGGACAATAGACTTTATCTTGAGTCTTTTTCCTTGATGAAACCCGTGCAATCCCATGTTTTCTTTAATATTCATCCGGTTAGCTCTGAAAACACAATAAACACAAAAACCACGCATAATTCCAAACAAATGATATTAATTACGTGTTTTGGTCTTGTTTTAGCCAGAATTAAGTGGTAAAAGGATGGGTGTTTACACACCTATCAAATCCCCTACACTTAACCATTGCCATGCCCTCATGCAATGCTTAGTGATAAAGCAATTTTACATTTTTCTCATAATTAATCAACCTTGGCCTTATTTAAATTCTACTAAACAACAATTAAAATACTAAGAGAACTTAAAACTTTAAAGTAAGCAGAAGAATGGAAATAACTTGTAAAGAAATCAAGGACTTACATTAGGGCTTTGGTGTTGCGAAGATTTATCACCCTCAAGTTTCACGTTCCCCAAACTAAGCTTAAAAACGAGATCATTGTTATTATAAGTTAGTAAATCAAACACTTACACACATGGCTTAATTAAATGCTTAAACTCCCTTATTCCTAGGTGTATCTCTTATATTTTATTTTTGTCTTAGAATGATCATGCAGATGCATTTTTGGACTTATTTCGATAGTTTATTAAGGCTGAAAGCAAAGTAGGACGATTTGATCAATAGTTAGCTAAAGGACAAAATCTCTTAAAACTGCTTCTCGGGATATCAAAAAGTTCATATCTTGGCATAACTTGGTTCACGATTTGAGACCTTTCTCGGGCCGATATTTGGCATGTACTTCATACTTCATATCTTCGAGAGACGTTCTTGAGATAATGGTCTTCTCATCATAATAGAGTTTCTTCACTTGGAGACTTTTGAGGGGTACTCCAACTTTGTTGACCACGACTTCATGATTATTTCTTCAATCTCTAATTGGGATTTTGAGATACAACGATCCGCCTCCTTTTCGGACTTGGATCTATTTATCCTCATACCTTGTTAGGGTCTTTTCGGATAGACTTCTCCATGATCTTTATGGGAGTTGATTGCTTTTCGTCGTGAGTCTTGATCCTTCATATTGACTTTAGGAATAATGCTTTTCACATCACTTTGGATCTTCAGCAATAAAATTGAATCCTCATGCCTTGTTAGGGCCTTTTCGGACTCGCCAATCTTCGCGCCCCGCTTCATAAGTTATGCCTTGGCTATGAACTCTTATCATTACCGAGCAACTTTTAAACGATCTTGGGCTAGAAGCTAAGTAACTTTTCAAATCGTAAGACCTTACTTATTGCAGATAAATATTAGCAAGTGATGGGAGAATAGGCAAATAATTACACCAAGTGAGCTTGCACAAGATTACCGACTTATAATTGACTCTATCATTTCTCGTCCTCCACAATTTAAAATCTCAAATAATGAGACTCGTGGACACTTAGCCTAATAAACCAATTAAGGTTTACATGGTTAAGGATACTAGCTAGAATAAACTTGGATAAGTCTATTCGGGTTGAGTCAAAATAAACGCAACGGGCCTAATATGTCAAAGATATCTAAACTAGCTACACCAATTTATTAATATTTTTGACTTTATTGCGGAATATATACATATGAAAGCAACGATAAAAATTTTAAAAATTACGACTAAATGGCCAAAGTTAATTAAAAATTTGAAAATTGTTGAAAAAGATGATTTTCCGGTTAATTGAAGGCATTTTCATGGAAAAGTCCACTTAAAACTTCGATAGAAGTCTCCCCTACACTTAAGATAAACATTGTCCTCAATGTTTAAGCATGTGGGAAGAGTCTCCCCTACACTTATGATATTGTGCACGTTTGGTTAACTCAAGTTAAGGAAGAGACGACTAAAGTGATCAATTTCAAATGTGAGTATGAAGAAAATTGAATCACGATAGTTGAGAGATAGAACCGGATTTCAGATAACACGGGAGCACGGTTCTTCAAAGATTTACAAGATTGCAGTAATCCCTGTAAGCACATCACCATACAAACACAAACGACCAAAATAGGTCCTCCCCTACACTTAGGGGGTTAAAGGGATAGATACTCGGGCTGCCTCCCGAGGAGCGCTTGTTTTTGATAACCAAGTCACGAGCCTGACTCGACCCAATTTTAGTTCATGGGGAACGTGGTGAGGGATGGAATCACCTCGTGAGAGGTGTCCTCACCAAAGTACAACTTCACTCGTTGGCCATTCACCTTAAAATTTGGTCCATTAGGTTGAGCGAGCTCGAGAGTACCATATGGAAAAATTTGGGCGATGGTGAATGGGCCGGACCAACGAGATTTAAGCTTGCCCGAAAAGATTTTCAACCGAGAGTTAAAAAGTAAGACTTTGTCTCCAACATGGAACTCTCGGTTTTTGATCTTGGAGTCGTGAATGAGCTTAGTTCTTTCCTTATAGATCAAAGAATTTTCATAAGCCTCATTCCGGAGTTCATTCAGCTCATTGAGTTGGATCTTGCGTAGGTCACCGGCTTTGTTTATATCAAAATTAGCCCACTTCAAGGCCCAATAAGCCTTGTGCTCCAACTCAATGGGGAGGTGGCACGCTTTCCCGTACACAAGACGATAAGGCGTACAGCCGATCGGGGTCTTGTAAGCAGTACGGAAAGCCCACAAAGCATCATCGAGTTTATCAGCCCATGCGGCACGATGCTCTCCCACGGTTCTTTCTAAAATTCGCTTCAGCCCTCGGTTGGATATTTCGGCCTGGCCATTAGTTTGTGGGTGGTAGGCTGTGGAAAGACGATGGTTTACACCGTACTTAGCCATGACTCGAGCAAATTGGTCATTGCAGAAATGAGTCCCACGATCACTAATAATGGCACGAGGCACACCGAAGCGAGCGAATAGAGCTTTCAAAAAGTTACAAACCACCCTTGCGTCATTAGTAGGCAAAGCTTTGGCTTCAACCCACTTGGAAACGTAGTCAACGGCTACAAGGATGTATTTGTTTCCTTTAGATGAAGGGAATGGCCCCATAAAGTCGATACCCCAAACATCAAAAATTTCACACTCTTGAATGAAATTCTGAGGCATCTCGTCTTTATGTGTGATTTTGCCTTGCTTTTGGCAAACATCACATCGCTTAACCATATTGTGAGCATCACGATATATGGAGGGCCAATAAAATCCCGAATCAAACACTTTCTTAGCGGTGTAGTTGGGACCAAAGTGACCACCGGTGGGTCCTTTGTGGCAAGCATCAAGGATGTCCGACGCTGCCGGTCCATCAACACATCGGCGAATTATCAGATCAGCACATTGTTTGAATAGGTAAGGGTCGTCCCAAAAGTAAGTCTTGATGTCGGTAAAGAACTTCTTCTTTTGCTGGGACGTCAACCCTTCCTTGAGAAGTCCACCCGCCAAATAGTTTGCAAAGTCCGCAAACCACGGGGTTTCATTCGGCTTCGAGTTTATAGACATTAAGGTCTCCAAGGGAAAAGAATCATTGATTTCTTTGGTCGGATGATCCCCTTGGTATGGATCCTCAAGTCTACTAAGATGGTCCGCGGCTAGGTTTTCTGCTCCTTTTTTATCGCGGATGTCGATTTTAAATTCCTGGAGCAGCAAAACCCAGCGAAGAAGTCTTGGTTTGGAATCTTGCTTTGTCAACAAGTACTTCAACGCGGAATGATCGGTGTACACAATGGTGGTGGAAAGGACAAGATAGGGGCGAAACTTTTCAAAAGCATAGACAACGGCTAAAAGCTCTTTCTCAGTTGTCGTATAATGCAATTGTGCCCCAGTCATTGTCTTGCTAGCGTAATGGATCGGTTGGAAGTGTTTGTTCACTCTTTGTCCAAGAACCGCTCCAATAGCAAAATCACTAGCATCGCACATCAACTCAAAAGGAAGCTCCCAATTAGGGGTAACTAAGACGGGTGCCTTGGTTAGCTTATCCTTAAGCGAGTTGAAGGCTTCAAGGCACTCTTTGGAAAAGATAAAAGGAGTATCTTTTTCCAAGAGGTGGGTCATCGGGCGAGCGATTTGAGAAAAATCTTTAATGAATCGACGATAGAAGCCCGCATGACCCAAGAAACTTCTCACACCCTTCACAGTGGAAGGTGGAGGCAACTTTGCTATAACATCAACTTTAGCACGGTCTACTTCAAGACCGGCTTTCGAAATCTTATGCCCAAGCACGACGCCTTCTTTCACCATAAAATGGCATTTTTCCCAATTTAGAACAAGGCGAGTGTCTTCGCACCGCTTTAGCATACGTTCTAAATTGGCAAGGCAAGATGAGAAGGAATCCCCGAAGACCGAGAAATCATCCATGAAGACTTCCATGGTTTGTTCAACCATGTCATGGAAGATAGCTAACATACACCTTTGGAAAGTCCCGGGCGCATTACATAAGCCAAAAGGCATTCGTTTGTAAGCGAAAGTGCCATAAGGACAAGTGAATGTAGTCTTCTCTTGATCTTGGGGATCGATGGGTATTTGAAAATAACCCGAGAAACCATCCAAAAAGCAGTAATATTCATTACCGGCTAATCGTTCAAGCATTTGGTCCATGAAAGGTAGAGGGAAATGATCCTTTCTCGTGGCATCATTGAGTTTGCGGTAGTCTATACAAACTCTCCACCCAGTAACGAGACGAGTGGGAATTAACTCGTTGTGTTCATTGGGAACAACGGTTATTCCGCCCTTCTTGGGCACACAATGGATTGGACTAACCCATGGTGAATCCGAAATAGGGTAAATCATACCCGCATCAAGAAGTTTGATAACCTCTGTTTTGATGACTTCATGTATTTTTGGATTCACCCTTCGTTGGCTTTGAATAGTGGGCTTATAGTCGTCCTCCATGAGAATTTTATGTGTGCAGAAGTGAGGATCAATTCCACGAATATCCGAGATGTTCCAAGCAATAGCCTTCTTGTGATCCTTCAACACAGCGACGAGGCGAGTCTTTTCTTCATCTTTCAAATCCTTTGCAATAATGACGGGCGACTTCTTGTTATCGTCAAGGAACACATACTCGAGATGAGGCGGCAACTCCTTAAGTTCCAAATCCGGAGGATTTTCGACGGGAGGCGTTTTCAAAGTCGGAGTATCGATAGCAATGACCGTGGGAGATGGAGGCGAAGGATTGTCTTCAGTGAGAAGATTGTCAAAGAAACTCATGTCTTCATCCCCCTCGGTGGGAGAATCATTAGTGGCTAAATTCGCATCTCCCATGGTATCTTCAAGATTGTTCCAGAATAAATCACTATCTCCAAATAGAGACAACGATGAATCAATAGAGGACACGGTCTCAACAGTGGGAAGAGAGGTAGGAATACTTTTGCAAGCATCATTAAAGTGTTCTTCACAAGCCTCATCAAGAACGTCAATACAATTAACGCCCTCATATGAATAAGGCTGTTTAGACAACTTACCCATGTTGAAGACTACTTTGTCGTCACCCACTCTCATGATAAGCTCTCCGGCTTCAACATCAATGAGAGTGCGACCGGTCCTAAGGAATGGACGACCAACAATCAGTGGCACACGGGGGTCCATCTCGTAGTCGACGACAACAAAATCAGCAGGGAAGGTGAATTTGTCGACTCCTACGATAACATCTTCGGCTATCCCCACTGGATAAGCAACCGTACGGTTCGCCAATTCCAAAGTCATCTTGGTGGGGACTAGCTCCGGGAGAGATAATTGCTTCCAAACACTTAGAGGCATGAGATTAATACTGGCACCTAGATCGGCTAGGGCCATGCAATTCTCTACTCCCGGGAAATTGCAAGGGATAAGAAAACGACCCGGATCACCAAGCTTGGTTGGTAATTTCCTTAAGAGCACTGCGGAGCAGTTCTCATTAAGTTGGGTGTTAGCGATGTCGAGGAGCTTTTCCTTGTCGCTCAAAAGATCTTTAAACATTTTAGCATATTTGGGCATGTGAGCGAGAGCCTCAGCGAAGGAGATATTGAAATTCAGTTGTTTAAACATTTTAAGAAAGTTAGAAACCTGAATATCATCCTTGCTCTTTTGCTTCTCTTTCCTCAACCTTGAAGGATAAGGTATATTGGAAGAAGATGAAGGCTTTAGGGGAATAGGGTCACTCACAACCACGGGTGGAGGAGGGGTAGAAAGAAGAGGTAGAGAAATTGGGGAAGGAGAAGGAGGAGGAGCAGGCGACTCGTTCTCCTTAGTCACAACCACCGGTGGGGGTATAGGAAGCTCGGGTTCCTTGGTACCTTTACCACTTCTAGTAGTGATTGCTTTCATCTCCCCTCTTGGGTTCGCAACGGTGTTACTCGGAAGAGTACCCGAAGAAGAGGGTTGACTACTTTGGAAAAAACTAGCCATCATGTTCCTCAGATCATTAGTCTGACTATCCAGCGTGTTTCGCATATCGGCTCTCAAATCATTTCCTTGCTTTACCAAATCGGCTTTCAGGTTAAGCACTTCTCTCTGAAGATTTCCCACTATCGCATCGTTAGTCCTCATATAAGTTTCCACTTCTTGGTGAAGAGCGGTGGGTTGGTTGGGAGGAGCATTGTATGCAGGTGGTTGGTAAGCAGGTTGTTGGTAGACTTGATTGTTTCTTTGAGGTGGTTGTTGCTGCTTGTGAGGTGGGATGTATGGTTGTCGAGGTTGTTGTTGTTGTTGAGGGGGGCGAATAAGGTGTTGTTGTTGGTTTGGGTTGGAAGGAGGAAAGCCAGGTGGTGAAAGATAGTTGTTGCTGCGATAGCTAAGCAAGTTACGGTCACCTTGGGGTTTTGCTTGATAAGCGGGTTGTTGATAGGTGCCATATGCCGCATTCACATTCTCAGCAGGGTAATCTTGGGTGGCGGTACAAGTTGTATAAGAATAGGGACCACCGCATATCTCACAAGGTTGGCTGACAGCGTTTACTTGTGCGTTTTTGGCGTTGTTGCTGTTGTTGTTGCTGACGGTGTGTGTGACAAGCGATTCAAGAAGCGTGGTGATTTTGTCTAATCGCTTGTCGCTGTCATTAGTGCTAGCACTAGCAACATTGGTCCTAACGCTCTTGGTTTGCACACGAGACTTGTTCTCAATGATATCCCAAGCAGCATTGGAAGTCTTAGCCAATAAATTACCCCCTGAGGCACTATTCAGTGAATCTTGATCACTCATGCTTAAACCATTGTAAAAAGTATTAATTTGATGTACTTTGGTAAAACCATGTTGTGGGCATTTTCTTAAAAGATCTTTAAAACGATCCCAAGATTCACTGAATGACTCATCGTACTTTTGTTCAAAGTTTATAATCTCATTCCGCAAAGCGGTAGTACGAGAGGGTGGAAAAAAGTAGTTAATAAACTTTGTTTCCAAATCCGTCCACGAGAGAATACTCTGTGGCGGTTCCTTAGCAAGCCAATGCCGGGCTTGTCCCTCTAAAGAAAAGGGAAAAAGTTGTAACCGTATAACCTCTTGCGAAACTCCATTGAACTTGACCGTGTTGGTGAGTTGTAGAAATCTCTTGATATGGTCATGTGGATCATCAATGGTGCGTCCCAAGAATGGCTGAGCGGAGACCATCTGGATAAAGCCTGACTTGAGCTCGAAATTGTTGGCGGCAATTGGTGGTATAACAATTGGATCCGTGTTGCCATCAACATGAGCTTGCAGCAATTCAATCATTGGCCGATTATCCGGAAGTGGCTCATTGTTGTTGTTATTCATGTTGTTGAAAGGCGGGTTGTTGTTGTTATTATTGTTGTTCGGAGGTGGTATGTTATTGTTGTTTTGTACACCAACCATGTCTAAGTTATCGAGAGGCTCGGGCTCTTGATAGGACGTGGATCGAGTGCGCATACACCTGCAAAAGAACGAACAAAGAAGAACAAAGCAAAAATATTTTTGGTTTTTATTGTTTTTTTACTTTTTAGGATTTTTGAAAATTTTATATTTTTTTTAGTGTTTTTTTTTTTTTGAAAATTTTTATGAAAAGGTAACGTTCACGGGGAACGGATCCCAAAATCCAAATTCTCACAAAAAACTTTTGATCTTAACGAGAGGAGCCGTCAGCGGCGCCATTTGATATTAGGGTTTTACTAGGTTCGGAATTCTCGGAATCCTCTCGAATTGATCTCAGTTAAAAGTGGAATGATTTGTTCTTGGTGACAAAAAGTGGATTTGGTTTCCTATTCTACTAAACAGGTAAGTAAATAAAATGGTAATGAAGTAAACTTAAAACAAGCAACAAATAATAATCTAAAAAATAACTCTTACTGAAGAAGACCCTATGCGGAATATTGCACCATTCGGAATGTTGGCATCTATGCGGAATATATGTCTTATTCGGAAAACTTGCCTCATGCGGAAAACTATGCTATTCGGAATATATTGTCTATGCGGAAAATACTGTCTATGCGGAAAATACTCTCATTCGGAAAAACATGCCTATTCGGAAAGATTACTCTACTCGGAAAAATGATGCTATTCGGAATATATTGTCTATGCGGAAAAAACTCTTTCATTCGGAATAAAAGCTCTATGTGGAAAAATCAGGGCTATGCGGAAAATTAAGGTCATTCGGAAAACTAAGGTTATGCGGAATATTGAAATATTCCGAGTAACAGAAATGAAAACACCCCTATTCGGAATATTGAAAGATTCCGAATAAGGGAAACACAAACTCTCCTATTCGGAATTTCTGGGAGATGAAGAACAGTGACAGCAGCGAGTAAACAGGGTACACGAAATTAACTCAAAATCAACTCCAATACTTAAAAAGGTTTTACCAAACTAACCAATAATCGTTAACATACCATAAGGAACAAATCCCACCAATAAAAACATTAATTCAACAACTTTTTAAGATCAAACTAGAATCAAAGAAGAAACTTAGAAACTTAGAATAAAAATGATGAAGAACAATATGAATAGAAAGATGGAATGGATTGATTAATGAAAAAGTAACAAGGTTAATGATTGAAGATTACAAGATGAAAAGAAAAAAATGGAAATCACCAAACTCCCTAATGGAGTTGGTTGATGAACGAACCTAAGGTACTGGAAAAACAAAAATGAAGCTAACTCCCTAAAATGTGAAGGGAGTGATCTATTTATACTCCTAGTGGTTGGTTGGTGAGTGGGCTTTCTCCCTTTCTTCTTGTCTTCTCGTCTTTTCAGAAAAGTTGACGTTTTCGATTCTGATTCGGGATTTGTTGTCGATTAAATCCAACTCGTCTTTTAATTTCTTCGTTAAATAGACTCGAGTTTCTTCGACTTATGAAAATCTTCCGTCTTTAGTCCTTTTCTTCGATAAATCTTCGAATAGGCCTAGTGACTTCAAATCTTTTGCACGTCTTGGACAATAGACTTTATCTTGAGTCTTTTTCCTTGATGAAACCCGTGCAATCCCATGTTTTCTTTAATATTCATCCGGTTAGCTCTGAAAACACAATAAACACAAAAACCACGCATAATTCCAAACAAATGATATTAATTACGTGTTTTGGTCTTGTTTTAGCCAGAATTAAGTGGTAAAAGGATGGGTGTTTACACACCTATCAAACACAAAGGGACCACTTCCCATTTCTTCCTTGTGCACATGCGTAGACAGTAAATCACAAACAACAAACAAAAGTAGGTGTCCTTTCTTTTCTTTTGACTTATTGTGTATGCTATGTGAATTATACATGTTATGTATGTATCAATGTATGGTGAATTGTAAAAGCAAATAGGTAGGACCCTTGGTCCTTTTAGCATATATGTGAATAGTGAACATACACACAAAAGGTTTTTGTCATTTTTTTCTAGTTATAGTAGGCATGTATGGATATATGTTGGCATGTATGTATGTATGCATGTTAGATTAGTACAATAGACATCCTAAAAAGAGCACCAAGAAATTTGTACATATAATGGGGCGTAGGGCAGTGGACTTAACCCAAAACCTTGTCAAATATCCAAATTCAAAAGTAAATACAAGTTATTTTAGTAAGTGTAAAAGGTGGCCTATCACCCTACTTTCTGCCTACTTTTAACCGACCTATCGACCTTGCCCTGATCATCTAAATATACTGTGATATAGTTGACGCGGCCTAGTTTTCAAAACAACTTTCCATTTGTGTTAAAGTTAAGTAACGAACCCGCAATAAATTCTCAAAGATGGTCGATCGACCCTTGTATATAATTGAACCTTACTTATTTTGTTTGCGAGTGAACCACTTTATAATATTATTTACCACACTTAGAGACTACATTAAAATGAGATATTTATCAAATATCGAAGACCTCGCGGTCTAGTTTTTATAACGAGAACCCGTTTATTTTTCGGACTATTATTTAACGAGATATCAAGACCCAAAGTTGACCCCGTGACTAAAATAGTTGAACATGAAAAACGTATGAAAACATTTTATAAACCAAGAGCAAGTATAAAATATCAACCAAGTGCATTGTACGTTATTATTTAATGTATTTAGCCTAAGTACGGATATTTTACTTAGGTTACGAGTAGATCGTTTGCGCGTCGTTTTGCGTGCCTTCATATTTCATGCTATCTTTATTGATCATATTTGCTACTTCATCAAGGTGAGTTTCATAGCCCCACTTTTAATTGTTTTAACTATATTAGGGTGAGAACATTTCTTGTTTTAAACGGATGAACATAAGTGCTAAAACTTGATACGTTTGCCTACATGATGTCTAAGTAGCGATATCCCTAGATGCTTTAGCCCACTATCGTGAACCGTTAATTACTTTGTGTAAGCGCGAATGTTATGGATAGATCTATTGGGATTGACCTCCCTATCTAATGTTGGTTGTGTGACCAAATTAGATACACTTACATTTGAGTCGTTACGAATGCTTTGGGATAGGCATTTGCTCGGGCTCTCATTATATCTTGTTGGTTAGTTAACGCTTCGGTGTCATGAGCTTAGACGTAGGTTATTGAAACGTACACTTTTGATTATAATCTTGTATTTGTTATAAGATTATATGTTGGTTGACTTGAAAATCTTATGGTTCATCACACTATTTAAACTTAAACCTATGAACTCACCAACCTTTGTGTTGACGCTTTAGCAATGTTTTTCTCAGGTATCAAGACGAAGGAGTGACATGGTTATGCTTGGGAGACTTTTAAATAAAATGGTCGTGACTAGTGTTTGGATATTGGGAACAATATTGAAGTCTTTTGAAACAATGTTTTGTTATGATCCTTTGTAATTCGCTTCTGAACAAATTTTATGATTTTAATTAAATTTAAACGACCTTAAAATTGTCGTTCTTTGTATCTATATCTTGTGATAGTCATGACCGTCGCACCCCATTGTGTTTCCTTACTCTGATAAATTGGGGGTGTGACAGATTGGTATCAGAGCTGTAGTTATAGAGAACTAGGTTATTTTACAAAATGATTTTTATAAACATGAGTAAAAAATTTAATTTAGAGGAAAATAATTCTAGACTATAGCTAACTCAATAATCTCCAAGAACCACTTCACTCCGCGTCTTCGATAAAAGTAAGTTGTAACTTGAGTTATTCCACGTGATTTGCTATGTTAGTTTAAACTTGATTGCTACGTGTTATTAGTATTAAGTATCTCCTTATTTGTTTGAATGATCCTTATGTAAAATGTACTTATAGGAATGTGTACTAAGACTATTTTTATTATATTTTGAAGTAAAAATACCTAGTATCCTTGTTTGGAATGTTGTGCTACTAAAATGGTTTGTGCCATGTAATCAAACTAAGATGGTTTGTGCCATGTTTAAATCGAACTAAGATGGTTTGTGCCATGTTTATATGGAGTAAAACATACACATACTTATGCTATTACGTATCTTGTTAAAAACAGTCCACTGGACTACTATGAACTATTTAAACACTTGTGTGTTTCTATGTTACCCTATATCGATATACGCCAAATTAAAATATACGTCAAAACAGTACTTGGGCGCGATGAGATTTAGTAATGGTTGATGATAAGTCGTGAGTAAACCTAAAGCCAAGACAAAGCATCAAAAACGTTAAGAGGTATAACGATACTTAGCAATGTCTCAAGGCTGTTCTTGTTTGATTGGGTTGCGAGACTAAGTTAAGTGCCAGTCGTTATAAAATTTAGGATTTTTGATGAGTTTTCTTGTGGATGGGTAAAACTCATGAGTTTACATCTTGCGTGATTGGTTTGATAGTTAGGGTATAACATATTTGATGAGTTTTGTGTAGGTTTAATCAGTGTTAAATTGTGTGAGTAATATCTAAAGATGAGTAAATTCACCAAAGATGTTAAGAAGTTTAACGACTAATACTTGACTAGACCTCAAGGCTGTTCTTGTTTGATTGGGTTGCGAGGCTTAGTCAAGTGCCAGTTGTAACGCAGCTTAAGATTTTTAGTGAATTTCCTCGGGGTGGATAAGACTTACATGATCTGACAAGGTGATTACCTCATTGACGTTTGACTAGTGCGGTGCATTAGTACCATTAGTTTGCTTGGTGTACGGACACTAAAATAACGAAAGTCGTTGTCCCTATTTTTATACAACATACGAAGATAAACACTCTATGCAAAGTATTACTCCTGTAATACTCCACAAAGTACTATATCATATGGAACAAACATAAATTAGTATTACAAAAATATGAAAACTATCCGGAAATATGACGACGAGTAAGTCGAATGCACGTCAAGGAGAAAATTATGCTAGAGAAAATGCACAAAGATGGATTTAAAGGTTCTAGTCCACTGGTTTGCAACTGAGTTGCTAAGAAGCTATTATAGATTTACAAAGTATTATATAACAGATAATATTAAAGAAAGAACTCAGTTATATGAGGACTATACCACGCAAAGCTTGAGAACTCAATATTTGAATTGTGGTCATTTCTTAGAAATCCTAATAACGTATATCAAACACAAAAAGGTATACATAATGATTACGAGCAAACGTAAGCTAAAAACAAATTAAACAATTCTTGTGAGGGAATTGAGTAATTGACTGGATTAAACAAATGGAAAAATTTTGGTATGAAAATAAATTGACCGAAGTGTCTGAGATGTAACAAAGCATGATCAAAGCTCTGGAAAATTCTGTAATAGAATTAAGTGACTGATGTGGAAGATTTAATAATTTATTTTTATGAAGATCAAGTGACTCGACATCCGTCGATGTCACCACCAACAAAATTTGGTTATGTAATCGTACTTTATAAATTTTGTTTAAGTGTTTTCAATTATTTTTAAAGGTTATATTTATATCTTGTGAAGCTTTTACTTAAGAAATTATTTTTATCCTACAATATTTTTATATATGTCGGAGAAAAATTAATCAATTTTTTTTTTCAAAAAGGAGTTTTATAAAATATATTTGGAAAACATTATTAAAAAAAAAAAATTACTTTGAAGGGAATATCACCGAGAACTTTATTAGTAAGAATGTTAGAAATTTTGATAAAACGTTTGGTAAAATCAGTAAAGGTATTACTGATATAAACACCACTAATAATGATGAAAGATTTTGGTATAAATTACCATGTAACGTTTTGGAAAAAAATCTAGTTTTACGAACAACTTGATGTGGAGGACGCAAACTATTGATAAACTTGACAAGAACTAGTACAAATACGTATGGAAATTATTTTGTTGATTGTTAAAAGTGAGAATGGTAACAAATAAAATGAACCATGGACACATTTGTTGATTGTGAAACTGAATAATGGTAATGAGCGAAATGAATTATGAACCACCAATATATATAAATTACAACCTCAAAGAGTCAAATTATGATGAAAAGGAGGATGCAACCGTTGGACCCGAGACGTACGTAGCCTGATCAACTACGTATGATCGTGGTCGAACGCGAGCATGCTCATAGTAGTCATCATAGAAATGAGATTTATTAGTGATACTAGGAAACTTTTAAATTCACTTTACTTGTTAAAGAAAACTTACTTTGTAGTATGAACTTCGAACAATTGTATGCCACTATTTAAGTAAAACACCAAGTACGCAATACAAATAAAAATCTATTAGGACTATCTTCTTTGTCGTTATGATATAAAAGAACGTGTATGACGCGAAAATTACTAAGAGCACCAATTGTTTTGACGACAATAAAACTCGAATAGATTAAGAGTAGGAAAAATCTAAACCAAATTTTAAATAATAATGAGAAGAACGAAACACCAGTTGAGTAAAACTCTATTTAACGGATTGAAGACCCCATTGAAATTATAGATCGTGAAATGAAACGACTTGGAAAAAAAATTAAAAAAAAAATTTATATATCGATCGTGAGAGTGCATTAGAATGCATAAGAGGAACCGAGTTAACTTGGGAACGTGAAGACCAATTGAAGCTTAAATACCACCCATCTTTTTAAATAAGATAAGTTTCATCGAAGTATGAGCTTCGGGGTCGAAGCTCAAATTTAAGGGATGTCGGATGTCACAAACGCGAATTTTGAATCTATTTAATTTTTGTTAAACGGGATGGTTCGGGTTAGACTTGTGTGTCTATTGATGTTCCCGATTGGTTACGCGTATTTTTGTACGAATTTAAACTTTTATGAATGAAGTTACTATCAAATGCTACTTGAAAGACTATTATTCGGTTACGATACGTACTAGGAATTTTTATTTAATTATATCAAGGTAATCTCATCTAAGATATTCACAACACGAAACAAATATTTTTCACTCCATATATAACGACACACTTAGGAATTTTATACTTATCAGATTTATTTAAACTACTAGAACCCTACACTACATATAAACATTTAAAAACCTCACAACACTTACACAACCACAACAAATAAACATTTGCAAATAATACTCAAAATAAAAAGGAAAACATTTATCTCCTTGTCACCTAGCCAAAAACCGGACCCCCTTGCCACAATACCAAAACCAACGTTTTCTATAATTTAACCATCACCTTTTGAAACTATTGCTAGTACTTCACCCACCATTAAATACATATGGTACCTTGGTCCCCTCTCGTTTCCTCCCAAACCGTCGGATATACAAAACCCCCCCATGGTTTTTCTTTAAACATTTATCTTACAAGGAACTTTTCTTATACTAGTCAAAACAAGTACCATATTTCCCTTCCCCATTGCTGCCATACCGAAACCCCAAGCTGCTTTCTTTCTTCCCCATACAAATGAAAGTCCCCATGTTTAGTTCCCTTTGGCTAACCTTAGTTACATTCAAACAAGATCTCCAACTAAGGCCTAACCAAGTTTGTTTAACCCTAAACCCCTACTCTCTTGCCTATAAATAGCCACCCATTTACTCTCATAAACTCACACCCAAAACTTAAGCAAAAACTCTCAAAGAGAAAACACAAGCCTCTTGTTCTTGAGTCACGGCAGCAAGATAACATAAGTAAGGGTTTCGAGTTGATTTAATAACAAGCTAGAAATTATAAGTTTGGGTTGGACGTGGGTACTTGTTCGTGCCATCTTCTTCAATTTACTTAGGACCATTGTAAGTTACTAACACTTGTTTATATCTATCTTGGTTGATATATATACTTGCTGAAAACTCTTAAATCTAAAACTATATTACACGAACAATAGTCACGGGTTAGGGCTTTGATGGGTTGACCTAAACCAAATGAACCAACTCATGGACAAACAAGGTATGCGCGTTATGTAGACCTAAAGTACCTTAATTTGATCTTGTAAGAACCATGTATGCGTGTAATTCGAGACCTAGGAAACAAATATGTGAATATGTATATGACTAGTGAGAAAAACTATGGTGGTTTTATGTTAAGAAACAAGTATGATTTATGATAAACTAAGCATGACAATATGTAAAGATCTTGTGTAGGCATTTCTTAAATCCAACAAAGAGAAACTTTACGAATAGAAGGACTTTCTTACGTGATGATGTGCTTATATGATGCCATGGTTAAAGTTGTGTTATATGTGTGTATGAAAATAGCAAACCAATCTCCTGCCAACTAGGTGCATGTATAAGTTGTGATGATCATGTCTGATATTATGTGTTAACCAACTGTATGTGAACAACAAGAGAAACTCAAATGATGAAATGTGAGTGTGTGGTGTGTGAATATGATTTTCTTGTATGATAAACAGTGGCCAAGAGAAACAGTGACATACAAGCGAACCATAGACATGTGTGCGTGATTTCATGCGTGTAAAATCCCAAGACAAGTAAACTAAATATAGCAAATAAGGAACCCAAAAATCAGTAAGCAAGAGTCTTCCTCATGAGCTTGTAAAACTTGTTACATGTATTATGGTATGTGCGTGATTGTGTTGAAGCTAACCAGGAGAAAAGAACTAGTGTGTGCATGTAAACAACCTGCCAATGTAGTGTGTAAATGTATGTATATTTATAGGTTATATATGAGGCGTGAGAAAGAGAGACATGGGACCTAAATAATTGTCATTTTATGCTATTATATGAGTAGATAGAACACGTGCAGGTAGTAGCCCTTCTTTTCTTTTTCCCTTTTGTGTACCTTACAACGAAACAATAGACAACAACAGCCCCAAGTTGCAACTTCTGATTACATTGTTAAAAGGGTACATTGTTTGCGTGTGTATATATGAAAATAGGTTTATGGATGCCCTACTTGTAGAATGATAACCATGTATGTATGTGCATAGACACTACTTGTGTTTTAGGATAGATTAAACATTGAACACAAAGGGACCACTTCCCATTTCTTCCTTGTGCACATGCGTAGACAGTAAATCACAAACAACAAACAAAAGTAGGTGTCCTTTCTTTTCTTTTGACTTATTGTGTATGCTATGTGAATTATACATGTTATGTATGTATCAATGTATGGTGAATTGTAAAAGCAAATAGGTAGGACCCTTGGTCCTTTTAGCATATATGTGAATAGTGAACATACACACAAAAGGTTTTTGTCATTTTTTTCTAGTTATAGTAGGCATGTATGGATATATGTTGGCATGTATGTATGTATGCATGTTAGATTAGTACAATAGACATCCTAAAAAGAGCACCAAGAAATTTCTACATATAATGGGGCGTAGGGCAGTGGACTTAACCCAAAACCTTGTCAAATATCTAAATTCAAAAGTAAATACAAGTTATTTTAGTAAGTGTAAAAGGTGGCCTATCACCCTACTTTCTGCCTACTTTTAACCGACCTATCGACCTTGCCCTGATCATCTAAATATACTGTGATATAGTTGACGCGGCCTAGTTTTCAAAACAACTTTCCATTTGTGTTAAAGTTAAGTAACGAACCCGCAATAAATTCTCAAAGATGGTCGATCGACCCTTGTATATAATTCAACCTTACTTATTTATTTTGTTTGCGAGTGAACCACTTTATAATATTATTTACCACACTTAGAGACTACATTAAAATGAGATATTTATCAAATATCGAAGACCTCGCGGTCTAGTTTTTATAACGAGAACCCGTTTATTTTTCGGACTATTATTTAACGAGATATCAAGACCCAAAGTTGACCCCGTGACTAAAATAGTTGAACATGAAAAACGTATGAAAACATTTTATAAACCAAGAGCAAGTATAAAATATCAACCAAGTGCATTGTACGTTATTATTTAATGTATTTAGCCTAAGTACGGATATTTTACTTAGGTTACGAGTAGATCGTGTTGATCCCAAAGTCAGATCTTAAACCTTAATAGCTTGTTTAAGGGTTGTGGTAGAGAGAAAGAATTCAATCTAACACTAGAGAAACTTTGCAAAGCAAAGTAACTAAACAAGATGCGGAATGTAATGTTTAGCACAAGAACAAATGAGATTCAAACGTTGAACTTTAATATATCAAAGATATACGAATACCCAAAGTGGTATTAGGGTTTACAAAACCTTAAAGTAATAATAATGAAAAACGAAATGAGAAAGACACACTTTGCATGCTAACCTAGTGAGTCCTTTTATAGATGCAAGGACCCACGTACAAGATCACTACTAACAAACTATAGAAAGTATTAAGGAATAATAACTGAAACGCGTAAAGATCTATTCCATGTTTATCTTGACGGCAGGGCCTTTGACTCCAGCAGGGGAACGGATCCCCCTGCCTTTGTTATTTAGCAGGGGGAACTTACTCTAGCAGGGGTATGAATAATCAACTAGCAGGGGAAACAAATAAGCATAGATTTATTCCCAACAATCCTCCCCTAAACTTGTGCTTTCCCCTAAAGACAAGTTTCTGAATAAATGCTAGTTGATGAGGATGCTTACAAACTCTCTGGCCAAATCTGACTATGAACCATCCTTACCAGATCATAAGCAACAGGCTTTTTGGCATCAACAATTAACTTAGCCTGTGCTAACTTCTTCAAGGTTTCCTGAGAGAAAGGATAATACCTATGATTGAGTAAATAAACACTCACACCTTCCATTACTACCTCATAAACCCCAGAATTTGTAAATAGCTTCCAATACACCAAATCTCCTTTATTCACTGCATCAAATAGTGGATCAAATAATTCATGTTCATACATTCTATGCATGCACTCCCAGATTACCCAATCCTTCTCAACACCATCCATGGTAGGAGGTTTTGCAGCAAACGTTTTCTTCAATATTTTCCACAGATCTTCTAAGTCTTCACTATCCAAAATTTGAAACATGACATCTAGACTTAGAAATGTCTGTGCTGTATTGTCAGCCCTTGTAAGCTTCCACCAAGTTCTCCCTTTGTGTTCATAAACAGCATACTCTATAATAGCAAACTTCTTTCCAAGTTCACTAGGTGAGATTTCATCATTTTCCTGCAAAATCAGCTGTTTATCAATTTCATCATTTGATGGCCCTTGAGACTCTTTAGTTATTATGCCCACTTGCTCCATTCTCTTGAGTCTCTTTGCTGCTCTTTGTGCATTAAGTACTGACTTCTCAAGCACTTCTGGAAAACTTTCACCTGCTTGGTGTGATTCCCCTGCTGGGGATGATGCACCTGCTTGTGTAGTCTCTCCAGCTTTCCTTTTCTTTGTTGCTCTAGCTTTCTGTAGTACTTCACCTTGTCTCCTAAGATACTCAGCTTCCTCAGGAGTGTTGATAGTCATCCAATCCTCCACATCATACAACTTTAGAACTGGTCTGACTGCTCTCTTTATGGCTTCAAAACTCATATATCTGAAGTCACCATCCTTCCACTTTCTATGCCTTTTAAGCAAAACTTTGTAGTGATCAAGTTGCCCTTTCTATGATGTTCTATACTTCTCACTCTGAATTTGCATTTCCCTTCTTTCCAGATATTCAGTTTGATATTTGTAAACAAGGCAAGTCAACTCATACCTGTCTTCCAAAGGAGCATTTTTCAACTCCTTCTCCCATTGATCAAGAAATTCTTCAACATGAGGTACCCTGTCATCTAGTTCCCTATGCATAATCTCAACCTGTTTTAGCATATCTTTGGGCCTCATCTTCTCCATCCTTTGATCCTGCATATCCATTTCCTCTTGTTGTAGCCTGAGAGCTACTTGTGCATCATGAGCTTCTTGGATCTTCTGCTGTTCAGGAGTCAGATGCTTGTATTTTCTCTTGGGCTGTTGCACCATGATTCCTTTTTCTTTGTCTTTTGGATCCACTGCTGGTGCTGGTTTTGCTTTAGTTGCAGGTTCTTTGATTGTTATCCCCTTCTGAGCTGGTTGCTTTCTGTTCTTCCTAACAAATGTTTGAGTTATGTTCTTAGCAGGGGATAAACTTACAGCAGTGGGATCAGCAATGGCAGGGGAAACTTTTGAAGCAGGGGCTTCTTCTTGATTGCCCATAGTGAGCAATGTTTGAGCAATATCTTTGGTTGCACTCCCCTTGTCACTTCCTTTATCAGCACTTTCTCTCTCCATTCCTTCCTTAGCACTTTTTATCTTTCCATGCTCCCTACCAGGATATGAATAATACTCAGTAGATCCTTCTTTGGTTGGAATTTCCTCCCCTTTGGAAGCATCCTCATCTGTGAAAAGAATCAGTATGGGCTTTCTCCTCCCCTCAAGAGTAGCAAGTCTGGTTTCCAAATGAGAGATAACCAGACCTTGCTTTTTGACATCTTGTACAAGTTGTGCATTCTGCCTTTTCAGGCTCATGCACATTTTCGTCAATTCCAAGTTTGTCAAAGGTTTCATACTGCTCTCAATCCTAGAAGGGAATTTCTCCCCTTGTTGGATATCATGGAGTGGGGGAGAGGACTTATTAATGGTGTCACTATCCTGCTCACCCCTTGAGGATGAGACAGTAGTGGCAGCCAAACCCCCAGGTTGCTCCAAACTCTTGGAGACTCTCCTCTCTGCTGCTTGTGAAGATTCACCAGGCAAGGGAGACCTGGCAAACCTGGATTTTGAACGCCTTTCTTGGTGTGGATCAGCAGGTGGTAGGTTCTTAGCAGGGGATTCAGCAGGTGGATTTATGGCTGTTTGATGTTTGGCTTCTTCCCGTGTGATTTGGTCTAGCATGATTGAAGTGAATGGAATATTTCTGCCAGAGAACAAAGGTGATGGTGCAAGTAATGTGGTGAAAAGTTTGGTTGTGTGTTTGGTTGCTGAAAAATTGTTTCTGTGTGTAATGGGACCATGATCACTCATATTCAGCAAAACTTCTATAAACCTTGGATACATACAAAACTTTGAGGTGCTTGAAACATTTTTAACCATGCCTTTAAAAATCATTTGAGAAAAACAATACTTCCTTCCTGTTGCAAAGCAGATCAGGGCAGAAGCTATCTCACTACCAACTTCATTAAAAGCAGTGGTTTTGGGTGACAAACATTGCATAATAGTATGAATCAAAAGTTTCCAATGAGGGGCAAACTGGCCTTTAGCAAACTTTAATTTTTGATTTTCAGAAAGTTTATACCCCAATTTTTCAAGACCTTCAAAAATTTCAGCCTCAGAAAAGTTGGTTATTCCATCCTCATCATCAAGGAGAAGATTCTCCCTAATGGAGGCAAGTGAGATTACCTTGGAATGACCATCAACTGTGCTTTGAATTATGACCTCTCCATTCACTGTTTTGGTCATGGCTTTAGACCAGAACTGTTGAATGTGTGAGGTATAAATGCGAGGATTGATGAGAAGGGCCACTTTGAAGTACGAGGACTTTAGAAAGGCCACTGCCTCAGCAAACTCGGCTGGTTCATCATGAAGCAAAGCAATTTGGTTATGATTAGGAGCAATTTTAAGAGTCATGATGAATTTGAAAAATAGTTTAGAGGTTTATAGATATGGGAGGTAAGTGGGATTAGGTCGAGAGAGATTTGTGGACCTGCTGGTAAAGGGAATTAAGTTTATATAGACAAATTGAAGGGCTGTGATTGGACCAAAATTTTCAAATTGCAAAAATATCAGGAATAAATCTTGATAAAAAATTAATATATTTGAAAAAGAAGGAAAAGATTACCAATCAGCGAAGAAAGCGCCCTAAAAATCTTTTAAAAAGAATAAAATATTCCCTAACCAAAATTTAAGCCAGCAGGCCCAACGGTTATGAACAGGGTAACGGTATTGTCGGTCAATGGTCAAACATGGAAATGTTGTGAAGGCAGGGGAATAAAAGATAAAAGCAGGGGAAACTTTCCTAGGGGTATTAAACTAGTCATGGAAGGACTAATGCTAACTAGCTCTGCTCTAATGCACACACTTGTATACACAAGATAGATACATAGAATCTCAAGAGTCCTCTATTCAGCAATGGTCCCAATACAAAAAGTTAATACATAAGTCCCCCTACACCAGGTAATCCCAAGAAATCATGCATACCCCAGTCACCATCCCAACCTTGTCCTTTACCTATGGTCAGTTAGTCTTGGCAATGTGTGCCACACATCTGTATTTTGAACAGCAAGCTGCTTGAATAAAGACATGTAAACACACACTACAGTGCCTCAAGGTTTCAGAGTTCAGACAAGCTGTGCAGCAAGTCATCATTACCTTGAACCCCCACTCACCAATGGATATGATCTAGAATCATATATGAGTATCCTAAGAATACCCTGAATCCTAAAGGTTTGACCTAACCTCCCCTGAAACATAGAGTATATACCTGATCCACCAAGGAGAATAGTATGCACCATATGAACCTCTGCATTGTTAGTCTAAAACCACATAAAACCACTTTTGTAAAAAGAACACACCCAGCTTAAGAGAAAAATTCTCTTGGCAGGGGAATGAACCCCAGGCAGGGGAATCAGTGTTAAAAAGCAGTGGAATGAAAGAAATGGTAAAATTGACTAACAATTATACAACAACAGCAGTGAAGTAACCCTGATTACACATGACAAAAATAGACATCAGATTTTAAGGAGTAACCATTCCAATACCTGCAACCAGATACTGAAACCTCCCCACCTCAAAAGCTTTTGTTAAAAGATCAGAAACATTAAGTTCTGTATCAATTTTCTCAGGAACAATCAGTCCTTTTTCAAAACAATCTCTGATAAAGTGATGTCTAATTTCAATGTGTTTGGTTTTGCTATGAAAAACAGGGTTCTTTATGATGCAAATAGTGCTGTTGTTGTCAATAAAAATCTTGGTTTTAAGAAAGTTGTACCCATAATCAAGCAATTGATTTTGCACCCAAAGAACTTGACCACAGCATGCAGCAGCTGCTACATACTCAGCTTCAGTTGTGGATGTTGCCATGATAGTCTGCTTCTTACATTGCCAAGATATAAGCCTGCTCCCCAAAAATTGGCATCCCCCTGTTGTAGACTTCCTATCATTGTCATGCAGGGGTACAAAATTAGACAAGTAAGCTTTGTGTCCAGTCATACTTCTTGAGCATCCACTATCCCAATATGCTCTATCATCCCTTGTCCTCTTTGTCACCTGCAAATGGAAAAACAAATTAGTTTTTCTTGGGGACCCAAGCCATTACAGACTTGGATCAATTGTGATCTTCTTCCCATACTTCTTGTGGAACCTGTTGGCTCTCATGCTTAGCAAAGCCATATTCCACTTGATATCCAATTCTTCTAGTGCTTGCTTACTGATTTGATTCAGATCTTCATGTAACACTGTAGATCCTTGTGGACCTTGAGATGCTATGAAGGCACATGCAGTATCAAGGCTGAATGTAGCTGGTCTTTCTTCATCATAGGAAGGTCCAGACCTGGTAGCAGGGGAATAAGTAGCAGGGGCTACTTCTATTCCACTGTTCTTGGAGATTCCACTGCTTTGTGATATGAATGCCATGTTAGCAGGGGAATCAGCGATTCCACTTGAGTTGGTGGGAATTGTCCCTTTAGACTTCATTTCATTGACAATAGGTTCAAAAACTTTTAAGTTATTGTATATATCATCAATGTTCTTGTTGTCCAAGTCATCCTTATTTTGCCAGATTGCCTTATAGACAAACCATTCTTTCTGGAGGCTGTTAAGAAACCTGGTATTAACCTGCTCTCTTGATACCTCAATATCAAAGAATTCCAAGTGGGCCACCATGTCTTGAAGCCTATTGTAAATAGCTCCAATTGATTCATCGCCTATTGCTTTGAAAGAAGCAAAATCATCCAGCATTTGATTCTTCTTCTTCTTCTTTGTGGCTTCATTTCCTCCAAAGGTTGTTCCTATGGCTTCCCATAGTTCCTTAGCTGTTTTGTATTTCCTGAATCTGAGTTGATGTCTATCAGGTAGGGCCAACAGCAATGAGCTGTGAGCCCTGACATCATGCCTTCTAGCCAGAATTTCCTTATCACATAGAGCAGCAGATTTCTTCTTGTCCTTACCTTTGGAACTTTCACCTTCATCCTTGCCTTCTTCAACTGCCACCATTTTGTTGAATTGATCACCAAACTCTATGATCTCCCAGAGAACATAGTGTTCCATTTTCAGGTATTGTTGGATTCTGAATTCCCATAATTCAAAGTTTTCAGGATCCAACATGGGTAACTTGAGGTTATTGTGGTTGTTGCTGTTTGTGGATGAATCTGAAGACATGTTTGCTATGAGGGTTTTGTTCTTGATTTAGACAAAGTTTCTCAACAAGCTCTGATACCACTTGTTGATCCCAAAGTCAGATCTTAAACCTTAATAGCTTGTTTAAGGGTTGTGGTAGAGAGAAAGAATTCAATCTAACACTAGAGAAACTTTGCAAAGCAAAGTAACTAAACAAGATGCGGAATGTAATGTTTAGCACAAGAACAAATGAGATTCAAACGTTGAACTTTAATATATCAAAGATATACGAATACCCAAAGTGGTATTAGGGTTTACAAAACCTTAAAGTAATAATAATGAAAAACGAAATGAGAAAGACACACTTTGCATGCTAACCTAGTGAGTCCTTTTATAGATGCAAGGACCCACGTACAAGATCACTACTAACAAACTATGGAAAGTATTAAGGAATAATAACTGAAACGCGTAAAGATCTATTCCATGTTTATCTTGACGGCAGGGCCTTTGACTCCAGCAGGGGAACGGATCCCCCTGCCTTTGTTATTTAGCAGGGGGAACTTACTCTAGCAGGGGTATGAATAATCAACTAGCAGGGGAAACAAATAAGCATAGATTTATTCCCAACAGATCGTTTGCGCGTCGTTTTGCGTGCCTTCATATTTCATGCTATCTCTATTGATCATATTTGCTACTTCATCAAGGTGAGTTTCATAGCCCCACTTTTAATTGTTTTAACTATTTTGGGGTGAGAACATTGCTTGTTTTAAACGGATGAACATAAGTGCTAAAACTTGATACGTTTGCCTACATGATGTCTAAGTAGCGATATCCCTAGATGCTTTAGTCCACTATCGTGAACCGTTAATTACTTTGTGTAAGCGCGAATGTTATGGATAGATCTATTGGGATTGACCTCCCTATCTAATGTTGGTTGTGTGACCAAATTAGATACACTTACATTTGAGTCGTTACGAATGCTTTGGGATAGGCATTTGCTCGGGCTCTCATTATATCTTGTTGGTTAGTTAACGCCTCGGTGTCATGAGCTTAGACGTAGGTTATTGAAACGTACACTTTTGATTATAATCTTGTATTTGTTATAAGATTATATGTTGGTTGACTTGAAAATCTTATGGTTCATCACACTATTTAAACTTAAACCTATGAACTCACCAACCTTTGTGTTGACGCTTTAGCAATGTTTTTCTCAGGTATCAAGACGGAGGAGTGACGTGGTTATGCTTGGGAGACTTTTAAATAAAATGGTCGTGACTAGTGTTTGGATATTTGGAACAATATTGAAGTCTTTTGAAACAATGTTTTGTTATGATCCTTTGTAATTCGCTCCTGAACAAATTTTATGATTTTAATTAAATTTAAACGACCTTAAAATTGTCGTTCTTTGTATCTATATCTTGTGATAGTCATGACCGTCGCACCCCATTGTGTTTCCTTACTCTGATAAATTGGGGATGTGACACCAAGTCTCTCAACCCGAGTTCGAATCATCTCACGAAGAGAATATCAACGCCATGCTAGCTGATAGGTGTGAAAACACCCATCCTTTTACCACTTATTTCTTGCTAAAACGAGACCAAAACGCGTATTTAATATCATTTGTTTGGAATTATGCGTGGTTTGTGTGTTTGTTGTGTTTTCAGAGCCAATCGGATAAATATTGAAGAAAATATGGGATTGCACGGGTTTTATCGAAGAAAAAGACGAAAAGAAGAAGTCAATAGTCCAAGAGATGCAAAAGATTTGAAGTCAATGGGCCTATTTGAAGATTTATCGAAGAAAAGGACCAAAGATGGAAGATTTATATATGTCGAAGAACTCAAGTCTATTAAACGAAGAAATTAAAAGACGAGTTGAATTTATTCATCGACAAATCCTGAAACGAAGTCGAATACGTCAACTTTATTGAAGAGACGAGAAGACAAAAAGAAAGAAGAAAGCCCACTCACCAACCCACTTCAACACACCTATAAATAGGCCTCCTCCTCACAATTTGAGGAGATAGTCAGTTTTTCATTTTTCTGTTTTTCTTTCTTTTTGTTTCGTAGGAAAACCAACACCATTAAGGTGTTTGGTGATTTTCATTTTTCCTTTTTAATCCAAGATCTTGTAAGTTTTAATCTTTCCTTTTGTTTGTTAAACCTTAATCTTTCAATACAAGTCTCCTTTTAATCTTGTTCTTCCTTTTCTTATTGATTCTAAAGTTCTAAGTTTTTATTTTGCTGATTTTGATCTTTAAAAAAAAGTGGGTTTTGTGTTTTCTTTGATTTGATTTAAAGTTTATCACTAGTAGATGATTAGTGATTAGTTTGGTTGAATCGTTAGATTTAACTTGGTTGATTTTGGTTAAAATTCGTTCTTCCTATATTCCCCTGTTTTTCGTCTTTCATTTTCCCAGATTATTCTGAACCAAAGCATTTATTCCGAGTAAGCTAAATATTCCGCATGAGCTTGTTATTCCGAGTCAGTTGTTTATTCCGCATGAGTGATTTTTCCGAACGAACCAAGTATTCCGAATGAAGCTTTTGTTTAATTATTCCGCATAAAGCTTTTTATTCCGAACGAGTGTTTTCAGCTAATTATTCCGAATGAACGAAACATTCCAAACCAAGGTTTTCAAATAATTATTCCGAACGAGCTGTATATTCCGGACCAAGGTATATTCCGAACGAAGCTATATTCCGGATCAACAAATATTCCGAACGAAGGTATTCCGGATGAAGGAAGTTTATTCCGAACGAGTGTTTTCATCTTTTTATTCCGCATGAGCACGATATTCTGAATGAATGAACTTATTCCGCATGAAGGTCTAGTATTCCGAATCAAGCTTTCAAGTTAAGTTATTCCGAACGAAGGTTTTATTTTTCTATTTATTCCGAACGAATCATATTCCGCATGAGACTTATTTATTCCGAATCAAATCTTTTTCCGAATGAGTTGAATTTAGTTTTTCTTATTTTCTAATTAAGTTAAGTTTTTAAATTACGTTGCATTTATTGTTAAGTTTTAATTTCCGCTTTAATTTCTTTTAAATTGTTTTAATTTGTTCATTGTTTTTAGCTCATTTTATCCTTTTGTGCATTTATCTTTTAAGTAGAATAAATAACCAACCCTTTTTACTTTCCACCAAGAACAATTGAGTCGCACTTTTAATCGGTAATCAATTCGAAAAGATCAGTTTAACGAATTTTCATACGAGCTTAAAAACCTTGTATTAAATGGCGCCGCTGCCGGCACTTTTCGTTAAGATTAAAGGTTTTAAGTGAGAGACGCGTTGGATTTTGGGATCCGTTCATCTTTGAACATTATTTTCCTTGCTTTAAAATCTTTCAAAAATCCATAAAAATTTAAAAAATTTCAAAAACACAAAAAAATAGAAAAACATATAAAAACCAAAAATATTTCTTGTCTATTTTGCTTTTCCTTTTGTAGGTGTGCATGCGTACTCGTGCTCGTAAGCAGAAAGCAGCTCAAGCCGAAGTCAACTCCACCTATTGTCACCATGGACAATCAACCAATGATCGAGCTTTTGCAATCACACGTAGAAGGCAACACTGATGCTATTGTCATACCCGAGATTTGGGCCAACAACTTCGAGCTTAAATCCGGGTTCATTCAAATGGTCTCTGCTCAACCCTTCTTGGGGCATTCAATTGATGATCCTCATGACCATATTAAAAGGTTTCTTCAACTCACTAATACGGTTAAGTATAATGGGGTTTCACAAGAGGTAATTCGCTTGCAACTTTTTCCTTTCTCCTTAGAGGGACAAGCCCGACATTGGCTTGATAAGGAACCGCCACAAAGTATTCTTACGTGGACGGATTTAGAGACCAAATTCATCAACTACTTTTTCCCACCCTCACGTACTATCGCTTTGCGGAATGAAATCATTACTTTTGAACAAAAGTACGGTGAGACATTTAGTGAATCTTGGGACCGTTTTAAGGAACTTTTACGAAAGTGTCCACAACATGGTTTAACAAAAGTACATCAAATTAATACTTTTTACAATGGTTTAAGCATGAATGACCAAGATTCACTAAATAGTGCCTCGGGGGGTAACATTTTGGTTAAGTCTGCTAATGCCGCTTGGGATATTATTGAGAACAAGTCTAGAGTGCAAACCAAGAGTGTTCGGACCAATGTGGCTAGTGCTAGCACTAATGAGAGCGACAAGAGAATTGATAAGCTCACTTCGCTTGTTGAATCACTTGCTCTCCGAGCCGCCAACAATACCAAAGCTATCAATGCCCAAGTTAATGCTATGACTCAATCATGTGAAATATGCGGGGGATCCCACTCATACACTGATTGTCCTTCGTCTCAAGATAATCCGGAAAATATGTATGCCACCAACAGTAACTTTGCTACAGGAAGCTATCAAACACGTCCTAAAGGTGACTGCAATTTGCTCAGCTATCGCTCTAACAACTTTCTTTCACCACCCAGTTTTCCCCTACAAAACCCAACCAACCTCAATCGCAACAATCAAAACCAACCACGTGCTCCAACTCCATATCAAAACCCAAGAAACCCATATCCACCTCAAAGAAACAACCAAGTTTACCAACAACCTGCTTATCAACCACCTGCCTACCATGCTCCTCCCAACCAACCCACTGCATTACACCAAGAGGTTGAAACTTACATGAGGACTAATGATGCGATAGTGTAAAATCTTCAGCGGGAAATGGCCAACATGAAAGCAGATATGGTGAAACAAGGAAACGATCTTCGAGCTGATATGCAAAACACTTTGGCAAGTCAAACGAATGACTTAAGGAACATGATGGCTAGTTTCTTCCCAAGTAATCAAGCCTCTGGATCGGGTTCTCTTCCGAGTAACACCGTTGCTAATCCAAGAGGGGAGATGAAAGCAATCACCACTCGCAGTGGAAAAGGTTTAAAGGAACCCGAGCTTCCTACACCTACACCGGTGATTGTGACAAAGGAAAACGAGTCTCCTTCTCCAATTCCTTCTACTTCCACCCCTCCACCACCCAAGGATGTGAGTGAGAATTCCATTCAAAAGCCTTCATCTCAACCCAATATACCTTATCCTTCGAGGTTGAGGAAAGAGAAATTGAAGAACAAGGATGATATTTAGGTTTCTAACTTTCTCAAAATGTTTAAACAACTGAATTTCAATATCTCCTTTGCTGAAGCTCTCGCCCACATGCCGAAATATGCTAAAATGTTTAAAGATCTTCTCAGTGATAATGAGAAACTTCTCGATATTGCTCAGACCCAACTTAATGAGAATTGCTCCGCAGTGCTCTTAAGGAAATTACCAACCAAACTTGGTGATCCGGGTCGTTTCTTGATTCCTTGAGACTTTCGTGGGGTAGAGAATTGTATGGCCCTAGCCGATCTAGGTGCTAGTATAAACTTAATGCCTTTAAGCGTTTGGAAACAATTGTCTCTACCCGAGCTAGTCCCCACACGAATGACTTTGGAATTAGCTAACCGTACGGTTTCTTATCTAGTGGGGATAGCCGAAGACGTCTTCGTTGGTGTCGACAAATTCACATTTCTGGCGGATTTTGTTGTCGTTGACTACGAGATGGACCCCCGTGTTCCATTAATCGTTGGACGTCAATTCCTGAGGACCGGTCGCACTCTCATTTATGTAGCCGCTGGCGAATTAATCATGAGAGTTGGTGACGATAAAATCGTCTTCAACATGGGAAAACTTTCTAAGCAACCTTCTGAAAACGAGAGTGTTAATTTCATTGACGTTCTTGATGAGGCTTGTGAAGAACATTTCAAAGACGCTTGTAAAAGTGGTTCTTCTTCTCTACCCATTGTTGAGACCGTTGCCTCTATTGCTCCATCACTAACTCCATTTGGAGAAAGTGATTTCATCTTGAAAGAATTTGAAGCAACTTTGGGAGATGTGGACTTAAAATATGACGATTCTCCCTCCAATTGGGATGAAGACATTCGTACCATTGAGAAACTTCTCCATGAGGACCATATTTCTCCACCATCTCCTAAGGATATCTATATCGATGAACCGAATTTGACTACGCCTTCCATCGAAAATCCTCCGGTTTAGAGCTTAAGGACCTACCGTCTCATCTCGAGTACGTTTTCCTTGACGACAACAAGAAGTCACCCGTCATCATCGCAAAGGACTTGAAAGAGGAAGAAAAATCCCGACTTATCGCCGTGTTGAAGAATCATAAGAAAGCGATTGCTTGGAAGATCTCCGATATTCGTGGAATTGATCCTCACTTTTGCACACATAAAATTCTCATGGAGGACGACTTTAAACCCACTATTAAAAGCCAAAGAAGGGCGAATCCTAAGATCTATGAAGTTATCAAAAAAGAGGTTATTAAACTTCTTGATGCGGGAATGATCTACCCTATCTCGGATTCACCATGGGTTAGTCCCGTCCATTGTGTGCCTAATAAAGGCGGAATCATCGTTGTGCCCAATGAAAACAATGAGTTGATTCCTACTCGTCTCGTTACAGGGTGGAGAGTTTGTATAGACTATAGCAAACTCAATTATGCTACGAGAAAGGATCATTTTCCCCTTCCTTTCATGGACCAAATGCTTGAACGTCTAGCGGGTAATGACTATTACTGCTTCTTAGACGGTTTCTCCGGGTATTTTCAAATTCCCATCGATCCCAACGACCAAGAGAAAACCACATTCACTTGTCCTTACGGAACATTTGCTTATGGAATGCCTTTCGGCTTATGCAATGCTCCTGGGACATTTCAAAGGTGTATGATGGCTATCTTCCATGACATGGTTGAAGAAACTATGGAAGTCTTCATGGATGATTTCTCGGTTTATGGTGATTCTTTCTCTCATTGCCTTGCCAATTTGGAACACATGATTAAGCGGTGCGAAGACACTCGCCTTGTTCTAAATTGTGAAAAATGCCATTTCATGGTAAAAGAAGGCATTGTGCTTGGACATAAAATCTCAAAATCCGGTCTTGAAGTGGACCGTGCTAAAGTGGATGTCATAGCCAAATTACCTCCACCTTCGATCGTGAAGGGTGTGAGAAGTTTCCTTGGTCACGCGGGCTTCTATCGTCGATTCATTCAAGATTTTTCTAAAATCGCTCGCCCGATGACCCACCTCTTGGAAAAAGATACTCCTTTCATCTTTTCCAAAGAGTGTCTTGAATCCTTCAATCTTCTTAAGGATAAGCTAACTAAGGCACCGGTCTTGGTTACCCCTAATTGGGAGCTACCTTTTGAGTTGAGGTGTGATGCTAGCGACTTTGCTATTGGAGCGGTTTTGGGCCAAAGAGTGAATAAACACTTCCAACCAATCCATTACGCTAGCAAGACAATGACGGGGGCTCAATTGCATTATACCACTACCGAAAAAGAGCTTTTAGCAGTAGTGTATGCTTTTGAAAAATTCTGCCCCTATCTTGTCCTTTCTACCACCATCGTGTATACCGATCATTCCGCGTTGAAGTACTTGTTGACTAAGCAAGATTCTAAGCCAAGACTACTTCGTTGGGTTTTGCTCCTTCAAGAATTCAACATTGAAATTCGTGACAAGAAGGGAGCCGAAAACCTAGCCGCGGATCATCTAAGTAGACTTGAGGATCCTTATCAAGGGGATCATCCGAATCAAGAGATAAATGACTCTTTTCCCCTTGAGGCCTTAATGTCTATAAATTCCAATCTTGATGACACCCCGTGGTTTGCAGACATTGCAAACTACTTAGCGGGTGGAATTCTCAAGGAAGGGTTAACGTCCCAAGAAAAGAAAAAGTTCTTTAAAGATATTGAATATTATTTCTGGGACGACCCTTACCTTTTCAAACAATGTGCGGATCTTGTCATTCGTCGATGTGTTGATGGGCCGGCAGCGGTACAAATCCTTGACGCTTGCCATAAAGGACCCACCGGTGGTCACTTTGGTCCCAATTATACCCCACGAAGAAAGTATTCGAATCTGATTTTATTGGCCCACCATTTATCGTGACGCTCACGACATGGTTAAACATTGTGATGCTTGCCAAAGACAAGGCAAGATCACACATAAAGATGATATGCCTCAAAATTTCATACAAGAATGTGAAATCTTTGATGTATGGGGTATCGACTTTATAGGGCCATTTCCATCATCTAAAGGGAACAAGTACATCCTCGTAGCCGTTGACTACGTTTCTAAATGGGTTGAAGCCAAGGCTCTCCCTACAAATGATGCGAGGGTGGTTGTGAACTTTTTGAAGCAGCTCTTTGCTCGATTCGGCGTTCCCTCGTGCTATAATCAGTAACCGCGGGACTCATTTTTGCAATGATCAATTTGCTAGAGTCATGGCTAAGTACGGTGTCAATCACCGTCTTTCCACCGCTTATCATCCCCAAACTAATGGGCAAGCCGAGATATCTAACCGCGGATTGAAGTGAATTCTGGAGCATACTGTGGGAGTTAGATGATGCTTTGTGGGCTTTCCGTACCGCCTATAAGACGCCGATCGGTTGTACACCTTATCATCTTGTGTACGGGAAAGCATGCCACCTCCCTATCGAGCTGGAACATAAGGCATACTAGGCCTTGAAGTGGGCCAACTTCGACATCAACAAAGCCGGCGATCTTCGGAAGATTCAACTCAACGAGCTCAACGAACTAAGGAATGAAGCTTATGAGAACTCGTTGATCTACAAGGAGAAGACCAAGATCATCCATGATGCAAGGATTAAGAACCGAGAGTTCCACGTTGGTGATCAAGTTTTACTCTTTAACTCTCGGTTGAAGATCTTCTCGGGCAAGTTGAAGAGCCGCTGGTTTGGTCCATTCACCATCGCCAAAGTCTTTCCCTACGGCACCATTGAGCTTTCACAGCCAAATGGGCCCAATTTTAAGGTGAATGGCCAACGTGTAAAGTTGTACTTTGGTGAGGACATCTCTCATGAGATGATTCCATCCCTCACCACGTTTCCCTTGAATTAAGTTCTGGGTCGAGTCAGGCTCGTGACTCGATTAACAAAAACAAACGCTTCTCGGGAGGCAACCCGTGTATCTATCCCTTTCCATTTTACCTCCTAAGTATAGGGGGACCTATATAGGTTGCTTGTGTTTGTATGGTGATGTGATTACAGGGATAAGTGCACTTTTGGAATCTTTGAAGAACCGTGCTCCCGTGTTATCCCTAATCTAGTTCTATCTCTCAACTATCGTGATTCAGTTTTCTTCATACTCACATTTGAAATTGATCACCTTAGTTGTCTCTTCCTTAGCTTGATTTAACCAACGTGCACAATGTCATAAGTATAGGGGAGAGTTTTCCCACATGCTTTAACATTGAGGACAATGTTTATATCAAGTGTAGGGGGGACTTCTATCGAAGTAAGTGGTCTTTTCCATAAATTTGTCCTCATTTTAACCGGAAAATTTGATTTTTCGACATTTTTCAAAATTTTTAATCTATTTTGGCCTATTTGTATAGTTGTATTTTCCTTTGTTATGGTTATTTTCTTTCCTTACTAAAATAAAGTTCAATAAAGTGGTTTTAAATTTTTCAAAGTCGTGAATATTTTGACTCAACCCGAGTTTACTTATCTAAAGTTTACTCTAGCTAGTATCCTTAACGTGTTTAATTCAAGTTTTGCTAGGCTTTTATATAGGGAACTTTAAAACACGAAAGTCTTAACTCTCACGGGTTAAGAACAAGAACTTTTCGCAAGTTCCTATAATTGATCCTAGAGAGTCGTTTATCAAGGGAACTTTAAAATGCGATTTCTAAACTTGAAAAAGTCTAAGAATTTGCAAGATCCTATAGATGACTCAAAAACCCAAAACCTTGATTTAATTGGCTAAGCATCCACGAGCCTCATTCCTTGAGATTTTAAATTGTGGAGAACGAGAGATGATAGAGTCAATTATAAGTTTGGTATTCTTTCGTGAATTTATGTAAGTTGATTATAAGCCTATTCTCCCATCGCTTGTTAATGAATATATCTGCAGTAAATAAGGTTGTACGATTTGAAAAGTTACTTAGCTTCTAGCACAAGATCGTTTAAAAGTTGCTCGGTATTAATTAGAGTTCATAGCCAAGGCATAACTTATTGAAGCGGGATGCAAAGATTGGCGAGTCCGAAGAGGCCCTAACAAGGCATGAGGGCTACATTTTGTTGCTAAAGATCCAAAAGTGATGTGAAGAATCATTTATCGAAAATCAATATGAAGGATCGAGACACACGACGAAAAGCAAGTACTCCCCAAAAGATCATGGAGAAGTCTATCCGAAAAGACCCTAGCAAGGTATGAGGATTGATAGGTGTGTAAACACCCATCTTTTTTACCACTTAATTACAATAATAACCGAGCCAAAACATGTATTTTATGTCTTTTATGTCGGAATTATGCGTGGTTTGTGTTTTTGTTGTGATTTAGGACGAAAAGGTGAAAAGTGGAGAAAACACGGGCATTTACGGGCTTTTATTGAAGAAAAAGATGAAAGATGAAGTCGAGAAGTCAAGAGTGCAAAAAGAACGGAAGTCCAAAACCAATTCTGAAGATTTATCGAAGGAAAAGTCAAAAGACGGAAGTTTACCAAAAGCCAAAGAACTCGAGTCTTATTTATTGAAGAATTAAAAGACGAGTTTAAAGAAATCCCGAGCCAAAAGTCCTTAAAGTCCAAGATTAACAAAAGATTAAGAAGGAAGGACTTAATGGTGCAATTAAGAAGAAAGGAAGGAGAGGAGGAAGCTTCCCCTAACCATCTCCCTAATCACCTATAAATACCCCTCATTTTCATTTCATTAGTTTTGGTTGGCTAGAGTGACACTAGTTCTTCCACCTTTATTTTTATGCACATTTAATTACCTTGCACCTAATTACTTGCACCTTTAATTACCTTGTCTTGCACTTTAATTTTCAAGTAAGTTACTTTCATCTTTATTGCACCTTTACTTTACTTGTTTGATCTCTCATTCTACCTTTCTTTCTTGTTTGATCTTTATGTTTACATGCTTATTATCTTGCTTATTTGATTAAAGGTTGTGTTTTTATGCTTGTGATTGTTTTAGATCATTGATTTTTATAGCTTATTGTGTTTATCTTTAAGTTTATAAAGTTTTTATAAAAGTTATTTTTATATATAAGTTGTTTTTCGTAAAGCTTATTCATTTCGTGTTTTAAAAGTCTTTAAATTTCAGTTAAGTAGCTTATTTTTATACGGTTTGCCTTAGGATTTTCGTCTTGTCCTTATTAGACTTATAGCTTATTTTTCTAGCTTATTTTGTGCCTATTCTTCCGTATTCTGAGCTAGCGATCGGAAAAGGGGTTTCATATTCCGACCAGCGTTCCTTGCTTGGTCGGAAAAGGGTTATAACATTCCGATTGGGTGGCTTGATATTCCGATCAGAGACATTTGAGGTATTCCGATCAAGGTAAGGTGACATATTCCGATTGGTACCCCACTGTTCATTCCGATCAGCATTCCAGTCTTCATTCCGATCAGGATAGTAAGTATTCCGATCAAGCTGAGTTTGGTATTCTGATCAAGGTAAGGTGACAGCTTTCCGATTGGATTTTCCGATCCACATTCCGACGGGATCAACATTCCGACCAGGTAGGTTTGCTACATTCCGATCTAAGGTTGCGATCCACATTCCGACCAAAGGTAAGTGAACATTCTGATCAAGGGTAAGTGTGGTATTCCAATTGGAAAGGTGACAATTATTCCGATCAGACCCATTCCTTATTCCGATCAGGGGGTGAGTACATTCCGACGGTGAGCCCGATCGGAATATATTCCGATCTGGGGTATTTTTCATGTTTTGTCTTGTTTAACTTTTACATTCTCGTTTTAATTCTTGTCTAATTTAAATTTCCGTCACGCTTTAACCTTTAGTCATTTAATTAGTTTACCTTTCAAAAGTCTTAAATATCGCACCCCTTACATTTTAATTAGTTTAGTTTTACTTTTAAGTCATTTTACTTTACGTCATTTACTTCTATGTTTTGCACCTTTTAATATACTACAACGACACCACTTTTGTCACCGAAGAACGACTGAGTCGCATAGTTAAACCAGATCAATTCGATTAGACACACTAGAACGATAATTTTTATACGGACCAAAAGCCTTGTATCAAATGGCGTCGCTGCCGGCTCTTTTCGTAAAGATTAACGGTTTTCTATGAGAGACGCGTTGCTTTTTGGGATCCGTTCACTTGTGAGCGTTATTTTCTTGCATAAAAATATCAAAAAACCATAAAAATTAAAAATTGATAAAAATCAAATTAAAAACTTCAAAAATCCAAAAAGATTTCATCTTTATTGTGTATATATATTGTGTTTGTGCTTGGTTTCTTTTTCTTTTGCATTTTCAGGTGTATGCGTACTAGATCTTCTAATTATCAAGAGCCCGAGACTCGAGAAGATTTAAGTATGTCAGGTGTTAACAACAACAATAATCCACCGCACCTCAACAATAACAACAATGTTCTTCCACAGCCCGATCTTCGGACCATGGAGGAGCTTTGTCAACCTACCATGTTTGGACGAGGAGGACCGATTGCGCCGATGCAAATCAACGCTCCTGAGTTATCGTTGAAGCACCACATGATTCAGCAAGTGCAAACTAATCCATTCGCCGGAATGCCTGATGATGATGCCAACAAACACCTCGACAAGTTCATTACAATCACCCAAAGCATGAAGTTGCCTGGTGCCACAATGGATGTTCTTCGCCTACAACTCTTCCCACATACTTTATCACATCACGCCGAGAAATGGTTTGATCGTCTCCCGAAGAATTCTATTCACACTTGGGATGACATGACTCAACGCTTTTTGTCGCGCTACTTTCCACCATCCATGGTCACAAGCCTTCGCAATCAAATCAGCGGTTTCATGCAAGATCCCGATGAATCTCTTTTTGATGCTTGGGAAAGATATAATGTCTTGATTGATCGTTTTCCAAACCACAACATGCTCCCTGTGACCTTAATTGATACTTTCTACAACGGTTTGACTTTTCGAGATCGTGATACGATTAATGCAGCCGCCGGTGGCACATTTATGAAAAGGAGACCCGAGGAGTGTAGAGAGCTAATTGAGAACATGACTACTCACCACAAAAATTGGGATTCCTCCACTTCTTCACGGAACAATCCGAGAGTCAATGTCTCTTCTACCTCAGCAAACCCTGATATGACCGAACTCACCCGCATGATGATTGAAATGAACAAAAGTATCACGCTTCTCGCTTCAAACCAACAACAACAACAAGTTAAAGCGGTTGCTAATCCTTGTGAAACATGCGGCGGTCCTCACTCATACACCGATTGTCCTTCGACTCAAGGAAATCCGGAAAATGTGTATGCAGCTTATGGTAATTATTCACCGGAAAATTACCAAGCTCGACCTCAAGGGGATAGAAATTTGCTGAGTTACCGATCCAACAATTACCTTTCACCCGGTTTTTCTCCTCAAAACCAAAACCCCGCCAAAAACTACAATAGAAGCAACCAAATCCCACCAAGAGCTTCTTATCCTTATCAACCACCCACCCAACAAGCCTGATGAGACTGCTTTTATACATAGTCTCATCATCCAAATAGGGCTTAAAATGCATTAAATATCATCAAAATACCAAAATATATGCTTGTGTTTGTTGCTTGTGTATTTTAGGTACGAATATTGAGAAAATGACAAAAGATCACAAGAATCAGTCAAAAACGAACACGGGAAACGAAGCCGCACGATGAACCAAGCCCTAATGAAGAATTTTCCAAAGAAAACCCTTGAAGATTTGAAGAATTATGAAGATTGGTCCTCCAAGTTTGAAGAATTGACACTTTATACCCTTGTATCTTCATAATTACAAGTTTGGTCCCTAAAGTTTGTCAAAATTACAAAAAGAACCCTTAACTTTGAAGAAGTGGCAAATTTAGTCCCTCAACAAAACTAAATTGTCAATAATGGTCCTCCAAGAAGTCAACAAACAAGTCAACACCTTGAAGAATGAAGACATGTCATTGAAAGCCCTTGAAGATTGCCAAAATTGCACTTTTAGTCCTTAAAACAAGTTTAAAAACTTGTTGTGCCAAAACTGCCAATTTCCCAAAGTTGTTATGTGTAAAAGTGGCGTTGATAGCCATTTAATACAACATGAACAAAATTAGAAAAGTGAGGGGTCAAACCTGCCAGACAACCAAACCCTCACTCTCCACTCATAGCACGCCACCTCACCCCACTTATTTCTCCCAGCCAATCACACACTCCCATTCCCCCACGTCAGAATCCACCCACCCATTTATTTATTAAACTAATCCAGGTTTAAATTTTGGTGGCAAACACGTTTTTTAAATACTTAAACCCCCAAACTGGATTAAAACCTGCTAATCACCCACTTAAACCCTAGCTAATTCCAGGATGAATTAAACACAAATCAAAGGGGTTTTTGCCCAAACCTTCCAGTTTGCTGATTAACCATCACTTAAACCTAAACCCACCCTTAAACCCCCATCACCATCACCCCACATGCTTGTGCCACCCTCCCCTGCCCTAATATTCACTCCTAAACAAAAAGATGACAGCAGGATCAACAACTCACAACATTTTCGTGCTTCCAAAGGGAAAATGGACGTCCAAGATCATCTTTTCCTCACTGGCATCGCACATACATCCAAGATCATCACATGGGTTCTTGACTAAAATTCAAAAATGGCATCTTTTTGGAATCTCCAAGGGCAAAGTTGGGAGTTCAAGTCATTAGGGTTTTAGCTTCTTATCAGTTCTAGAATCATTTGTAAGCCTCTATATAAAGGCCTTATAGGATATAGTAGAAAGTTGTTCTTGTTTTCCTGTTTTCACAACCTTGTAAATCTTTTTATTCTGAATGAGAAACTAAGTTAAGAGTTGGTGATGAAAACAAGTTCCATCTTACATTTCAGATGATTTAAGTTATAACTGTTTGAGTTTGGCTTTAATTTTCAGCAAAGGTTATCAAGTTTTCAAGTTTCTGTTTTCTTTTCAAGTTTTTCTCAAATCTTAAATTTCCATAAAAACCTGATAAAATGGTGATTAAGTGTGTTGGTGTGATGGTGTTTGAGCTTGTGTATGTCCAAGACACCATGGCTTGTTCTGGTGTAGTGGGTACCCAAGCTTAAATAAGCCAATTGTTTGGTCATATTTTTTTTAGCTTATCTCAGTCTTACCTATAAGCTAAAGCTCACTTCTAGCTTATTCCATAAGCTAGGGGTCTGCCTTGAGCTCTTTACACAGTCCTCTTTGATTTCTCTCTTAGCAGGTTCCAAACAAGAGCCAATTTTTATCCATTTTTCAAGCAAATCCTCATAGGCACATCAGCAAAGTTCTGCTCAGGCCCCAGCCTGATTGGAGGTGGCTTTTCAGTCACTGTTGGGCCTGGATGTAGGCCCAACAAGGTAGCATCCTTGATTCATAGTTTAGCTTTCAAAAATTTTAAGTTGTGTGATTTATATGAAACTTGGTGAAATTGTATGACATTTTCTCAAGTGTTAGTTTAAGTGTTTGGTTTTGCTCAAATTAGGGTTGTATGCATGCTAGAAGTAATTTGATTCAGTTTGGTTAAGTTTTGAGTTAATTTGCTTTGTTAAAATTTGTATTTCAGATTTAAAGGGGTGTTTGGATTAGGGTAATAGTAGGGTTTAATGCTTTGAATTTAGCCTAAAACCTGTTTAGACACTTCTCTTAGGTTGTTATTAGGTGTTAAGTGTGATTGGTTTTCAGTTTGAACAAGTTTGAACACTTTTGCTTGCTAAAAATTGAAAACATTGCCTTAAAACAGTCATGCCATTTTTCTGCTTGATTTTGGAGTTATTTTGCATCAATCTTGATAAGCTGCTAGTTTATAAGTCATAGAAGGTTTGTGAATCATTTGTATGCTGTTTTGTGAGCTTGTGTGCAAGATATTAGCCATTGAAATCCATTTGAGTGCCAAGTGTATCAGCAAAATACACTCAGACACCTATATGCATGATCAGTAACTTTTAATGCTTATTTGAGTGATTTTTGGCTGAGTGATTTGCTTGTTTTTTGTGCTATATTGACTCCCTACACTCCAACTGAGTGTAGGGGTGCCATTTGTCCAATCAAACAACACCAAAAAGCCAAATCAAGCCCTCTTGATTTAATCTTCACAAGTGAATATAACACTTGTGTGTTCATCAGAAACTCAATACAAACCTGAGCACGTTTTTGGATTTTGAAGGCTTAATCTTGTTTATTCTTTGATCATAAGTGTGTTTTTAATTAGGTTATAGTACTGGTTTGTGTTTTTAAAGTTTAAAAAGAAAAAAAATAAAAACCAAAAAGGACGTGGCCAGGACTCGAACCTGCGCCACTCCTCTCACACACAAACGACATAACCATCTCTGCCCTAGGGTCTTTGACTACTAGGTTTCTTTTCAAAATCTATTTAAGGGTTGTTTGTTTTGTAGCTTATTTGATCAGCAGCTTATTAATAAGCTTATTCTAGCTTATTTCCTTAAGGTTCTTACAAGTTAGCATTTTTCTTTTGTTTGTATTAGGTTTTAGGACTTTTCTGTTTAAAAATTTTATTTTTCCCTTTATTAATTAATTTTCTAGGATTATTTTAAGTTTTAATTTTAAAAAGTCATTAAAAAATAGAAAAAGGTTATTTAAAAATCTGAAAAAATAGTTTTTAGGTTTTTAATCATATCTTTGAGGTTTTCAGCTATTTAAGTTTTCAATTTAGCTTATTTTTGATTTTTTAGGATTTTAGGGTTTTTAGCTAACTTTAAAATTCAATATAAAATTATTAAATAGGTTTCAAAAAATTTTGATTGCATTTTTGTCTTAGTTATAATATTCTAGATTTTTGGTAATTTTTTAGAATTTTTTTATGAACTTTGAATTTTTTTGAATATTTTAATATTATTTTATTATTAAAAATTGAATTTTGATTTTTTTTAGTTTTTTCATTTTTCCTAGGTTAAGGACACTTAATTAGGAGTTTTGTCACTTTCCAAATATTTTTAGGACTTTTCAATTATTTTCTAGAATCAATTTAAGATTTAATTGATTTTAATAGTTTTTAAGTGTTTAAAAATAGTTTTATTTGGTTTTAAAATTTAAAAAAAAATACTTTTTAGCTTAATTAGGATATTTTTGAGGTTTACAAACTATAAGATCTTGTTTAGGGCTTTTTAATAATTAATAGTGATTTTTAGGGCTTTAATTAGCATTAAAAAGTCATTATCTAATTAATTAAAAGGTTTTAACAAGTTTGGATTTTTTTTAAACTCTTAGAATTTTATTAGGGATTTTTGTTAATTTTTAGAAATTTTTAGGTTATAATTTTAATTTTGTAGTTTTTTACGGTTTTGCGTGATCGCCTTTTTTGTCTTAGTTTAATTCGTCTTCGTAAACGTCTTTCTCTTCTAATCCCATTTCTTTCTTTCTTTTTCAATCATATAATCACAAATCAATATCAATTCAATACACAACGCACTAGCCTCCTTGAGAACGAACTCACTTTTAGGGTCTTACACACACGGTTTTCCTAAATCGTCGTGCTCACTTGCCCTATTTATTGCTCTTTGCCTAAAGAGTGGTAAAAACTCCAACATCATTTTGGCGCCGCTGTCGGGGAGGCGTGTTGTGTTTTGTTTGAACAATTGTTGTTTTTTATATAGCCATAATTAGTATTTGTATTAGTAGCACTCTACTAATACGTATTATCGTTTTTCAATTTTTGTGTGAATATTATTAATATATTGTATACGTAGAACAATAAATTTACAAGTACCCCAAATACGTGAGAAATCACAACCTTGACTTGGGAGGTCATTACCCAATCATTGTATTCGAATCTCAAACCAAAGAAAAAGGCAAAAATAGATAAATACTCTCGTGAAGCTCGATTTTGAAAAATACAAACTATAAGGTGGGTATAAGGCGGTTGTATTTCACGACCTAAAGGAAAAAGGCTCTTAAGTGCTTCACGCCGCCTCGTTTCCTCCGCTTGCTTGTGCGTATTTTGAGATTGAGAGCTAATCGAGGGTTTTGCCGCCCAAAGTATTACTAAGTATCATATATATTTTCTTGGTTTCTATTGATTAAACCCTCTTGAACGATTTGGTGTTCCACCATCGTTCTAAAGTCATCGAAGGCATTCACTTCACGTGATCGTTTTCATTCCTTGAGGCTTCTTTAATCGAGAGATTTGATTAAGGAGGAGATTTGTAGATTTTTGTCTACCTAATACATTCCAAAAATCCAAAAAAAAGTAAAAAACAATCAAAAACCACAAAAAAAATTGAAAAAGTAAAAACACCAAAAAGAATCTTCTTTGCTCACCCTCTCGTTGTACGTGACGTTTATGCAAACTCGCTCCAAAGCAAGACGTGCTCGTAAACGAAGAAACAAATCAATCACTCCTACTAGTGAGGAGTCTCCTATTGACGAACCCATTGTAGCGAAAGAAGCACCCATGGCTAATCGAACTATGATGGAGTTGCTTCAAGCACCCACCGAGGGTTATGGAGAAGCGATTGTGATTCCCGCTATCCTTGCGGAGAATTTTGAGGATAAGACGGGTTTGTTGTCCATGATTCAAAACAACAAGTTTCGAGGTGACGAAAAGGACAACCCTCATAACCACATTCGCCAATTTAATCGTCTCACCGCCACTTGCAAGTTTAAGGACGTCTCAAACGACTCGATTAAGATGATGCTTTTTCCGTATTCCTTAGCGGGGCCCACAAAAATTTGGTTAGAGAAAGAGCCACCCAATTCTATATTGACGTGGAAGGATCTCGTTTCAAAATTCGTGAACCATTTTTTTCCGCCCTCTAAGACTACGCACTTGAAAAACGATATTTCAAAGTTTTCACAAGAGTATAATGAGAGTTTTTCCACGGCTTGAAATAGGTTTAAGGAAATGTTGCACGAATGTCCTCATCATGGTTTTTCTGACTTGCATCAAATTGACACGTTTTACAATGGCTTGAACGATCATGAGCGTGATTATCTTAATGTCGCCGCGGGTGGTAATTTTTTGTGTAAAACGGTCGAGGAAGCATTGTTAATCATTGAGAATAGGTCTAAGGTCTATAGTCCTCGTAGCACGTCGAGTGTTCGTAAGACTTCGTCTTCGCCTTCGCCTTCATTGTCACACACCGTTGATGCTTGCCAAATCGAGGCTAATTTGGAGAACAAGATTTTTGATAAGTTGAAAGGATTGTTAATTGAATTTAAAGTTGGTGAACAACCCACTCCCGCTACGGCTAAAGCGGTTGAGGTTTCTTGTATGTATTGTGGTGGAGCTCACGATTATTCCGAGTGCATTACCAACGGTGGTAACACTTCGAGTGCCTTCGCGGCCGGGGGAACTTATAACCAAAACGGTCAAGTTCCTCGCACTAATCAATTGACTCCACCGGGTTTTTCACCAAATCAAAATGCTAACAATTATCGAAACAATCAAGTTGGTTACCAAAGCAATCAAAGGAACAATTTCAAGGGTAATAACAACTATGGGAATCAAGGAACTAGTAGCCAATTGCAAAATCAAAACCAAAACCGTAATTTTCAAAACATGAGTCAAGGTCTTCAAAACGTTTACACTAAAGAACTTCCAATGGACTTTTTGAATTACGCCACGGCAAATGATAAGATTTTGGAAAACATTCAAGAGCAATTGGCTAGTCAAGCTAGGGACACGGCTAAAAACACCAAGGAGTTGGCTAATTTTGTGAAGGAAAATCTTAACATAAGAAACGAGTTGAAAAATGATTTTGCTAATCAAATTAGAGGTCAAAACAATAAGATTGAACAAAGTCATGCTAGGCTTGAACAAAGAATTGACCAAAAAGCCGCTAGTCAAGATTTGAAGTTTAATAGTCAAGATGCTAAGCTTAATGCCATTTTAGAAGCCGTCATGGGGAACAAAGCCTCTACTTCGAGTGGTCTTCCTAGCAACACCATATCAAACCCGAAGGGAGAGATGAAAGTGATTACCACACGAAGTGGTAAGACACTTAAAGAACCGACTCCTCAACCAATTACTCCAACAGTGGAGGAAATTGAGGAAGAACCCGAGGTGGTGGTCGAAAAGGAGCATATCTCAAGCCCACAAAGTACCGCTCATGCCACACCTACGGTCGACCCTTTACCAACATTGGAACCCGAGATTCCAAAGGCTATGCCTATGCCCCAACCCACACCACCCTTGCCTTACCCATCAAGACTTAGGAAGGAAAAACGACAAGAGCGCGATAACTACCAATTTGAGCTTTTTATGAAAATGTTTCGTGAGTTGAACCTTAATGTGAGTTTCGCCGATGCTTTGGTCATGATGCCTCGATTTGCCGCTAACTTTAAGAGTATGTTGAACAACAAGGAAAAATTGCACCAATTGTCTAGTTGTTCGTCGGTTTATCTTAATCGCATACCTCAAAAAGTCGGTGATCCCGGTAAATTTTTGATCTCTTGTGCAATCCAAGATATGGAAGAATGCTATGCCTTGGCCGATCTTGGTGCTAGCATTAACTTGATGCCACTTGCAATCTTCAAGTCGCTCAATCTTCCTAATCTTACTCCTTCACTAATGTCTATTGAGTTGGCCGACCATTCCACGATTCGTGCATGTGGTTTGGCGGAAGACGTTTTTGTAAAAGTGGGGAAGTTCTAATATCCCGTAGACATTATCGTTGTTGATATCCCCACGGATCCTCAAGTTCCTCTTATTTTAGGTCGTTCGTTTTTAGATACGTCTATGGCTTTAATTGATGTGCATGCTAGAAAGATCACCTTACGTTTCAACGACGAGGAACTTGTTATAAACGCAACTCAAAATTCTCAACTTTCTCATGTCTATTCCGTTGCTACCATAAACCTCGTTGATATGATCGACGTGGTTTGCGAGGAATTTTCACAAGAAGTTTTAGGGTTTGGTGATGAAGAAACTAGTGGCAATCCCACTATGTTAGATCCAATTCTTGATAATTCGACACCAACCTTCACTCCTTTTGAAGGTGGTGGTTTTACGTTGGAAGAATGTAATGTTCCACGTACTTGTGACGAAGACCTCGACAACGATGAGGGCTTCTCGATTATCAAGGATTTTCTCAACGATTTCCCATTTCCTCCACCCGAAGAGGTTATGAGTATCGAGCCCAAATCTTCACTTGAGGAACCACCTATGCTCGAGTTGAAAGATTTACCTCCTCACCTCGAATATGTCTATTTGGAGGAGGACGACAAGTTGCCGGTTATTATTGCGAAGGATCTTTCGAATGATGAAAAAACCGCACTTGCCGATGTTCTAAAGGACCACAAAGGGGCAATTGCGTGGAAGTTATCCGACATTAAGGGAATCGATCCCAAGTTTTGTACCCAAAAAATCTTAATGGAGGAGGATTTCAAGCCCACAATCCAAAGTCAAAGGAGGGTGAACCCTAAAATTCACGATGTCATCAAAAAGGAGGTCCTTAAACTCCTTGACGCGGGAATGATTTACCCTATTTCCGATAGCCCTTGGGTGAGTCCTATTCATTGTGTCCCTAAAAAGGGAGGGATGACCGTTGTGCCAAACGATGCCAACGAGTTGATTCCCACTAGACTCGTGACCGGATGGAGAGTGTGCATTGACTATCGAAAGTTGAATGAAGCCACTCGAAAAGACCATTTTCCCTTGCCCTTCATGGACCAAATGTTGGAGCGTCTTGCGGGAAACGATTTCTATTGCTTTTTAGATGGTTTTTCCGGTTACTTCCAAATTCCCATCGATCCTCGTGATCAAGAAAAAACTACGTTTACGTGTCCATATGGAACGTTTGCCTATCGTAGAATGCCATTCAGACTTTGCAATGCACCGGGAACCCTTCAAAGGTGCATGATGGCTATTTTTCATGATACGACCGAGAAGACGATGGAAGTCTTCATGGATGACTTTTCCGTGTTTGGTGATTCTTGCACTTCGTGTTTGTCGAATCTAGAGAGAATGTTGAAACGTTGTGAGGAAACCAACCTTGTGCTCAATTGGGAAAAATGTCATTTTATGGTTAAGAGTGGAATCGTCTTAGGGCACAAGGTCTCGAAAGCGAGGATTGAGGTAGATCAAGCTAAGGTAGACGTCATCGCCAAATTACCTCATCCCAAAACCGTTAAGGGAGTTAGGACTTTCCTAGGCCACGCGGGCTTTTATCGTCGATTCATCAAGGATTTTTCAAAGATTTCTCGACCCATTACACATCTTCTTGAAAAAGAGGCACGTTTTGTCTTTGACGAAGATTGTGTACGAGCCTTTGAAATCCTTAAACGGAAACTTACCGAAGCTCCCATTCTTGTTGCTCCCAATTGGAACCTCCCCTTTGAGCTTATGTGTGATGCAAGTGATTACGCTATTGGGGCCGTTTTGGGGCAACGTCATGATAAGCACTTCTTGCCTATTCACTATGCTAGCAAGACGATGACCGAGGCTCAACTTAAATACACTACAACGGAAAAGGAGTTCCTTGCCGTGGTGTATGCATTTGAGAAATTTCGACCTTATCTCGTCTTGACGAAATGCATAGTGTATACGGACCATTCGGCTATCAAGTATCTCATGGCAAAGCAAGATGCTAAGCCTAGATTAGTTCGTTGGATTCTCCTCCTTCAAGATTTTGATCACAAAATCGTTGACAAAAAAGGAGCCGAGAATCTAGCGGCCGATCATCTTTCTCGTTTGGAAGATCCTCACCAAAGTGTTTACGAGCCCAAGGAAATCACCGAAACATTTCCGCTCGAGACACTTGGTGTAGTGAATTCTAAGCTTGATTCTTCTACCCCATGGTTTGCGGATTTTGCAAATTACCATGCGGGTAACTTCATCATTAAGGGTATGACGACTCAAGAAAAACGAAAATTCTTTCGTGACGTCAAGTTATACTTTTGGAACGACCCCTACTTGTTTCGAACTTGTGCGGATCAAATCATCCGACGTTGTGTTTTTGGCACCGAAGCTTCTAACATCCTTAGAGTTTGCCATGAGGGACCCACGGGTGGTCACCACGGTGCTAATCTCACGGCTAAAAAGGTGTTTGATGCCGGCTTCTTTTGGCCTACTATTTACCGAGATGCACAAGATCTTGTGAAGTCGTGTGATGCATGCCAACGACAAGGAAAAGCCTCACAAAAAGATGAAATGCCACAAAATATCATTCAAGTATGTGAGATCTTTGACGTTTGGGGTATAGACTTTATGGGGCCGTTCCCATCATCTCGTGGTAACAAGTACATTCTCGTTGCGGTTGACTACCTTTCTAAGTGGGTGGAGGCCAAGGCCTTGCCCACCAATGATGCTCGTGTGGTAGTCAAGTTTTTGAAGCAATTGTTTTCTTGGTTTGGAACCCCTCGTGCTATCATAAGCGATCGTGGAACCCATTTTTGTAACGACCAATTTGAAAGGGTTCTAAGGAAATATGGGGTTACACATCGTCTTTCTACGGCTTATCACCCACAAACGAGTGGGCAAGTCGAGGTTTCAAACCGAGCTTTGAAGAGGATCTTGGAGAGATCCGTTGGGGAAAACCGACAATCATGGTCGGATAAGTTAGACGTTGCTTTATGGGCCTTTAGGACCGCTCATAAGACGCCCATTGGGTGCACTCCCTATAAGCTTGTGTATGGAAAGAACTGTCATTTGCCTATCGAATTAGAACACAAGGCTTATTGGGCCCTAAAGCATTGTAATGATGATATGGAGACCGCGGGAAAACACCGGAAAATGCAATTAAATGAATTGGATGAATTGAGGGATATTGCTTATGAAAGTTCATTGATTTATAAAGAGAAAACTAAAAAGTTGCATGATTTTAAAATTAAAAACCGGGTTTTTAACATTGGGGATCAAGTTTTGCTTTTTAATTCAAGATTGAAATTTTTTTCTGGTAAATTGAAATCCCGTTGGTCCGGTCCATTCACCGTGACTCAAGTATTTCCGTATGGGACCATCGAGCTAACTCAAGATGATGGTCCTAACTTCAAGGTGAATGGACATAGGTTGAAGCACTACTTTGGCGGGGAAGTTCCATCCTTGAACTACCTCGACCAAGTCACCTTCCCCAATGATAATTAGTATTGAGGGGATCGAGTCGAGCTCATGACTCGGTAATAAAAAACGAGGTGCCTCGTGGGGGAGTCCCATGCTTATCCTATGTACATATTATCGCTTTCTAATGTAGCTTACTTGTGGGGATTTGTGCCCTTCCAAACTTTGTTCCGTGGTTGTTTGTGAATTGTGGTTTTTAGATCATGATCTTCACGATTGGAGCCAGTCGTGTTCGTTTTATGGGAGCACTCGATCGTTTGCTTTGGAGACGTTTCTCAATATCCATGATATATCCTTTTGATGTTCTAACCTTAGGTTTTTAGCACACTTCATAAACGGCTATTAATTTAACGGTTACACCCTTTCCATGCTAGATTAAGCATTCGACTACGTCTCTAGTATGGGGGTGTTTGCACCCCTAGACTCGAAACATTGAGGACAATGTTTAACTTTAGTATGGGGGGGGGGGGGGGTGAATAGATACTTGCCTTGCCAAACCTTCACGCTTTCCAAAGTTTATGTTTCGTTTGTCGTTTTGTTGCAAAATAAGGCTAAAAATGGCCAAATTTTAAATCTTTCTCATGTTTTATAAGTGTTTGAAGACACGAATGTAGATTTTCCGATGGCGAGAATAAGAGTAATTTTTGACTCGACCGTGCGTGTTGAGCACTTAGCTTTGATTCCTTAACTACACATTAGGCTAAGTCTCTTAAATGAGGATGAGAAATGATAGAGTTAATTATAAGTTACTATGCTAAACGTAGAGTACTCGTATTCTTTCAAAAACTCATGTGTTCTCGTTGTTTGCTTATTCTCCCTTCACATGTAAATATTTTTTGCTTAATAAATATTGACTTAGCGGTTTAGTTAGGATTGTTGGGTTTCTAGTCTTTTCTAGTAGCTTCCGTGTAATTAAATTGGGAAGACATTATGGTATCGCCAGCGTCACGGTTTTGAAGTATTGGCACCCGAATAATCGAAAGCTTCACCCAATAATAAGATTTCAAGTGCTCACCTAAATCTAGCAAACAATTTGAATGCCCACAAGGCCGAAAAATCTATGCAAAAATTGAAAGTGAATTAAGCCTTAATCTTTGAAGCTTTAAAGATCCAAAGTTCGCTTTAGCGTGAGGATATACGTCTTTGGCTAATAAAACCACCGACGAGGCGGATAATAAAAGGCAAGGCAAGACCGAAGTCATAATAAAAGCTTCAGGGCGAAGTTGAATAAAAGATGGAGGTAAACCAAAGATAATAAGGCCCTTCCGTTAGGGGGCGTATAAAAGTCTTGGTAATAAGTCTCATGTTCAAAACCGTTATAAAACCGTGTTTATCGATTCTTCTTGGCAACTTAATTTTTTTAACATCGTTGTCTATTAGGAGGGGTTATTGAATTGATGGTTTTAGTTACACCGTTAGGACTCTATTTTTAGACCTAAATCTCTATTATCGCATAAGTCAAACAATGTATCCTTGTGAAACATTCAAGACAAAATAAAATATAAGAGATACAACTTAGGAATAATGGGAGGATAAGTACGTGATTAGGGCATATGAGTAGTGTTAGCATTACTAACTTATAATGACAATGATCTCGTTGCACGCTTGGCTTGGAATTGGAGTGAAAATCGAGGACGATGAAATTATTTCTAACGAAGCATTCACGTGTTCTTATTCTATGAACCTAGACGTCCCATTTTGCGATGAAAATCATACTTTATGTCTAAAACGCAAGTAGTAGTAATAGTAGTAGTATAGCTAGTTTATCATTTCAATAAAGTGAATAAAAATGAATTTTGGAGATGCTACGATACTTTATTCTAGCATTGCGTGAGGGCACGACAATGGTTTAGTATGGGGGAGATTTTCAATAAAGTGAATAAAAATGAATTTTGGAGATGCTACGATACTTTATTCTAGCATTGCGTGAGGGCACGACAATGGTTTAGTATGGGGGAGTGATGAGACTGCTTTTATACATAGTCTCATCATCCAAATAGGGCTTAAAATGCATTAAATATCATCAAAATACCCAAATATATGCTTGTGTTTGTTGCTTGTGTATTTTAGGTACGGATATTGAGAAAATGACAAAAGATCACAAGAATCAGTCAAAAACGAACACGGGAAACGAAGCCGCACGATGAACCAAGCCCTAATGAAGAATTTTCCAAAGAAAACCCTTGAAGATTTGAAGAATTATGAAGATTGGTCCTCCAAGTTTGAAGAATTGACACTTTATACCCTTGTATCTTCATAATTACAAGTTTGGTCCCTAAAGTTTGTCAAAATTACAAAAAGAACCCTTAACTTTGAAGAATTGGCAAATTTAGTCCCTCAACAAAACTAAATTGTCAATAATGATCCTCCAAGAAGTCAACAAACAAGTCAACACCTTGAAGAATGAAGACATGTCATTGAAAGCCCTTGAAGATTGCCAAAATTGCACTTTAGTCCTTAAAACCAGTTTAAAAACTTGTTGTGCCAAAACTGCCAATTTCCCAAAGTTGTTATGTGTAAAAGTGGCGTTGATAGCCATTTAATACAACATGAACAAAATTAGAAAAGTGAGGGGTCAAACCTGCCAGACAACCAAACCCTCACTCTCCACTCATAGCACGCCACCTCACCCCACTTATTTCTCCCAGCCAATCACACACTCCCATTCCCCCACGTCAGAATCCACCCACCCATTTATTTATTAAACTAATCCAGGTTTAAATTTTTGTGGCAAACACGTTTTTTAAATACTTAAACCCCCAAACTGGATTAAAACCTGCTAATCACCCACTTAAACCCTAGCTAATTCCAGGATGAATTAAACACAAATCAAAGGGGTTTTTGCCCAAACCTTCCAGTTTGCTGATTAACCATCACTTAAACCTAAACCCACCCTTAAACCCCCATCACCATCACCCCACATGCTTGTGCCACCCTCTCCTGCCCCACTATTCACTCCCAAACAAAAAGATGACAGCAGGATCAACAACTCACAACATTTTCGTGCTTCCAAAGGAAAAATGGACGTCCAAGATCATCTTTTCCTCACTGGCATCCCACATACATCCAAGATCATCACATGGGTTCTTGACTAAAATTCAAAAATGGCATCTTTCTGGAATCTCCAAGGGCAAAGTTGGGAGTTCAAGTCATTAGGGTTTTAGCTTCTTATCAGTTCTAGAATCATTTGTAAGCCTCTATATAAAGGCCTTATAGGACATAGTAGAAAGTTGTTCTTGTTTTCCTGTTTTCACAACCTTGTAAATCTTTTTATTCTGAATGAGAAACTAAGTTAAGAGTTGGTGATGAAAACAAGTTCCATCTTACATTTCAGTTGATTTAAGTTATAATTGTTTGAGTTTGGATTTAATTTTCAGCAAAGGTTATCAAGTTTTCAAGTTTCTGTTTTCTTTTCAAGTTTTTCTCAAATCTTAAATTTCCATAAAAACCTGATAAAATGGTGATTAAGTGTGTTGGTGTGATGGTGTTTGAGCTTGTGTATGTCCAAGACACCATGGCTTGTTCTGGTGTAGTGGGTACCCAAGCTTAAATAAGCCAATTGTTTGGTCATATTTTTTTTAGCTTATCTCAGTCTTACCTATAAGTAAAGCTCACTTCTAGCTTATTCCATAAGCTAGGGGTCTGCCTTGAGCTCTTTACACAGTCCTCTTTGATTTCTCTCTTAGCAGGTTCCAAACAAGAGCCAATTTTTATCCATTTTCAAGCAAATCCTCATAGGCACATCAGCAAAGTTCTGCTCAGGCCCCAGCCTGATTGGAGGTGGCTTTTCAGTCACTGTTGGGCCTGGATGTAGGCCCAACAAGGTAGCATCCTTGATTCATAGTTTAGCTTTCAAAAATTTTAAGTTGTGTGATTTATATGAAACTTGGTGAAATTGTATGACATTTGCTCAAGTGTTAGTTTAAGTGTTTGGTTTTGCTCAAATTAGGGTTGTATGCATGCTAGAAGTAATTTGATTCAGTTTGGTTAAGTTTTGAGTTAATTTGCTTTGTTAAAATTTGTATTTCAGATTTAAAGGGGTGTTTGGATTAGGGTAATAGTAGGGTTTAATGCTTTGAATTTAGCCTATAACCTGTTTAGACACTTCTCTTAGGTTGTTATTAGGTGTTAAGTGTGATTGGTTTTCAGTTTGAACAAGTTTGAACACTTTTGCTTGCTAAAAATTGAAAACATTGCCTTAAAACAGTCATGCCATTTTTCTGCTTGATTTTGGAGTTATTTGTGCATCAATCTTGATAAGCTGCTAGTTTATAAGTCATAGAAGGTTTGTGAATCATTTGTATGCTGTTTTGTGAGCTTGTGTGCAAGATATTAGCCATTGAAATCCATTTGAGTGCCAAGTGTATCAGCAAAATACACTCAGACACCTATATGCATGATCAGTAACTTTTAATGCTTATTTGAGTGATTTTTGGCTGAGTGATTTGCTTGTTTTTTGTGCTATATTGACTCCCTACACTCCAACTGAGTGTGGGGGTGCCATTTGTCCAATCAAACAACACCAAAAAGCCAAATCAAGCCCTCTTGATTTAATCTTCACAAGTGAATATAACACTTGTGTGTTCATCAGAAACTCAATACAAACCTGAGCACGTTTTTGGCTTTTGAAGGCTTAATCTTGTTTATTCTTTGATCATAAGTGTGTTTTTAATTAGGTTATAGTACTGGTTTGTGTTTTTAAAGTTTAAAAAGAAAAAAAAAATAAAAACCAAAAAGGACGTGGCCAGGACTCGAACCTGCGCCACTCCTCTCACACACAAACGACATAACCATCTCTGCCCTAGGGTCTTTGACTGCTAGGTTTCTTATCAAAATCTATTTAAGGGTTGTTTGTTTTGTAGCTTATTTGATCAGCAACTTATTAATAAGCTTATTCTAGCTTATTTCCTTAAGGTTCTTACAAGTTAGCATTTTTCTTTTGTTTGTATTAGGTTTTAGGACTTTTCTGTTTAAAAAGTTTATTTTTCCCTTTATTAATTAATTTTCTAGGATTATTTTAAGTTTTAATTTTAAAAAGTCATTAAAAAATAGAAAAAGGTTATTTAAAAATCTGAAAAAATAGTTTTTAGGTTTTTAATCATATCTTTGAGGTTTTCAGCTATTTAAGTTTTCAATTTAGCTTATTTTTTGATTTTATAGGATTTTAGGGTTTTTAGCAAACTTTAAAATTCAATATAAAATTATTAAATAGGTTTCAGAAAATTTTGATTGCATTTTTGTCTTAGTTATAATATTCTAGATTTTTGGTAATTTTTTAGAATTTTTTTATGAATTTGAATTTTTTTGAATATTTTAATATTATTTTATTATTAAAAATTGAATTTTGATTTTTTTTAGTTTTTTCATTTTTCCTAGGTTAAGGACACTTAATTAGGAGTTTTGTCACTTTCCAAATATTTTTAGGACTTTTCAATTACTTTCTAGAATTAATTTAAGATTTAATTGATTTTAATAGTTTTTAAGTGTTTAAAAATAGTTTTATTTGGTTTTAAAATTTTAAAAAATACTTTTTAGCTTAATTAGGATATTTTTGAGGTTTACAAACAATAAGATCTTGTTTAGGGCTTTTTAATAATTAATAGTGATTTTTAGGGCTTTAATTAACATTAAAAAGTCATTATCTAATTAATTAAAAGGTTTTAACAAGTTTGGATTTTTTGTAAACTCTTATAATATTATTAAGGATTTTTGGTAACTTTTTGAAATTTTTAGGTTAAAATTTTAATTTTGTAGTTTTTTACGGTTTTGCGTGATCGCCTTTTTTGTCTTAGTTTAATTCGTCTTCGTAAACGTCTTTCTCTTCTAATCCCATTTCTTTCTTTCTTTTTCAATCATATAATCACAAATCAATATCAATTCAATACACAACGCACTAGCCTTCTCGAGAACGAACTCACTTTTAGGGCCTTACACACACGGTTTTCCTAAATCGTCGTGCTCACTTGCCCTATTTATTGCTCTTTTCCTAAAGAGTGGTAAAAACTCCAACATCAAAGCCCCACCCATTAACCCCGATGTTGAAGCCATAATGAGAACCCATGGTGAGCAAATCAAGAATCTGCAGAGCCAAATTATCAATCTGAAAGGAGATATCACAAAGCAAGGAAATGAGATTAGATCCGAGCTTCGAGATAATATTCAATCCTCCTTCAGCAATAAAACAAATGATTTGAAGAATATGCTTGCTAGTTTCTTGCCCGCCGCTCAACCTTCTTCTTCGAGTTCTCTACCTTCAAACACCGTCACCAATCCGCGAGCAAATGTGAGTGCTATTACCACGCGTAGTGGAATTACCATTGTTGATCCACCAATCCCACCCCCATCATCTACACCTCCTCCACCACCATTCATCCCCACTCCTCCTACACCTAGTATTAGTGCACCATTACTGTCTCCGCCTCGTCATGACGATGTACCTCGGAAGGAACCTTCAACATCTCAACCTTTACCTACTACACCTGCACCTTCACCACCCAAACCCAATATCCCTTATCCTTCTCGTTTAGGCAAGACCAAAATGCTAACCAAGGATGACGCTGAAGTGTCACGCTATGTGAAGATGATCTCTCAGATGAACTTCAACATTAGCTTTCTTGAAGCACTTGTCCACATGCTCAAATTTGTTAAAGCATTTAAGGAATTGCTTAACAAGAAGGAGAAGCCGATTGAACTCGCCAACACACGCTTAAATGAAAACTGCTCTGCAGTTATTCTTAAAGAACTTCTGGAAAAGCTTGGAGATCCCGGTCGTTTTGTGTTGCCTTGCGTTTTCAACAAAACTGAAGAATTTACTGCCCTTGCTGATCTCGGGGCTAGTATTAATTTGATGCCATTGAGTGTTTTGAAAACACTATCATTGCCCGACCTCACTCCAACAAAGATGACTCTTGAACTTGCTAATCGCACTCTCGCTTACCCCGTTGGTATAGCCGAAGATGTGTTCATTAAAGTTGGCACATTTACTTTCCCGGTCGACTTTGTGGTAGTTGATTATGAAATGGACCCTCGTATTCCTTTAATACTTGGTCGGCCATTCTTGAGAACCGGACGAGCTTTAGTTGATGTTGCCGAAGCTGAGTTAATCATAAGAGTCGGGGATGATGCACAAGTTTTTAAAATGGGAAAGCTTACAAGTAAAACATTTGGAGGCCGAGAATCAGTGAATATGATTAATGTGCATGATAACTTTGTTGTCTACAACAATCCTCTATTCGATTCTTCCATTGATAATCCAATTTTTCAAGATGATGTGGATGATTCTCGCTCTAATTTGGAACCTTCTCCCATTTATGATTCTCCGCCGATCTTTGATGCTCATGATGATGAGTCTAGCTCAAATTCGGATGATTTTTATGACCTTACTTCCGAGTATCCCGAGCTGCCCACATATGATGATTTTGATGAAGCCGATACTCTTTCGAGCGATTCTTCACATGATGAAGATCCTCCGCCATCACTCGATCCTACTTTGGACGATTACTCATTTGAGGAAGACTTCTCTGAATTTCTCAACACTTACTTCCCTCATGAGAGTGATGCTCCTCCTTATGATTTTGAAGATTATCGTCTTGATCCTACTTTGGATTTGAAGAACATTCTTTCAAAGGAGAAGAAACCGGTCGACACCGATATCCGCAGCACGTATGAGTTAACACCTCTTTGTCCCCCTTCTGAGGACGAGGTTGTGCTTCTTCGCGGATCTTCTTCACACTCTGCTGAGCCTGAGTGCTATTTTCCCTTAAAGGAAAAGGTGTTCGACCCTGGTATTGATATTCTATAGCCATCTCAGTATCCACCTGATGAAATAAAAGGAAATATCTTTGGAACTTATGGAAATCTGCTTTCACCACTTCACCCTTGCTTCCACCGTGCTCCATCGCTGCTTAAAGGAACCTTGCCTACTCTTCTTTGGCTTGCCTTGTTCGCCTTAAGCTTGTGCTATTTGATGGACGAAAACCATGTCTTTGATCCTGGTGGATATGTTTTATGCTTCTTCCTATGATGATCAAGGTCGAGTCAGGCTCACGACTCGGTTAACAAAAATCAAGCGCTTCTTGGGAGGCAACCCATGCATCTATCTTTTAGCTTTCTTTATCCTAAGTGTAGGGGAGACCCGTTGGTTTGCTATTTCATCTCCTCTCTTAATCAGGGATTCGAGCGTTCAATGATCCACTCTTGATGATTCTTGACGACCCGTGATTCCGTGTCCACTTCTTCCCGGTTCTATCCTAAACTCTTTTCGATTCACTATTTTATATTTTCTCAATATTAAAATAGGAATCTCTTTAGTTGTTTCTTCCTTAGCGAGATTTAAACAACGTGCACAATGTCCTAAGTGTAGGGGAGTTTCCTCCCACATGCTTAAACATTGAGGACAATGTTTATCTTAAGTGTAGGGGGGACTTCTATCGAAGTTAAGTGGCCTTTTTCTTGTATTTGTCCTCATTTTAACCGGAAAATCAACTTTTCGACATATTTCAAAATTTTTGATCTATTTTGGCCTATTAGTTTTTCCCTTTGTATAGTTATTTTCTTTTCTTTGCAAGATGTTAGAAATACGTTTTAACCGGAACTTCCGAATGAAGAACTTCCGAATGAAGAAGCTCCGAATGAAGAAGTTCCGAATAAAGAACTTCCGAATGAAGAAGTTCCGAATGAAGAAGTTCCGAATGAAGAAGTTCCGAATGAAGAAGTTCCGAATGAAGAACTTCCGAATGAAGAAGTTCCGAATGAAGAACTTCCGAATGAAGAAGTTCCGAATGAAGAACTTCCGAATAAAGAAGTTCCGAATGAAGGACTTCCGAATGAAGAGTTCCGAATGAAGGAAAGTTCCGGATGAAGAGATGTTTGATTGATAGTTGTTTGCATGTTCTAAGTACTTGATGAAATGTGTTATGCTTAGAAGTAAGAATGATACATATCTATATATTTTTGTGCATCAACCTTTCATGTCTTATCTTAAGCAGATACGATGACTAATCCAACAGTACAAGCAATCCAAGACTCTCGAGAAGCCGGAATTGCTGAAGCACGAACACTCAAGTTCATACCGAACAACTACCGGCTGAAACCAGTTTCAAAATCCACTCACCATGGATTTAAAGTCGCCATAGCAATCCTTGATCAATCTCATTTCAAGAATGCTTTAAGGAGTACTGCCTCGGTGCCTTATGATTACATGTTTGAGTTCTGGGCTACCAAGGAGAGTACTTCAAACAAGATCACCTTCACTCTCGACAACAAGCAGCAGACACTTACTGTTTCAGACTTCCGTAAGATATTTGGCATTAGGGATACACCCAAAGGTATGGTATTTTCGAAGGATCCTACCAAAGACGAACTCATAGAGCTGTTCAAGGCTCTTGGATGTCCTGACATACGAGTTGTGTCGGAGTTTACCACTGCTAAAGTAGGTCAACCTTGGAGAGCACTCTTGGGTATTCTCAGTAGATGTCTTACGCCTAAAACAAGTGGGCATGATGCTTTGCGCAGTCCAATTATGAACATCTTCCATGGAATGTATAAAGGCGCAAATGCAGATTATGCATTATTGTTGTGGGAAGAATTCACCTTTCAACTCTTCCAAAACAAGAAGCTGAAGACTAATTTCTTTCCTTACCCTCGGTTTATCAAGCTTATCATTAATTATTGTATGAAGAATGATGTTACTATTGATAGGCGTGCAACAAGTCGTCATCACACCGAAGAAGCTGATCATATTGTAGATCTAAGGCATGAAGGACCATCTGGTGGTGTGATTCCTGGTCCTATTCCCGATTATCTTCTAACGGATAAAATTAAAGGTTCTGCTGATTACAAGCTACTGCTGCTAGAAATCAAGAAGCTAAAAGCAAACCTTCAGACTGGAGAAGACTCGTCTACTACGGTCAAGAGTAAAGGTAAACGCAAGCAACCAACTGCTTTACCTGAACCCGAAACCAAGAAGAAGAAGACTGAGGCTAAGAAGGGAAAGGGCAAGGCTGATGAGTTAGTTCTACACGACGAAGAGGATGTTGATGATCCTACTCTTAACAAGGCTGAGAGAAAAGCAATGAAGATAGCTATTGAAAGGAGTAGGAAAGATACGGGCGGTAGTGGTTCAGGTGCACAGGTGAATATTGAAGAAGAGTAAGAGGAGCCAGAGGATGTTGATGAGTTTGGGTCACCTGAACGGTATTCTACTTCGAAGGAGACATCCATCCCTGTTTCAGCAAGTGTTGAAAAGGAGTCCGGTGCTCCTACAATCATGGTACCTACTCAACCTTTAGTAACTCAACCTCCACCAATACAACCCTTACCAACCCAACCGGTTTCAACACCATTCCTTCCACCACCAATAACTCCCATCCTTAGTACCATAGTAACAACCGAGCCTCTTCACTCAACCCAGAGCAGCTCTGCAACGTCTTCAATGGCAGTACTTGTAATGGACGAAATGTTGGATAAACATACAGATAATCACAAAAGAGAGATGGATGAACTTCGCCAAGAGCTACATAGACGAGCTCAAAGTGAAGAAGCATCTAAGAAAGCCCAAGAAGAGATGCTTGCTAAGTTCGCTGCAGAGATGGAGTTAACACGAAAAGCTCATGCAGAAGAACTAGCTCAGGTTAAGCAAGCTGAAGCTGATAAGCATGCTGCACGAATCACCAGACTTCAAGCGATGATGGATAAATACAAGGAGCAAAAAGAAGCACTTGAAGCTTCTGTTGAAGAAAGAGTGAAAGAATCCGTTGAATCCATTATGCCTAAACTGCGTGATGAGTTGAAGACACTCGCGGATGATAACTTGATGATCAAGTCATCCAATCCTTCAGAATCCGCCTACAAAATTGCTTATGAGTTAACGGATTTTGAATTAAAGAAGATCCTGAAAGCTCGTATGAGGGAACTTGGATCGTTTGATAAATCTAGGATTCAACGGGCTCTTTAAAAATCCCTGAATGACGCTATCATGGAGGATGATAGGTTATTTAAAACGTTTAGAAGTGTGGTACCATACCACATTCTGCCTGAGGAAGAAAGGGAAGAAAGTGAAGAAGAAGAGGGTACTGGTGAAGAAGAAGGTGGAGAAGAAGAAGAAGAAGAAAAGGATGATGACGATGACGATGATGGTGATGATGATGAGGATGATGATGATGATGATGATGATGGTGATGTTGGTGGTGATGGTAATGAGGAGAGTGCTAAGGGGAGCAACGAGGATAACGATGAGGATGATGATGGGGGTAAGCAGCCTGAAAAGGGGGTTAAGGTTGCCAGCTCAAAGAAACCTGCTAAGTCTGGAACCAAGTCTAAGAAAGATGCAGCGGCAAAGGAAAAATCTACCTCAACGGAATCAAGACGATCCAAGTGGCGCCACGATGGGAATGCTACTACGGCGTCATCGATTCCCGGTACATCTATCGCTGTATCTATACCTGTTACCACTAACCCTGTTAGTTCTGTTGTTGTTGCTCCTGTGATTGCAGAGTCGGTAACTGAACCTGAAGCTGCACAACACTCGCCCGTTCATGACACCGCCGAGATGCCTGAATCATAACCAGCAGATGTTCATGTTTCCACTCCTCTACAACAAGAACCACAATCTACTGTTCCTGAATCAAGCACACGGGACTGGGCAGACACGTTGGAGATTGACGAGACTGCACCGCCACAGGCTTGGATCACGGCAGCGGCGCAATATGATCCAATCACAGATGCTGACATAGATGTTTTATATCTCCGTATCCGCAGTCCGATTGACTTATGTGCATTTCTGGCTCATGAGTATAAGACTTCGGTTACTTTGTCTTTGGTGAAGAGAGCGCTGAAGGATAAGAGAATTCGCGCCAGAACCAGGTTAACCCGAATGAAGTTCGAGTATTATGCTGATGAGATCCTGAAAGCTCTGAATACCGTTCAACGGCCAGGTCTTCATGAATCAGAAAGAGCTCCACCTCCACTTGATCCTACTCAAGATAATCAGATTGCTCTTGACTTCTTCGTCACCTATGATCTTGAGTATCTTCTGAAGGGTTCATCAAAGTACGCAACCTCCTTGACCTTGCTGAAAGCTGCCAACTGGGGGACAATACCCTGGATCGAGGAAAAGGTAAACCGACTCTGGGTCCCAAGGGTAACTCGTAATTATGATATGTATGCTGTTATAGGTGCATCTCATTGGGACGAACGAGTCCGAAGGGCGTACAGGGGTTGCTGCTTAGTCAATTCAGGAAGCAACGTTAGATCCGATATCCGCATCTCTAGTATTTTAGGGCTGAAAACTGAAGCCAAGAATGGCTATTATCATGTGACGGAGATTCGTTTGAAAAGGGAGGATGACAGAGAATACAAAATCCAGCAGGGAGATTTTTCTATCATTCGCCTTGAGGATATCGAAGATATGTTGCTTCTGATGACCCATGATCAACTCACACATATTCCTCGTGAAGACCTCATTGCCTTGAATACAGCACTTCGTATGTTCACACGAAGCGTTGTTATCAAGAAACGAGTTGAAGATCTTCAGTTGGGAGTCGAAAGTTACCAAAGGAAGCTTAACCTAACCCGTCCAGTGAATCAAGTGTTACCTCAACATGTCAACAGATGTCCCTATACCGGCATTTTTGTTCCGAATTGTGGGATTTTCTACTTGAACAGTCGAGGGTTAATGAAGTTTATGAGGGTGGGTGAGCTTTATAAGTACAGTGATGGGACTCTCATCTACGTCAGAGGAAAGTTGGATCATCTCAATTCGGGTGGGACTTTACCAGAGATGACTGAGGATTGGCATCAGGGTTATCGGCAAATGGCGAAGTATGTGATCAAGAAGATCGATCAAAAGCTCCGTGAACGTAGATTGATGAGGAGTTTAGAAAGATTCGTTGGTGGTAGACCATATGGAGTGCACCACAAGTTACTGCAACGATCCATTTAATGGGTCGTACATTTCAGGTCCACTTTATATTGGTTTTTAATTGTGAATATGTATATTTGTGAATATTGTGCTTTTACGGCTTGATGTAGTGTTAAGGTATGATAATTTTTCAAGAATTTCTCACGAGATTCTAAATCTTTCAAAATATATCATACTAAAGCACTACAACTATCCCTTATTAATTTAAGGGGGAGCATTAACATGTTCTATGGCCAAACATCGATTTCATTTTTTACTCAAAGACCGGTTAATCCATTCAATATCCCAAATATTAATGGTTAACATTTTGGATAAGAGGAGAAAATGGGATTAAGGAGACTTAAATGATACTTGGCTAAAAGATGAAACAGACTTAACGATTATCCAACTTAATATGTGTAAAGCACGTGTTAAGGGGGAGCGTTTTTGATGAAAAAAACACCTAAGGTACAAAACTTTTGATTTCAATATCACAAGTACTTTAGGTGATTTTCAAGGATTTTTCATGGTGGCTATACTTTCCCAAAACACGCTTAATTCACGACGAATGTGGTGACAAAAGGGTGGTAGGAATAGGCTTAGTCCAATGATTCATCAGAGCCGATGGAATCTTCCCAAGGACAATTCCCTAGATAGAATTAGAAGTCCTAGGAAAGTTGGAGAAAGATTGTGAACGTAGCTGAATGCCGACCAAGTACTTAAGCTAGCACTGGAACAATCACAACAAGGTGCTAGTGATGACGTATTGGTAAGCATTGAAGGGTTGAAGAATGAAAAAGAATTGTAAAGATAAAGGGTGTAAAGAAAGAAGCCCTCCTTACAACTTTAGGCAGAAACCGGGTCAATACATATGCTATTGAGATCATTTTTGTTAATGATTCTTGATATTGAAGAAAGACGTCATGGACCCAGTGATGCAATGCACAACCCTTCCCAGCTAACTCAAATATCTCTCAAAAGGTATTTGTTTTAATCACACGGAGATCAACACGTTATCTATTGGTTTATTCACTCCGAATAGACTGGTATTGAAAAGGTGGCACTCCTCTCCAGCCATCGCTCACTAAATCAAAACGCACTATCGAGTCTAGAGCCAAGAGATCATCAAAAGTCTCATTAGGACACTTTCCATTTATTCCTTGCTTTCTCACACACTGTGAAAAGTAAGAGATTTTCATGAGTCTTACGCAATATTCCTGTAATATTGCCAGAACATCCGAGTAATACGTAAGTATTACAATGAAGATGGAAATCCTGCTTGAGCCAACATCAAACAAGCTCATGGTAGGTTACACGTGCGGTTCTTTTAGAACCAATCTTGTGAAAAACTGGAAAGAAACAGTGGTTTAATTCTTAATTGAACTTAAACTCGTTCCAGGCCTCTACGCATTATCATATGATCTTGCCAGAACACTCAGAGTGACTCTTTATTGATCATAGTGATGAGTGGAAATCCTTCTAGTGTTAACATCAAACAACACTTGGTAGGTAACGTGCAAGATTCTTTATGAATTGAGCTCGTGATAACTGGAAAGCAACGATGGTGAAAATCTTAATTGAAATTCACTTGTTCCAGGTTTCATGAATTGACGGCTTCAAATCACAAGGATAATTTATCCAAGTGATTCACTCTTTATGTTCGCAGTCAGCTTTGGACGGTCGAATAAAGAGAACGGGTTTACCCGCGAAATCCTGTCAGGAAGTTACTTAATTGAAACTATCCGTCACGGGTACGATATCTAATATCGTCCAACGGTCTTCACCGACCGGAGGTAAAATGCTACCGAATTAGAATAAAATGTTCAAAGCCATTTTATTCGTGTCGTTGCTGTGTACCTGTTAAAGACGGTGGCGTTGCTGTGTACCTGTTGAAGACGGTGGCGTTGCTGTGTACCAGTTAAAGACGGTGGTGTTGCGGTGTACCTGTAGAAGTCGTTTCCACATGCTTATGTTTTTCTGCATCAAAGTTCAGCAAAAATTCAAGAAAGTACAAAATGAAGTCTTCCGCTGTACCAAACTCTGAAGCTTTCGAGAATTCAACAAAAAGACATAAGTGTGTGGAACATGGAGTCACGAGGAGGCAAGTTTCACAAGAAGGCAAAGATCGCACGTGAAAGGCCAAAAGAACAATGATCTCAATCCAAAGCCTAAAAGATCAATAAACATATTCACAACAAAAAGAAAAAGAAGAAAAGACTACGAGCTAAAGAACGAAGACTTAGTATAGTATGCTAGGTTTAGAACTTTGTAACGTGGAGTGACCTCCCTTAGGGGGAGATTGTTAGAAATACGTTTTTACGTATATTAGAAGTATCGGTCACTCCACAATATTATTTATGTTGTAATAGCTCGTAGTTAATAGTTACTTATTTAGTTAAGTAAGAACCGGCCCATGGGCTTGTCATGGGCCGACCCAAGTCCATTAGTGGCTTGGAAGTATAAATACCCCTTTCCTCCTTGGAAAGGGGTTGGTTATTGTTCATTTCATGTTTTCATTCTAATAAAAAGACACACATTTTCTCTCACTTTCTCTCTCTAGTTTCTCTCTCTAGAAAACATCAACCCACTTCATAGATTCATAGGTTATCAAGATTCTACACAAGAATAAATGCTTAATAAAGTGGTTTTAATTTTCAAACGTTGTGAATATTTTGACTCAACCTGAGTTTACTTGTCTAAGTTACTCTAGCTAGTATCCTTAACGTATTTAAGTCAAGTTTTGCTAGGCTTTTATATAGGGAGCTATAAAACGCGAAAGTCTTAACTCTCACGGGTTAAGAACAAGAACTTTTCGCAAGTTCCTATAATTGATCCTAGAGAGTCGTTTATCAAGGGAACTTTAAAATGCGATTTCTAAACTTGAAAAAGTCTAAGAATTTGCAAGATCCTATAGGCGACTCGAAAACCCAAAACTTTGACTAAATAGGCTAAGCATCCACGAGTCTCATTACTTGAGATTTTAAACTGTGGAGAACGAGAGATGATAGTGCCAATTATAAGTTCGGTATTCTTTCGTGAATTTATGTGAGTTAATTATAAGCCTATTCTCCCATCGCCTGCTAATAAATTTATCTGCAATAAATAAGGTTGTACGATTTGAAAAGTCACTTAGCTTCTAGCCCAAGATCGTTTAAAAGTTGCTCGGTATGGATTAGAGTTCATAGCCAAGGCATAACTTATTGAAGCGGGATGCGAAGATTGGCGAGTCCAAAAAGGTCCTAACAAGGCATGAGGGCTACATTTTGTTGCAAAAGATCCAAAGTGATATGAAGAATCATTTATCAAAAATCAATATGAAGGATCGAGACACACGACGAAAAGCAAAAACTCCCCAAAAGTCATGGAGAAGTGTATCCAAAAAGACCCTAACAAGGTATGAGGATAAATAGATCCAAGTCATAAAAGGAGGCGGATCGTTGTATATTAAAGTCCAAAGTAAAGATTGGAGAAAAATGAAGTAGTCGTGGTCCAAGTATGAATCTCTCAAAACTTCAAGTGAAGAAATTCCTAATATGAAGAGAAGACCATAATTTCATGAACGTCTCTCAAGGTTTGAAGTATGAAGTCGCTGCCAAATATCGGTCCGAGAAAGGTCTCAAATCGCGAAGCGAGTTATGCCAAGATATGAACTTTATGAGGTCCCGAGAAGCAGTTTTAAAAGATTTTGTCCTTTAGCTAACTATTGATTAAATCGTTCACTTTATTTTCGGCCTAATAAACTATCGAAATAAGTCAAACAATGTATCCTCGTGATCATTCAAGACAAAAATAAAATATAAGAGATACACCTAGGAATAAGGGAGTCTAAGTGAGTAATTGGCCCACATGAGTTCGTGTTAGTTTACTACTCCATCCGTCCCATAATAAGTGTCCACTTTGACTTTTTTCGGTCTTCCTTATTCAACTTTGACCATAAATATCTTCATTTGTGTTATATAATACCGGATTAAACTTATATGTAATGAAAATGCATTTAAATATCAATCCATACATATATTTTTCATCAAATATTGTATGACACAAATAAATATATTTATAGTCAAAGTTGAATAAGAAAGACCGAGAAAAGTAAAAATGGACACTTATTATGGGACGGAGGTAGTAACTTATAATAACAATGATCTCGTTTTTAAGCTTGGTTTGGAGAAAGTGAAAACTTGAGGATGATGATTATTCATGACATTTCCAAAACCCAAGGTATGCTTTTTGATTTCTGTACTTTGAATATCTTTAATTTTCCATCTCTTTAATAAAGGCCAACGTGGATTGATTATGATGAAAAATGAAATCTTGCTTTGTTACTAATGCATTGCATGAGGGCATTGCAATGGTCAAGTGTAGGGGATTTGATAGGTGTGTAAACACCCATCCTTTTTACCACTTAATTACAATAATAACCGAGCCAAAACGTGTATTTTATGTCTTTTATGTCGGAATTATGCGTGGTTTGTGTTTTTGTTGTGATTTAGGACGAAAAGGTGAAAAGTGGAGAAAACACGGGCATTTACGGGCTTTTATTGAAGAAAAAGATGAAAGATGAAGTCGAGAAGTCAAGAGTGCAAAAAGAACGGAAGTCCAAGACCAATTCTGAAGATTTATCGAAGGAAAAGTCAAAAGACGAAAGTTTACCAAAAGCCGAAGAACTCGAATCTTATTTATTGAAGAATTAAAAGACGAGTTTAAAGAAATCCCGAGCCAAAAGTCCTTAAAGTCCAAGATTAACAAAAGATTAAGAAGGAAGGACTTAATGGTGCAATTAAGAAGAAAGGAAGGAGAGGAGGAAGCTTCCCCTAACCATCTCCCTAATCACCTATAAATACCCCTCATTTTCATTTCATTAGTTTTGGTTGGCTAGAGTGACACTAGTTCTTCCACCTTTATTTTTATGCACATTTAATTACCTTGCACCTTTAATTACTTGCACCTTTAATTACCTTGTCTTGCACTTTAATTTTCAAGTAAGTTACTTTTATCTTTATTGCACCTTTACTTTACTTGTTTGATCTCTCATTCTACCTTTCTTTCTTGTTTGATCTTTATGTTTACATGCTTATTATCTTACTTATTTGATTAAAGGTTGTGTTTTTATGCTTGTGATTTTTTAGATCATTGGTTTTTATAGCTTATTGTGTTTATCTTTAAGTTTATAAAGTTTTTATAAAAGTTATTTTTATATATAAGTTGTTTTTCGTAAAGCTTATTCATTTCGTGTTTTAAAAGTCTTTAAATTTCAGTTAAGTAGCTTATTTTTATACGGTTTGCCTTAGGATTTTCGTCTTGTGCTTATTAGACTTATAGCTTATTTTTCTAGCTTATTTTGTGCCTATTCTTCCGTATTCCGAGCTAGCGATCGGAAAGGGGTTTCATATTCCGACCAACGTTCCTTGCTTGGTCGGAAAAGGGTTATAACATTCCGATTGGGTGGCTTGATATTCCGATCAGAGACATTTGAGGTATTCCGATCAAGGTAAGGTGACATATTCCGATTGGTACCCCACTGTTCATTCCGATCAGCATTCCAATCTTCATTCCGATCAGGATAGTAAGTATTCCGATCAAGGTGAGTTTGGTATTCCGATCAAGGTAAGGTGACAGCTTTCCGACTGGATTTTCCGATCCACATTCCGACGGGATCAACATTCCGACCAGGTAGGTTTGCTACATTCCGATCTGAGGTTTCGATCCACATTCCGACCAAAGGTAAGTGAACATTCCGATCAAGGGTAAGTGTGGTATTCCGATTGGAAAGGTGACAATTATTCCGATCAGACCCATTCCTTATTCCGATCAGGGGGTGAGTACATTTCGACGGTGAGCCCGATCGGAATATATTCCGATCTGGGGTATTTTTCATGTGTTGTCTTGTTTAATTTTTAGATTCTCGTTTTAATTCTTGTCTAATTTAATTTTTCGTCACGCTTTAACCTTTAGTCATTTAATTAGTTTACCTTTCAAAAGTCTTAAATATTGCACCCCTTACATTTTAATTAGTTTAGTTTTACTTTTAAGTCATTTTACTTCTATGTTTTGCACCTTTTAATATACTACAACGACACCACTTTTGTTTCACCGAAGAACGACTGAGTCGCATAGTTAAACCAGATCAATTCGATTAGACACACTAGAACGATAATTTTTATACGGGCCAAAAGCCTTGTATCAAGGATAAATAGATCCAAGTCCTAAAAGGAGGCGGATCGTTGTATATCAAAGTCCAAAATAAAGATTGGAGAAAAATGAAGAAGTCGTGGTCCAAATATGAAGAATCTCTCAAAACTTCAAGTGAAGAAATTCCTATTATGAAGAGAAGACCATAATTTCAAGAACGTCTCTCAAAGATTTGAAGTATGAAGTCGCTGCCAAATATCGGTCCGAGAAAGGTCTCAAATCGTGAAGCGAGTTATGCCAAGATATGAACATTATGAGGTCCCGAGAAGCAATTTTAAAAGATTTTGTCCTTTAGCTAACTATTGATTAAATCGTCCCGCTTTATTTTCAGCCTAAATAACTATCGAAATAAGTCAAACAATGCATCCTCGTGATCATTTAAGACATTATTAAAATATAAGAGATACACCTAGGAATAAGGGAGTCTAAGTGAATAATTGGGCCACATGAGTTCGTGTTAGTTTGCTAACTTATAATAACAATGATCTCATTTTTAAGCTTGGTATAGGGAACGTGAAACTTGAGTATGATAAACATTCATGGCAGCCAAAACCCCAATGTAAGTCTTTGATTTCTTTACTTGTTTTGTTCTTTTAGTTTCCTTAGTATTTAGTATTTAATAAAGGCCGAGGTGGGTTATCTATGATGAAAAATGTAAACCGTGCTTTGAAATTAATGCATTGCATGAGGGCATTGCAATGATTATGTGTATGGGATTTGATAGGTGTAAAAACACCCATCCTTTTACCACTTATTTCTTGCTAAAACGTGACCAAAACGCGTATTTAATATCATTTGTTTGGAATTATGCGTGGTTTGTGTGTTTGTTGTGTTTTCAGAGCCAACCAGATAAATATTGATGTAAACATGAGATTGCACGGGTTTTATCGAAGAAAAAGACGAAGTCTATAGTCCAAGAGATGCAAAAGATTTGAAGTCAATGGGCCTATTTGAAGATTTATCGAAGAAAAGGACCAAAGTTGGAAGATTTATATATGTCGAAGAACTCAAGTCTATTAAACGAAGAAATTAAAAGACGATTTGAATTTATTCATCGACAAATCCTGAAACGAAGTCGAATACGTCAACTTTATTGAAGAGACGAGAAGACAAAAAGAAAGAAGAAAGCCCACTCACCAACCCACTTCAACACACCTATAAATAGGCCTCCTCCTCACAATTTGAGGAGGTAGTCAGTTCTTCATTTTTCTGTTTTTCTTTCTTTTTGTTTCGTAGGAAAACCAACACCATTAAGGTGTTTGATGATTTTCATTTTTCCTTTTTAATCCAAGATCTTGTAAGTTTTAATCTTTCCTTTTGTTTGTTAAACCTTAATCTTTCAATACAAGTCTCCTTTTAATCTTGTTCTTCCTTTTCTTATTGATTCTAAAGTTCTAAGTTTTTATTTTGTTGATTTTGATCTTTAAAAACAAGTGGGTTTTGTGTTTTTGTTGATTTGGTTTAAAGTTTGTCATTAGTAGATGATTAGTGGTTAGTTTGGTTGAATCCTTAGATTTAACATGGTTGATTTTGGTTAAAATTCGTTCTTCCTATATCCCCTGTTTTTCGTCTTTCATTTTCCCAGATTATTCCGAACCAAAGCATTTATTCCGAGTAAGCTAAATATTCCGCATGAGCTTGTTATTCTGAGTCAGATGTTTATTCCGCATGAGTGATTTTTCCGAACGAACCAAGTATTCCGAATGAAGCTTTTGTTTAATTATTCCGCATAAATCTTTTTATTCCGAACGAGTGTTTTCAGCTAATTATTCCGAATGAACGAAACATTCCGAACCAAGGTTTTCAAATAATAATTGCGAACGAGCTGTATATTCCGGACCAAGGTATATTCCGAACGAAGCTATATTCCGGATCAACAAATATTCCGAACGAAGGTATTCCGGATGAAGGAAGTTTATTCCGAACGAGTGTTTTCATCTTTTTATTCCGCATGAGCACTATATTCTGAATGAATGAACTTATTCCGCATGAAGGTCTAGTATTCCGAATCAAGCTTTCAAGTTAAGTTATTCCGAACGAAGGTTTTATTTTTCTATTTATTCCGAACCAATCATATTCCCTATGAGACTTATTTATTCCGAATCAAATCTTTTTTCGAATGAGTTGAATTTAGTTTTTCTTATTTTTTAAATTAAGTTAAGTTTTTAAATTACGTTACATTTATTGTTAAGTTTTAATTTCCGCTTTCTTTTAAATTGTTTTAATTTGTTCATTGTTTTTAGCTCATTTATATCCTTTTGTGCATTTATCTTTTAAGTAGAATAAATAACCAACCCTTTTTACTTTCCACCAAGAACAATTGAGTCGCACTTTTAATCGGTAATCAATTCGAAAAGACTTGGAACGAAATTATTTCATACTTGGTAAAAACCATGTATTACTAGCCATCCAGTTTCCCTTGAAAAACCAAACGTTTTGTGAATAAAATGAGTAACCAACAATGAATTTAACAAAAGACCTTAACCATTTGACCAAATTCGACTGTCACTTCCTTTGAACAAATGGAATAAGATTTTTTGGATCTTGAAAACTTTTGCCAAAAACCTTGAACAAGAATTTTTGATAAATTAAAAATTCAAACCATTTACACTAAATTAAAACTAACATAAAACTAAGGAACTCAGATAACTCTTGCAAGATTTTTTGTTTAAATAAAACTCTAAATATTCATTAAATAAAAAAGAAATTTTTACAAGAGAAAATCTGGAACAAGCTTAAAAGGTCACAAGTCGACCCTTTAAATACTGATGCAAAGAACTATCTAGAAAGACTAAACCCTACTATATGATCTTCCATATATGCCCTTGCTCTTCTTGTTTGAATTTCAGTCAATATGGCCACATGTGATCTTGTTGGATGCCAGCTTGAATTTATCAATCTTGGACGTTCATATTTCCTTTGGGTCTAAGGAAAATGATCTAACCATTCATCCTGTCCCCTTTTGGGGTTTTCTGGAAAGGGACGTTAGCAGGGGAGCCATGTTGGAGGGGACCAAGTGAAAGTGATGGGTGTTTTGAGTGTGGGTTTTGTTTATGAGGAGGTTAATCTGCGTTCTGGAAGCAATGAAGGATTTCCCATTTGATTTGTGTACTTAATCAGGTTATGGTTTATAGGGTAATGAAGGGGATGAACAGTTGAGTTTAATTGTGTTTAAGGGTGATTAAGGTTTTAAAAATGTGTTTCCCCCACTTTTTGTATTAAACAGATTTATAAATAAATCTGTTATATAAACTTTGAGTGGAAATGTGACATGGAGGGGTGTGGTGAAGTGGAGTTGTGTGATTGGAGGATGGGTGATAGTGGGTGAGGTGACAAAGTGTTATTGGTGGTGATAGGTTTGCTGTCTGCCCCATAATAGTCCCTTGTCTTTAGTATTTTTGTCACTTCAAGTTTAATCAACCAAACTTATATATCTTGTTATATGAAAGTTTACTTTCTTTCATTTTGGCCACAAAAGCTTTTGCAAAGTAGTTTCAAGGACCAAAAATGCATAATATGCATTCTTCAAGGGCTTTTCTTGTATTTTATTGAAACTTAAGGACCATACTTGTAACTTTTGAGATTTACAAGGGTCAAAAGTGACAAGTCTTCAAAAGTTTAGGGACCAATCTTGCCAAATCTTCAAAACTTCAAGGGTATTTTTGGAAATTCATGATTCGGGTCCGGTTCTTTGTGCGGCTTTGTTTCCCGTGTTCGTTTTTGCTTGATTCCTTTGATCTTTTGTTGATTTCATGATATCCGTACCTAATATATACAATGAACAAATACGAACATATTTTGGGGTATTTTAAGCGTTTTAAACCCGATTTTGACGATGAGACTATGTATAATTGCAGTCTCATCACTCCCCCATACTAAACCATTGCCGTGTCCCCATCAAATGCTAGAATTAAGTATCATAGCACTTCCAAAATTCATTTTTATGTGACATTTATTGAAAACGTAAATTTATACAAACTACTACACGTGTTTTAGACATAATGTATTGTTTTATCACGATTAAGTGACTTTTAGAGTCAAAGAATAAGAACATTGAATGCCTCATAAAGATAAGTTCGTCATCCTCTATTTTCACCCAATTCCATGCTAAGCGTGTAACGAGATCATTGTTATTATAAGTTAGCAACACAATCATTACTCATGAGTGTTAATTACGTACTTAGACTCCCTTATTCCTAAGTTGTATCTCTTATATTTTATTTTTTCCTGAATGATCACGAGGATACATGTTTGACTTATTTCGATATTTTATTAAGGCCGAAAATAAAGTAGGACGATTTAATTGATAGTTAGCTAAAGGACACGATCTTTTAAAACGACTTCTCGTAATCTCCTTACGTTCATATCTTGGCATAACTCGTTTCACGATTTGAGACCTTTCTCGGACCGATATTTGGCATGTGTTTCAAACTTCAAATCTTGGAAGACGTTCTTGAAATAATGGTCTTTTCTTCATATATGGAATTTCTTCAAACTTGGACCACGACTTCATCATTTTTGTTCAATATTTATTTGGGATTCTGATATACAACGATCCGCCTCTTTTTAGGACTTGGATATATTTATCCTCATACCTTGTTAGGGTCTTTTTGGATAGACTTATCCATGCTCTTTAGGGGAGTATATTGCTTCTCGTCGTGTGTCTCGATCCTTCATATTGATTTTGGAATAATGATACTTCACATCATCTTGGATCTTTAGCAACAAAATGGAGTTCCTCGTGCCTTGTTAGGGCCTTTTTGGAACTTTTCCAACCTTCACATCCCGCTTCAATAAGTTATGCCTTGGCTATGAACTCTATTCGAACACGAGCAACTTTTAAACGATCTTGGGCTAGAAGCTAAGTAACCTTTTAAATCGTACGACCTTACTTATTGCATTTATTTAAACAAAAGCATGGGGAGAATAAGCTAATAATTACTACACATGAGATCGTAAAAGATTACGTAACTTATAATTAATTCTATCATTTCTCGTCCTCATTTAAGAGACTTAGCCTAAAAAGTTAAGGAATCAAAGCTAAGTGCTCAACACGCACGGTCGAGTCGAAAATTACTCTTATTCTCACCATCAGAAAACCTACATTCGTGTCTTAAACACTTATGAAAAACAAGAAAAGTTTTAAAATTTGGCCATTTTTAGCCTTATTTTGCAACAAAACGATAACAAAAAGATGAAAATTGGATTGCGTGATGACGTAAGCAAGGTGAAGTATCTACTCACCCCCATACTAAAACTAAACATTGTCCTCAATGTTTCGAGTCTAGGGGTGAAACACCCCCATACTAGAGACGAAGTCGAATGCTTAATCTCGAGCATGGAAAGGGTAAAACGAATAACCTAAAAGCCGTTTATGAATTATGCTAATAAGATAAACGTTAGAACATAAAAGGATATCATCGGATATCAGAATCTCCAAGGGCAACGATCGAACCTCGAGTGATCCGTAAAACGAACACGAGAGGCTTCAATGATGACGATGAACCTAATGAATCACAATCACAAACAACCACAGAATAAAGGTTAGAAGAGCACAAGTCCCCTCGTTACACTAATTAGAAAGAAATAATATTTACAATGATAAGCATGAGAATCTATAACACCCCCAACAAATGCTATGCGCAGCGGAACTACAACATTTGGGTGTTAGACAGTTATCATCACACACAAGCTATTTCGAACGACTCAAAGAGACGTAGGAATTTAAACATAAATTTAATATTGTTAAAAATATCAAAGTCTACAGCTTTCCAAACCCCAAAAGAATTACAAAACAGAGTTGCGTTAGGTCCCCACTGAATCTCAACCCAAAAGTACATTTTCGTTCACATGACATAATATAAAATTTTTAAGTGCTAAAAGGGAGGAAAAACAAAGTAGACCGCCAAGCCACAACAACTTCCATCCTCGCATGCTCCGCTGCTATCAATCTTGGTTACCTGAAACACGTGCTTAAAATCGTCAACACAAAGGTTGAGCGAATCTATAGGTTAATCAAATCATAGGTTGAACATAAGTATTAAAACCAATCATGACCATTCAATAGCATTGTCGTACTCACAATCTATTATTCAAGGATATTATCTTTAGCAATAGCTAATAATTGTGTTTAAGCTCGTGACACTAATCCGTTAACTCAATCACCCGCGTACATGAACCGACATGATTTAAGTGAAACCAGTGCCCTTTCTAAAGGCATTAGTTGTAATTATACCTTATTTCTTATCACAAGTTATCCGTCCGCAGAGGGTACTCAACGTACTAGCTCTCGTATCGGATAGGGTCGTCAACCCCATAGTACTATCAATTATATAAGCGGCTATCTCCAACCCACATAAGGGCAAGACAATAGTTAATTGTTCACGAATTTAGGGACTTTTACAACTAGGTACTCAACACAATTCAAGGCAACATTCGGGTCCAACAATCATTCATGACTTATGTTCTTTTCATTTAAATAGCATGCATCCCCCTCGCGGGTAAAAACGTTTGAAATAAGTAAAGAGCGAGGCTATAGACTCACCTGGCGTAGTAGTAGTGGTTCTAACGAAGACGTAACGAGAAATATCACCGACGATGTGGATGCCCAGGAAAATCTAACACGTGACCTAAAAGTCAAAGTACGAAAACCAAATCAATACTCCGCGTACATTATTGTACTAAACACACACAAATCGAAACACTTAATGCTTATGAAAACTCACGCCAAAACCAAACAAGTAGTTTTTACTAGACTTATACCATTTACCCACGTAATTAAAGTTGATTCCCATTTTATAGATTTACCGATACTTACCAAAAGTACGAGCTGTTTGCTATGACTTAAGCACCTATATAAATTTCAAGAAAATTTACAAAAATACCTCATGACCTGTATAAAACCCATATTTAATCCCATGAAAAGTTTTCACTTCTATGACTCGTTACATATCACATTACTAGACGTACACATTTAGGACTGATTTTGCACTTTGACCATGTTGGACTTGTTTGACCCCTTTAAAATACACCATTAATAAGTGTGAAAACACTTATCCTTTTACAACTTATTTCCAATAATAACAAGACCAAAACGTGTATTTTATGTCGTAAAAGTCGGAATTATGCGTGGTTTGTGTTTTATTGTGTTTTAGGACAAAATGATGAAAAACAAAGAAAACACGGGCTTTCACGGGCTTTTATCGAAGAAAACGAGAAAAGACGAAGTCAAAAGATCAAGAGTGCAAAAAGAACGGAAGTCCAAGGCCTATTCTGAAGATTTATCGAAGAAAAAGTCTAAAGACGGAAGTTTAATGAAGTCGAAGAACTCAAGTCTAATAGAAGAAGAAAATTACAAGACAAGTTCAATATATATCGACAAATCCCGAGGCGACGTCGAGGAAGGCAAAAGATTTAAGTCGAGTCGAGAAGATGTGAAGAAAGAAAGAAAGAAGAAGCAACACATGCACTCCTTCCCATTTTCCCTATAAATACCCTCCTAATACACATTAGGAGAGCTAGTTAGTTTTTAGTAGTTAGTTTCATTTTCATTTTTCTTTCTAGTTTTAGAGAGAGAAAGTTCTCAACTTTCTCTCACTAAGTTTTCATCTTTTCTTTCTTTTAATCTTTCAAGATTAAACCTTTTGTATTTGGATTTCATTAATCAAGTTCAAGTTAAGCTTTTAATCTTTCATCTCTTTCTACCTTTCTTTGATTTTAGTTTACTTTTGGTGCGAAATCTATTTGATCCGTGTTGTTTTTAATGTTTTCGTGCCTAAAAGTTAATCTTTTTATGCCTACTTAAGTTTTCATACAAATAAGCTTTAAGATCTTTGTGCTTATTGGCTTGTTTATGTGTTTAGCTTATTTACTTTTTAAAAGTTTTCTTAAAAAGTTCATGTTTTTATAGTTTGATTTAAGAGTTGCTAGTTTTAAGATTGGATAAGTTGTTATTTGTGCTTATTGAGTCCTTTTCACTGTAGATTCGTTTAAGTTTTAGTGATTAGCTTATCAAAATAGCTTATTACTTTGCTTATTTTCGAATCCCATATTAATCGGAAAAGGGTAAACCCTTTTCCGATTAGGCTTTCCGATTGTGGGTTTTGTTGACATTCCGATTAGAGTACCTTGCTAAACATTCCGATTGGTTGTCTTCTTTTGCATTCCGACGAGGGGATTAGTGGTATTCCGATTTGTTTCGTTTCCAACATTCCGACACAACTCATTCCCATTATTCCGATTAAGATTCTTACCTACATTCCGATCAGTCTCCTTTGGCACATTCCGATCGGTGTTTCCGACCACACATTCCGATTGCAGTATTCCGACGAGGGTGTATTCCGATTGTTTTCCAATTGTTTAATTTCTTGTTTTTGCAAAGTTTTCAAGTGTTAGTTTCATTAAGTTTTCAAGTATTTTTCTAATCTTTTCTTTAAGTTTTCAATCATTTATTTTTAACTCGTTATTTTTAGTTTAATCTTTAAACTTCTACTTTACTCTACGACACTTTCATATTTGCTATTAGTTTAAAATCTATAATCAACCAAACCATTCTCTTGTTCACCAAAAGACAATTGAGTCGCACTTTATACTGGAAATCAATTCAAAAAGATTCGGACGATAAGATTTTATACTTGGTGTAAAAGCCGAGTATTAACCATTGACCAATACAACACCTAACTCTAAAAATAGACTCAAAAGTGCAGGTTTAAAACCAAAAATTAGTTTTGAATCATTTACCAAACTCTATCTACGGTCCCCGGGATTTGACCCAAAACCAAACACAAATTCGGATTGTGTTGGTTCTCATCTCCCGGTACACGAACTTTCAAAGTATCATAACTTTTGAATCGTTTGGAGTCGTAAGCTCAACCTTATACCAAAACGAAGCTAAGACAAAGATCTACAAATCTATCCTATGGTTATGACCTGCTTACGAAGTTAAACCCACGAAAAACATGCTTGAACAATCTGGTCTAAAATCACCCTTTCAAAATCACCCTAACACTTGATTCCAATCCAATCTAACATCACCTAGACCAATTTTAACCACTTATCATCATACCCAATCATCTCAAACAGCCTATAACACTAAGAACATCAAATAATAATCAAAACTCAATCCTAAATCATACATGCAATAGGTTTTATTCATTTAAAAAACACTAGAAACATCATTCTAAACACAATCCCACAACACATTTCATCAAACACCATGAACACCCGAACACCCCCATAATTTCGTGGGCTTTTGGGGCTGTGGAACACCAAAAACATAATCCCCATCTTGTTTTATGGATTAATTATCATTATAAACACATGAATTAAACAATAAACGGGTTTAATTAGATTAAAACATGTTTTTGAAAAATCATAAATTTTTTTGAAAGATTTCATGGATGCATGTTTGATTTTATTGGATAATAATACTTACAAAGATGAAATGAGAGATGGTCTTTGATTGGATTTTTCAAAATAAAATTTTTGATGATGGTTGGTGGTGGTGATGTGGTGGCCGGCGGCCATGGAGAGAAAAAGGGGTTGAACCCTAATTTTTGAAAGTTGGAAATGAAGTGTGTGTGTGTAGTTCTCTCTTTTGTAAAAATAGAGGGACTAATTTTGACAAGGTAGCTATCTTTTGGCCTTAGTGGCAAATCCATTTTTAAAGAGCGGGATTATGACTAGTAGTCGGTTTTGAAAATTTACGGGAGTCGGGTTTAGTCCCGGCTACCTCAAAATACTTTTTAATGGTTCAAACGCACACAAATCGAATATACATATGGTTCCGACTCGACTTAACACGTAATAAAAATAAAAATCTCGAAAAACTCAAATATCGATCAATCGATAATAAAATGTAAGTTTTGGGCATCCGTCGGTATCGTAGTCGTTATCGGTTCTTCTTAAATCGTCAAACGTTAAATTACGACCGTAAACGTTGGTTTCAACTTAAACCGTCAAATCTATAGCAAATGAAATTTCTTAAAAATTTCTAAAATATTCATAAAATAGGATTAAATAAATGACGTTGGGCTCGGGATATCACATCCACAAGTGAGTCGTAACTTAAGAGAGATGCTCATACTGAACAACTCTTGAGACAATAACTTAGCATCATATGGCACATTCACGGGTATTACATCCTCCCCTCCTTAAGGGAGCGACATCCCGACGCTCTCCGGTTCTTATATTCGCATTTCGTACTACTAGGAAGATGAGGGCACTTCTTCCTAAAGAGGTCTTCACGTTCTGTTGTGGACTTCGGTTCACGTCTCGGGTTCCATCACACCTTCACCATAAGTATTATACCTTGCTTCAATCTCTTAGCATCTCGATCCATGATCTCCACTTCAATTTCCCAAATTCTTCCTACGGTTATCAACACGTCTCTTCCCACAGCTTCTTGCGGTCAACAAGTGATTCTCAATCTACACTGTCTCTCCGTAACCTCTCGAATCATTTCAAGTCCACTCAACTGACTTTTTCCCACTTTATTATATTCAACTGGCGATCTATATTTACATCAACATAATTCTCCAAATGTTGCAGCTTTAGTGCTAATCATGGTACTACCAACGGCAAGTGTCAATCTCAACTACTACTAAAATCAACCACACACGCTCGGAGCATGTCTTCCAACGTTCGAATCGTCCTTTCACTTGGTTCATCGTCTTATAAAAATAATAATTACTCACAAGGAAATCGCACGGGTCGCACATAACCCTATAAAAAACGTTCAGAAAACACAAGACAAAGTAATTAACATTAGTCGTACAAAATCACCTTATCACAATATTACGTACATAGAAACCTAGTTCGTCAAAAACGAATTCGTCGATACGAAAATCATTCGGCGTTTACATAACTCTCTCAAAAACATCACAATCCAATCAACACAAAAGCCATTACAAAGCACATACAACCACATTACGACATGTTTGCAAAATAGCCAAACCATGCCAAGTAATTAAGTTCAATCAAGTTAACTCATGCTTGCTAATCAGCCAAGCCATGATAAAATAAGAAATATTGACAGGATACCGGATGAGTCCAGTCAAAAGAAAATTGCAAGTTAAAGAAGGTTTACGAGCTTGCCAGCTATGGATGCATATCCAAAAAGAAATAAAATACATACATATGTCATCGCAGGGCGCTCACCCATGGATTCATACACAAAAGATATTACAAGAACACCATCTCACTTTCGTCCCAACCGTGGTCAAAATCTCAATAAGCATCATCGTTCCTAACTAAAAAAAAAAATATTACATGGCACGTGTTCTCCATGATCGGACGTCATTGGACAATGTCGTCTCAAGTTCCCACAACTTTCGATCATTCGACTAGATCACATACAACATAAACATATAAAAGCAAGGATTTAGAACATAAACATCAACTATGTCCATCTGTCGTTTAACCTTCGATGACAAAGTAGATTGAGTCAAGGAAAGAGGACTCCTCACTTGAATAAACGAAGATGACAATTGGAATGGTCTTCCAATTACCGATGCACAGTTGGTAAACTTAAAAAAGTTTATTGCGTGTCATTTGACATATCAAAAGAACAAGAAAATAAAATAATTAAGGTACGGTACATTTGATGTAGGAGAAGTCTTCGTCATTTCCCTCAGAGTTACTTGAACTCGAATTTCCTCTACTTCGGCAGTCTTCTATTCTTGTTAAAATTTCTTCTTAGTGTCGGTATGAGCTCCTTTGGTATTTCATCAACACCCTAGCGATTCCGATAAAATTCACACGTTACACACAACACATAAAAACATTTTTCCAAAATTACTCGGTCACGGTGACTTACTAAGTCAACGCCAAACAAAAAGAAAAGATTTCAAGGAATACAAGAAAACTCAAAAATTTTCTTTAGGAATCAAAGAAAATACGATTACTTGCATAAGGATCCACCATTTTAAAAACGTTCTCATCCAAACATCTATAAAAAACACTACCGGTTTTAAAGATGACCAATTAATTTGACACTTCATTGCCCTTCCTAAACTATGCATAATTAGCTAGATCATGCATACTTGAGGACCAAGCAACGACAATCAACAAAACAGGACTCCTCCCGAATTATGCATAGTTAGCTAAGCTGTGCATAATTGAGGATCGAGTGACGACACAAATATTATTATTACATACCAAATATGACTACAAAATTTTTCTACCTAATCTTCAAAATAATTAAATTAATTGAAATGAAATTTGAAATGGGAAAATATAGCTACCATCGTTTCAAGAAACACATAAACATTTTTCTTCCATTTTGAAAACATACCTTTGCTTTGCCTTTTTACGAGGAAATAAATAAATAATTAAATAAATAAATCGACACCATTTACATTTGGTTGAACGAACCATTTGACACACTCATACATATTTTCAAAATAGACTATTCACAAAATAACGGTAAGGTGGTTCAAGATTACAGATCATTGCAAGCACAACAAGTAATAAAATCAAAAATCAATGAGTTCGAACAAGGTAAACGAGCAATATATTTGCCAACAAAAATTAACTACATTAGAAATGAAAATACTTCGAATGTCTCGGGATAAAAACAGCGATCTACGAATACATGGAGTAAAAATTGAATATCAACGCAAGCGTCAAAAATAGAACAACAATCATAATTCCCATCGTCTCGAGTTGCACACACATTCCGCCAAGGGTATACGGGGAGAGGAGAAGGATCACCTGGTTGAATATAAACAATTTCACCAGGAAGATCGAGTTCTTTCACCTCTACAATTCGACAAGCGGCTTCCCCTCCCCGCTTTTGTTTAGTATAAATAAATAACCAGTTTAATGAAGATTTATATCATCATTCAAGTAAATACAAAATTTTAGGTTCCATTAACCGAAAGAAGAAAAGTTACGGCGTCCACGAAGAGGACAAAAATACACCGGGTGACATACCCATATTATCAAGTAATAGCGAAGTAGTACTTTAAAAATAAATAACGGTTTCATACCATAGACAATATTAAAATAAACAGTCACATGACTACTCAAGTTTAGATATAGACTCGCAAAGTCGAAGAAGAGATGTCGTACGATCGAACCATCATGACTCAAAACATTATATATACATCTTTATTAAATAATGTACAAGTAGGCGTGTGTTGGGTAATCCACTTGCGTATTCTAATTAGTGTTACCTTGTACATTGTAAAACCGAACATTTGTATATTTAAATTTGTGTTACACCATTAAAGAATTTATACCTTTCATTTTTCAACTTACAAAGTTTTTATTTCTGGAAAAATTTCAATCTCTAGGAAATTACTAACATTAATAAATGCGGTGACCCGATTATCATAATTGGTAAAATCATTAGGTTTGAAAATCTCAATACTTGTGGCCAAATCCCATTAATATCCATATTTTAAGTACCAAAAACGTACATAGTAAGAATTTTCAAAATTTTACGTTATTATTATTACGACTTATATTATCACAAATATACCTATCCAACATGACTCAAACTAGTCCAATTAATTCTTAAAAAATCAACCTTTGACTTTTTATTATACACAAGTCTTCCTTAAAACTGATTTGTTAGATTATATTCGCGCAATTTGACCCAGGTGCTAAAAAGGTTTCACGTAGTATTATCTCTGATAAATTACTGATTTTAGCCAACACTTGAATCTCAATAATAATAATAAATAATCAAAATGCTTATTTTAATAATTCTAAAATGTAGAAAATTCAACCTTTAATCCTTATCCCATTATCAAACGATTTTAAAATTAACTCACCTCGTAGCGGAATAAAATAACGTTCCATCAACTTTTAATAATTTATTTCAAGCATTATAATTTCTCACTTTAAAGTGTACATTCCGATTTTATCCCAGTTTATTTACTACAACAAGTGACGAGTTCTAGTTTATACCAATGCGTATAACATGACCTCATGTTTAAAATAAAACCAATTTTTCAAAGTCTCTAACTCCAAAACACATGACCAATTTTTCTAATCATGTTTTATATTACAAAATACGCCAAAAATTTGCCATAATGACCCAAAAATTTAATTCATATCAAGCCCAAAGCTACATATAATCGATAGTCATATCGTTAATTTTACCAATAACTCCTTTCTCAATTTAAAGTAAACAAATTTTGACAGTTCCATCACAAGCTTTTAGTATCAAATTATCAATATATGAAAACAAGGGTTTTACGAGTAATAATAATTACTTATCATGATCTACCAACCAAAGTTAAAAGAAAAATAATTTCACTTTGTCCATTTACTCTCTACACATATTTTTCTGGTTACAAGACACATCATATGTCATTTTTATCCAAAAATTTCATTCATCATTTATTTAATATGTAAAACACTTTATGTTTAAATCAATCAATCAACAAAATTTAATGCTTACTTAACTCACACAAATGCCAGACCTCGTCATATATACTATCAAATTTAAAATAATAAGACAACAAGACGAATGCAATAAACGGAATGAGAATACATATGTCAACTAAGTGTTGTTATCGGCCTCTGATGAGTCTCGAAATCATACTCAAATAAAATTAACACAAAACATCCAAACTTCAAGCTATCTCGCTTGATCACAACACTAGTCTATTTTTAAAATTCATTTTTAAATTCGAGTAAAATGGTAAACAACGATTAAATGACGACGCGCCTCAACCACGTTTCATAATATACACACGTAATCGCCGCTAAAACGTACGCATCATTGATTATACTTCGGTTATGTTACAGTTACACGAACTAATATATCAAACCCATAAGGGATAAAGGAAATACAGTAATACGTGAGTAATTTACGTTCCAAAAAGAAGATGTCCCAAAATGACACATCACGGTGCGATAACGACAATCGGGATCAATCTAGTCGATATACAATATGTTACGAAGCATTATTTACGTATCTAGAATATCAAACGAGGTTCACACTCGGTTGTTCGAGCAATAAATTAATTATCAAGATTGATAATTGGCGGTGAGGCTGAATTCTCAACAAAACCGCATTTTAAATGTACAATAATCACGCAAGGACCATTGCTTCGCGTGCAATGCCTTTAAATACCATAGTATATACATACTTATACATACAATCATTCCTACATACACGTAGGATTACAACGCAGTGTTGCCATGTAATGCAATGTAGCCCGTTATGCCAAATACATGCAACATATAAGATAATCTTACGAGAATTTGTAAATTACGATAATAAGTACTCAACGTACAAAACAATATATCTTAATATATATCATAGTATTTACTTACTAAATACTAGGGAATTCGTGTCAGTTTGAGGGATACATCTAAAATATAAAGCAATGCTAAAGAAATCTTACCAGAGCCATGCAGGATAGTTGTGTGCTTGGACAATTTCTTACGACACCAAAAGTTATAGTTTAGGATTTTTCAAAATGACCTAGTTCTCTATAACTCATGGCTCTGATTACCAATCTATAACACCCCCAACAAATGCTATACGCAGCGGAACTACAATATTTGGGTGTTAGACAGTTATCATCACACACAAGCTATTTCGAACGACTCAAAGAGACGTAGGAATTTAAACATAAATTTAACATTGTTAAAAACATCAAAGTCTACAGATTTCCAAACCCCAAAAGAATTACAAAACTGAGTTGCGTTAGGTCCCCACTGAATCTCAACCCAAAAGTACATTTTCGTTCACATGACATAATATAAAATTTTTAAGTGCTAAAAGGGAGGAAAAACAAAGTAGACCGCCAAGCCACAACAACTTCCATCCTCGCATGCTCCGCTGCTATCAATCTTGGTTACCTGAAACACATGCTTAAAATCGTCAACACAAAGGTTGAGCGAATCTATAGGTTTATCAAATCATAAGTTGAACATAAGTATTAAAACCAATCATGACCATTCAATAGCATTGTCGTACTCACAATCTATTATTCAAGGATATTATCTTTAGCATTAGCTAATAATTGTGTTTAAGCTCGTGACACTAATCCGTTAACTCAATCACCCGCGTACATAGACCGGCATGATTTAAGTGAAACCAGTGCCCATTCTAAAGGCATTAGTTGTAATTATACCTTATTTCTTATCACAAGTTATCCGTCCACAGAGGGTACTCAACGTACTAGCTCTCGTCTAGGATAGGGTCGTCAACCCCATAGTACTATCAATTGTATAAGCGGATATATCCAAGCCACACAAGGGTAAGACAATAGTTAATAGTTCACGAATTTAGGGACTTTTACAACTAGGTACTCAACACAATTCAAGGCAAAATTGGGGTCCAACAATCATTCATGACTTATGTTATTTTAATTTAAATAGCATGCATCCCCCTCGCGGGTAAAAACGTTTGAAATAAGTAAAGAGCGAGGCTATAGACTCACCTGGCGTAGTAGTAGTGGTTCTAGCGAAGACGTAACGAGAAATATCACCGACGATGTGGATGCCCAAGAAAATCTAACACGTGACCTAAAAGTCAAAGTACGAAAACCAAATCAATACTCCGCATACATTATTGTACTAAACACACACAAATCGAAACACTTAACGCTTATGAAAACTCACGCCAAAACCAAACAAGTAGTTGTTACTAGACTTATACCATTTACCCACGTAATTAAAGTTGATTCCCATTTTATAGATTTACCGGTACTTACCAAAAGTACGGACTGTTTGCTATGACTTAAGCACCTATATAAATTTCAAGAAAATTCACAAAAATACCTCATGACCTGTATAAAACCCATATTTAATCCCATGAAAAGTTTTCACTTCTATGACTCGTTACACATCACATTACTAGACGCACACATTTAGGACTGATTTTGCACTTTGACCATGTTGGACTTGTTTGACCCCTTTAAAATACACCATTGACCAATACAACACCTAACTCTAAAAATAGACTCACAAGTGCAGGTTTAAAACCAAAAATTAATTTTCAATCATTTACCAAACTCTATCTATGGTCCCCGGGATTTGACCCAAAACCAAACACAAATTCGGATTATGTTGGTTCTCATCTCCCGGTACACGAACTTTCAAAATATCATAACTTTTGACTCGTTTGGAGTCGTAAGCTCTACCTTATACCAAAACGAAGATAAGAAAAAGCTCTACAACTCTATCCTATGGTTATGACCTGATTACAAAGTTAAACCCATGAAAAACATGCTTGAACAATCTGGTCTAAAATCACCCTTTCAAAATCACCCTAACACTTGATTCCAATCTAATCTAACATCACCTAAACCAATTTTAACCACTTATGATCATACCCAATCATCTCAAACAGCCTATAGCACTAAGAACATCAAATACTAATCAGAACCCAATCCTAAATCATACATACAATAGGTTTTAATCATTTAAAAAACACTAGAAACATCATTCTAAATACAACCCCACAACACATTTCATCAAACACCATAAACACCCGAACACCCCCATAATTTTGTGGGCTTTTAGGGCTGTGGAACACCAAAAACATAATCCCCATCTTGTTTTATGGATTAATTATCATTATAAACACATGAATTAAACAATAACCGGGTTTAATTAGATTAAAACATGTTTTTGAAAACTCATAAATTTTTTTGAAAGATTTCATGGATGCATGTTTGATTTTATTGGATAATAATACTTACAAAGATGAAATGAGAGATGGTCTTTGATTGGATTTTTCAAAATAAAATTTTTGATGATGGTTGGTGGTGGTGATGTGGTGGCCGGCGACCATTGAGAGAAAAAGGGGATGAACCCTAATTTTTGAAGTTGGAAATGAAGTGTGTGTGTGTAGTTCTCTCTTTTGTAAAAATAGAGGGACTAATTTTGACAAGGTAGCTATCTTTTGGCCTTAGTGGCAAATCCACTTTTAAAGAGCGGGATTATGACTAGTAGTCGGTTTTGAAAATTTACGGGAGTCGGGTTTAGTCCTGGCTACCTCAAAATACTTTTAAATGGTTCAAACGCACACAAAACGAATATACATATGGTTCCGACTCGACTTAACACGTAATAAAAATAAAAATCTCGAAAAACTCAAATATCGATCAATCGATAATAAAATGTAAGTTTTGGGCATCCGTCGGTATCGTAGTCGTTATCGGTTCTTCTTAAATCGTCAAACGTTAAATTACGACCGTAAACGTTGGTTTCAACTTAAACCGTCAAATCTATAGCAAATGAAATTTCTTAAAAATTTCAAAAATATTCATAAAATAGGATTAAATAAACGACGTTGGGCTCGGGATATCACATCCACAAGTGAGTCGCAACTTAAGAGAGATGCTCATACTGAACAACTCTTGAGACAATAACTTAGCATCATACGACACATTCACGGGTATTACAGAATCCCCCACGAGGCACCTTGTTTTTTATAACCGAGTCAAAAGCTCGACTCGAATCCCCATAAATGTGATCATTTAGGGATAATCATGGTATGGTCATTTTTGGTGGGGCTTACATGATAAACAATGCCCAAAAGTACATGGAGTACTTTAAAAACCCGATAAACGTATACCGAGGTCAAAGATAGCGTCCTCGTTCTCGGATGAAAGACGAAACAACGCTACTTCAACCGATAGTGGAACCTCAAAAGGGTCAAAGAAAAGAGATGAGAAGTAGAAAAGTGGGACAATGGGTGAGACAAACTTATGAGCTACTCGAGGTAGACTCACACCAAGCAAATAGATATATTTTCCATTTATTGCATCGGTGGAAGACCGAGATTTCCCTTTACAAGCAATTCCGGGATCGAATATCTCGTCCTCGGTGGAGAAATGTGAGGGAACATAAGGGGCTTCCCCCATACTAAAACCAAACCAACCGTCGTCAAAAGGAGTAGACGAGGTGGTAGCACTCAAACAACGCGGTGATGACGGAGTTAAACTTGTAGAAATCTTTTAAATCAAATTTAAAATCCTTTCCTTTTTCATCGTTAAAAAACTCTCTATGAAAACCCGATTTTATGATGTCGAAAATATTTGGCGTTTCAAACTCAACATTAGTCACACTAAAAATCCTCACATTTAAGTCGTGGTTAGGGGGTGATGGACTGTATAAGTCCTCAAAACGTTTATCAACAAAGAACACCGCCCCCTCGGGGTCAACATATTCGTCATCCTCATGATCGTGAATCTCATCGATTTCTTCATCATAGATGGGTTTGTTAAACCAAGGTTTTTCATTCCCCTCATTGAGGATTTTAGAAACTCTCTCGAAGAGATCACGGTCAAGCACAAAACCATCATTCTTTTGTGGGGATCGTTGATAAGTTAGATCCTCACGAATGTGGTAATCGTCATTCTCATTTGAGGAGTATTGATTAGGTAACTCCTCGAGAATGGGATTTTTGATGGTCACATGAGTTGGTTCGTGAAATTGAGTATTTATGAGTTCGTTTATTCTCGATTCTTGACAAATTTAAAGTCCTAAAAATATCGAGCTTTTAATTGTTCTTGGTTGTTAAGGATATTTGGAATTCTATGTCTAATTCATTCAACACGTAAAAAGAGGAAAATAATAGGCTACGTATCCGTAAAACACAGTGCAAATACCAATTATTATTCACAAAGTACAAATTTAAAATGCATAAAAAGTAAAATGCTTGAAATGTAAACTTAATGAAAGTAAAAGGACTGAAATGTAAAATTCAGAAACTACAAGGACCAAATATGTAAAATATACCAACTAGTAACAAACTTAACAACTTTTCAAAACTGCCTAACTGAATTTGTTAAAATCTAAAACTTAAAGGACTAAGTTTATGCAAACCCTAAAAACATGAACAATTAGCACTGAATACAAACTCTATCAAACATTAGGGACTAAATGGCAATTAAATAGAATTTTTTTTATCAAAAACAACTATACGAATAAGCTAGCTAGAGCTTATTAATGAACCAAATTAAGTCCGGTTTGTTTTAAACTGCTTAAAATCCAAAATGAGCTAGGCCAGTAGAAGAATTTGCTTAAAAGCTTCTAAATCACTAGTTAGCTTATTTCAATAAGCCAAGAATAAGCTAATTTGAAAACCAGACATCCACAATCCAATTTTCTTGTAAAATCTGATTAATCAACTAACAACAAGCTTGGAATGTCTTTTTGTTTGGAAAATAGTCCACTGAATAAGCCAGAATCCAAAATAAGCAAAAATGGGCTTATTTGACCAACGTTGACCAAAATTTCAAAAAAACTGAAAATCTCAAAATATACTCAAGACATGTTGGCAAAAGGATTTGTGAAACAAAATCATCAAGTTTTTGAAGTGGAAATGGAGATCTCGTAAAACAGATTGAAGTTTATCACAGAAACTAGCATTTGCTTATAAGCTAACTAATAAGCTAATAGCTCTCTCAATACTGGATACTGTATTGTTTCCTTATAGACACTAAATCTTTGGATGTTAAGCTACACTTTGAAACTGGTTTGAGGCAAATCCATCAAGTAATGAAGAAATGGTAAAGAGTCAAAGTTTGATAGTTTGACTGATAAACTAGTTAAGAAACTTGACCCAAACCTTTTTTCTGTCAATTGCCTTTTTGAAAAACAATTTGACTTCAAACTGAACCACAATGATTACACGATATTATCAAATGTTTATGAACTCAAAACTCCAATTCTTACAACTTGAAATGCCAAATTTCTACTTAAACAAAACACCACTTTAAAATCAGTTATAGAACTTTTTTCAAAGAGAATTTAAGCTCAAGTCTAAAACAGGTTTGGACTTTTATCAGACTATGTTTATTTGACCATATGAAGTATGTTTGAACTGAAAACAATCATGTAACAAGATTTAATGACAAAATGAACCTAATTAGTATAAACTGATGAAAGCACTAACTAAAATCAAGTAAGCTAAGATCAAAGCTGTAAATGAACAAGTAATCTATTAAACTATCACACTTATGCTACAATTAAGCTATAAACACATTCAGATCAACAAGTAATAGCTAAACTAGGAATTGAGCATGCAAATACACTTGAGAGGAACAAAAATAGGACTTTTTGAACCTTTTATCAATGAAGCCTCCTCTGATGGAGTAGAGGAGCTGAGCTCTCTAACAAACACTTAAACACCAGTAATCAACCCAAATTCATCATCATTATCATCTAGATCAGCAACAATCTACACCCCTGCTTCAAATCTATAAATGGCTTGAAATTTGACTTCAAATGAACTCCTTATGAACTAAACAGCTACAAATGCTTCAATTTATCAACAAAGCATCCATTGATCAATGAAGATCAATAGAATCACACAATATCAACAAGAATTCAGTATGAGTATATGAGAATGAGAGTGAAGTAACTGAATTGTGAGTTTTATTAATTGGAGGGAAAATTTGTTTCAATTGTTTAACTAACTATCTAACAAACTCTTAAGTGTGTGTCAAACACTTAAGAGTTGTTGTAACTGAAAAGGAGGAACTAGAAATGAAAGGAAAATGAAGTGTGTGTTTTTCACACTTTTTGCTACTCATTACAAATGAGCTAATCTATCCTATTTATAGAGCTGAGATGATGATGATTTGGGGTTGATGACGTGTCTTGTCCAATCTCTGAGCTCCACGTGGCTTCTCCTTGATTATTGCAAAATTTGGCTCAAGAACACAAAGAGGGGTTTTTTATTGGATCAATTTCAGTCTAATTGGTTATGAGGACTGGATTCCTTGTTTGATTACGAGCCTTTTTCATATAGAACACTTTATCTGAAATGCAGTGTAGCTCAATCAATGATATGGGCGCGTCTAATTTTGAAGGTGACACGTGGCGTCCTTTGATTGGTTTTCATTTGATCGCACGGATTGATATCCATTTTTGGATAAAAGTGTAACACTCTCAAATTTCATATCGGTACAACGGAAGAGTCTTTAGAGTGTTATGGGATAGCACAATAACTCCAATCATAGACAACACATAAAAATGGTTGTACAAGGTTTAACATACATTCATTCGAAATAAAAGTTTCAAGTGTACAACATGTCCAAAATTATACCGGTCATTAAGTTTACAAAACATAGATCGAATGAACAGTTTTATTATTATGTGGGCCATCAGAGTCGATCTCCATCCGAATTACCTTCAAGCACCTGAGATAAAAACATGCATAAATCATATCAGCGAATGCCGAGTGAATTCATAGAGTTTAATAAAACTGTTATATAAAACAATCGTTGAAATCAAAACACAAGTATAATATCAGAAGTAAGTCCTCGTATTGCTAGTCAGGCAATATATAAATCAAAGCATACATATTAAACCGTCCATGAGACCGTAGTCTCAATATTACCATTATAGGTAACATTATTATCGTCATTTGCATCATTATTGAATTGTATTGGATTATTATTAGCCGCATGAAATTGTTACCTTACTATCACAAACAACGGGCCGCGAACCCGACAAACAATTTGCCCATCTAAGTTAGCGTGTCGTCACAAAAATCACGCTATGTAAATCTTCTCATACATAAATTCACTTACCAATCAATGTGTTACGACGGGGATCAACCGTCAAGGCACGAACTGGGGTGATCGTCCCCAAATAGTACTATCATATGCATAAACGTCTACCAAATCCCGATAGTTCACAATTCATGCTAATGGGACTTTAAGTGACATAACCTAACTACTAATAATCCTTTTTATCTCGTTTATTGGGTCATAGCATCATTCGGGTCCATATCATTAAGCATACCATCGGGACTACTTGTGTTCTATTTTTACCAAAAACTAGCATGTTATCTCCATCGCGGGTTTACAAATCATTTTATAAAACATTTAAAAGAGTGCGAGGCTATGAACTCACGTTGATAATGTAAGGCGGATTATCGGCTACGGGCGTGCTTCGATCACAGAAACCTATATAAATAATACTCGGTCTTAGACTTTTGTCAAATGAATTTATAAAAATAACAATTATGTATACATATATTGACTCTATAAATATGATGATGATCAAGTGGGATTGTACATTCTCATTTACTCATTTTAGTGTTACGTGTTGGTAACTTTTTATACTAGTTTATCTTGTTTACATGTTTAGGCCCAATAAGCCCATTATAGGCCCATTACATTATATTAGTCCATTTTATACTTTTAATATCAGTATTATACTTATATGTTAGGCCCAAGTGGGTTAAGCCCAATAAGTAAGTTCATAAGTGTTTAGCCAAATTAGTTGGATTAATAGTCAAATAAGGCTAACTTGGCCCGTTAATGTCCATATGTTATAAAGCTTGGGTTCTATCGGTTTTTACTTGTAATATGTACTTATATATCAGTATATGAGTTATAAAAAGTTTACATTAGACGGGTCCGACCATCTAAGTTTTAATTGACTAAAACGTTAATTTTACGGTTTTAGCCGAAAAGACATAAAAATCATGTTTATAGTTTTATAACTTATAAAACTTATCAAATTACCATTTTTATAAAATATCCCATTTATTTATTGATGTACATACTTATATAAATGTAATATATAAGTTAGTGGGTTTTAATTTACATTTTATACTATATTTATTTGAGTGCTATTATAATACTATTATACTTTAATTTCACAAATCTGATTTTTAGTTTCACTTTCACCATTTTGATCATATCTTGAGTTATAAAAGTAGATAGAAGCTCATTTTTTGATGACATAAACTTCATATTATGTGCTACAAATAACTTAGTTTTAGCTACTGCTCAATCTAAGTCTAAATATTCCTAACAGTCCTCACAAAACAGACTATTCAGATTGATACATTAATTTTGTTTTGATCATATCTCAATCATTATAATGATTCCATTGCATGGTAAACTCTCACATGTGTACAAGACTTAATACTTACTGTATATTGATTCCACTATGCCATTTTATCAGTTTAACATATGGTTGTTTACTGTTTTTATACAACCAACTTATTAAGCAAGATTTTAACTTTTTTACATATGGTTTTCTATTTTTTTAACCATGTTTATCAACACTTGATCCCCACACAACATTTTTATCATCATATATCATCATATACATATACATTAGGAAAGAAAATACATTTTACATTTACAAAATAACAATGAAAATGGGAAGAATGATCTTGTTTACCAACCAAGACTATAACTTGTCTTTTGAGGACAACACCTTGAGGTACACCAAATTTATCTTCAAGATTACCTTTCACCAAGAATACTTGTTGAGAAATCAGCCCTAGGACACAAGCAAATCACCTCCTTTGATGTTATAATGATCACCAATCAACAAGGCTTCAAAGGTTCTTCTTCATATGTGTAGATAACACATGATTCATGGTTATAAATGATCAAAATAGGGTGTTTGATGATGGTTTTGGACGACAAGGGTAGAGAGGCTGAGAGAGTTTGAGGGTGGTTTGCATGATATGAGTGTGTAAATGGTTTAGTGAACATGGTTTTGTGGTTTTGTAACTAACTTGGTTAAGTTAGCTTAAGAAGTGTAACTTGTAAGCCACTAGTTTGACACCTCATGGGTGTGGTGTCTATGTTTAGCCGTCCCTTTGAGTGGGGTGGGGCAAGTGTATACTTGTCTCATCCCACTAATTTACGGGTATTCCTCGATTCTAGTTTCCTCGATTTGCGTGCCCTCGGGTCGTTTTACGAAAAACATATTTATTTTTTATGAATCAACGACACAAAACGAATATAATAAAAAATGTCTCATCAAAAACGGAGTTAAAAAACGTAAATACGTAATCCTAAGGTTTCCGGTTTAGTCGTAAAGGACGTTAAATTATGAACGTAAGCCCAAATTTAAATCCGTAAATTGTGAGTTCATCAACCGACATAAGAATAAGTTTCAAAATATTATACGAGAAAATAATTTACTACCTGAAAATGTTAGATTGTCACAGCTTTTCCTCCTAAAAGGGATCAACGTCCTCGTGATCCATTTCATTTTGATGTCCGTTTCTTATTGAAATCAAAGAGGTGCGGGTATTTATTCCACATTTCATCCTCTCGTTCCCATGTAAATTCCAGTCCATGCTTTGAATTCCATCAGATCTTGACAATAGGTATCCGAATTTGTTTTAGTTGCTTTACCTCACGATCCATAACCTCTACGGGTTCTTCGATAAAATGCAACTTCTCATCTATTCGAACCTTATCCAACGAAATTTTCTCATCACTCACTACTAAACATTTCTTCAGATTAGATACATGGAATGTGTTATGAACACCATGAAGTTCTTGGGGTAACTCTAGTTTTCAAGCCACCGGACCTACTCTAGATAAAATCTTAAAGGGTCCAATATAGCGGGGATTCAATTTCCCTCTCTTTCCAAATCTTATGACGCCTTTCCATGAAGATACTTTCAACATTACTCGGTCACCCACTTCAAACTCCATCGGTTTCCGCCACACATCCGCGTAACTTTTCTGTCTACTACGGGCAGTCAACAGCCTATTCTTAATCTGAACTATCATCTCCGAAGTCTCCTGGATCAATTCCGGTCCCGTGAGCTGGGTATCCCCAACCTCACTCCAGCATATAGGAGATCTACACTTCCTACCATACAAAGCTTCAAACGGTGCAACCTTAATAATAGCATGGTAACCATTGTTATATGAAAACTCTACTAAAGGCAAATGTTTATCCCAATTCTTACCAAAATCTATCACACAAGCTCTCAACATATCTTCCAGTGTTTGTATCGTTCTTTCACTCTGCCCATCAGTCTGGGGGTGATAAGCAGTGCTCATGTCGAGATTCATTCCCAAAGATCTTTGGAGAGATTTCCAAAAATTCGATGCGAATCTAGGATCCCGATCTTGAAATGATCGATACAGGCACTCCATGCTTGCATACAACATTCTCAAGATAAATACGAGTCAGCTTCTACAGTGAGAACTTCTCTTTAACCGGAATGAAGTGTGCTGATTTGGTCAGTCTGTCGACAATGACCCAAATCGAGTTATTTCCAGATGATTTTCTAGGAAGCTTGGTAATAAAGTCCATCGTAATTCGCTCCCACTTCCATTCAGGAATCTTTGGTTGTTGAAGTAGTTCTGATGGCTTTTGATGTTCAGCTTTGACTCTTGCACAAGTCAAGCATTGAAGAACATACATAGCAATATTAGCTTTCATATCCGGCCACCAATACAACTTCTTCAAATCATGATACATTTTATCAGATCCAGGGTGAATGGAATATTTAGATTTATGGGATTCTAACATAATCAAATCTCTTAAGCCTCCAAACTTAGGTATCCACATACGACCTCTTAAGCATTTCACTCCATCAGCTCTAACTTCTAAAGGATCTCCTTCTCCTCGAAACCCTTCATTAACGAAATTTTCTTTCTTATAGGCTTTTATTTGCACATTTCTAATTTGCTCGGGCAAATTATTGTGTACGATCAAGACTAGAGAACGTACCCTGATAGGCTCTCTATCTTTTTTGCTTAATGCATCGGCAACAACATTTGCTTTTCCTGGGTGATATTTTATATCACAATCATAATCACTTAACAATTCTATCCATCTTCGTTGCCTCATATTCAATTCCTTTTGATCGAGAATATACTGTAGGCTTTTGCGATCGGTGAATACCGTACACTTGGTGCCATACTGATAATGTCTCCAGAACCTAAGAGCAAAGACTACAGCTCCTAACTCAAGATCATGAGTAGTGTAAATCTCCTCATTCTTCCTTAATTTCCTAGAAGCATATGCTATTACTTTTTCTCGCAGCATCAAAACAGCTCCATAACCTCTAAGAGATGCATCACAATATACTACAAAATCTTCACTTCCGTCGGGTAATGATAGAATTGGCGCACTACATAATTTTTGCTTCAATATCTGAAATGCTCCATCTTCTTCACTTCCCTAAACGAAGGGTTTATTTTTCTGGGTAAGCTTAGTCAAGGGTTTAGCTATTAAAGAAAATTCAATAATGAATCGCCTATAATAGCCAACCAATCCTAAGAACTGTCGCACTTTCGTTGGCGTTGTCGGTGTAGACCAATTCGTAATGACTTCAACCTTTGCAGGATCAACATGAATTCCATCCTTGTTAATCACATGACCAAGAAATTGCACAAATTTAACCAAAAATCACATTTCGAAACTTAGTATATAACCTATCATCCTTTAACAAACTCAAGATAATCCTTAAATGTTCTCCATGTTCATCTTTATTCTTAGAATAGATTAGAATGTCGTCAATAAACACAATTACAAATTTGTCCAAGTAGGGTTTGCACACTCGGTTCATTAGATCCATGAAGACCGTAGGCGCGCTAGTTAACCCAAATGGCATTACTTGAAATTCATAGTGTCCGTAACGAGTTCTATATGCAGTTATAGGAATATCTTCTTCACGGGCGCGAAGTTGGTGATATCCAGATCACAAATCTATCTTAGAATACACACTAGATCCTTGTAGTTGATCAAGCAAATCATAAATCCTTGGTAAAGGATATCGATTTTTAATCGTCAACTTATTCAGTTCCCTATAATCAATGCACATACAGAAAGATCCATTCTTCTGCTTAACGAACAAGACTGGAGCTACCCAAGGCGACGAGCTCGGTCGAATAAAACCTTTATCAGACAACTCCGTAAGTTGTTAAGATAATTCCTTTAATTCAGAAGGTGCTAATCGGTAAGGCGCACGTGCCACCGGTGTAGCACCAGTAATTAAATCGATTCGAAACTCAACTTGCCTTATCGGTGGAAGTCCGGGTAAATCTCTAGGAAATACCTCAGGAAATTCACTGATAACAGGTACATCTTCTAATCGTTTCTCCTTATACTCGTTCCCGGTCACTTGAGCTAAGAATAACTCGCAACCGTTCCTGATGTACTTTTGGACTTTAATACATGAAATGATTTTCAAACGAGATTCACCTCGATTACCATCAATTACTAACGTCCTATTCCTAAGAGGAATCTTAACCTTCTTTTCTCCACATAAAATAGTAGCCTTATTCAACGACAACCAATCCATACCAATGATAATATCAAAACTACCTAGTTCTATCAACATCAAATCAATCGTAAAGGAATAGTTTAAGAAATTTAGAGAGCATCCTTCTAATAGCTTATTAGTTTTCACTAATTTACCATCAGCCAATTCCACCTAGTAACTGGTATTTATCTCAATAGGTTCAATGTCAATAAGGGCACTAAATTTAGTGGATACAAAGCTTCTATCAGCACTCGAGTCAAATAAAGCAACAGCATAATGATTGTTGAGTAAAAACATACCAGTAACGACATTCGGATCCTCTTTCTTTACCTCGACTATTCCAAGTTGATAAGCACCACCCTGGGGGTTTCTTCCAGGTACAATCGCTTTCAACTTAGGGCAATCCGACTTCTTATGACCTTCTTCGTTACAGTTGAAGCAAATGATTCCCTTCTTACACCTTTCAACTTTGTGTCCAAGCTTTCCGCAATTTCGGCACTTCCAGCAGTCGCCAGCATGCCTCTTGTTGCCACACTTAGGACATTTTTCATCATTGCGCGGTGTGTTATTGGTAAGAGCATTTGCATTCCCCTTTCTTTGGTTCTAACGGCGATTGAAATTCTTCCTATTATCACCTCTATCTACACGATCGCCATCACCCTTTCTTTTCTCACCAGTACGTGCTTCATCTTCCCTATCCTGAATTATCTGCCCAATGAGTTGGTAAGCCATTCGAATAGCATCATCAATGGTCAGTGGTTTTGATGATGTCACGTCCCCTCGGATGTTCTTGGTCAACCTTTTAATATATTGTTCAATTCGGATCTCTTCGGGTTCCACCAATCGAGGACACAGCAAGGCCAACTCATGGAATCGGTTTGTGTAGCTATCAATGTCCACACCTTTCATTCTCAGATGAATCAACTCTTGTTCTAACCTAATGATCACACTACGGGGAAAAAACTCCAAAGTCATCCATTTCTTAATTTCAGCCCAAGGAGTAGCATTTGCAGCATCAATACCCATGAAAGCAATTCTCCCGTTCCACCAAGTCAACGCACAACCTTTAAGAGTAGCCATAGAAAAATTCACCTTATCTTCCTCCTTAAACTTACTAATTCGAAACACCGACTCATTCTTCTCAATCCATTGGCTTAATCCTACAACACCTTCAGTTCCATTAAAAGGTAGAGGTTCACACTTCATGAACGTCACATAAGTACAACCACCTACTTCAGGTGCATTAGTTCCAAGTCCTCCTACATTTCCTCCATCATTAGCATTTACATTATTAGCATTCATATTCACATTAGTACCACCAATTCCACTACCGCCAGCTCCACTAACGCCATCTCCACTACTACCAGCTCCATTTCTAGCATTTGCCATAAATTCAGTCATAGATGCGGTAACTTGCTCTGCAATAATCCTACGTACATCATCCTCAGTCATAGCTTTCTTGGGCGGCATGGTTCTATAATTTCACAATTTCAAAGTATTAAGCATTTACCCAACAAGAGATTCATATAAAATGGATTGAATTCATAATCAAAATACAAATAAGGCACAATATGGAATTCAAGACAAGATACATATTTCATTGGATTTGAAACAAAAGCATTGTCTTAATTTACATCCCATATCAAAGTTTCTAGCACTATACATACTCAAAATCCGTGCCAGATCTACTAACTAATAAGTCGGTTCAGTCAAAGTTACAAAAGATACAAAAGATACAAAGGTCACTACTAAAGATAGACTGGTCTACTGAGAACCGCCAGATGGTCCATCATCCATCGTCTTCTGTATCTTCGTCGGACGATCACAAGACACATCTTCAGCTGGGCGTTTACGAATCACTCCTCTTTCAACCATCTCATTATAACCTACTGTTCCAACCAACAGATATGTTCAACTCTTTCTCAGCTTTCTCACGCATCGCACGAGCTACACTCAACTGAATCTCCATAGTATTCACCTTTTCCTTCATTGCAGCAAACTCACCACTTTCTAACACAGATAACCTCCTAAAAGCCTCATTTAAACCACGCTCTACATCAGTCAAATCCAAATTAAGCAATTCTCGTTCTTTCTCACCAACCTTAGTCTTCGACTCCAAATAAGAAACATGAGTCTGAACAACACCTAATCCAAACTCTGTCATACCACCCTGAGAACGGGGGAAGCATCTAAATCACGTCACAAGGCCCAAGGTGCAAGACCATCAATATGAGTAGCCTCTCGAACCCTAGACGACTCTCCTATCACATGTCTACGAGTAGAAATACCATCAGTACCATCAGGTGCATCATCATCCTCTGATTCAGAATCAGATTCAGACGATTCAGACAATTCATCTCTAAGTAGCTCAATCTCAGAATCAGACCAATAAACTGGAGGGGGTAAGGGCTCACCCTCCGGTACATCAAAAGGGTAAATAAGCTCATCCTCATCATCATCATCAACCTCATCATCTATACCTATCTCCTCTTCGACATCCTCGTCGTCATCCTCATTATCTACATTATCTATCCCAATCTCATCATCATTCTCAATACCAACATTATCATTCTCATTCTCTACCATATCAACCTGAGGGGCAATCTGATCTCCTAGTCCTATCTCGGGCTCGAGATCCTTAAATGGTTCCTCCTCATCATCATCCATATCCTCATTTACATCATAATCCACTAAGTCAAAATAAGGGTTATCATCTACATTAGGTTCAGGAATAGCATGGTTCTCTACAGGAATATTAGGGTCAGTCATGACAACCTGCATTTATATATATCTCGTATTAGCATAAAATAATTATTAAACAGTTACATACTAAAACCACGATATATATATATATATATATATATATATATATATATATATATATATATATATATATATATATATATATATATATATATATATATATATATATATATATATATATATATATAAATTAAATTATATATATCAAAAAATATATCTTCTCAATAAGGCTTGTTGGTAACGTCGGAGATCTTTGGCACCGTTATAGTCAAAATATTTTTCAAATATTTTCTCAAATGTTTATAGTTAAAAGATTTTGAAAAGTTTTGTTCAAAACCTTGGTTTTTAAAATCTTTCGTTCTCTATAGCGAGAGCTCTGGTACCAAATGTAACACTCGCAAATTTTATATCGGTACAGCGGAAGAGTCTTTAGAGTGTTACGGGATAGCACAATAACTCCAATCATAGACAACACATAAAATGGTTGTACAAGGTTTAACATACATTCATTCGAAATTAAAGTTTCAAGTGTACAACAGGTCCCAAATTATACATGTCATTAAGTTTACAAAACATAGATCGAATGAACAGTTTTATTATTATGTGGGCCATCAGAGTCGATCTCCATCCGAATTACCTTCAAGCACATGAGATAAAAACATGCAAAAATCATATCAGCGAATGCCGAGTGAATTCATAGAGTTTAATAAAACCGTTATATAAAACAATCGTTGAAATCAGAACACAAGTATAATATCAGAAGTAAGTCCTCGTATTGTGAAATTGTGTATATTGAAGTTCGTTTCTCGATTCTTAATCAATTGAAAGTCCTAACAAAATCGGTTTTATGATCGTTTTTGGTTGATAGGGTTATTTGGATTTTCTATGTCTAATTGAGCAATCAAGTAAAAATGTGCAAAATATTAACTACGTATCTGTAATACAATTAGCAATTACCAAATTTTTATTCAAATAAAGACAAAAATGTAAATCTATGGAATTAAAGTGCTAAAAATGTAAATGCTTGAAACTTTGATGCTTGAAATGTAAAATCAGAAACTACAAGGACTAACTATGTAAATTATAACAAACTACTAACCAAAATGTAACTAATTTCAAAACTACTAACTGAATTTGACAAATTTGAAAAGATCAAGGACTGATTCTTAGCAAACCCTAATTTTATGAAAGATTAGTTAACAGTTCAAACAGAATCAAACCTTGAGGACCAAAGTGCAATTATATGGGAATTTTTAACAAAAACGGGCTAGTTGGATTAATGAGCTCGTTTAAGCTCTACAATGAACCAAATTAGCTCAAACCAATTTCAAACTGCTTAAAACTCAAATTTACTTAGGCTTGTAAAAGGAATAAGCTTGAAATTAAGTAATACCCAAATAAGCAATTATGCTAATCCACAAATAAGCTATCTAATAAGCCAGACTTGCACAAACAGATTTTTAAGCTGAATCTTGTTTATCAGTCCATAGAGAGTCTGGAATATCTTTTAAAAAGGAAAATGATCAAGTAATGAATCAGGAAAATGAAAAAAAAGCTAAAACTAGCTTATTGACCAAAATAGACCAAATTTTTGAAAAAGTTAAAAACCTCCAGATCTACTCAAGAACACTATCTAAACAAGAATATGAAAGAAAATTGCAAGGTTTATGAAGTGGAATTTCTAGAATGAGAAATCAGATTGTGCCTTTGTTACAGAAACTTTCATTTGCTCAGCAGCTTATGAAAATGCTTATTTGTCACTTGAATTATTAAACTGTGTAATTTCCTTATGAGCACTTAATATTCAGATGTTAAGAGACAAGTAGGAACTGGTTTGAAGAAATTTCTTCAAGAAATGAGTAAATGGCAAGCAATTGAAAACAACTACTTTTCATGAACTTTTTAAGCTAAAACTGACCCATACTTTTTCACAACCAATTGCCTTTTTGACTTTTATATTGACTTTAAAACTACCAAAACCTGTTTACAATGACTAAAGGAATGTAAACGAGCAATGTTTATCCAACTAACAACACTTAAACTTCAATGACAGCTAAATCCAAACACTAGTTTACTGAATTTTAACAACTTTTTATGAATGAAAACTTAGCAATTGGTTGAACTGGACTAAATTTGATATCAAGCCAAACTTTATAACCAAAATGAAATGAAATGGAACCAAATACTTGCAGTTTAACACATAATAGCTCAAAATGCATAAGCAAGATAAAATGACTGATAAAATGAATTCAGTAACAAGATTAAGCTAGTAAACAAGTATCAATCTAACTAAAAGCTTATCTAATCCTCACAATCAATACAAGAACAATCTAAACACACTTGATCATATCAGCAAGTAGTATTAAGCTAGAATTGAACATGCATTTACTATTTAGAGGAACCAAAATCAGAAACTATAGAACCTTTTAGCAAAGGCCTCCACTGATGGAGTAGGTAGGCGCTAATCCTCCTAGATAGTGTTAAACCACCACCTCAACACTATACCCACTAATCAACAGCTACAATCATCATCATCACCATTTTTGCACAAATCTGCTTCAAAATCAACAAGTACAGCTACTGGATGAACAGAACAAGTATGAATAGCAACAAGTCTTCAACAAGAGCTAATTATGATCAATGGTGATCACAAGTAACTCATAACAACACTGGAGTAACAGTATGCAGGTAATGAATAGTAGATTGAAGGAAAGGGAAGGAGATTTTATTGATTGAATGAGAAAGTTTGTTACAAACTCAGGTAAGGAAGTTACAACTACAATAACTAACTCAAAAGCTTGTCAGACTCTTGAGGTCGTTATGCTAACAACTACAAGCTAGGATTGAGAGAAAGAAAAAGTAAGTGTGTGAAAATTTCACATTTAAGCTACATGAACAAATGAGGGGAACATTCCCTATTTATAGACAAAATGTGAGAAGTGGTTGAAGCTGATGACGTGTCCCATCCAATTAATTGTTGACAAGTGTCCTCAATCTGCCAATTGAAAATAGCCGTTATAAACTTGGAATTGGGCTTTTCTTCTTGGATGATTTCCAGGTTAATTAACCACGTAGGTTGAATTCGTTGCTTGAAAACGATCACTTTTCATGTTTGAAGTTTTTCATGAGATGCAGTAGAACTTAAAATCGTTCCTGGGTTCATTTGGGGAAGAAGATGCCACGTGGAAGGTTTGGATTGTGTGAGAGTAAGTCACACGGATTGTTATCCATTTTTGGATATAATGTTTATTGCATGGCGATCTCTGATTGGGTGAAAATAAAGTGAGTGGGAGTTACTGTTGCTTTTCGGCTCATAAATGTTATGGTGATGTGTCACCAATAGCTGGCAATCCATGTCTAAACATCCTTGCATTCTCATTGGTTCTCAACCATTCACACAGATTAAGTCCTTATTTCTCTTTGAAAATGGCAACTTTAGCCCTTGTACTTTGGCAGATTCAAAATTAAAGCTTAGCACTTCATTCCTTTGGCATAATTGTTCCTTCCACTTGCATTCTTGTTAAGTTTGACCCTTTGACTTAGTTGACTGAAGAGTTGACCATGTTTGACTTTTATCTTGACTTTGGCAAATTTACACTTTGAGTCCTTCAACTTTGGAGTGTTGTCAAGATAGGTCCCTTATCTTCAAAGTCTTGTCATCTTTGATCCTTCTTTGTCTTTTTCATCCAAATAAGCTTGATTTCTTCTTGTTTGCTTGAATATGTATCCTTCTTACCTATTTATACACAAACACAAAACATACCACATAATTCCACTTTATAGCACAAAAGTTAGGTACTTTCCTTGTGTTTTAGGGTGATTTGTTGATTAATTGATATGAGTTTTTGCTCATATCAAATCCCCTACACTTGAAAATTTCCATGACCTCATGCAATGCTATATTTTAAAGCACAAATTTACATTTTCCTCATAATTAACCCACCTTGGCCAATATGGAATGCTATTACACTATGCTACTCTACATGATGCATGATTTTGATTTTGAACAATGCAATGCAAAAGAAACAATTCTATTTATATCTTTTTGTATTTTTCTTGAAATGGCTTTGATGGAAAACTCATAAAGAAGTCAATGACTTAAATTAGGGCTTTGGTACCATGGATACTTATCACCCTCAAGTTTCACTTTCCCCATACCAAGCTTAAAAATGGGATCATTGCATTCACAAGTAAAAAGTGCATCAACTTATTCATGACAGTTAAATGTGGAACCGGTTATTATTTTAGCAAATTGCTTTTGGGCAAATTTGTCATTATTTAAAGCGTGAAGTGTAAGAAATGCAAAATCCAAAAATAAGGAAGCACGTCTTTAATCCTAAGTAATCCTCTCATCCATTACTTGAAAAACCGCTCACAATTAATATAAGTCCGTTTCAAGAATAATAAGTCATTCGCCTTATGTGTAAAATCCTCATGTCATGCATTAATAAGTAGCTACACACTCGCTAAAGAAAGAAAAATAAAACTCACGCAATAATTTACATCCGCCATCTTTTTGGGACTTTGGATCTTCAACCCCGCAACCCGTCAAGGTAATATTGGATTGGAGCAACTATTAAATCCCCGCAACCAGTCAAGGTAATATTGGAATCTAATAGTTACTATAATTAAAACTTCACTGCCCCTCTTGGGAGTCTTGTATAATTATTATTATTTATTTATTTATTTATTTATTTTTCTTTTTTTTTCTTCTAGCCACTCATTTTTTTTATAGGCCGCTCTTATTTTTCTTTATTCCTCACAAAGAAAGTTGAAAAGAATAAAAGGAAAAACACTCGCTAAATATTAAGCATGACATAAGTCTAGTACACATAAAACGATCTAACTTAGAATCTTGATACGTACTTATATCAATCGTGAATGATTAAACAAAAATGCATAAGAGATTACAAAACAATTAAAACCGTTCTTGATTATTTATTAACATATATACATGCGAAGATATTAGAGGTAAAGAAGAGAAGGGTTTAGCCACAAGTAATTATCATGAAGTTCATCTAGCCCTTTTATACTTGCTTCAACTCTATCATTTCCCATTCTCCACAAATTTAAAGTCTCAAATAATGAGAGTCGTGGATGCTTAGCCTAATAGACCAATGAAGGACTACATGGTTAAGGATACTAGCTAGAGAATGCTAAGATAAGCAAACTCGGGTTGAGTCAAAATATCCATGGCGGGCCTAATATGTCAAAGAAATCTAAACTTGTTAAACCATGTTTTTATTATATTTTTTTTCCTTTTTTCAATATTTTTGATAAAAAATAAAAGAAGAACTATATAAAATGCAAATGTATTATGCAAATGAAAAATGATTGATGCAAAAATTACGAATGCATATTTTTGGTGGCCAAAGTAGATCAAAAACTTGAAAAATGTTTGAAAAATTTAATTTTCCAAGTTATCATGAAGTTCAATGACAAGTTCTTGGTAAGGTCACTTCGATAGAAGACTCCCCTACACTTAAGCTAAACATTGTCCTCAATGTTTAAGAGCACGGAAGTTAAAAACTTCCCCTACACTTATGACAATGAATAGACTTTGCTTAACCCAAGTTAAGGAAGGATCAACTATAGTGAATTCATTTTTAAAGCAAAATGTGTCTATGAAAAATCACACTAGTAACGAAGTGAACCGGATACAAGGGCCTCCTCCATAAGCTCCAAAGCACGTGATGAGTGAGCAACCCTACAAACATCATGAAGACAAAAGAAGGTCTCCCCAACACTTCTCATCAATTTGCTATCCTTATTACTAACCTACAACACTCTAGATCTAAAAACTTCTAAACCTAGTTATTCAAGCTTGATTTAAGGAGTCTCTAGCTCGACTCATCCCACAATGAATTAATTCATTGGGAAAATAGGGATCTCTTGGACCATTTCAACGGAAATGTCCTCCCCAAAATAGTTCTTCACACGGTGACCATTCACTTTAAAATTGGGACCATCGGGTTGTCATATCTCAATAGTTCCATATGGAAATACTTGAGCAATAGTGAATGGACCGGACCATCTTGACTTAAGCTTTCCCGCACAAATTTTCAACCTTGAGTTAAAGAGGAGAACCGGCTCTCCAACTTTAAACTCATGGTTATTGATCTTAGCATCATGCAATTTCTTAGTCTTCTCCTTATAAAGCAAAGAGTTCTCATAGGCATTGGCTCTCAATTCATCCATTTCATTAAGTTGATCCTTTCTATGTGAACCGACTTGATTTAAATCAAAGTTAGCCCACTTGAGAGCCCAAGAAGCCTTATGTTCTAACTCGAATGGGAGGTGGCATGCTTTTCCATAGACAAGCCTATAAGAAGTACAACCAATTGGTGTCTTAAAAGCCGTCCTAAAAGCCCACAAAGCATCATCAAGCTTATCCGACCAAGAAGCTCGATGCTCTCCCACCGTTCTCTCCAAATTTCTCTTTAAACCACGATTTGTGACCTCGGTTTGACCATTGGTTTGAGGGTGATACGTGGTAGAAAGTCTATGATTAACTCCATATTTTTTCATAACTCTCGTGAATTGATCATTACAAAAGTACGTACCACGATCACTTATGATGGCCCGAGGTACACCAAATCTAGCAAACAATTGCTTCAAAAATTTCACAACAACTCTAGCATCATTAGTAGGTAAGGCTTTGGCCTCAACCCATTTTGACACATAATCCACCGCTACAAGTATATACTTGTTTCCCTTGGAAGATGGAAAAGGTCCCATAAAATCGATGCCCCACACATCAAAAATCTCACACTCTTGAATGAAGTTTTGTGGCATCTCATCACGTTGTGTAATTTTTCCTTGTCTTTGATATACATCACAAAATTTCACTATCTCTTAGGCATCTTTGTAGATGGAAGGCCAATAGTAACCCGAATCAAAGACTTTCTTGGCGGTATAGTTGGGCCCAAAATGTCCACCCGTAGGTCCCTTATGACAAGCTTCTAAAATCTTAAATGCCTCGGGCCCATCTACACACAGTCTAATGATTTGGTCCGAGCATTGCCTAAAGAGGTAAGGATCATCCCAAAAGTAGTACTTTACTTCCTTGAGAAATTTCTTCTTTTGTTGGGAAGTAAGACCCTCTATAAGCACATTCCCCACAAGATAGTTTTCAATATCTGCAAACCAAGGGGTGACATCCTCTTGAGAAGAGATAGACATGAGCTCCTCTAATGGAAAGGATTCATTGATTTCTTTATTAGGAAAATCTCCTTGAAAAGGATGCTCAAGTCTACTCAAGTGATCCGCCGCTAAATTCTCGGCTCCTTTCTTATCTCGAATCTCTATCTTAAACTCTTGAAGCAATAAAACCCATCTCAAAAGCCTAGGCTTAGCATCTTGCTTTGTCATGAGATACTTGAGAGCGGAATGATCCGTATACACTATGGTTTTGGATAGCACAAGGTATGGTCTAAATTTCTCAAAAGCATAGACTATAGCAAGCAACTCTTTTTCCGTGGTAGTATAATGAAGTTGTGCACCGGTCATGGTTTTACTAGCATAGTGTATAGGTTGAAAATGCTTATTCACTCTTTGTCCTAACACGGCCCCCACCGCATAATCACTAGCGTCACACATAAGCTCAAAAGGTAATTCCCAATCTGGAGAAACCAAAACGGGAGCCTTTGTCAATTTCTCCTTTAGAGTCTCAAATGAATCCAAACACTCTTGGTTTCCAAGAGGTGAGTCATCGGTCTTGCTATCTTAGAAAAATCTTGTATGAAGCGTCTATAAAACCCCGCATGACCTAAGAAACTCCTTACACCTTTAACCGTAGTGGGTGGGGGAAGCTTAGCAATCACATCAATTTTAGCTCGATCTACTTCTAATCCCTTATTGGATATCTTGTGTCCCAAACAATTCCCTCTTTCACCATAAAATGACATTTCTCCCAATTAAGAACTAAACGGGTTTCCTCACACCGCTTAAGCATTCGTTCTAAATTGGTGAGACAAGAGGTAAATGAATCTCCAAAGACGGAGAAGTCATCCATGAAAACCTCCATAATTTGTTCAATAATATCATGGAAAATTGCCATCATACACCTTTGAAATGTCACCGGTGCATTACACAAGCCAAAAGGCATTCTCTTGTAAGCAAATGTACCGTAGGGACAAGTGAATGTGGTATTTTCTTAATCCTTAGGGTCAATGGGTATTGATACAATGTTTTTACTATGGGTTCAAGATTATGTCTCGGAATCTCCTCGAATTGATCACGGTTCTAAGTGGAATGATTTGTTCTTGGTTAATAAAAAGGTGTTGGTTTGTTTATCTATTTTAAACTAATAACAAATAAGTAAGTGTCAAAGAGTAGAATTAAAGCTTTAAAAGATTGAACTAAATTGACAAGTTAAAAATAAATGTTTGAAAACTTAAAGGCAAAATGAGAAAAATACTTGAACACTTAATAAAACTAACACTTGAAAACTTTGTAAAAACGAAAAACTAAATCCACGGAATATTTAAAACCTGCACTAATCGGAATATATTCCGATCAGTTTGATCGGAATGACAAATTCACCCCTGGTCGGAATACCTGTGCAATTGGAATATGGCCAAGGAGCTGATCGGAATATTTGATTAAAACTCTAATCGGATTATGCTAAAACCCATAATCGGAATATCTTAAAGTGAGTCAAATCGGAATACATATAAACCTAACCAATCGGAATAGTGGCAACAAGCTCCAAATCGGAATCCACCAAAACCCTTTTCCGATCGGGTGATCGGAATAAGGGTGCTGCTGGTCAGAATACACGAATCGGAAAGGGGTTTATAACCCTTTCCGATTACCCTCTTTGATCCGAAAATTAAGCTAGTGTAATAAGCTATTGGAATAAGCTAATACCCAAATCTAAAACGAATCTAAACTGAATCGGATCAAATAAGCACTAAAAACAACTTTTCTAACTTTAAATAAGCAAACTTATAAATCAAATACTAAAAAGATGAACTTTTTATGGAAACTTTAAAAAGTAAATAAGCTAAACTAACAAATAAGCCAATAAGCATAAAGATCTTAAAGCTTATTTGTATAGAAACTTAAGGAAACATAAAAAGATTAACTTTTTAAGCACGAAAACATAGATGAACAACACGGATCATAAGTAATTCGTACCAAAAGTGAATCAAAATCAAAGAAAGGTAGAATAAGATTAAAGATTAAAAGCTTGAAATTAGACTTGATTAATGAAAAACAATACAAAGGTTTGATCTTGAAAGAAAGAAAGATGAAAACTAGTGAGAGAAAGTTGAGAACTTTCTCTCTCTAGAACTAGAGAGAATGAAAAATACTAAAAACTAACTAAAAGACTAACTAACTTCAAAATGGTGAAATGAAGTCCTATATATATAGGCGTGTCTTGTGGCTTTGTGAATGGGCTTTGGTTTGGGCTTCTTTTCTTCTTTCTTATTTAGTATTTACGTTTCTTTTAAATAAACGTTTCCGACTTTGGATTTGAGAAGTATCGGTGAATAATTCCAACTCGTCTTATAATCTTTTGTTTAATAGACTCGAGTTCTTCGACATATATGAATCTTCCATCGTTGGCCCTTTTCTTCGATAAATCTTCAAATAGGCACAATGACTTCAAATCTTTTGCATCTCTTGGACAATAGACTTCGTCTTGAGTCTTTTTCTTCGATAAAACCCGTGCATTCCCATGTTTTCTTTAATATTCTTCCGGTTTACTCTGAAAACGCAATAAACACAAAAACCACGCATAATTCCAAACAAATGATATTAAATACGTGTTTTGGTCTCGTTTTAGCCAGAAATAAGTGGTAAAAGGATGGGTGTTTTTACACCTATCAAATCCCCTACACTTAACCATTGCCATGCCCTCATGCAATGCTTAGTGATAAAACAATTTTACACTTTTCTCATAATCAATCAACCTTGGCCTTATTAACATACTACTAAACAAAAATTAAAGTACTAAGAGAAATCAAAACTTTAAAGTAAACAAAAGGATGGAAATAACTTGCAAAGAGATCAAGGACTTACATTAGGGCTTTGGTGCTGCGAAGATTTATCACCCTCAAGTTTCACGTTCCCCAAACTAAGCTTAAAAACGAGATCACTGTTATTATAAGTTAGCATATCAAACACTTACACACATGGCTTAATTAAATGCTTAAACTCCCTTATTCCTAGGTGTATCTCTTATATTTTATTTTTGTCTTAGAATGATCATGAAGATGCATTTTTGGACTTATTTCGATAGTTTATTTAGGCTGAAAGCAAAGTAGGACGATTTGATCAATAGTTAGCTAAAGGACAAAATCTCTTAAAACTGCTTCTCGGGATATCAAAAAGTTCATATCTTGGCATAACTTGGTTCACGATTTGAGACCTTTCTCGGGCCGATATTTGGCATGTACTTCATACTTCATATCTTCGAGAGACGTTCTTGAGATAATGGTCTTCTCATCGTAATAGAGTTTCTTCACTTGGAGACTTTTGAGGGGTACTCCAACTTTGTTGACCACGACTTCATGATTATTTCTTCAATCTCTAATTGGGATTTTGAGATACAACGATCCGCCTCCTTTTCGGACTTGGATCTATTTATCCTCATACCTTGTTAGGGTCTTTTCGGATAGACTTCTCCATGATCTTTATGGGAGTTGATTTCTTTTTGTCGTGAGTCTTGATCCTTCATATTGATTTTGGGAATAATGCTTTTCACATCACCTTGGATCTTTAGCAATAAAATGGAATCGTCATGCCTTGTTAGGGCCTTTTCGGACTCGCCAATCTTCGCGCCCCGCTTCATAAGTTATGCCTTGGCTATGAACTCTTATCATTACCGAGCAACTTTTAAACGATCTTGGGCTAGAAGCTAAGTAACTTTTCAAATCGTACGACCTTACTTATTGCAGATAATTTATTAGCAAGTGATGGGAGAATAGGCAAATAATTACACCAAGTGAGCTTGTGCAAGAATGCCGACTTATAATTGACTCTATCATTTCTCGTTCTCCACAATTTAAAATCTCAAGTAATGAGACTCGTGGATGCTTAGCCTAATAAACCAATTAAGGTCTACATGGTTAAGGATACTAGCTAGAATAAACTTAGATAAGTCTATTCGGGTTGAGTCAAAATAATCGCAACGGGCCTAATATGTCAAAGATTTCTAAACTAGCTACACCACTTTATTAATATTTTCGACTTTATTGCGGGATATATACATATGAAAGCAACGATAAAAATTTAAAAATTACGACTAAATGGCCAAAGTTAATAAAAAATTTGAAAAGTGCTAAAAAAGATGATTTTCCGGTTAAATGAAGGCATTTTCATGGAAAAGTCCACTTAAAACTTCGATAGAAGTCCCCCCTACACTTAAGATAAACATTGTCCTCAATGTTTAAGCATGTGGGAAAAGTCGCCCCTACACTTATGACATTGTGCACGTTGGTTAAATCAAGCTAAGGAAGAGACGACTAAAGTGATCAATTTCAAATGTGAGTATGAAGAAAATTGAATCACGATAGTTGAGAGATAGAACCGGATTTCGGATAACACGGGAGCACGGTTCTTCAAAGGTTCCAAAAGTGCATTTATCCCTGTAATCACATCACCACACAAATACAAACACCTATATAGGCCCCCCTACACTTAGGAGGTTAAAACAGAAACAAATAGATACTCGGGCTGCCTCCCGAGGAGCGCTTGTTTTTGATAACCGAGTCACGAGCCTGACTCGACCCAAAATTAGTTCATGAGAAACGTGGTGAGGGATGAAATCATCTCATGAGAGATGTCCTCACCAAAGTACAACTTCACTTGTTGACCATTCACCTTGAAATTAGGTCCATTAGGTTGAGCGAGCTCGAGAGTACCATATGGAAAAATTTGGGCAATAGTGAATGGGTCGGACCAACGAGATTTCAGCTTGCCCGAAAAGATTTTCAACCGAGAGTTAAAGAGTAAAACTTTGTCTCCAACTTGGAACTCTCGGTTTTTAATCTTAGAGTCGTGAATGAGCTTAGTCTTCTCCTTATAGATCAAAGAATTTTCATAAGCCTCATTACGAAGTTCATTGAGCTCATTGAGTTGGATCTTGCGTAGGTCACCGGCTTTGTTGATATCAAAATTAGCCCACTTCAAGGCCCAGTAAGCCTTGTGCTCCAACTCAATGGGGAGGTGGCATGCTTTCCCGTACACAAGACGATATGGCGTACAACCAATCGGAGTCTTGTATGCGGTACGAAAAGCCCACAAAGCATCATCAAGTTTATCAGCCCATGACGCACGATGCTGTCCCACGGTTCTTTCCAGAATTCGCTTTAATCCTCGGTTGGATATTTCAGCCTGGCCATTAGTTTGTGGGTGGTAGGCGGTGGAAAGACGGTGATTTACACCATACTTAGCCATGACTCTAGCAAATTGATCATTTCAAAAATGAGTCCCGCGATCACTAATAATGGCACGACGCACACCGAATCTAGCGAATAGCGACTTCAAAAAGTTACAAACCACCCTTGCGTCATTAGTAGGTAAAGCTTTGGCTTCAACCCACTTAGAAACGTAGTCAACGGCTACAAGGATGTATTTGTTTCCTTTAGAGGAAGGGAATGGCCCCATAAAGTCTATACCCCAACCTTCAAAGATTTCACATTCCTGAATGAAATTCTGAGGCATCTCGTCTTTATGTGTGATCTTGCCTTGTTTTTGACAAGCATCACAACGTTTAACCATCTCGTGAGCATCACGATAAATGGTGGGCCAATAAAATCCCGAGTCAAACACTTTTTTGGCGGTGTAGTTGGGACCAAAGTGACCACCGGTGGGTCCTTTGTGGCAAGCGTCAAGGATTTCTAAAGCTGCCGGTCCATCAACACATCAGTGAATAATCAAATCAGCACATTGTTTGAATAGATACGGGTCATCCCAAAAGTAAGTCTTAATGTCTTTGAAGAACTTTTTCTTTTGTTGGGATGTTAACCCGTCAACGAGAATTCCACCCGCTAAGTAGTTTGCAATGTCCGCAAACCACGGGGTTTCATCAGAAGTCGAGTTGATAGACATTAAGGTCTCCAGGGGAAAAAAATCATTGATTTCTTTGTTCGGATGATCCCCTTGGTAAGGATCCTCAAGTCTACTGAGATGATCCGCGACTAGGTTTTCAGCTCCTTTCTTATCGCGAATTTCGATTTTAAATTCTTGGAGTAGCAATACCCAGCGAAGAAGTCTTGGTTTGGAATCTTGTTTAGTTAACAAGTACTTCAACGCGTAATGATCGGTGTAAACGGTTGTGGTTGAAAGAACAAGATAGGGGCGAAATTTTTCAAAAGCATAGACAACAGCTAAAATCTCTTTTTCGGTTGTCGTGTAATGCAATTGAGCCCCCGTCATTGTGTTGCTAGCGTAATGGATCGGTTGGAAGTGTTTATTCACTCTTTGGCCCAAAACCGCACCAATAACATAGTCACTAGCATCGCACATCAACTCGAAAGGCAGCTCCCAATTAGGGGTAACCAAGACAGGTGCCTTAGTAAGCTTATCCTTAAGCAAGTTGAAAGCTTCAATACACACGTTGGAAAAGATAAAAGGAGTATCTTTCTCCAAGTGGTGGGTCATCGGGCGAGCGATTTGAGAAAAATCTTTGATGAATCGACGGTAGAAGCCCGCATGACCAAGGAAACTTCTCACACCCTTCACGGTTGAAGGTGGAGGCAACTTAGCGATAACATCGACTTTAGCACGATCCACTTTAAGACCGGCTTTGGAAATTTTGTGTCCTAGCACGATGCCCTCTTTTACCATGAAATGGCATTTTTCCTAATTAAGAACAAGGCGAGTGTCTTCACACCGCTTCAGCATACGTTCTAAATTGGCAAGGCAAGCAGAGAAAGAATCGCCATAAACCGAGAAATCATCCATGAATACTTCCATAGTTTTTTCAACCATGTCATGGAAGATAGCCATCATACACCTTTGGAACGTCCCAGGAGCATTGCATAAACCGAAAGGCATGCGTTTGTAAGCAAATGTTCCGTAGGGACAAGTGAATGTGGTCTTTTCTTGGTCTTTGGGATCGATGGGAATTTGAAAATACCTGGAGAAACCGTCTAAGAAGCAGTAATAGTCATTACCAGCTAGACGCTCGAGCATTTGATCCATGAAAGGAAGAGGAAAGTGATATTTTCTCGTGGCATCATTGAGCTTGCGATAGCCAATAAAAACTCTCCACCCAGTAACGAGACGAGTGGAAATCAACTCGTTGTGTTCATTGGGAACAACGGTTATTCCGCCCTTCTTGGGCACACAATGGACGAGACTTACCCACGACGAATCCGAAATAGGGTAAATCAAGCCGGCATCTAGAAGTTTGATAACCTCTTGTTTGATGACGTCGTGAATTCGAGGATTAACCCTTCTTTGGCTCTGGATTGCGGGTTTAAAGTCATCTTCCATGAGAATCTTGTGAGTACAAAAGTTCGGATCAATTCCGCGGATATCGGAAATTTTCCAAGCAATTGCCTTCTTATGATCTTTAAGCACGACGATGAGGCGAGATTTTTCTTCTTCTTTCAAGTGCTTCGCAATGATGACGGGCGACTTATTCTCTTCTTCAAGGAACACGTACTCGAGATGGGGCGGCAACTCCTTAAGTTCTAAATCCGGAGGATTTTTGATGGGAGGCGTTTTCAAAGTCGGCGCATCGATAGCAATAACCTTGGGAGATGGTGGAGAAAGATTGTCTTCTTTAAGAAGGTTTTCAATGAGGCGAAGATCTTCATCCTAATCGGTGGGAGAATCGTCATTAGCTAAGTTCACATCTCCCATGGTGGCTTCCAAATCTTTCCAAAGGAAATCACTTTCTCCAAATAGAGATAGTGATGAGTCAATAGAGGAAACGGTCTCAACATTGGGAAGAGAGGTAGGAATACTTTTACAAGCATCTTTGAAGTGTTCTTCACAAGCCTCATCAAGAACGTCAATACAATTAACACTCTCGTTGGAATAAGGCTGTTTAGAAAGCTTTCCTATGTTGAAGACAATTTTATCGTCACCCACTCTCATGATAAGCTCACCAGCTTCAACATCGATGAGAGTGCGACCGGTCCTCAAGAATGGACGACCAACAATCAATGGCACACGAGGGTCCATGTCGTAGTCAACAACGACGAAATCGGCAGGAAAAGTGAATTTGTCGACTCCTACAAAGACGTCTTCGGCTATCCCCACTGGATAAGCAACCGTACGGTTAGCTAATTCCAAAGTCATTTTGGTAGGGACTAGTTCGGGGAGAGATAATTGCTTCCAAACGCTTAGAGGCATTAAATTAATACTGGCACCTAGATCGGCTAGGGCCATGCAATTCTCTACTCCCGGAAAGTTGCAAGGGATTAAGAAGCGACCCGGATCACCAAGCTTGGTTGGCAATTTCTTTAAGAGCACTGCAGAGCAATTCTCATTAAGTTGGGTGTTAGCAATATCAAGAAGCTTCTCCTTGTCGCTAAGAAGATCTTTGAACATTTTCGCGTATTTAGGCATGTGAGCGAGAGCCTCAGCGAAGGAGATGTTGAAATTCAATTGTTTAAACATTTTGAGAAAGTTCGAAACCTGAATATCATCCTTGCTTTTGAGCTTCTCTTTCCTCAACCTTGAGGGATAAGGTATATCGGAAGAAGAGGAAGTCTTTGGGAGAATAGGATCACTCACATCCTTGGGTGGAGGAGGGGTAGAAGTAAGAGGTGGAGAAATTGGGGAAGTAGAAGGAGGAGGAATAGGAGCAGGTGACTCGTTTTCCTTAGTCACAATCACCGGTGGAGGTATAGGAAGCTCGGGTTCCTTGGTACCTTTGCCACTGCGAGTGGTGATTGCTTTCATCTCCCCTCTTGGATTCGCAACGGTGTTACTCGGAAGAGTACCCGAAGAAGAGGGTTGATTACCTTGGAAGAAACTAGCCATCATGTTCCTTAAGTCATTCGTTTGACTATCCAAAGTGTTTCTCATATCAACTCTCAGATCGTTCCCTTGTTTCACCAGGTCTGCTTTCAAGTTGAGCACTTCCCGTTGGAGATTGTCCACGATCACATCATTAGTCCTCATGTAGGTTCCAATGTCTTGGTGTAGTGCGGTGGGTTGGTTGGGAGGAGCATTGTATGCGGGTGGTTGATAAGCAGGTTGCTGGTAAACTTGGTTGTTTCTTTGAGGTGGATATGGTTGTTTGTGAGGTGGTATGTATGGTGTACGAGGTTGTTGTTGTTGTTGAGGAGGGCGATTGAGGTTTTGTTGTTGGTTTGGGTTGTTAGGAGGAAAACCGGGTGGTGAGAGATAGTTGTTTGAGTGGTAGCTAAGCAAGTTGCGGTCACCTTGAGGACGAGCTTGATAAGCGGCCGGAGGATAGGTACCGTATGCTGCATTCACATTCTCAGAAGGGTAGTCTTGGGTGGCGGTACAAATGGTGTAAGAGTGAGGACCCCCGCATATCTCACATGGTTGGCTAACAGCATTGACTTGAGCGTCGTGAGCGTTTTTAGCGTTGATGCTGTTGGTGTTGCTAGCGGTTTGGGTGGCAAGCGATTCAAGAAGCATAGTGATTTTGTCAAGTCGCTTGTCGCTGTCACTAGTACTAGCACTAGCGACATTAGTCCGAACACTTTTGGTTTGCACACGAGACTTATTTTCAATAATATCCCAAGCGGCATTAGAAGTCTTAACCAAAATATTACCCCCCGAGGCACTGTTTAGTGAATCTTGGTCATTCATGCTTAAACCATTATAAAAAGCATTAATTTGGTGCACTTTGGTAAAACCATGTTGTGGGCACTTTCTTAAAACATCTTTAAAATGGTCCCAAGATTCACTAAAAGATTCATCATACTTTTGTTCAAAATTGATAATTTCATTCCGCAAAGCGGTAGTACGAGAGGGTGGGAAAAAGTAGTTTATAAACTTGGTCTCCAAATCCGTCCACGTAAGAATACTTTGTGGCGGTTCCTTAGCAAGCCAATGCCGGGCTTGTCCCTCTAAAGAAAAGGGAAAAAGTTGTAAACGGATTACCTCTTGTGGAACACCATTGAATTTGACCGTATTCGTGAGTTGCAAGAATCTCTTGATGTGGTCATGTGGATCATCAATGGTACGTCCCAAGAATGGTTGAGCGGAGACCATCTGGATAAAGCCGGATTTGAGCTCAAAGTTGTTGGCTGCAATCGCGGGTATGACAATGGGATCATTGTTGCCCTCCACATGTGCCTGTTACAGTTCAATCATCGGGCGATTGTCTGGTAGAGGCTCATTGTTGAGAGGTGGATTGTTATTGTTGTTGTTATTATTGTTGTTGAGAGGTGGGTTATTGTTGTTGTTTTGTACACCGGCCATGTCTAAGTCTTCGAGAGGCTCGGGCTCTTGATAAGACGTTGATCGTGTACGCATGCACCTGCAAAAGAACTAACAAGGCAAAAACAAAGCAAAAATATTTTTGGTTTTTTTATGTTTTTTAATTTTTAGGATTTTTGAAAATTTTATATTTTTTAGGATTTTTGAAAATTTATAATGAAAAAGTAACGTTCAGGGTGAACGGATCCCAAAATCCAAGTTCTCACAAAAAACTGTTAATCTTAACGAGAAGAGCCGGTAGCGGCGCCATTTGATACAATGTTTTTACTATGGGTTCAAGATTATGTCTCGGAATCTCCTCGAATTGATCACGGTTCTAAGTGGAATGATTTGTTCTTGGTTAATAAAAAGGTGTTGGTTTGTTTATCTATTTTAAACTAATAACAAATAAGTAAGTGTCGAAGAGTAGAATTAAAGCTTTAAAAGATTGAACTAAATTGACAAGTTAAAAATAAATGTTTGAAAACTTAAAGGCAAAATGAGAAAAATACTTGAACACTTAATAAAACTAACACTTGAAAACTTTGTAAAAACGAAAACTAAATCCACGGAATATTTAAAACCTGCACTAATCGGAATATATTCCGATCAGTTTGATCGGAATGACAAATTCACCCCTGGTCGGAATACCTGTGCAATCGGAATATGGCCACGGAGCTGATCGGAATATTTGATTAAAACTCTAATCGGAATGTGCTAAAACCCATAATCGGAATATCTTAAAGTGAGTCAAATCGGAATACATATAAACCTAACCAATCGGAATAGTGGAAACAAGCTCCAAATCGGAATCCACCAAAACCCTTTTCCGATCGGGTGATTGGAATAAGGGTGCTGCTGGTCGGAATACACAAATCGGAAAGGGGTTTCTAACCCTTTCCGATTACCCTCTTTGATCCGAAAATTAAGCTAGTGTAATAAGCTATTGGAATAAGCTAATACCCAAATCTAAAACGAATCTAAACTGATTCGGATCAAATAAGCACTAAAAACAACTTTTCTAACTTTAAATAAGCAAACTTATAAATCAAATACTAAAAAGATGAACTTTTTATGGAAACTTTAAAAAGTAAATAAGCTAAACTAACAAATAAGCCAATAAGCATAAAGATCTTAAAGCTTATTTGTATAGAAACTTAAGGAAACATAAAAAGATTAACTTTTTAAGCACGAAAACATAGATGAACAACACGGATCATAAGTAATTCGTACCAAAAGTGAATCAAAATCAAAGAAAGGTAGAATAAGATTAAAGATTAAAAGCTTGAAATTAGACTTGATTAATGAAAAACAATACAAAGGTTTGATCTTGAAAGAAAGAAAGATGAAAACTAGTGAGAGAAAGTTGAGAACTTTCTCTCTCTAGAACTAGAGAGAATGAAAAATACTAAAAACTAACTAAAAGACTAACTAACTCCAAAATGGTGAAATGAAGTCCTATATATATAGGCGTGTCTTGTGGGCTTTGTGAATGGGCTTTGTTTTGGGCTTCTTTTCTTCTTTCTTCTTTAGTCTTTATGTTTCTTTTAAATAAACGTTTCTGACTTTGGATTTGAGAAGTATCGGTAATAATTCCAACTCGTCTTATAATCTTTTGTTTAATAGACTCGAGTTCTTCGACATATATGAATCTTCCATCGTTGGCCCTTTTCTTCGATAAATCTTCAAATAGGCACAATGACTTCAAATCTTTTGCATCTCTTGGACAATAGACTTCATCTTGAGTCTTTTTCTTCGATAAGGTGCAATCCCATGTTTTCTTTAATATTCTTCCGGTTGACTCTGAAAACGCAATAAACACAAAAACCACGTATAATTCCAAACAAATGATATTAAATACGTGCTTTGGTCTCGTTTTAGCCAGAAATAAGTGGTAAAAGGATGAGTGTTTTCACACCTATCAGGTATTTGAAAATAACCCGAAAATCCTCAAGAAAGCAATAGTATTCATTTCCCGCTAAGCGTTCAAGCATTTGGTCCATAAAAGGTAATGGGAAGTGATCTTTCCTAGTAGCCTCATTGAGCTTCCTATAATCAATACAAACTCTCCAATCGGTAACAAGTCTCGTAGGAATAAGCTCATTGTTCTCATTGGGTACTACGGTGATTCCACCCTTTTTTGGAACACAATGTACCGGGCTAACCCATGGAGAGTCGGAAATGGGGTAAATCATGCCCGCATCAAGGAGTTTGATAACTTCCTTTTTAATGACCTCATGGATTTTTGGGTTAACCCTTCGTTGGCTTTGAATGGCGGGTTTGTAATCATCCTCCATAAGGATTTTGTGTGTACAAAAATGTGGATCAATTCCCTTATGTCGGATATTTTCCATGCTAAGGCTTTCTTATGTTTCTTAAGGACTTCTATGAGTTTCTCTTTCTCATCCTCTTTCAACTCTTTAGCAATGATCACGGGTAATTGGTCTTTTCCCTCTAAGAAAGCATACTCTAAGTGGGATGGAAGGTCCTTAAGTTCAAGTGGAGGTGGACTCTCTATGGAAGGTTTAACTATGGATGGATCATCATTGGTTACTTCTTGTGGAATGGGCGAAGGAATGGGGTCCTCATTGAGCAACTTTTGGATAGTAAGAATATCTTCTTCCCAATTGATGGGAGAATCATCATTACCAAGAAAGTTGGACTCAAATTCCTCCAAGAGGAAATCACTCTCTCCAAAAGGTGTTAAAGAGGGAGCAACTGAGGCCACGGTTTCAACATGGGGCATATCCTCACTATTACTCTTGCAAGCGTCATGAAAATGCTCATCACACACCTCATCTAGCACATCAACTATGTTAATGGTCTCACAAGGCTTAGACTCCTTAATCTCTTTCCTATCACAAATTTTCCCTAGCTTAAAAACCACTTTCTCATCCTCAACTCGCATAATTAGTTCTCCCTCCGCCACATCTATTAAAGTAAGACCCGTTCTCAAAAACGGTCTACCAACAATCAAAGGAACTGTAGGGTCCATGTCATAATCAACCACTACAAAGTCGACCGGAAAGGTAAACTTATCCACACCTACAAACACATCCTCCACGATACCTACGGGGTAAGCTATGGTACGGTTGGCTAACTCAAGTGTCATCCTAGTGGAAGTGAGCTCGGGAAGAGAGAGTTTTTTCCAAACCGATAAAGGCATGAGGTTTATGCTTGCCCTTAGATCCGCCAAATCCATGCAATTTTCCACCCCGAGAAAATTACAAGGTATCAAAAAGCGCCCCGAATCTCCAAGTTTTGTTGGCAAGGTTTTGAGTAACACGGTGGAACAATTTTCATTAAGGGATGTGTTGGGCAAATCAATCAATTTTTCCTTGTTGGAGAGTAGACCTTGAACATCTTAGCAAATTTTGACATGTAAGCAAGAGCATCCGCAAAGGAGATGTTTATGTTGAGTTGCTTGAACATCCTTAAGAAATTTGAGACTTGTATATCATCCTTGTTCTTTAACTTGATCTTTTTCAATCTTGAAGGGTAAGGAAGATTTGGTTTAGGTGTAGGTGTTGTAGTGGAAGATTTGTCTTTGTTATCTTCTTCATTGGGAGTTGTGGAAGGTAAAGGAGAAGTGGGAATAGGTTGAGAAGGTGTGGTTGATTGAGTAGGAGAGTTTGGAGGTGGTGAAGTAGATGTATAAGGCTTATCACAAGTGGGAACCAAAGTGGGTTTAACCATAGAAGGTGTAGGAGGTGAAGGATCATTTGTTGTTTTTCCACTTCTTATTGTAATAGCATTGACATTTGCCCTTGGGTTTGCTTGTGTGTTAGATGGTAAAGCTCTTTATGGTCTTTGATTATACATAATTTGGTTTTGAAGAAGAGCAAATTTCTTGTTGTTTTCCTCTTGAGCCTCTTTCATTTGTCTCTCATAGGAAGTAAGCTTTTGAAGAATTAAATCCATGGGGTTAGGTTGCACATTTCCTTGATAAAAACCTTGGTTTAGATAGGGTGGAGGTGGTGCATTAAATCCTTGATTTGGTGGATAAAAGTTATTTCCTTGATTGTGAAAGGTGTTGGGTGCTTTAAAGTTGTTCCCTTGGTATGGTGGTCTTGGTCCTTGGTTTCTTTGTAACAATTAAGGGGGATTTGGTTGAGGTTGGGTGGGTGGTTGGGGTGGGAATCCCGGTGGTGCAAGATAGTTTTGAGACTTATAAGAAAGGTTATTTTGATTGATGTTGGGCTTGAAATGTTCTCTATGTTCCTCTTGGTATGCATAACAGTCCCCTTGATATCCTTGCACCTTATCACATTGTTGATATGAATGGGGACCTCCACAAGTCTCACATGAAAGAGTAATAGCATGCACATCATTTGTGGAATGATTGCCCATAGAAAGTTTCATAAAGTCATTCATCATGGTTTGTTGCATCTTTTGAGTGTTCTGCATGATTGTTTGACTTTCTTTTTGAGCTTGAGTCAACTCTTGAATGCATGAAATGAGTTGAGTCTCCAATGGTTTAGAAACTCCTTCTTGAATGACATGTACTCTTTCATCAAATTGTGTGTTAGTTTGCACCATTGCTTTGGTCTTAATAATATCCCAAGCCTCTTGAACGGATTTAAGAAGAATATTTCCTCCCGCGGAAGCATTGAGTGAGTCTTGGTGATGAGGTTTAAGGCCATAGTAGAAATTATTGATTTGGTGAACTTCATCCAATCCATGGTTAGGGCATCTCCTCAATAACTCTCTATACTCCTCCTAAGCATCACTAAATGTTTTACTAGGTTTTTGTTGAAAGCCTTTAATTAAGTTCCTCAAAACCGTGGTCTTAGATGGGGGAAATAACTTGTTCAAAAACTTCTTAGTGAAACCATCCCATGTGGTAATGCTCTCGGGTGGTTGTGTATCTAACCAATCCTTAGCCGGACCCTCTAGTGAAAATTGCAGCAATATCAACTTAATGACATCATGGGGAACTCCATTGTACTTAATGGTGTTGCAAAGAGCAAGAAATTTCTTAAGGTGATCATGTGGATTATCATTCTTGTTCCCATAAAATGGTGTGTTTGAAACCAAGTTAATCATGGATGTTTTTAGCTCAAATGTGTTTGCGGGAATATCGGGTATCTTGATAGCATCGGCATATCCTTGCACATTAGATTGCAAGTGCTCCATCAAAGGTCGAGTATCAACTCCGGCCATGGCTTCTTGTTGTGTGTGGATCAAAGCACGATTCTTGGGATCGGCTTGATGGACGGTGGTGTTCCTACTCTTTCTCTTTTTCTTCCTTTTCGGAGGAAGGGGTTGTACACCAATCGGTATTTGTGCACGCCCGCGAGTGGGCATGCAACTCAATACGAGGAATGCGAGAGAAGCTCTCGTGTGACTTTGAAGATAAAAGGATTATCCTCTTCGAGTTTCAATATGAAATATCCACAAGAAAGTATAATATACGTATGTACTACTTGGGTGCAAGACCCCTAATGAAGCCTTCCTTCTTAGAATACTCACTAGTGAACGGGGGGTTAGGTGGCGCGAAGCACTTAAGTACCTATTGACCCTTAGATGGCATTTTATAGCACATCGCCTTTCTATTCACTTTGTAGTTTGTATTCTTCGAATTATTGCTTATTGGAAGTATTTATCTTTTCTTGCTTTATTGAGTTTGATCGATACTCGTGTCAAGGACCGGAACGCCTCTCAACATGGTGTATTGCCTTAGCAATACTTATGGAGAATATGTGTATTGATTGTTCTTATACGTATACGTATTTACTTATAATAATATATGGAAAATATTTTTGTATTTACATAAAAACCGAGGGAATCCAATAATATATATTTTTGGGTGCAATCTCTTAGGAAAAAGATTGCTTTTTGGATTTTTTAATTTGTTTGGTCAATTCTTTAGGAAAAGAATTGTTTTTGTTATTTTTTAGTTTTTATATTTTTATATTTTTGATTTTTTATTGATTTTGATTTATGATACGTAAAAATAACGTTCACTAGGTGAACGGATCACAAAAGCCAATGAAAACCGTCAATCGATAGTCTCTCGTAAAGTCAAAGAACCGGCAGTGGCGCCATTTGAAATTGTGTATATTGAAGTTCGTTTCTCGATTCTTAACCAATTGAAAGTCCTAACAAAATCGGGTTTATGATCGTTTTTGTTGATAGGGTTATTTGGATTTTCTATGTCTAATTGAGCAATCAAGTAAAAATGTGCAAAATATTAACTACGTATCCGTAAAACAATTAGCAATTACCAAATTTTTATTCAAATAAAGACAAAAATGTAAATCTATGGAATTAAAGTGCTAAAAATGTAAATGCTTGAAACTTTGATGCTTGAAATGTAAAATCAGAAACTACAAGGACTAACTATGCAAATTATAACAAACTACTAACCAAAATGTAACTAATTTCAAAACTACTAACTGAATTTGACAAATTTTGAAAAGATCAAGGACTGATTCTTAGCAAACCCTAATTTTATGAAAGATTAGTTAACAATTCAAACAAAATCAAACCTTGAGGACCAAAGTGCAATTATATGGGAATTTTTAACAAAAACGGGCTAGTTGGATTAATAAGCTCGTTTAAGCTCTACAATGAACCAAATTAGCTCAAACCAATTTCAAACTGCTTAAAACTCAAATTTACTTAGGCTTGTAAAAGGAATAAGCTTGAAATTAAGTAAAACTCAAATAAGCCAATTATGATAATCCACAAATAAGCTATCTAATAAGCCAGACTTGCACAAACGGATTTTTAAGCTGAATCTTGTTTATCAGTCCATAGAGAGTCTGGAATGTCTTTTAAAAAGGAAAATGATCAAGTAATGAATCAGGAAAATGAAAATAAGCTAAAACTAGCTTATTGACCAAAATTGACCAAATTTTTGAAAAAGTTCAAAACCTCCAGATCTACTCAAGAACACTATCTAAACAAGAATATGAAAGAAAATTGCAAGGTTTATGAAGTGGAATTGCTAGAATGAGAAATCAGATTGTGCCTTTGTTATAGAAACTTTCATTTGCTCAGCAACTTATGAAAATGCTTATTTCTCACTTGAATTATTAAACTGTGTAATTTCCTTATGAGCACTTAATATTCAGATGTTAAGAGACAAGTAGGAACTGGTTTGAAGAAATTTCATCAAGAAATCAGTAAATGGCAAGCAATTGAAAACAGCTACTTTTCATGAACTTTTTAAGCTAAAACTGACCCATACTTTTTCACAACCAATTGCCTTTTTGACTTTTATATTGACTTTAAAACTACCAAAACTTGTTTACAATGACTAAAGGAATGTAAATGAGCAATGTTTATCCATTTAACAACACTTAAACTACAATGACAGCTAAATCCAAACACTAGTTTACTGAATTTTAACAACTTTTTATGAATAAAAACTTAGCAATTGGTTGAACTGGACTAAATTTGATATCAAGCCAAACTTTATAACCAAAATGAAATGAAATGGAACCAAATACTTGCAGTTTAACACACAATAGCTCAAAATGCATAAGCAAGCTAAAATGACTGATTAAATGAATTCAGTAACAAGATTAAGCTAGTAAACAAGTATCAATCTAACTAAAAGCTTATCTAATCCTCAAAATCAACACAAGAACAATCTAAACACACTTGATCATATCAGCAAGTAGTATTAAGCTAGAATTGAACATGCATTTGCTGTTTAGAGGAACCAAAATCAGAAACTATAGAACCTTTTAGCAAAGGCCTCCACTGATGGAGTAGGTAGGCGTTGAGCGTCCTAGATAGTGTTAAACCACCACCTTAACACTATATACCCACTAATCAACAGCTACAATCATCATCATCACCATTTTTGCACAAATCTGCTTCAAAATCAACAAGTATAGCTACTGGATGAATAGAACAAGTATGAACAGCAACAAGTCTTCAACAAGAGCTAATTATGATCAATGGTGATCACAAGTAACTCATAACAACACTGGAGTAACAGTATGCAGGTAATGCATAGTAGATTGAAGGAAAGGGAAGGAGATTTTATTGATTGAATGAGAAAGTTTGTTACAAATTCAGGTAAGGAAGTTACAACTACAATAACTAACTCAAAAGCTTGTCAGACTCTTGAGGTCGTTATGCTAACAACTACAAGCTAGGATTGAGAGAAAGAAAAAGTAAGTGTGTAAAAATTTCACACTTAAGCTACATGAACAAATGAGGGGAACATTCCCTATTTATAGACAAAATATGAGAAGTGGTTGAAGCTGATGACGTGTCCCATCCAATTAATTGCTGCCAAGTGTCCTCAATCTGCCAATTGAAAATAGCCGTTATAAACTTGGAATTAGGCTTTTCTTCTTGGATGATTTCCAGGTTAATTTAGCACGTGGGTTGAATTCGTTGCTTGAAAACGATCACTTTTCATGTTTGAAGTTTTTCATGAGATGCAGTAGAACTTAAAATTGTTCCTTGGTTCATTTGGGGAAGAAGATGCCACGTGGAAGGTTTGAATTGGGTGAGAGTAAGTCACACGGATTGTTATCCATTTTTGGATATAATGTTTATTGCATGGCGTTCTCTGATTGGGTGAAAATAAAGTGAGTGGGAGTTACTGTTGCTTTTCGGCTCATAAATGTTATGGTGATGTGTCAACAATAGCTGGCAATCCGTGTCTAAACATCCTTGCATTCTCATTGGTTCTCAACCATTCACACGGATTAAGTCCTTATTTCTCTTTGAAAAATGGCAACTTTAGCCCTTGTACTTTGGCAGATTCAAAATTAAAGCTTAGCACTTCATTCCTTTGCCATAATTGGTCCTTCCACTTGCATTCTTGTTAAGTTTGACCCTTTGACTTAGTTGACTGAAGATTTGACTATGTTTGACTTTTATCTTGACTTTGGCAAATTTACACTTTGAGTCCTTCAACCTTGGAGTGTTGTCAAGATAGGTCCCTTATCTTCAAAGTCTTGTCATCTTTGATCCTTCTTTGTCTTTTTCATCCAAATAAGCTTGATTTCTTCTTGTTTGCTTGAAAATGTATCCTTCTTACCTATTTATACACAAACACAAAACATACCACATAATTCCGCTTTATAGCACAAAAGTTAGGTACTTTCCTTGTGTTTTAGGGTGATTTGTTGATAAATTGATATGAGTTTTTGCTCATATCATATTGCTAGTCAGGCAATATATAAATCAAAGCATACATCTTAAACCGTCCATGAGACCGTAGCCTCAATATTATCATTATAGGTAACATTATTATCGTCATTTGAATCATTATTAAATTGTATTGGATTATTATTAGCCGTATGACATTGTTACCTTACTATCACAAACAACGGGCCGCGAACCCGACAAACAATTTGCCCATCTAAGCGTGTCGTCACAAAAATCACGCTATGTAAATCTTCTCATACATAAATTCGCTTACCAATCAATGTGGTACGACGAGGATCAACCGTCAAGGCGCGAACTGGGGTGATCGTCCCCAAATAATACTATCATATGCATAAGCGTCTACCAAATCCCGGTAGTTCACAATTCGTGCTAATGGGACATTAAGTGACATAACCTAACTACTAATAATCCTTTTTATCTCGTTTATTGGGTCATAGCATCATTCGGGTCCATATCATTAAGCATACCATCGGGACTACTTGTGTTCTATTTTTATCAAAAACTAGCATGTTATCTCCCTCGCGGGTTTACAAATCATTTTATTAAACATTTAAAAGAGTGCGAGGCTATGAACTCACGTTGATAATGTAAGGCGGATTATCGGCTACTGGCGTGCTTCGATCACGGAAACCTATATAAATAATACTCAGTCTTAGACTTTTTGTCCAATGACTTTATAAAAATAACAATTATGTATACATATGATGACTTTATAAATATGATGATGATCAAGTGGGATTGTACATTCTCATTTACTCATTTTAGTGTTATGTGTTGGTAACTTTTTATTCTAGTTTATCTTGTTTACATGTTTAGGCCCAATAAGCCCATCTAGGCCCATTACATTATATTAGTCCATTTTATACTTTTAATATCAGTATTATACTTACATGTTAGGCCCAAGTGGGTTAAGCCCAATAAGTAAGTTCATAAGTGTTTAGCCAAATTAGTTGGATTAATAGTCCAATAAGGCTAACTTGGCCCGTTAATGTCCATATGTTATAAAGCTCGGGTTTTATCGGTTTTTACTTGTAATATGTACTTATATATCAGTATATGAGTTATAAAAGGTTTACATTAGACGGGTCCGACCATCTAATTTTTAGTTGACGAAAACGTTAATTTTACGGTTTTAGTCGAAAAGACGTAAAAATCATGTTTATAGTTTTATAACTTATAAAACTTATCAAATTACCATTTTATAAAATGTCCCATTTATTTATTATTTTACATACTTATATAAATGTAATATATAAGTTAGTGTTTTTTAATTTACATTTTATACTATATTTATTTGAGTGCTATTATAATACTATTATACTTTAATTTCACAAATCTGATTTTTAGTTTCACTTTCACCATTTTTATCATATCTTGAGTTCTACAAGGAGATAGAAGCTCATTTTTGGATGACATAAACTTGATATTATGTGATACAAAGAACTTAGTTTTAGCTACTGCTCAATCCAAGTCTAAGTATCCCTAACAGTCCTCACAAAACAGACTATTCAGATTGATACATTAATTTTGTTTTGATCATATCACACTCATTATAATGATTCCATTGCATGTCCAACTCTCACATGTGTACAAGACTTAATACTTACTGTATATTGATTCCACTATGCCATTTTATCAGTTTAACATATGGTTGTTTACTGTTTTTATACAGCCAACTTATTAAGCAAGATTTTAACCTTTTTACATATGGTTTTCCTTTTTTTTAACCATGTTTATCAACACTTGAGCCCCACACAACATTTTTATCATCATATATCATCATATACATATACATTAGGAAAGAAAATACATTTTACATTTATAAAATAAAAATGAAAATGGGAAGAATGATCTTGTTTACCAACCAAGACTATAACTTATCTTTTGAGGACAACACCTTGAGGTACACTAAATTTATCTTCAAGATCACCTTTCACCAAGAATACTTGTTGAGAAATCAACCCTAGGACACAAGAAAATCACCTCCTTTGATGTTATAATGATCACCAATCAACAAGGCTTCAAAGGTTCTTCATCATATGTGTAGATAACACATGATTCATGGTTATAATTGATCAAAATGGGGTGTTTGATGATGGTTTTGGATGGCAAGGGTAGAGAGGGTGAGAGAGTTTGAGGGTGGTTTGCATGAGATGAGTGTGTAAATGGTTTAGTGAAAATGGTTTTGTGGTTTTGTAGCTAACTTGGTTAAGTTAGCTTAACAAGTGTAACTTGTAAGCTACAAGTTTGACACCTCATGGGTGTGGTGTCCATGTTTAGCCGTAACTTTGAGTGGGGTGGGGCAAGTGTATACTTGTCTCATCTCACTAATTTACGGGTATTCCTCGATTCTAGTTTCCTCGATTTGCGTGCCCTCGGGTCGTTTTACGAAAAACGTTTTTATAAATTATGAATCAACGGCACAAAAAGAATCTAATAAAAATTGTCTCATCAAAAATGGAGTTCAAAAACGTAAATACGTAATCCTAAGGTTTCTGGTTTAGTCGTAAAGGACGTTAAATTATGCACGTAAGCCCAAATTTAAACCCGTAAATTGTGAGTTCATCAACCAACACAAAAATAAGTTTCAAAATATTATACGAGAAAATAATTTACTACCTGAAAATGTTAGATTGTCACAAAAAGGATTACTGAGTAGCACTTTGTGATTGGCTGATAATATGATAGTGCGTTTTACTGTTGGGGTCCTTTAATAAATGTGGGACGGCGCTTAGTGGCCAGCTGGCTGCTTAGGTGGTTATCCGGATACCACTTTTCAAGCTCTCCTATTGGTGGAAAGGTTAATACATGGATTAAGACCAAACTTGGTATAGTTTTGTCACTTTCAGCCCTTGAACTTTGGCAAAATCTACATTTGAGCTCTTTTCTTCATTTCTTTGGCAAATTCAGTCCTTTGACTTGCATTCTTGAATATTTGAGTCCTTTGACTTGGTTGACTTGAGAGTTGACCAGGTTTAACTTTGATCTTGACTTTTTTTTCCAAAATTGCACTTAAGTCCCTCAACTTTTGAACATTGTCAAGATAGGTCCTTTATCTTCAAATGGCTTGTCATCTTTGATCATTCTCTTGCCTTTTCTTCATAAATGAGCTTGATTTCCCTTGTTTGCTTGAAATTTGCATCCTTGTTACCTATTTAAGTACAAACACAAAACATACCACATAATACTGCTTTATAGCATAAAAGTTAGGTATTTGCTATGTGTTTTAGGGTGATTTGTTGACTTATTGATATGAGATTTTGCTCATATCAAATCCCCTACACTTGATCATTGCCATGACCTCATGCAATGCCATATTTTAAAGCACAAATTTACATTTTTCTTATGATTAACCCACCTTGGCCAATATGAAATGTATTTACACTACTCTACACTATATGATGCATGATTTTGATTTTATTCAATGCAATGCAAAGGGAACAATTCTATTTGTATATTTTTTGATTTTTTATAAATGGTTTTGATGGAAAAACTCAAAGAAATCAATGACTTAGATTAGGGCTTTTGGTACCATGAACACTTATCACCCTCAAGTTTCACTTTCCCCATACCAAGCTTAAAAATGGGATCATTGTATTCACAAGTAAAATGTGCATCAACTTATTCATGAAAATTAAATGTGGAACCAGTTATTATTTGAGCAAATTGCTTTTGGGAAAATTTGTCATTATTTAAAGTGTGAAATATAAGAAATGTATAATCCAAAAATAAGGAAGCACGGTTTTAATCCTAAGTAATCCTCTTATCCATTACTCGAAACACCGCTCAAAATTAATATAAGTCCGTCTCAAGAGTAATAAGTCATTCGTCTTATGTGTAAGATCCTTATGTCATGCATTAATAAGTAGCTACACACTCGCTAAAGAAAGAAAAAATAAAACTCACGCAATAATTTATATCCTCCATCTTTTTGAGACTTTGGATCTTCAATCCCGCAACCCGTCAAGGTAATATTGGATTGGAGCAACTATCAAATCCCCGCAACTCTTGTGAGAGTAATATTGGAATTCAATAGTCACTATAATTAACACTTCACTGCCCCTCTTGGGAGTCTTGTATAATTATTTTTTTTCTTTTCTTTCCTTTTTCTCTTTTTTTTTCTAGCCATTCATTTTTTTTTTCATAAGTTGCTCTTATTTTTCTTTATTCCTCACAAATAAAGTTGAAAAGAATAAAAGGAAAAAAACCCTCTAAGTATTAAGCATGACATAATTCTAGTACACATAAAACGTTCTAACTTAGAATCTTAAGACGTACTTATACTAACCATGAATGATTAGTCAAAAATGCATAAGAGATTACAAACCAATTAAAACCGTTCTTGACTATTTATTAACATATATACATGCGAAGAAATTAGAGGCAAAGAAAGAGAAGGGTTTAGCCACAAGTAATTATCATGAAGTTTATCTAGCCATTTTATACTTTCTTCAACTCTATCATCTCCCATTCTCCACAAATTTAAAATCTCAAATAATGAGAGTAGTGGATGCTTAGCCTAATAGACCAATTAAGGACTACATGGTTAAGGATACTAGCTAGAGAATGCTTAGATAAGCAAACTCGGGTTGAGTCAAAATATCCATGGTAGGCCTAATATGTCAAAGAAGTCTAAATTTTTGAACCATGTCCTTTATTATATTTTTTTTCTTTTTATATATTTTTGATGAAAAACAAAAGAAGAAATATATACAACGCAAATGTGTTATGCAAAGGAAAAAAATGATTGATGCAAAAATTATGAATGCATATTTTTGGTGGCCAAAGTAGATCAAAAATTTGAAAAATGTTTGAAAATTAATTTCCAAGTTATCATGAAGGTCAATGACAAAGTCTAGGTAAGGTCACTTCGATAGAAGACCCCCCCTACACTTAAGCTAAACATTGTCTTCAATGTTTAAGAGCATGGGAGTATAAACTCCCCTACACTTATGACAATGAATAGACTTTGCTTAACCCAAGCTAAGGAAAGATCAACTATAGTGAATTCATTTTTAAAGCACAATGTGTCTATGAAAAGTCACAATAGTAACAAAGTGAACCGGATACAAGGGCCTCCTCTATAAGCTCTAATGCACGATATGAGAGAGCAACCCTACAAACAACATGAAGACAAAAGGAAGGTCTCCCCCTACACTTCTCCTCAACTCTATATCCTTATTCCTATCCTACCACACTCTAAGTCTAAAAACTCTAAACCTAGTTATTCAAGCCTGATTTATGGAGTCTCTAGCTCGACTCTTCCCTCAATGAATTAATTCATGGGGAAAATGGGGATCTCTTGGACCATTTCCACGGAAATGTCCTCCCTAAAATAGTGCTTAACACCATGACCATTCACTTTGAAATTGGGACCAATGGGTTGTGACAACTCAATAGTTCCATATGGAAACACTTAAGAAATAATGAATGGACCAGACCATCTTGACTTAAGCTAGCCCGTAAAGAGTTTCAACCTTGAGTTAAAGAGGAGAACTGGCTCTCCAACTTTGAACTCACGATTCTTGATCTTAGCATCATGCAATTGCTTGGTCTTTTCCTTGTAAAGCAATGAGTTCTCATAAGCATTGGCTCTCACCTCATCCATTTCATTGAGTTGATCCTTTCTATATGAACCAGCTTGGTTTAAATCAAAGTTAGTCCATTTGAGAGCCCATGAAGCCTTATGCTCTAACTCGAATGGAAGGTGGCATGCATTTCCATAGACAAGCCTATATGGAGTACAACCAATTGGTGTCTTAAAAGTCGTCCTAAAATCCCACAAAGCATCATCAAGCTTATCCGACCAAGAAGCTCGATGCTCTCCCACCGTTCTTTCCAAAATTATCTTTAAACCACGATTTGTGACCTCGGTTTGACCATTGGTTTGAGGGTGATACGCGGTAGAAAGTTTATGATTAACACCATATTTCTTCATAACTCTTGTAAATTGATCATTACAAAAATGAGTACCACGATCACTTATGATGGCCCGAGGTACACCAAATCTAGCAAATAATTGCTTCAAAAATTTCACTACAACTCGAGCATCATTAGTAGGCAAGGCTTTGGCCTCAACCCACTTTGACACATAATCCACGGCTACGAGTATGTACTTATTTCCCTTAGATGATGGAAAAGGTCCCATGAAATCTATTCCCCACACATCAAAAATCTCACACTCTTGTATGAAGTTTTGTGGCATCTTGATGTGTCGTGGATAGTATAGTGATAATTTGATATACGTTATAGGGTAAATTAGAAAATTACCTTTAGGAAAAATTAATAGACTAATAATACCAATGACGAATTCAATTAAACACGTGAGTGAGTCGAGTTCGTTGTACACGAAGATCTTATGAATTTGAGACGTTTTGTTTTGATTTGGACAATCGATTTGAATTGGTTTTCGGTTTTTAAACTACAATTAAAATCTACTAATTTTAAACTATTAAAACTAATCCTAAAGTGCATGAATCGTAAACCCCGCCTATTTTAAAAATCTACAAACACTTAATTACTTAAAAATTAACACACTATTTAAATTTAATCTATTTTAATAATCTATGAAAATAAATCTATTTAATAAAAAAAAATAACTTTTAAACTACTTTACTTTTAAACTAATAAACTATATTAAAAATTTACTTGAAACAAATTTATTTAAAAACTAATTTTATATAAATATAAAATTATAAAGAATCTATTTAATTGAAAATACACTAATTAAAATTTTTAAATTTAATAAAAACATTTTTTTTATTTAAAAACTAATTTATTTTTATTCAGCTAAAATAAACTTTAACTTTAACAAAACTAAATCAAAGAAAAACGAAATCAAAAGTTACTGCCAAAGTAAAATAAATCAAAAGTTAGTAAATTGAAATCTGCCAAAGTTACTGCTACTATCTTAATCAACTCTCAAGTAAAGAAATCAAAAAGGCGTGTAGCCCAGATGGCAAACACGCTATGCATTCAAACAAAAGGTCTCGAGGTCGAAACCCGGCAACTGCATATTTTTTTTGGATTTAATTTCTTTTGACAGATCAATACAAGGAGTCTCAGGGGAGACTTTAGACAAGCTTATTAGCTTAAAACTGTGAGGACACAGCCTTTTGGGCTTATCAGATCAATTGTACTGATAAGCTAAATATTATTCAGTTGAGCAAAATAAATTCATCAAAACAATATCTGATAAAGCACATCAAATTCACCCAAAAATATCAGTTACTTCTAATAAGCCATCAAGCAAAAACTCACAAGTTCAGAACATAAGCAGATCCTAAACTAGCAGCTCTAAGACTCTAATTTATCAGTTACTTCTATAAATAACTGAAGCAAACGAAGCTGTTAAATTGAACAAGACATTTAGAGACTAAAAGCTTCATCAGATTCAACACATTATCTAAAATCATTCAATAAACAAATAAAGCAGGTCTAGATACTATGAGCTATTAAAACCAACAGAAATGCTGAAAAATAGAGTAAACGAGCATTACAAATTTTCAAAACAGTTTATATCAGCAGGAATCAAGTTTAAACCATATTAAATTGATCATTTAGCAGAATAAACTTCAATCAGTTTTCATCAATACAGCACAAATATTGAGCACTTACAGCAAACTTAAACTCTGTATATCAGATTATTAAGCAGTAATCAAATTAAAACGAACCAAACAAACAAAGCACATTTAACTCGATATACATGTTAAATTTAAACATCGAACAATGGAAAGCAGTCATACATTCTCAATCAATCTATAAACTTTTAAACTACTAACAGATCAACATCTTCACCTTATAACAAAATCTAAACAGATTTATAAAGTCTAAGCAGTAAATTAAATAAACTCTTGTAAATAACATGAAATTAAAAGGGAATAACACCTTTTGATGAACCCATTGGGAAGAAGATTTGCGCTGAGCAATCTTTTGTACCAAATCAACACCACCAATCACCAACCGAACCACAAAATAACATCAACCGAACCATCCACTTTAATCAAACGAACCAGCACCAACAAATTCCATCTCGAACAGATTTTTTAGACTTATCCGGTGGGGAAAAGTTTATATCCAATTTTTTACCTCTTATATTAAATCTGAGTTATTAATTAGCTCAGATTTAACATATTAAACATTATTAATGTAAATCAGTTATAAAAACTAAATTTTCAAATCAATTTAAACAGTAAAAGTAAATAGAAAATGAGACACGAATGTAAATGAAATTGACTAAACTTTTATTAATTATCCAGTAACATTACAAAGCTTGATAAAAAGAATTACAAGATTAAGTCCTAAAACTAATTCTACATAATAACTTTAAAGTAAAAAGAAAGGATAAAAAAATACAAGTGAATTGGGGTTTTTATAGCCTCCCAAGGGCTTTGCTGAGAGGATATTCGGATCTTTTTCTGGAATATTCTTCTTTCTTCATGGCCCTTGGATCTTTTCTCTCTCTTGTTTTGGTTGATCGGATGGATGATATGACTCAATCTAGCACACGGATTGCCAACGTGGCATCCGTGTGCTAGTTGTGCTTCTTTTGAGGCCTGTGATTGGTGGATTGGCTAATTGAGGTGTCATCTCCAATTAAAATCGGCCATGTATCACTTCTCTCCTGCATACTCTCTTCCTTAAAGTTTGGGGGTTTTATTCCCCTTCACGTGAATAGCACGTGAGCATAAAAAGCCCTAATTAAGATTGAGTTTTTACCCATCTAGGGTTTTGAAACAGTAAGAATATGCAGGTTTTGGGGTGATGAAGAAGAAAAGTGAGAGAAAAAACGATACATTGTTTGTATCGAATATTAAAAATGATGAGTGGGGTGGGGGGGGGGGGTCGGTTTAATAAATGTGAGAAAATGAGTGGATGTGGGATGGGTGAAACGGTTTTATATATTTATTGGGAGTAAATTGATTTATTTGACCGAGTATGGAAAAGTGAGAGTGAAAATGACGTGTTAACACGTTTGGTAGAAAACAGGTAAAACCCTAGGCCCAATAACCTTTTCTTCACGTTTTATTTCATTTCATGGCAGTTGGGCTTTTAGCCCAACATTATTGTTTCCATCCGTGTGCTAAATAAGTGATATTGGGCTTATGTTTTGGTTTAGTCACAAAGAGTAAATATATATATATCCCATATTGGGCTTTTGAGCCCAATAACCATGAGTGGGGCCCACAAAGTCCAAATCAAATATTAAAATATTAAATCCTCTAAATCGAACTTGATTGTGGCTTCCTCGATCTTTTCTTTAAACTCGTGCCGGTTTTTGCCGGTTTTCGCGAACTTGGTACCTACACACATGACAACAAGAAACAAGCATATCCAAGGCATATTTGATACATTTAGTGCAATATTTCATTGTTTTAAGCTACAAATGATATGAGTATATACACTCATATCAAATTCCCCCATGCTAAGCAATTGCCGTGTCCTCACGCAATGATAAAATAAAACTATAACTACACCTTATTCAACTTTTGACAACTTATCTTGCAAAGACATAATGTATTGCATTCATTATTGAAAAATAACTTTAAGGATCATAAAACTCAAATAGATTCATCGTCCTCGACTTTTCACTTTTCCATGCCAAGTGCAAAAACAAGATCATTGTTATTATAAGTTGGTAGACTAACACGAACTCATGTGGGCTAATTATTCACTTAGACTCCCTTATTCCTAGGTGTATCTATTTTATTTTACTGTTGTCTTGAATGATCACGAGGATGCATTGTTGACTTATTTCGATAATTTATTAGGCCGAAAATAAAGTGAACTATTTAATCAATAGTTAGCTAAAGGACAAAATCTTTTAAATCTGCTTCTCGGGATCTCATAAAGTTCATATCTTGGCATAACTTGCTTCACGATTTGAGACCTTTCTCGGACCGATATTTGGCAGCGACTTTATACTTCCAACCTTGAGAGACGTTCATGAAATAATGGTCTTCTCTTCATATATGATTTTCTTTTCTTGAAGTTTTGAGAGATTCATACTTGGACCACGACTTCTTCATTTTTCTCCAATCTTTATTTGGGATTTTGATATACAACGATCCGCCTCCTTTTTGGACTTGGCTTCATTTATCCTCATACCTTATTATGGTCTTTTTGGATAGACTTCTCCATGACTTTTAGGGAGTATTTTGCTTTTCGTCGTGTGTCTCGATCCTTCATATTGATTTTCGATAAATGATTCTTCACATCACTTGAGATCTTTAGCAATAAAACATAGCTCTCATGTCTTGTTAGGACCTTTTTGGACTCGCCAATCTACGCATACCGCTTCAATAAGTTATGCCTTGGCTATGAACCATAATCCATACCGAGCAACTTTTAAACGATCTTGGGCTAGAAGCTAAGTAACTTTTCAAATCGTTCAACCTTATTTATTGCAATTAAAATTATTATTAACAAGTGATGGGAGAATAGGCTTATAATTAACTCACACAAATTCCCGAAAGAATACCAAACTTATAGTTGGCTCTATCATCTCTTGTTCTCCATATTGTAAAATTCCAAAAATGTGAAATCAATGGATACTTAGCCTATTAAATCAAAGTTTTGGGTTTACAAGTCATCTATAGGATCTTGCATCTTCTTATACTTTTGCAAGTTTTAGAATTTGCGTTTTAAAGTTCCCTTGATAGACGACTTTCTAGGATCAATTATAGGAGCTTGCGAAAAGTTCTTGTTCTTAACTCGTATGAATTAAGACTTTCGCGTTTTAATGATCCCTATATAAAAGCCTAGCAAAACTTAATTCAAATACGTTAAGGAAAAGCTAAGGTTAAAAACCGAGTCGAGTCAAAAACTATTCTTATTGAAAGCCTACATTCGTGTCAAAAACACTTATTTTATTTATTAAAACTTAAAAATAACACAAAAAATTTAAAATTTTATTGAAAAATGAGAAAAAGAATACGTTTGGACACGACAAAAGCAATTGCAAGCGATTATATCGATTGACTCCCCTATGCTAAAACCAAACATTGTCCTCAATGTTTCTTAGCTTAAGAGTGACACCCCCTTGCTAAAACACGAAGAGTCTAATGCAAAATCCTAGCATGGAAAGAGTACGCAAATCTATAAGCCGTTTATTAATTATGCCTCAAGATAAAACGTTAGTCGATAAAAATCTAGGGATAGAAAGTGTGCCCCTATTTGGCATTCAAAGAAAGGAAGATCAAGTGGACCGGAAAAAACCGAACACGAGAGTCTTCAAATATTAGGGTCATACCTAAGATCACAACACAACAAAACACGAGCACGAGCTTGAAAGATCAAGCCTTATTAGTGTTAGAAAATAGAAAGAAGATAGAATGTATGGGACTCCCCCACAAGGTACCTCGTTTTTGTTAACCGAGTCATGAGCTCGACTTGATCCCCGCATTCATTGGTCCTTAGGGAAAGTTTGAAGATCCGGGACAACCTCCGTAGGTATGTCCCCTCCAAAGTAATGTTTCACACGATGACCATTCACCTTAAAGTTAGGCCCGTCTTTTTGATCTAGCTCAACGGTGCCATAAGGGAAAACTTGTGCAATGGTGAATGGTCCGGACCAACAGGATTTAAGCTTGCCCGAGAAAATCTTAAGTCTAGAGTTGAATAAGAGGACTTGATCACCAACATTGAAAATGCGGTTTTTGATCTTAGTGTCATGAATCCTCTTAGTCTTCTCTTTGTAGATCAAAGAATTTTCATAAGCTTGATCCCTTAATTCACTTAGTTCATTCAATTGAACCTTGCGATGATCACCCGCGGTCCTCAAATCAAAGTTACAATGCTTAAGAGCCCAATACGCCTTATGTTCGAGTTCAATTGGCAAGTGGCATGCTTTTCCGTAGACCAACCTAAATGGTGTACAACCAATTGGCGTCTTGTGAGCCGTACGGAAAGTCCACAATGCATCGTCCAATTTATCCGACCATGAAGTGCGATTTTCTCCAATAGAACGCTCCAAAATCCTTTTAAGAGCACGGTTTGAAACCTTCACTTGACCACTCGTTTGAGGGTGATAAGCCGTAGAAAGTGGATGAGTGACACCATATTTCTTTAGAACTTTTTCAAATTGTTCATTACAAAAATGGGTCCCACGATCACTTATAATAGCCCGCGGAGTTCCAAACCTAGCAAAGAGTTGTTTCAAAAATTTCACCACAACTCGAGGATCATTCGTAGGCAAAGCCTTAGCTTCTACCCATTTAGACAAATATTCCACGGCTACGAGAATGTATTTGTTTCCTTTCGAAGATGGAAACGGCCCCATAAAATCGATCCCCCACATGTCAAAGATTTCACAAACTTGAATAATGTTTTGAGGCATTTCATCCCTTTGTGAGTTCTTTCCTTGACGTTGACAAGCATCACAAGACTTGATCAAGTCTTGGGCATCACGATATATGGAAGGCCAAAAGAAACCGACATCAAAGACTTTCTTCGCGGTGGCGTTAACACTATGATGTCCCTCGGTGGGTCCCTCATGACAAGATTTAAGGATATCTTGAGCTTCTTTGCCAAACACGCACCTACGAATCACTTGATCCGCGCACACACGAAACATATAGGGGTCGTCCCAAAAGTAATAAGAGATATCCTTGAAAAACTTTCGTTTTTGTTGGGACGACATACCCTTGATCACAAACTTCCCCGCATGGTAATTTGCGATGTCCGCAAACCATGGAGTACTATCATCACCACGAAAAGCAATCATACCAAGCGTCTCGAGAGGAAATGTTTCATTGATTTCCTTGTTCTCTCGATCGCTTTGGTGAGGATTCTCAAGTCGAGATAAATGATCGGCCGCGAGATTCTCGGCTCCTTTTTTGTCTAGAATTTTGACATTAAATTCTTGAAGGAGGAGAATCCACCGGAGCAACCTCGGCTTAGCATCTTATTTATTAAGAAGATATTTGATAGCCGAGTGGTCCGTATACACTATGGTTTGAGACAAGACGAGATATGGTCTAAACTTTTCAAAAGCATACACAACGGCAAGCAACTCCTTTTCCGTTGTAGTGTACTTTGTTTGAGCATCCGTCATAGTCTTACTTGCATAGTGTATAGGCAAGAAGTGTTTTGACTTACGTTGCCCCAAAACCGCACCTACCGCATAATCACTAGCATCACACATAATTTCAAAAGGTAGGTCCCAATCCGGGGCAACCAAGATTGGAGATTCGGTTAAATTCTTTTTAAGCATCTCAAAGGCTTGAATATACTCATCCGAAAAGATAAAAGGAGTCTATTTTTCCAAAAGATGGGTCATAGGCCGAGCTATCTTAGAGAAGTCTTGTATAAAACGACGATAGAAGCCGGCATGGCCGAGAAAACTCCTTACTCCCTTAACGGTGGTGGGTGGAGGCAATTTGGCAATCACGTCGATTTTAGCCCTATCAACCTCAATACCGGCCTTAGAGTTCTTATGTCCTAACACAATTCCCTCTTTGCACATGAAGTGACATTTCTCATAATTAAGCACAAGATTAGTTTCCTCACAACGTTGCAACATTCTTTCAAGGTTAGAGAGACATGAAGTGAAAGATTCTCCAAAAACTGAAAAGTCATCCATGAAGACTTCCATGGTTTTCTCGATCATATCATGGAAAATGGCCATCATGCACCTTTGGAACGTCCCCGGAGCATTGCATAGTCCAAAAGGCATGCGACGATAAGCAAATGTTCTATAAGGACAAGTGAATGTGGTCTTTTCTTGATCACGAGGGTCAATGGGGATTTGGAAATAGCCGGAAAATCCATCCAAAAAGCAATAGAATTCATTCCCCGCTAGTCTCTCTAACATTTGATCCATAAAAGGTAATGGAAAATGATCCTTCCTAGTGGCATCATTAAGTTTCCTATAATCAATACAAACACGCCAACCGGTCACAAGTCTAGTAGGAATCAATTCATTATCCTCATTAGTAACAACCGTCATTCCTCCTTTCTTTGGAACACAATACACGGGGCTAACCCATGGACTATCCGAGATAGGGTAGATCATTCCGGCGTCTAGAAGTTTAGTGACTTCCTTTTTGATCACCTCATGAATCTTTGGATTGACCCTTCTTTGATTTTGGATAGCGGGTTTATAATCATCCTCCATTAGAATTTTATGAGTACAAAATTTGGGATCTATACCCTTAATGTCGGAGATTTTCCATGCAATGGCCCGTTTATGCTTCTTAAGCACTTTAATAAGCTCATCCTTTTCATTTTACTTTAATCGCTTAGCAATAATCACCGCCAATTTATCCGTTCCTTCAAGAAAAGCATACTCCAAATGAGTGGGTAATTCCTTAAGTTCTAATTCGGGTGCTTCCTCAATAGATGTTTTCACTTTAGTTTCATTAGCACTCACAACTTTTAGTTCCATAGGTGGTGATTCAAAAGGATCTAAATTCAACAATTTTTCAATCAAAGCAATATCTCCATCGGGATCAAAATTCTCACAATCAAACTCACTAGCATCAAATGGTGTGCTAAGGTAATCATCAATTTCCTTTTCGATTTTTGAATAACCATTATGCTCGAGCTCTTCAAGAACAAAGTCACCTCCCTCAAATGGAGTGAGTGGAGGCTTAGCCGAAGAGATAATAGGATTCGATGAAGTGGGATTGCCACTTTTAGAAATATCCGAAAAACCAAGCATATCTTGCGAAGCTTCTCCGCTAGCAACATCAATCACATCGACTTGATTGATTGATTCCTCGTCGTCCTCGGAAGAAAACTTCGAGATGTTACCAACATTAAGAGTGATACTTTCATCATCAAAACGTAAAGTCAATTTTCCCTCTCTCATGTCAACTAAAGAACTAGCCGTATTTAAAAACGGTCTTCCCAAAATAAGAGGTACTCGAGAATTTTCCGGATAATCACAAATCACAAAATACGCCAGAAAAATGAGCTTTCCTACTTTGACTAATACGTCCTCGGCTATACCTTTTGGAAAGGCGATCGATCGATCCGCTAGCTCGATAGTCATCTTAGTAGGTGAAAGCTCGGGAAGTGATAACCTTTCCATACGAAAAGAGGCATCAAGTTAATGCTAGCGCCTAGATCGGCTAATGCTAAGCATTCTCCCATATTAGGGAAATCACATGGTATCAAAAATTGACCGGGCTCTCCAAGCTTTTTGGGAAACTTTTTAGAGAGAACCGCGGAACAACTTTCATTTAAAGAGGTAGATACTTCAACTAACTTCTCCTTATCATTCATCAACCTATTAATTGTAGAAGCAAACTTAGGCATGCTAAGCAATGCATCCGCGAAACTAAGATTAATATACATTTTCTTAAACACATCTAGAAACGTAGAAACTTGAGCATTGGTCTTTTCGCGGAGCTTCTCTTTGGTAAGTCTAGAGGGGTAGGGTAGTGTGGGTTTAGTCTTCGGAAGCTCGGGTTCCGGAATAGGCAATTGGTCTACCTTTGGTGGAATAGGAATTTCCTTTTCTTTAACCACCTCGGGTTCTTGCTCCACTTCCCTCACCGGAGAGGTACTCACATGTGGAAGCAAAGGTCCGTCTAAAGCTTTCCTACTACGTGTGGTTATAGCTTTCATCTCACCCTTCGGGTTTGGAATGGTGTTGCTAGGTAAGCCACCCGAAGAAGATGACGGTTTAGACATGAATCCCTCAAGCATCGAAAGCAACTTATTTTGACTTTGTTCCAAACTTTGGTGCATACGATTTTGGTTTTGCTCTAGCCTTTGTTGATTAAGCTCAATCTTATTGTTTTTCCCTTTAATCGTATTTTAAAAATCGAGTTTCAAAGTATTAATTTGCCCTTGAATGTTATTTTGCAAAGCTTTCATATTTGCCTCATTTGTTTTCATGTAGCTTGACAAATAATTTTGATTATTCCCTTGAAAACCTTGACTGTTTTGATTAGCATTAAAACCATTTCCTTGATTGAAATTCCCTTGGTTACCACGGTTAAAATTATTCCCATTGTTTCCATTGTTGTACCTATTTTGAACCGGTGGAAAACCCGGTGGAGCAACATGATTATGACGAGGAACTTGACCGTTGGAGCCATAAGTTCCCGTCGTGGCAAAAGCACTAGCTTGATCAAACCTCGCGTTTAAACAAGCATAATTAGGATGTGCTCCACCACATGATACACAAAAACTCTCAACCATATTAATCGATCCATGAGGATTCTTCCTAAGCTCATTCAAAATCGTGTCAATCTTAGAGTCCAATCTAGCAATCTCGGGATTCACATTGGAAACAACCGGTGTGTTTCGTGAATATTGTGCTCTAGACTTATCCTCAATTATTCTCCACGCGTCTCTCGGAGTTATTCTTAAAAGATTACCACCCGCGGCGGCATTTAAAGAATCTTGTTCAATCATATTTAGCCCATTATAAAAAGTATTTATTTGATGCAATTCCGAGAAACCGTGGTGTGGACATTGTCTCAACAAATCTTTAAATCTTTCCCATGCAACCCCAAACGATTCATGCACTTTTTGTTCAAATCTAGTGATCTCATTCTTAAAGTGTGTTGTTTTGGACGGTGGAAAGAAATAATTCATAAATTTTGACACTAAATCATCCCATGTTAAGATCGAACCCGGTGGTTCTTTCTCATACCAAAGCTTAGCATTACCCTCGAGCGAGTACGGAAAAAGCATGAGCTTAATCACGTCATTCGGCACATCTCTAAACTTGAGAGTCGAGGTAATTCGATTAAAATTCGGAATGTGAGAATGCGGGCTATCGGTCTCATTGTCACGAAATTGGTCGGCAGGAATGAGCGATACAAGATCCGTCTTAATCTCAAAATGATCCGCCAAAATAGCCGGCACAACGATTGCTTCCCCATACCCTTCGGTGGGTGCACGGAGCAATTCCTCCATTGTTCGGTTATCGGCCATCTCTACAACAATAGGTGGAAGCTCGGGTTCCACTATTCGTTGTTGACGATTTCTATTTCTACGAGGAATATTTTCAAGCCTATTAAAATCAATCACAAGACGAGAAGAACGTAATTGCATACACAACAAAGACGAGAATTTAGAGGATTGAAGAAAAGAAATTAGACAAGAAGAAGATTATTTTTGGTATTTTATTTGGTATTGCTCAATCAATAATGATCGATAAAAAAAACAAGGAATAAGGATAACCACTATGGAAGTAAATTACCCTCGGTCGACTTTGAAACGAAAGGTGAAAACCTAAACGTCTCGAGGTTCAATAAGTAAACAACAAAAAATAAGATTTATTACTACTTGAGTCGGCAAACCAATAATAGGTTGTCCCTCTCAATATACGCACAAGCAAGCGGGGAAACGAGGTGGCACAAATCACTTAGAAACCTTTTTCCTTAGACGGCCTTTTATAGCACGTCGCCTTATACCCACCTTATAGTTTTTATAAATCGAGTTCAAACTTCTTATTAGTATTTATCTATTTTGCCTTTTATTTTTGTTTTGGATTCGAATACAATAGCTAGGTGATGAAATCCCAACTAAGGCTTATTTGAAAAGTATTTAAAATTATTGTTCTACGTAATACAATATATTATTCACAAAAATCGTGAAAAACGATACATACTATATAATAGAAAAATAACAAACTTTCCGAGGACGGAAAGGGTCTTCAAATCCACGATCAACAAATCTCCACAAAAGCGAATCGTACACAAGATCCCCGGCAGCGGCGCCAAATTTTTTTGATGTGTCGTGGATAGTATAGTGATAATTTGATATACGTTATAGTTTAAATTAGAAAGTTACCTTTAGGAAAAAGTAATACACTAATAATACCAATGACGAATTCAATTAAACACGTGAGTGAGTCGAGTTTGTTGTACACGAAGATCTTATGAATTTGAGACATTTTGTTTTGATTTGGACAATCGATTTGAATTGGTTTTCGGTTTTTAAACTACAATTAAAATCTACTGATTTTAAACTATTAAAACTAATCCTAAAGTGCATGAATCGTAAACCCCGCCTATTTTAAAAATCTACAAACACTTAATTACTTAAAAATTAACACACTATTTAAATTTAATCTATTTTAATAATCTATGAAAATAAATCTATTTAATAAAAAAAATAACTTTTAAACTACTTTACTTTTAAACTAATAAACTATATTAAAAATTTACTTGAAACAACTTTATTTAAAAACTAATTTTATATAAATCTAAAATTATAAAGAATCTATTTAATTGAAAATACACTAATTAAACTTTTTAAATTTAATAAAAACATTTTTTTTTTCTTAATTTAAAAACTAATTTATTTTTATTCAGCTAAAATAAACTTTAACTTTAACAAAACTAAATCAAAGAAAAACGAAATCAAAAGTTACTGCCAAAGTAAAATAAATCAAAAGTTAGTAAATTGAAATCTGCCAAAGTTACTGCTACTATCTTAATCAACTCTCAAGTAAAGAAATCAAAAGGGCGTGTAGCCCAGATGGCAAACACGCTATGCATTCAAACAAAAGGTCTCGAGGTCGAAACCTGGCAACTGCATATGTTTTTTGGATTTAATTTCTTTTGACAGATCAATACAAGGAGTCTCAGGGGAGACTTTAGACAAGCTTATTAGCTTAAAACTGTGAGGACACAGCCTTTTGGGCTTATCAGATCAATTGTACTGATAAGCTAAATATTATTCAGTTGAGCAAAATAAATTCATCAAAACAATATCTGATAAAGCACATCAAATTCACCCAAAAATATCAGTTACTTCTAATAAGCCATCAAGCAAAAACTCACAAGTTCAGAACATAAGCAGATCCTAAACTAGCAGCTCTAAGACTCCAATTTATCAGTTACTTCTATAAATAACTGAAGCAAATGAAGCTATTAAATTGAACAAGACATTTAGAGACGAAAAGCTTCATCAGTTTCAACACATTATCTAAAATCATTCAATAAACAAATAAAGCAGGTCTAGATACTATGAGCTATTAAAACCAACAGAAATGCTGAAAAATAGAGTAAACGAGCATTACAAATTTTCAAAACAGTTTATATCAGCAGGAATCAAGTTTAAACCATATTAAATTGATCATTTAGCAGACTAAACTTCAATCAGTTTTCATCAATACAGCATAAATATTGAGCACTTACAGCAAACTTAAACTCTGTATATCAGATTATTAAGCAGTAATCAAATTAAAACGAACCAAACAAACAAAGCACATTTAACTCGATATACTTGTTAAATTTAAACATCGAACAATGGAAAGCAGTCATACATTCTCAATCAATCTATAAACTTTTAAACTACTAACAGATCAACATCTTCACCTTATAACAAATTCTAAACAGATTTATAAAGTCTAAGCAGTAAATTAAATAAACTCTTGTAAATAACATGAAATTAAAAGGGAATAGCACCTTTTGATGAACCCATTGGGAAGAAGATTTGCGCTGAGCAATCTTTTGTACCAAATCAACACCACCAATCACCAACCGAACCACAAAATAACATCAACCGAACCATCCACTTTAATCAAACGAACCAGCACCAACAAATTCCATCTCGAACAGATTTTTTAGACTTATCCAGTGGGGAAAAGTTTATATCCAATTTTTTACCTCTTATATTAAATCTGAGTTATTAATTAGCTCAGATTTAACATATTAAACATTATTAATGTAAATCAGTTATAAAAACTAAATTTGTAAATCAATTTAAACAGTAAAAGTAAATAGAAAATGAGACACGAATGAAAATGAAATTGACTTAACTTTTATTAATTTTCCAGTAACATTACAAAGCTTGATAAAAAGAATTACAAGTTTAAGTCCTAAAACTAATTCTACATAATAACTTTAAAGTAAAAAGAAAGGATAAAAAAATACAAGTAAATTGGGGTTTTTATAGCCTCCCAAGGGCTTTGCTGAGAGGATATTCAGATCTTTTTCTGGAATATTCTTCTTTCTTCATGGCCCTTGGATCTTTTCTCTCTCTTGTTTTGGTTGATCGGATGGATGATATGACTTAATCTAGCACACGGATTGCCAACGTGGCATCCGTGTGCTAGTTGTGCTTCTTTTGAGGCCTGTGATTGGTGGATTGGCTAAATTGAGGTGTCATCTCCAATTAAAATCGGCCACGTATCACTTCTCTCCTGCATACTCTCTTCCTTAAAGTTTGGGGGTTTTATTCCCCTTCACGTGAATAGCACGTGAGCATAAAAAGCCCTAATTAAGATTGAGTTTTTACCCATCTAGGGTTTTGAAACAGTAAGAATATGCAGGTTTTGGGGTGATGAAGAAGAAAAGTGAGAGAAAAAACGATACATTGTTTGTATCGAATACTAAAAGTGATGAGTGGGGTGGGGGGGTCGGTTTAATAAATGTGAGAAAATGAGTGGATGTGGGATGGGTGAAACGGTTTTATATATTTATTGGGAGTAAATTGATTTATTTGACCGAGTATGGAAAAGTGAGAGTGAAAATGACGTGTTAACACGTTTGGTAGAAAACAGGTAAAACCCTAGGCCCAATAACCTTTTCTTCACGTTTTATTTCATTTCATGGCAGTTGGGCTTTTAGCCCAACATTATTGTTTCCATCCGTGTGCTAAATAAGTGATATTGGGCTTATGTTTTGGTTTAGTCACAAAGAGTACATATATATATCCCATATTGGGCTTTTGAGCCCAATAACCATGAGTGGGGCCCACAAAACCCAAATCAAATATTAAAATATTAAATCCTCTAAATCGAACTTGATTGTGGCTTCCTCGATCTTTTCTTCAAACTCGTGCCGGTTTTTGCCGGTTTTCGCGAACTTGGTACCTACACACATGAGAACAAGAAACAAGCATATCCAAGGCATATTTGATACATTTAGTGCAATATTTCATTGTTTTAAGCTACAAATGATATGAGTATATACACTCATATCACAGCTCATCTCATTGAGTAATTTTTCCCCCTTCTTTGACATACATCACAAAATTTCACCATCTCTTGGGCATCTTTGTATATTGAATGCCAATAGTAGCCCGAATCAAAGACTTTTTTGGCAGTGTAGTTAGGCCCAAAATGTCCACCCGTATGTCCCTTATGACAAGCTTCTAATATCTTAAATGCCTCGGGCCCATCTACACACCGTCTAATGATTTGGTCCGCACATTGCCTAAAGAGGTAAGGGTCGTCCCAAAAGTAGTATTTCACTTCCTTAAGAAATATCTTATATAGTTGTGAAGTGAGACCCTCTATTAGCATATCCCTCACAAGATAGTTTGTAATATCCGCAAACCAAGGGGTGGCATCCTCTTGAGAAGAGATAGACATGAACTCCTCTAATGTAAAGGATTCATTAATTTCTTTATGAGGCAATTCACCTTGAAAAGGATGCTCAAGTCTACTCAAGTGATCCGCCGCTAAATTCTTGCCTCCTTTCTTATCACGAATCTCTATTTTAAACTCTTGTAGCAATAGATACCATCTCAAAAGTCTAGGCTTAGCATCTTGCTTTGTCATGATGTACTTGAGAGCGGAATGATCCGTATACACTATGGTTTTGGATAGCACAAGATAGGGTCTAAATTTCTCAAAGGCATAGACTATAGCAAGCAACTCTTTTTCCGTGGTGGTATAGTGAAGTTGAGCACCCGTCATGGTTTTACTAGCATAGTGTATAGGTTGAAAATTCTTATTCACTCTTTTTCCTAACACGCCCCCCACGGCATAATCACTAGCGTCACACATAAGCTCAAAAGGCAAATCCTAATTTGGAGAAACTAAAACGGGAGCCTTAGTCAACTTTTCCTTAAGTATCTCAAAAGAGTCTAAACACTCTTGGGTGAAAATAAAAGGAGCCTCTTTTTCCAAGAGGTGGGTCATCGGTCTTGCAATTTTAGAGAAATCTTGTATGAAACTTCTATAGAATCCCGCATGACCCAAAAAACTTCTAACTTCTTTCACCATGGTAGGTGGGGGAAGCTTAACAATAACATCTATTTTAGCAGGATCCACTTCTAAACCTTTGTTGGATATCTTATGTCCCAAGACTATCCCCTCTTTGACCATGAAATGGCACTTCTCCTAATTAAGAACAAGACGTGTTTCTTCACACCTCTTAAGCATACATTTTAAATGGGACAGACAAGAAGTAAATGAATCTCCAAAGACCAAGAAATCATCTATGAAAACTTCCATAGTGTGCTCAATCATGTCATGAAAGATTTCCATCATACACCTTTGAAATGTCCCCGGTGCATTGCACAAGCCAAAAGGCATTCTCTTGTAAGCAAATGTACATAGGGACAAGTGAATATGGTCTTTTCTTGATCCTTAGGGTCAATGGGTATTTGAAAATAACCTGAGAATCCATCTAGAAAGCAATAGTACTCATTTCCCGCTAAGCGTTCAAGCATTTGGTCCATAAAAGGCAATGGGAAATGATCTTTCCTAGTAGCATCATTGAGTTTCCTATAATCAATACAAACTCTCCAACCCGTGCAAGTCTAGTAGGAATAAGCTCATTGTTCTCATTAGGCACTACGGTGATTCCACCCTTCTTAGGAACACAATGTACTGGGCTAACCTATGGAGAATAGGAAATGGGGTAAATCAAGCCCACATCAGGGAGTTTGATAACTTCCTTCTTAATGACCTCATGGATTTTAGGGTTAACCCTTCTTTGGCTTTGAATGGCGGGTTTGTAATCATCCTCCATATGGATTTTGTGTGTACAAAAAGCTGGATCAATTCCCCTTATATCGGATATTTTCCATGCTATGGATTTTTTATGTTTCTTATGGACTTCTACATGTTTTTCCTTCTCATCCTCTTTTAAGTCTTTAGCAATGATCACGGGTAATTGGTCTTTCCCTTCTAATAAAGCATATTCAAGGTGTGATGGAAGATCCTAAGTTCAAGGGTTGGTGGACTCTCTATGGAAGGTTTCACTATAGATGGATCATCATTGGTAACTTCTTGTGGGATATGTGAAGGAATAGGATCCTCATTGAGCAACTTTTGATAGTAAGAATGTCTTCTTTCCAATTGATGGGAGAATCATCATTACCAAGGAAGTTGGACTCAAATTCTTCCAAGAGAAATCACTTTCTCCAAAAGGTGTTAAAGAGGTAGCAATTGAGGCAACGGTCTCTACATGAGGCATATCTTCACTATCATTCTTACAAGCTTCATGGAATTGCTCATCACATACTGATAGGTGTGTAAACACCCATCATTTTTACCACTTAATTACAATAATAACCGAGCCAAAACGTGTATTTTATGTCTTTTATGTCGGAATTATGTGTGGTTTGTGTTTTTGTTGTGATTTAGGACGAAAAGGTGAAAAGTGGAGAAAACACGGCATTTACGGGCTTTTATCGAAGAAAAAGACGAAAGATGAAGTCGAGAAGTCAAGAGTGCAAAAAGAACGGAAGTCCAAGACCAATTCTGAAGATTTATCGAAGAAAAAGTCAAAAGACGGAAGTTTATCAAAAGCCGAAAAACTCAAGTCTAATTTATTGAAGAATTAAAAGACGAGTTCAAAGAAATCCCGAGCCAAAAGTCATTTAAGTCCAAGATTAAAGAAGATTTAAAGGCTTAAGGACTAATGGTGCAATTAACAATGAGATTAAGAAGGAAGGGCTTAATGGTGCAGTTAAGAAGAAATGAAGGAGGGGAGGAAGCTTCCTAATCCTCCCCTATATATAGTCATTAGATAGTTCATTTTCAACTTGTTGGCTAGTTTAACAAACTATGCTCTTCCACTTTGATTTTTGCACATTTAAATTCATGTCATTTACTTTATTGCACCTTTAATTACCTTGTCTTGCACCTTTAATTTTCAAGTAAGTTTTAATTTTGTGTTCTTTAATCTTTTATCTTTAAGCTTTTTAATCATCTTGTTCATCTTTTCTTCTTGCTTATTGTCAATCTTTTTCTTAATCTTCATTTGTGTTGAGTTTGTGTTTTCAATCTAAACCTTTTTCATCTTATTTTTATATAAAGTTTAAGTCTTTTTAATTTTCGTGTCTTGTTTTTGTTGATTTCATACGTTTTATATTCGATCTAGTGTTTTTATTTAGCTTATTGGTGTTTTACTTTACTTATTGTCCTTGAAAAGTTAAGATATTTGAGCTTATTTTCGTACTTTTTGTGTTTTCCTAGTTTTTAGGAAATCTGATTCGATTTTGGAACTTTTCATAAAGTTGCTAAATTGAACTTTTCAAAAGTTGCGAAATTGTACTTTTGTCTGATTCGACTTTTCATAAAGTTGCGAAATTTAACTTTTCAAAAGTTGCGAAATTGTACTTTTGTCTGATTCGATTTTGGAACTTTTCATAAAGTTGCGAAATTGAACTTTTCAAAAGTTGCGAAATTGTACTTTTGTCTGATTCGATTTTGGAACTTTTCATAAAGTTGCGAAATTGAGCTGATTCAATTTTGCAATTATTGCGACATTGTGCATTGCGACATTGTGCATTGCGACATTGTGCATTGCGACATTGTGCATTGCGACATTGTGCATAATTTTGAAATTATTGCGAAATTAATTCATTTTTTTTATTAATTGCGAAATTATGTCATTTTTGTCCAATTTTATTTTTAAACTTATTTTTCCCGCCATTTTTACTTAACTTTATTTAATTGTTTCGTCTTATTTTTTCGTCAATTTATTTTTACTCGTTTTGTCTTAATTAATTTTCGTAATTTTAATTTCTCGTCACGCTTTTAAATTCCCGTCATTTATTTTAAATTAGACTTAGGTTTACTTTTAAGTCATTTACTTTAATTGTTCTGCACCTTTTCATATACTACAACGACAACATATTTGTTTCACCAAAGACAGCTGAGTCGCAATTAAAAACCAGATCAATTCGATTAGACCACGAGAACGATAGTTTTTATACGGGCCAAAAGCCTTGTATCAAATGGCGCCGCTGCCGGCTCTTTTCGTAAAGATTAACGGTTTTCTGTGAGAGACGCGTTGCTTTTTGGGATCCGTTCACTTGTGAGCTTTATTTTCTTGCACAAAAATTTTCAAAAAACCATAAAAATTAAAAATTGATAAAAATCTAAAAAAATTAAAAATTTTCAAAAATCCAAAATGATTTTATCTTTATTGTGTATATATATTGTCTTTGTGTTTGGTTTCTTTTTCTTTTACATTTTCAGGTGTATGCGTACTAGATCTTCTAATTATCAAGAGCCCGAGACTCGAGAAGATTTAAGTATGTCAGGTGTTAACAACAACAATAATCCACCGCACCTCAACAATAACAACAATGTTCTTCCACAGCCCGATCTTCGGTCCATGGAGGAGCTTTGTCAACCTACCATGTTTGGACGAGGAGGACCGATTGCGCCGATGCAAATCAACGCTCCTGAGTTTTCGTTGAAGCACCACATGATTCAGCAAGTGCAAACAAATCCTTTTAGAGGAATGCCTGATGATGATGCCAACAAACACCTCGACAAGTTCATTACAATCACCCAAAGCATGAAGTGCGCCGGTGCCACAATGGATGAACTTCGCCTACAACTCTTCCCACATACTTTATCACATCATGCCAAGAAATGGTTTGATCATCTCCCGAAGAATTCAATTCACACTTGGGATGACATGACTCAACGCTTTTTGTCGCGCTACTTTCCACCATCCATGGTCACGAGCCTTCGCAATCAAATCAGCGGTTTCATGCAAGATCCTGATGAATCTCTTTTTGATGCTTGGGAGAGATATAATGTCTTGATCGATAGATGTCCAAACCACAACATGCTCCCTGTGACCTTAATAGATACTTTCTACAACGGTTTGACTTTTTGTGATCGGGATACGATTAATGCAGCCGCCGGTGGCACATTCATGAAAAGGAGACCCGAGGAGTGTAGAGAGCTTATTGAGAACATGACTACTCACCACAAAAACTGGGATTCCTCCGCTTCTTCAAGGAACAACCCGAGAGTCAATGTTTCCTCTACTTCAGCAAACCCTGATATGACCGAACTTACACGCGTGTTGACCGAAATGAGCAGAAGTATGCAACTTTTGGCTTCAAACCAACAACAACAAGTTAAAGTTGTTGCTACCCCTTGTGAAACATGCGGCGGTCCTCACTCATACACCGATTGTCCTTCGACTCATGGAAATCCGGAAAATGTGTATGCAGCTTATGGTAATTATTCACCGGAAAATTACCAAGCTCGACCTCAAGGGGATAGAAATTTGCTGAGCTACCGGTCCAACAACTACCTTTCACCCGGTTTTTCTCCTCAAAACCAAAACCCTGCCAACAACAACAACTACAATAGAAGCAACCAAATCCCACCAAGAGCTTCTAATCCTTATCACCCACCCGCCCAACAAACCCCACCCGTTAACCACGATGTTGAAACCATCATGAGAACCCAAGGTGAGCAAATCAAGAATCTGCAGAGCCAAATTATCAATCTGCAAGGAGATATTACCAAGCAAGGAAATGAGATAAGATCCGAGCTTCGAGATAATATTCAATCCTCCTTCAACAATCACACAAATGAGTTGAAGAATATGCTTGCTAGTTTCTTGCCCGCCGCTCAACCTTCTTCTTCAAGTTCTCTACCTTCAAACACCGTCACCAATCCGCGAGCAAATGTGAGTGCTATTACTACGCGTAGTGGAATTACCATTGTCGACCCACCAATGCCACCCCCATCGTCTACACCTCCTCCACCACCATTTATCCCTACTCCTCCTACACCTAGTATTAGTGCACCATTACCGTCTCCGCCTCGTCATGACGATGTACCCAGAAAGGACCCTTCAACATCTCAACCTTTACCTACACCTGCACCTTCACCACCCAAACCCAATATCCCTTATCCCTCTCGTTTAGGCAAAACCAAAATGCTAACCAAGGATGACTCTGAAGTGTAACGCTATGTGAAGATGATTTCTCAAATGAACTTCAACATTAGCTTTCTTGAAGCATTGTCCACATGCCGAAATTTGTCAAAGCATTTAAGGAATTGCTTAACAAGAAGGAGAAGCTGATTGAACTCGCCAACACACGCTTAAATGAAAACTGCTCTGCAGTTATTCTTAAAGAACTTCCGGAAAAGCTTTGAGATCCCGGTCGTTTTGTGTTGCCTTGCGTTTTCAACAAAACTGAAGAATTTACTGCCCTTGCTGATCTCGGGGCCAGTATTAATTTGATGCCATTGAGTGTTTGGAAAACGCTATCATTACCCGACCTTACTCCAACAAATATGACTCTTGAACTTGCAAATCGCACTCTCGCTTACCCCGTTGGTATTGCCGAAGATGTGTTTATTAAATTCGGCACATTTACTTTCCCGGTCGACTTTGTGGTTGTTGATTATGAAATGGACCCTCGTATTCCTTTAATACTTGGTCGGCCATTCTTGAGAACCGGACGAGCTTTAGTGGATGTGGCCGAAGGTGAGTTAATCTTACGAGTCGGGGATGATGCACAAGTTTTTAAAATGGGGAAGCTTACAAGCAAATCCTATAGACGAGAATCAATGAATATGATTAATGTGCTTGATGACTTTGTTGTCTACAACAATCCACTATTCGACTCTTGCATTGATAATCCACTCTTTCAAGATGATGTGGATGATTCTCTATCCAATTTGAACGCTTCTCCCATTTATGATTCTCCACCGATCTTTGATGCTTATGATGATGAGTCTAGCTCAGCTTCGGATGATTATGATGACCTTACCTCCGAGTATCCCGACCTGCCTACATATGATGATTTTGATGAGGCTGATACTCTTTCGAGCGATTCTTCACATGATGAAGATCCTCCGCCATCACTCGATCCTACTTTGGACGATTACTCATTTGAGGAAGACTTCTCTACGTTTCTCAACACTTACTTCCCTTATGAGAGTGATGCTCCTCCTTATGATTTTGAAGATTATCGTCTTGATCCTACTTTGGATTTGAAGAACATTCTTTCAAAAGAGAAGAAACCGGTCGACACCAATATCCGCAGCACGTATGAGTTAACACCTCTTTGTCCCCCTTCTGAGGACGAGGTTGTGCTTCTTCGCGGATCTTCTTCACAATCTGCTGAGCCTGAGTGCTATTTTCCCCTAAAGGAAAAGGTGTTCGACCCCGGTATCGGTATTCTGCAGCCATCTCAGTATCCACCTGATGCAATAAAAGGAAATATCTTTGGAACTTATGGAAATCTGCTTGCACCACTTCACCCTTGCTTCCACCGTGCTCCAGCACTGCTTAAGGGAACCTTGCCTATTCTTCTTTGGCTTGCCTTGTTCGCCTTAAGCTTGTGCTTATTGATGGACGAAAACTATGTCTTTGATCCTGGTGGATATGTTTCATGCTTCTTCCTTTGATGATCAAGGTCGAGTCAGGCTCACGACTCGGTTAACAAAAACCAAGCGCTTCTTGGGAGGCAACCCATGTATCTATCTTTTCGCTTTCTTTATCCTAAGTGTAGGGGAGACCCGTTGGTTTGCTATTTCTTCTCCTCTCTTAATCAGGGATTCGAGCTTCAATGATCCACTCTTGATGATTCTTGACGAATCGTGCTTCCATGTTCCCTTCTTCCCGGTTCTATCCTAAACTCTTTTCGATTCACTATTTTATATTTTCCAATATTAAAATAGGAATCTCTTTAGTTTTCTTTTCCTTAGCGAGATTTAAACAAAGTGCACAATGTCCTAAGTGTAGGGGAGTTTACTCCCACATGCTTAAACATTGAGGACAATGTTTATGTTAAGTGTAGGGGGGACTTCTATCGAAGTTAAGTGGTCTTTTCCTTGTATTTGTCCTCATTTTAACCGGAAAATCTATTTTTTCGACATTTTTCAAAATTTTTGATCTATTTTGGCCTATTAGTTTTTCCCTTTGTATAGTTATTTTCTTTCCTTGCTAGAATAAATCTTTAACAAAGTGGTTTTAATTTTTAAACGTTGTGAATCTTTTGACTCAACCCGAGTTTACTTATCTAAGTTTACTCTAGCTAGTATCCTTAACATGTTTAAGTCAAGTTTTGCTAGGCTTTTATATAGGGAGCTGTAAAACGCGAAAGTCTTAACTCTCACGGGTTAAGAACAAGAACTTTTCGCAAGTTCCTATAATTGATCCTAGAGAGTCGTTTATCAAGGGAACTTTAAAATGCGATTTCTAAACTTGAAAAAGTCTAAGAGTTTGCAAGATCCTATAGGCGACTCGAAAACCCAAAACTTTGATTTAATAGGCTAAGCATCCACGAGTCTCATTCCTTGAGATTTTAAACTGTGGAGAACGAGAGATGATAGATCCAATTATAAGTTCGTATTCTTTCGTGAATTTATGTGAGTTAATTATAAGCCTATTATCCCATCGCTTGCTAATAAATTTATCTACAATAAATAAGGTTGTACGATTTGAAAAGTTACTTAGCTTCTAGCCCAAGATCGTTTAAAAGTTGCTCGGTATGGATTAGAGTTCATAGCCAAGGCATAACTTATTGAAGCGGGATGCGAAGATTGGCAAGTCCAAAAAGGCCCTAACAAGGCATGAGGGCTACATTTTGTTGCTAAAGATCCAAAGTGATGTGAAGAATCATTTATCTAAAATCAATATGAAGGATCGAGACACACGACGAAAAGCAAAAACTCCCCAAAAGTCATGGAGAAGTGTATCCGAAAAGACCCTAGCAAGGTATGAGGATAAATAGATCCAAGTCATAAAAGGAGGCGGATCGTTGTATATCAAAGTCCAAAATAAAGATTGGAGAAAAATGAAGAAGTCGTGGTCCAAGTATGAATCTCTCAAAACTTCAAGTGAAGAAATTCCTATTGTGAAGAGAAGACCATTATTTCATGAGCGTCTCTCAAGGTTTGAAGTATGAAGTCGCTGCCAAATATCGGTCCGAGAAAGGTCTCAAATCGCGAAGCGAGTTATGCCAAGATATGAACTTTATGAGGTCCCGAGAAGCAGTTTTAAAAGATTTTGTCCTTTAGCTAACTATTGATTAAATCGTTCACTTTATTTTCGGACTAAATAACTATCGAAATAAGTCAACGATGCATCGTCGTGATCATTCAAGACAAACAATAAAATATAAGAGATACCCCTAGGAATAAAGGAGTCTAAGTGAATAATTGGCCCACATGAGTTCGTGTTAGTTTACTAACTTATAATAACAATGATCTCGTTTTTAAGCTTGGTTTGGAGAAAGTGAAAACTTGAGGATGATGATCATTCACAACATTTCCAAAACCCAAGGTATGCTTTTTGATTTCTTTACTTTTAATGTTTATAATTTTCTATCTCTTTAATAAAGGCCAACGTGGATTGATTATGATGAAAAATGTAAACATGCTTTGTAACTAATGCATTGCATGAGGACATTGCAATGGTCAAGTGTAGGGGATTTGATAGGTGGTAAACACCCATCCTTTTTACCACTTAATTACAATAATAACCGAGCCAAAACGTGTATTTTATGTCTTTTATGTCGGAACTATGCGTGGTTTGTGTTTTTGTTGTGATTTAGGACGAAAAGGTGAAAAGTGGAGAAAACACGGCATTTACGGGCTTTTATCGAAGAAAAAGACGAAAGATGAAGTCGAGAAGTCAAGAGTGCAAAAAGAACGGAAGTCCAAGACCAATTCTGAAGATTTATCGAATAAAAAGTCAAAAGACGGAAGTTTATCAAAAGCCAAAAAACTCAAGTCTAATTTATTGAAGAATTAAAAGACGAGTTCAAAGAAATCCCGAGCCAAAAGTCATTTAAGTCCAAGATTAAAGAAGATTTAAAGGCTTAAGGACTAATGGTGCAATTAACAAAGAGATTAAGAAGGAAGGGATTAATGGTGCAATTAAGAAGAAATGAAGGAGGGGAGGAAGCTTCCTAATCCTCCCCTATATATAGTCATTAGATAGTTCATTTTCAACTTGTTGGCTAGTTTTACAAACTATGCTCTTCCACTTTAATTTTTGCACATTTAAATTCATGTCATTTACTTTATTGCACCTTTAATTACCTTGTCTTGCACCTTTAATTTTCAAGTAAGTTTTAATTTTGTGTTCTTTAATCTTTTATCTTTAAGCTTTTTAATCATCTTGTTCATCTTTTCTTCTTGCTTATTGTCAATTTTTTTTCTTAATCTTCATTTGTGTTGAGTTTGTGTTTTCAATCTAAACCTTTTTCATCTTATTTTTATATAAAGTTTAAGTCTTTTTAATTTTCGTGTCTTGTTTTTGTTGATTTCATACGTTTTATATTTGATCTAGTGTTTTTATTTAGCTTATTGGTGTTTTATTTTGCTTATTGTCCTTGAAAAGTTAAGATTTTTGAGCTTATTTTCGTACTTTTTGTGTTTTCCTAGTTTTTAGGAAATCTGATTCGATTTTGGAACTTTTCATAAAGTTGCGAAATTGAACTTTTCAAAAGTTGCGAAATTGTACTTTTGTCTGATTCGATTTTGGAACTTTTCATAAAGTTGCGAAATTGAACTTTTCAAAAGTTGCGAAATTGTACTTTTGTCTGATTCGATTTTGGAACTTTTCATAAAGTTGCGAAATTGAACTTTTCAAAAGTTGCGAAATTGTACTTTTGTCTGATACGATTTTGGAACTTTTCATAAAGTTGCGAAATTGAGCTGATTCAATTTTGCAATTATTGCGACATTGTGCATTGCGACATTGTGCATTGCGACATTGTGCATTGCGACATTGTGCATGATTTTGTAATTATTGCGAAATTAATTCATTTTTTTTATTAATTGGGAAATTATGTCATTTTTGTCCAATTTTATTTTTAAACTTATTTTTCCCGACATTTTTACTTAACTTTATTTTCATTGTTTCGTCTTATTTTTACGTCAATTTATTTTTACTCGTTTTGTCTTAATTAATTTTCGTAATTTTAATTTCTCGTCACGCTTTTAAATTCCCGTCATTTATTTTAAATTAGACTTAGGTTTACTTTTAAGTCATTTTCTTTAATTGTTCTGCACCTTTTCATATACTACAACGACAACATATTTGTTTCACCAAAGACAGCTGAGTCGCACTTAGAAACCAGATCAATTCGATTAGACCACGAGAACGATAATTTTTATACAGGCCAAAAGCCTTGTATCACACACCTCATCAAGTACATCCACTATGTTAATTGTTCCACAAGTTTGAGACTTCTTAGTCACTTTTCCTAGCTTAAACACCACTTTCTCATCCTCAACTCTCATTATTAGTTCTCCATCCGCCACGTCTATAAGAGTACGAACCGTCCTCAAAAATGGTCTACCAACAATTAGAGGAACTCTCGGGTCCATATCATAATCAACCACTACAAAGTCCGCCGGAAAGGCACAAAATGATTGTGGTAAATTACACCTCTTGTTTAGGAAAACAAAAGAGGGTAAATGAGCGGTAAGTATCGAGTGATGATTTAGGAAAATCAAGCACTAATGACCCAATGAAGTTCGTTTCCCAAGGAGGTATATGTGTGTGACTAAGATGTAAATGATTTGAGATTAATGATTGGTTTAGAAGGGGATGAGAAAAGAAGATGACGAAGACGTGAAAATAATACTACGACGACAAAACGTAGAACCGTAAAAACTACAAAAAATAAAAATTAATTCTAAAAATGACCAAAAATTCACCAAAAATCAAAATAAATAAACTAAGAGTTTTCCAATGATCAAAACTTTTTCAAACCTTTTAAATAATTAAATATTCAATTTTTAAATGCTAATTAAAGCCCTAAAAATCAAATAAATTATCAAAAAGCCCAAATAAAGATTTTTCAATTGGTAAACCTCTAAAATGACCTAAAAAGATTAAATACTATTTTTAGAAATTTTTAAACTAATAAAAACTATTTAAAATGATTTAAAAACTATTAAAACTTAAAATAATTAATAAAATTAATCTAAAAGTGATAAAATTATTCTAAAAGTTGCTAAATTCCTATTTTAATGTATTAAAGCTAAGAAAAATATAAAAAGTTGGAAAATGTGAAATTTGAAAAATAATAATAAAATAATATTAAAATAATATTAAAAATCCAAAAATTATAAAAAATTCTAAAAACTTGCAAACTAGTTTATTTTAACCTAAATAATCAGAAAATAAAAGTGAAATGACCAGAATACCCCTATTGGGCCCTCAAATGGGTCAAAACCAAAAACAGTCAACCCCTTAATGGGCTTTTTAGCCCAAAAGATCAAACTTGGCCCAATTGAATTGGAAAAGCCCTATCTGACTTAAAATTCAATTCTAAGAACAAAACTCTAAAGGCCCAAAAGCTGAATGTGAGCTTATCACAGCTTAATAAGCAAACAACTTATTCTTATTGGGCCTTTCATCCCATTAAGCAATAAGCCAATGCCATAAGCTCTAATTTGACACACAACCTTCTTTTGGGATGCTTATGAGATCTACAAAAAGAAATTTTGAAAAAGCACACTCAATAAGCCAGAAATAAGCAAAGTAAAAATCCACAAAACGACAAAATAGTCGGGTTTGAGAATTAGGGCACCTCAGAAGCTCTAGTTTGTTGCAAAAGCTCACAAATAGCTTAACTAAGAATAATCAATCAAGAAAATCACAAAAAGCCAAGTAGAATAAGCGGTAAGAGCAAATAAGCTGGCTGAAAAAGCCAAATAAGCTAGTTTTCTAGCAAAAGCTTAACCAAAAGACTTGTAACCTTCCAGATTAGTTATTAAGCTAAGAAAAATGATTTATATTACAAAAGCCAAGTTGTTGCATGTGCCAATAAGCAGTTCTAAAAAATAAGCCAATTTGTGCTTATTTGACCAAAAGTCAAAGTACTCCAAAGTTCACCAAATGATCAGGAATGGCATATGGGCTTGTTATAAGCAATTTTTGTGAAGGACTCAAGGAGGAGGCCTTGTGAATCAAGAGGTCAGTTGGCCTTTTGATGGCAGATTTTGGCAATAAGGGCTTAATAAGCCAGTTAGCTTATAAGCCAGATACAAAGCACACCAAATAGCAAAATCCACTCATAAGCAGCACTTAAACAAGTTCCAAGCAGCAAAATCACAAGGCATACAATAGGATAACAAATGCAAACACAAAATGAGGTGGTCACTTTGCTGATGCAAATGACCACTTCAGCCAACTTTGATAAGCTATAGCAATCACAATAAGCCACCAAATTCAACAACCAGATAACCAATAGATAGCTTATCACCTAAACTATTCCCAAACCTGATTTCAGACCTTAGATCCAAGTAACAAAGAAGTTATTGGATCTGATGTGTTTGACCAATTCCAAAACCACTTTTATCAGATTTTTGCAAAACTTTAAATCCTTTTTCTAAACTTTCAGAAACTTTACCAATGACTAAAACATGTTCAATTTCACTTGTTTAGACCTCCCAAACCCTAAGAACCAAGGGCTCAAGGCCACAAGGCCTTATGAACCAGTAATCCCAAACAACCCTTAATCAACCACTTTTCAAACAAACTTCTGATTTTTAAACACACCCTATTGATTTTAATGATCAAATAGCTACACTAAGTGACAACTAACAGATTACAACCATAAAACACAAAGCACAAACACAGGAACACCAAATCATATACCAAAATGCAAAACAGGCAGTATCATATGATTTTTGAGAGGAATCTTAACAAGAGGCTATACCTGCCCTCCACAACATCCTAGGAGAGCCAGCTATGCTCCTTGGACCTTGTTCAACAACTAGAACAAGACCAAGGTACTTCAACAAGAAAGATGATGAATGCCTTGGTTGAAGTTTCAAAGCAGAAACTTAAGGGCTTGATTTCTTCAACACAATGAACAAACAGCCCAACCAAAGGCCCTAATCCCTTCACAAGCTTGGTGTCAACAAGCTTGCAAGAGCTTACAGCTTTTGGATAAGGATTAGTACACAAAAATAAGCAAATTCAGAACCTCTTTTCAAGCTTTTTCAAACTTGAAAAACCTTACCAAACATAAACGTCCTTGAACCAAATGATTCAAGCACACTTATAACAATCAATGGAACTCAGAATCACCTTTAAACAACACCAACTTTCAAAAACATAAAAAGGAATTACAATTTTCTCAAAATACCAACTTTTATAAATTTCAAAAAGGAATTACAAGATTAAAAGTTAAAGACTGGAACAAATGGACTCTCACATGTTGAGGTCTCCTTTTATAGGCAAATGCCAGGCTACACTATTCACAAACCCTAGAAGTGAATTCTCTAAAATGCCCTTGAGCTCTTGAGGCAGTTTGTTGTTGATGAGCTGTCCAAAGTGATCCTAAACGTTCATTTTAGCTTTGTGATGAAGCAATGAGTCTTAGTTGTTGATTTTGCCACGTTGGATGACTTGGAGGGCAAGTAGTCACATGATTGGTGGACGGGTATTTGGGGGTGGGGTCCATTGTGAGTGGGAGTGAGGGTTTTGAGGTTGGGATGGGATTCTGCACATGTGAATCACTCATGTGCAAAGGTAATTGAAAATTACCCTAAGTTTAAGTGGTGTAAATTCTGGGTGGGTAAAAGGTGAACAGTAACACTTTTGATCCGAAATTGGGGGAGAAAAGGTGTTTGGCGCATTTTTCAGGTTTGAATGTTTCACCTTGGCAACTTTAACCCTTGTTCTTTGGCAAAATAGGTATAAAACGTTTTTCAGCAACAAAACTCTATTCCCTTTGTTAAATAGTTTCACACTCTGGCAGTTTTGGCACAATACTTTTCCAAAAGGTTAACAAGGGTTGTTTTTGACATTTTGAGATATTTCAAGGGCTGATCTTGGACATTCTTGATCTTCAAAGGTCTTCAATGTATCTTTGGCATCATGAGGGACCATTGTTGGCAATTTGAAATTGTTGAGAAACTAATCTTGACATTTCTTCAAAGTTGAAGGACCATTTGTGTAATTTTGACAAACTTAAGGGACCAAACTTGTAATTATAAAGATACAAGGGTTTAAGTGTCAGTTCTTCAATAAATGAGGATCAATCTTGTATGTCTTCAAGTCTTCAAGGGTATTTGTTGAGTATTCCATGAATTAGGGCCCGGTTCTTTGTACGGCTTCGTTTCTCGTGTCTGTTTTTCCTTGTATCTTGTGATCTTTTGTCTTTTTCACGATATCCATACCTAAAATACACAAGTAAAAAAACACAAGCATATATATGGTATTTTATGACATTTTTATGCATTAAAAGCCCGAAAAGAACGATGAGATCATGTATAAATGCCATCTCATCACTCCCCCATACTAAGCCATTGCCGTGCCCCCACGCAATGCTAGAATAAAGTATCTAAGCATCACCAAAGTTCAATTTTATTAACCTTTATTGAAGAGTAAAAGACTTGTAACATACTACGAAGATGTGTAAAGACATAACATATGATTTTCATCACGAAAGTGACTTTTAGGGTCAAAGAATAGAAACAAGCAAATGTCCCTTAGAGTAAACTTCGTCATCCTTGATTGTCATACATTCCATGCTAAATGCAAAAACGAGATCATTGTTGGTACAAGTCACAATGCTAACACTACTCATACGTCCAAATTATGTAATACTTTTTCTTCTCGCAATCCTAGTTATTATAAAAGGAAATGGGTTACTAGCATTTTTTAACTATTTTTCATGGATCACAAATGATTCATATTGACTTATTTGAGTAATTATTAGTCCGAAAGCAAAGTAGCCCGATTTGATCAATAGTTAGCCGAAGGACAAAATCTTTTAAAACGGCTTCTCGTGTATCTCCTTAAGTTCATATCTTGGCATAACTCGTTTCACGATTTGAGACCTTTCTCGGACCGATATTTGGCATGTACTTCATACTTCAAATCTTGGGAAGACGTTCCCAAAATTATGGTCTTCTCTTCATATATTTGGAATTTCTTCACTTGACGTTTTTGAGAGATTCTTCATATTTAGACCACGACTTCATCATTTTTCTTCAATCTTTACTTTGGACTTTGATATATAACGATCCGCCTCCTTTTCGGACTTGGATATATTTATCCTCATACCTTGTAAGGGTCTTTTGGGATAGACTTTCTCCATGATCTTTAGGGGAGTAATTGCTTTTCGTCGTGTGTCTCGATCCTTCATATTGATTTAGGAATAATGATACTTCACATCATCTTGGATCTTTAGCAAAAATAGAGCTCCTCATGCCTTGTTAGGGCCTTTTTGGATGATTTTCAATCTTCGCGTCCCGCTTCAATAAGTTATGCCTTGGCTATGAACTCTATTCAACCCCGAGCAACTTTTAAACGATCTTGCGCTAGAGGCTAAGTAACCTTTCAAATCGTACGACCTTACTTATTGCAATTATGATTTATTCCTAATGCATTGATCTTATGGGAAGAAAAAGCCATAATTAAAAACATATGAGTTTTTGAAAGAACATTTTCATGTTCTACGTTTAGCATGATCACTTGTCTAACTCTATCATTTCTCGTTCTTCACTATATAAAGACCTCTAATTAAAGAGACTCGTGAATACTTAGCCATGCAAGTCAAAATTAAGCCAAATTTGGATTAGCTTTCATTAAGACTATATCAAATCAAAGTTTTGGGTTTTCAAGCCACCTATAGAATCTTGCACTTTCTTGGAATTTTTCAAGTTTAGAGAATGCGTTTTATAGTTCCCTTGATAAGTGACTTTCTAGGATCAATTATAGGAACTTGCGAAAAGTTCTCGTTCTTAACCCGAATGAGTTAAGACTTTCGCGTTTTAAAGCTCCCTATGTAAAGGTCTAGCAAAACTTGAATTGAGCGGGTTAAGGAATGTAAATGGCTCCAAATGCCCATCAAGTCAAAAATTATCTCTTATTCTACCCATCGGAGAATATACATTCATGTCCTAAAAACACTTATGAAAACTAAGAAAATTTTTAAAATTTGGCCATTTTTAGCCTTATTAGCAACTAAAACAAAACATTGAAAATTGGAAAGCGTGAGGGCGTAGGAAAGCAAGTACCTATTCACCCCTATACTAAAAGTAAACATTGTCCTCAATGTTTCGAGTCTAAGGGTGGAGCACCCCCATACTAGAGACGAAGAATCGAATGCTTAGGATCTAGCATGGAAAGGGTGATCAACAATATATCCTAAGCCGTTTATAAAGTATGCTAAAAGATAATTGTTAGAACAATAAAGGATATGTCATGGATTCGTGAAAAACTTCTTCAAGCAAACGATAGAGGCTCACGTAAACGAAAACGAGAGTCTTCAATCGTAGATGATGATGATGATCTAGATAACACAATCACAAACAACCACGAAACAACGAGTTGAAAGGGTACAAGTCCCCTTATTAGTGAATAGTAAGCATAAAGGATAAGCATGGGATCTCCCCCACGAGGCACCTCGTTTTTGATTACCGAGTCATGAGCTCGACTCGATCCCCTCAATGCTAATTATCATTGGAGAATGTGACTTGGTCGAGGGCAACCATTGAAGGAGTTTCCCCACCAAAGTAGTGCTTAAGCCTATGTCCATTCACCTTGAAATTAGGACCATCATCTTGAGCTAGCTCGATGGTCCCATACGGAAACACTTGTGTAATGGTGAACGGACCCGACCAACGAGATTTCAATTTCCTGGAAAATATCTTAAGTCGAGAGTTAAAAAGCAACACTTGATCACCAACGTTAAAAACCCGGTTTTTAATCTTTGAATCATGAAACTTTTTAGTCTTTTCTTTAAAAATTAATGAATTTTCATAAGCATTATCTCTTAATTCATCCAATTCATTCAATTGTATTTTCCGGTGATCTCCCGCGGTCTTCAAGTCAAAGTTTGCATGCTTAAGGGCCCGATATGCCTTGTGCTCCAATTCAATGGGCAAATGAAAATTCTTCCCATAGACTAACTTATAAGGAGTGCAACCGATAGGTGTCTTATAAGCGGTCCTAAAGGCCCATAAAGCGTCATCGAGTTTGTCGGACCATGAAGCACGGTTTTCTCCAATTGACCTCTCTAAAATCCTCTTCAAAGCTCGGTTCGAAACCTCGACTTGCCCACTCGTTTACGGGTGATAAGCCGTAGAAAGACGATGAGTAAATCCATATTTCTTTAGAACCTTTTCGAATTGTTCATTACAAAAATGGGTTCCACGATCGCTTATAATAGCACGAGGGGTTCCGAACCGAGAGAATAGTTGCTTCAAAAACTTCACTACCACACGAGCATCATTAGTAGGTAAAGCCTTAGCTTCCACCCACTTAGAAAGGTAGTCCACCGCGACGAGGATATATTTGTTGCCATGACACGATGGGAACGGTCCCATAATGTCTATTCCCCATATGTCGAAAATCTCACACACTTGAATTATGTTTTGCGGCATTTCATCACGTTGAGACGATTTTCCTTGACGTTGGCACGAATCACACGACTTCACAAGTGCGTGTGCATCACGATAGACAGAAGGCCAAAAGAAGCCGGCATCGAACACTTTCTTAGCCGTGAGATTAGCACCGTGGTGACCACCCGTGGGTACCTCGTGACAAGCTCTAAGGATATTAGAAGCTTCGGCACCAAACACACAACGTCGAACGAGTTGATCCGCACAAACCCGAAAGAGATAAGGGTCGTCCCAAAAATAGAACTTGACGTCACGAAAGAATTTTTGTTTTTGTTGTGTCGTCATACCCTTGATTATGAAATTGCCCGCATGGTAATTTGCAATGTCGGCAAACCATGGGGTGGTGTATTTAGAATTCACTACACCGAGAGTCTCAAGAGGAAATGTTTTGGTGATTTCCTTGTTCTCGAAAACATCTTTGTGAGGATCTTCTAGACGAGAGAGATGATCGGCCGCTAGATTCTCGGCTCCTTTTTTGTCAAGCACAGTGACATCAAACTCTTGGAGGAGGAGCATCCAACGAAGAAATCTCGGCTTAGCATCTTGCTTAGCTAAGAGATACTTGATAGCCGAATGGTCGGTATACACGATGCTTTTAGTCAAGACGAGATAAGGTCGGAATTTCTCAAAAGCATAGACCACGGCAAGGAATTCCTTTTCTGTTGTGGTGTACTTTAATTGAGCCTCGGTCATCGTCTTACTAGCATAGTGGATAGGACGGAAATGTTTGTCATAACGTTGCCCTAAGACGGCCCCTATAGCATAATCACTTGCATCGCACATGATTTCAAAGGGTAATTCCCAATTAGGAGCAACAAGAATGGGAGCTTCGGTAAGTTTCCTTTTGAGAGTTTCGAAAGCTCTAACATAATCCTCATTGAAGTTAAAAGGAGCATCCTTCTCGAGAAGGTGTGTCATAGGTCGAGAGATTTTCGAAAAGTCCTTGATGAAACGTCGATAAAAGCCCGCGTGACCTAGGAAACTCCTAACTCCCTTAACGGTTTTGGGATGAGGTAACTTGGCGATGACGTCTACCTTAGCTTTATCGACCTCAATCCCCGCTTTCGACACCTTATGTCCTAAGACGATTCCTTGTTTACACATAAAATGACATTTTTCCCAATTAAGCACAAGATTGGTTTCTTCACAACGTTTTAACATTTGCTCGAGATTAGATAAACATGACGCGAACGAATTGCCAAACACCGAGAAGTCATCCATAAACACTTCCATCGACTTCTCGATCATATCATGAAAAATCGCCATCATACACCGTTGAAACATACCCGGTGCATTACAAAGTCCGAAAGGCATCCTACGATAAGCGAACTTTCCATAAGGACACGTAAACGTAGTCTTCTCTTGATCACGAGGGTCGATAGGGATTTGAAAGTAACAGGAAAAACCATCTAAAAAGCAATAGAATTCATTTCCCGCGAGTCGCTCCAACATTTGATCCATGAAGGGCAAAGGAAAGTGGTCTTTACGAGTGGCGTCATTTAACTTTCGGTAGTCAATACACACCCTCCAACCGGTCACAACACGAGTGGGAATTAACTCGTTGTTTTCATTAGGCACAACGGTCATTCCTCCCTTTTTAGGGACACAATGGATTGGGCTCACCAATGGGCTATCGGATATAGGATAAATCATTCCCGCGTCAAGGAGTTTAAGGACCTCCTTTTTAATGACATCGTGAATTTTGGGATTCACCCTTCTTTGACTTTGAATTGCGGGTTTGTAGTCCTCCTCCATTAAAATCTTGTGAGTACAAAATTTTGGGTCAATACCCTTTATGTCGGAAATTTTCCACGCAATTGCCCCTTTATGAGCCTTAAGAACTTTCAAGAGCTCGGTTTTTTCATCATTAGCAAGACCTTTTGCAATAATAACCGGCAACTTGTCATCATCTTCCAAGAAAGCGTATTCAAGGTGAGAAGGAAGATCTTTCAATTCAAGGATAGGTGGTTCCTCGATTGAAGATTTTGGCTCAACACTCATAACTTCCATCGGCGGAAGAAATGGTGGAATAGAAGTATCATCACTGATCAACACCTCATCTTCATTGTCGATTTCATTTGAAGTGAGATCGCCTCCTTGGAATGGAGTGAGATTTGGTGTGGAATTAGCAAGAATCGGATCCAAAATAGTGGGATTTCCACTTGACGAGCTATCGGAAAAACCAAACACTTCTTGTGAAAACTCATCGCAAACCACATCAACGATGTCAATGTGATTGATGGTAGCGATTGCATAAACCTGAGAAGGTTTCGAGTTTTGAGTAGCGTTTATAACAAGTTCCTCTTCGTTGAATCTCAAAGTGATAGTTCTCGCATGAACATCGATAAGCGATCTCGAAGTGTCTAAAAATGAACGACCTAAAATTAGAGGAACTTGAGGATCCGCGGGGATGTCAACTACTATAAAATCAATGGGATAGTAGAACTTCCCCACTTTCACGAAAACATCTTCGGCTACTCCACATGCTAAAATCGTAGAATGATCGGCCATCTCGATAGACATGTTCGAAGGAATAAGAGCCGGAAGCGAAAGCGATTTCCAAATGGAAAATGGAATCAAATTAATGCTCGCACCAAGATCGGCCAAGGCGAGGCATTCTTTCATATCTTGTATGTCACAAGGAATGAGAAACTTTCCGGGATCACCAACTTTTTCCGGTATGCGGTTAACATAAACCGAAGAACAATTAGCAAGCTTTGAAAGCTTTTCCTTATCGCTCATCATACTTTTAAAAATGGAAGCGAAACGAGGCATATATAACAACGCGTCGGCTAAACTCACATCAAAATGCACTTGTTGAAACATTTTTATAAAAAGCTCGATTTGTTGTTTGTTATGTTCTTGCAATTTCTCTTTGTTTCGTCTCGAAGGGTAGGGTAAAGGTGTTGTGGGTTGGTCATTAGGCAACGGCCTTGGAAACTCGGGTTCCACAATTGGTATTGGTTCAACCGTAGGTGTGGCATGAGCGGTACTTCATGGGATTGTAATGTGCTCCTTTTCGACCATCACCTCGGGTTCTTTCTCGATTTCCTTCTCCGTAGAAGTACTTGGACGAGAGATTGGTTCCTTGAAAGTTTTACCACTTCGTGTAGTAATAACCTTCATTTCTCCCTTCGGGTTAGCAATGGTATCACTAGGAAGACCACCCGAGGAAGAGGGTTTACACATGATTGCTTCAAACATCTTAGCCATTCGGTCCTCAAATTTTGATTGCCTAGCATCCGCTTTTAATAACTCTTGCTTAATCTCATGTTGTCCTAATTCCATCTTTTGTTGATTTTGTTGAAGACGTTGGACATTTCCTTCCATTTTGTTTGCATGAATTTTAAGTTCATTAGCAAGTTCATTTTTAAGCTCGTTTTTCAACTCGGACCTTAAGCTAATCATCTCACGTTGCATGTTATCAAATTTAGCATCATTTGCTTTAGCATAATCCAAAAATTCTCCTTGAAGATTTTTAGTGTGAGCATTTTGAAAACCTTGTGTAGTGTTTTGAAACTCACGGTTTTGGTTTTGATTAGTGACTTGTCCATTCCCATTTTGATAATTCCCTTTGTTGTAGTTGCGTGAATTGCCTTGGTAATTACCACCTTGGTTGTTGTTTCGATAGTTATTAGCATTTTGATTTGGTGGAGCTTGATTTTGGCGGGAACCTTGACCGTTTTGGTTGTAAGTTCCCGTTGCTACATAAGCACTCTAAGTGTTACCATCCGCGGTAATGCACTCGGAAAGATCATGAGCTCCACCACAAGACAAACAACTCTTAGCAACCGCTTTAACCGAAGCGGAATTTGAAGCTTCTTGAGCTTTCTAATGAGTCATAAGATTAGCAAATCTATCAAAAAACCGATTCTCTTCATTTGCTTCATCATGTAAGGCATTAATGCTACGAGACGATGATGAGCCCAATTTGGCAACACTCGGTGTGTTACGAGGGCTATAAACCTTAGATCTATTCTCGATGATTTGTAAAGCCTCATTTGTCGTCTTGCACAAAAAATTATCACCCGCGGCGGCATTCAAATAATCTCGTTCATGATCATTAAGCCCATTATAAAAAGTATTAACTTGATGCAATTCCGTAAAATCATGGTGTGGACATTCATGTAACATTTCTTTAAAGCGTTCCCATGCCATTGAAAAACTTTCATTATTTCTTTGCACAAATCGTGAAATCTCATTTTTCAAATGTGTTGTTTTAGATGGTGGAAAAAACTTGTTCACAAACTTAGAAACGAGATCGGCCCATGTCAAAATCGAATTTGGCGGTTCTTTCTCAAGCCAAATTTTTGCGGGTCCATCTAACGAGTATGGAAACAACATCATCTTAATGGCGTCATGTGGAACATCCTTAAACTTGCTAGTAGCGGTGAGACGGTTAAAATTCCTAATGTGATAGTGCGGGTTGTCTTTCTCATGACCTCTAAACTTATTTGCTTGCAACATCGACATTAAACCCGTCTTAATCTCGAAATTCTCCGCAAGGATGGCGGGAATCACAATAGCCTCTCCAAAACCCTCGGTGGGTGCTTGTAGCAACTCCATCATAGTACGATTAGCCATGACGACTTCTTGTTCTACAATAGGTTCAACAATTAGAGGTTGTTCTTCAATCAACGTCTCTTGATTGGCTTGCTTTTGAAGACGTCTACGAGCTCGTTTTGCTTGATTACGAGTGATCATAAACTTCACGAAGAATGGGAGGTGAGCAAAGAAGATTCTTTTTGGGTGTTTTGTGAATTTTCAATTTTTTTTTGTGTTTTTGATGGTATTTAATTTTTTTGGATTTTGGTGTATCTTCGTAGACAACAATCTACAAAATCTCTCATCGAATCAAACTCTTGATTAAAGAAGCCTCAAAGGAATGAAAACGATCACGTGGAATGAACGCCTTCGAATGACTTTAGAACTTTGGTGAAAACCAAATTGTTCAAGAGGGTTTAATCACAAAGAAACCAAGCAAATATATTATACGTAATAATACTTTGGGCGGCAAAACCCTCGATTAGCCTTCAATCTCAAAATACTCACAAGCAAGCGGGGAAACGAGGCGGCGTGAAGCACTTAAGAGCCTTTTTCCTTAGGGTATATTTTATAATACCCGCCTTATACCCACTTTATAGTTTGTATTTTTCAAAATCGAGCTTCACGAAAGTATTTATCTATTTTTGCCTTTTTCTTTTTGTTTGAGATTCGAATACAATGATCGAGTGACGAAATCCCGAATCAAGGTTGTGTTTTCACACTTTTGGAGATATTGTTTATTTGTTGTGATACTTAATACAATATAGTAATAATATTTTCACAAGAAAAACCAAGAAAACCGATAATACGTAGTAGTAGATTTCTACTAATACAAATACTATTTTGGTTAATATTGAAAACAACAATGAAAATTAATCACGACACACCTCCCCGGCAGCGGCGCCAAAATGATTGTGGTAAATTACACCTCTTGTTTAGGAAAACAAAAGAGGGTAAATGAGCGGTAAGTATCGAGTGATGATTTAGGAAAATCAAGCACTAATGACCCAATGAAGTTCGTTTCCCAAGGAGGTATATGTGTGTGACTAAGATGTAAATGATTTGAGATTAATGATTGGTTTAGAAGGGGATGAGAAAAGAAGATGACGAAGACGTGAAAATAATACTACGACGACAAAACGTAAAACCGTAAAAAAACAAAAATAAAAATTAATTCTAAAAATGACCAAAAATTCACCAAAAATCAAAATAAATAAACTAAGAGTTTACCAACGATCAAAACTTTTTCAAACCTTTTAAATAATTAAATATTCAATTTTCAAATGCTAATTAAAGCCCTAAAAATCAAATAAATTATCAAAAAGCCCAAATAAATTTTTTTCAATTGGTAAACCTCTAAAATGACCTAAAAAGATTAAATACTATTTTTAGAAATTTTTAAACTAATAAAAACTATTTAAAATGATTTAAAAACTATTAAAACTTAAAATAATTAATAAAATTAATCTAAAAGTGATAAAATTATTCTAAAAGTTGCTAAATTCCTATTTTAATGTATTAAAGCTAAGAAAAATATAAAAAGTTGGAAAATGTGAAATTTGAAAAATAATAATAAAATAATATTAAAATAATATTAAAAATCCAAAAATTATAAAAAAACTCTAAAAACTTGCAAACTAGTTTATTTTAACCTAAATAATCAGAAAATCAAAGTGAAATGACCAGAATACCCCTATTGGGCCCTTAAATGGGCCAAAACCAAAAACAGTCAACCCTTAATGGGCTTTTTAGCCCAAAAAATCAAACTTGGCCCAATTGACTTGGAAAAGCCCTATCTGACTCAAAATACAATTCTAAGAACAAAACTCTAAAGGTCCAAAAGCTGAATGTGAGCTTATCACAGCTTAATAAGCAAACAGCTTATTCTTATTGGGCCTTTCAGCCCATTAAGCAATAAGCCAATTCCATAAGCTCTAATTTGACACACAACCTTCTTTTGGGATGCTTATGAGATCTGTAAAAAGAAATTTTGAAAAAGCACACTCAATAAGCCAGAAATAAGCAAAGTAAAAATCTACAAAACGACAAAATAGTCGGGTTTGAGAATTAGGGTACCTCAGAAGATCTAGTTTGTTACAAATGCTCACAAATAGCTTAACTAAGAATAATCAATCAAGAAAATCACAAAAAGCCAAGTAGAATAAGCTGTAAGAGCAAATAAGCTGGCTGAAAAAGCCAAATAAGCTAGTTTTCTAGCAAAAGCTTAACCAAAAGACTTGTAACCTTCCAGATTAGTTATTAAGCTAAGAAAAATGATTTATATTACAAAAGCCAAGTTGTTTCATGTGCCAATAAGAAGTTCTAAAAAATAAGCCAATTTGTGCTTATTTGACCAAAAGTCAAAGTACTCCAAAGTTCACCAAATGATCAGGAATGGTATATGGGCTTGTTATAAGCAATTTTTGTGAAGGACTCAAGGAGGAGTCCTTATGAATCAAGAGGTCAGTTGGCCTTTTGATGGCATATTTTGGCAATAAGGGCTTAATAAGCCAGTTAGCTTATAAGCCAGATACAAAGCGCACCAAATAGCAAAATCCACTCACAAGCAGCACTTAAACAAGTTCCAAGCAGCAAAATCACAAGGCATACAATAGGATAACAAATGAAAACACAAAATGAGGTGGTCACTTTGCTGATGCAAATGACCACTTCAGCCAACTTTGATAAGCTATAGCAATCACAATAAGCCACCAAATTCAACAACCAGATAACCAATAGATAGCTTATAACCTAAACTATTCCCAAACCTGATTTAAGACCTTAGATCCAAGTAACAAAAAAGTTATTGGATCCGATGTGTTTGACCAATTCCAAAACCACTTTTATCAGATTTTTGCAAAACTTCAAATCCTTTTTCTAAACTTTCAGAAACTTTACCAATGACTAAAACTTGTTCAATTTCACTTGTTTAGACCTCCCAAACCCTAAGAACCAAGGGCTCAAGACCACAAGGCCTTATGAACCAGTAATCCCAAACAACCCTTAATCAACCACTTTTCAAACAAACTTCTGATTTTTAAACACACCCTATTGATTTTAATGATCAAATAGCTACACTAGGTGACAACAAACATATTACAACCATAAAACACAAAGCACAAACACAAGAACACCAAATCATATACCAAAATGCAAAACAGGCAATATCATATGATTTTTGAGAGGAATCTTAACAAGAGGCTATACCTGCCCTCCACAACATCCTAGGAGAGCCAGCTATGCTCCTTGGACCTTGTTCAACAACTAGAAAAAGACCAAGGTACTTCAACAAGAAAGATGATGAATGCCTTGGTTGATGTTTCAAAGCAGAAACTCAAGGGCTTGATTTCTTCAACACAATGAACAAAAAGCCCAACCAAAGGCCCTAATCCCTTCACAAGCTTGGTGTCAACAAGCTTGCAAGAGCTTACAGCTTTTGGATAAGGATTAGTACACAAAAATAAGCAAATTCAGAACCTCTTTTCAAGCTTTTTCAAACTTGAAAAACCTTACCAAACATAAACGTCCTTGAACCAAATGATTCAAGCACACTTATAACAATCAATGGAACTCAGAATCACCTTTAAACAACACCAACTTTCAAAAACATAAAAAGGAATTACAATTTTCTCAAAATACCAACTTTTATAAATTTCAAAAAGGAATTACAAGTTTAAAAAGTAAAGACTGGAACAAAAGGACTCTCACATGTTGAGGTCTCCTTTTATAGGCAAATGCCAGGCTACACTATTCACAAACCCTAGAAGTGAATTCTCTAAAATGCCCTTGAGCTCTTGAGGCAGTTTGTTGTTGATGAGCTGTCCAAAGTGATCCCAAACGTTCATTTTAGCTTTGTGATGAAGCAATGAGTCTTAGTTGTTGATTTTGCCACGTTGGATGACTTGGAGGGCAAGTAGTCACATGATTGGTGGACGGGTATTTGGGGGTGGGGTCCATTGTGAGTGGGAGTGAGGGTTTTGAGGTTGGGATGGGATCCTGCACATGTGAATCACTCATGTGCAAAGGTAATTGAAAATTACCCTAAGTTTAAGTGGTGTAAATTCTGGGTGGGTAAAAGGTGAACAGTAACACTTTTGATCCGAAATTGGGGGAGAAAAGGTGTTTGGCGCATTTTTCAGGTTTGAATGTTTCACCTTGGCAAGTTTAACCCTTGTTCTTTGGCAAAATAGGTATAAAACATTTTTCAGCAACAAAACTCTGTTCCCTTTGTTAAATAGTTTCACACTTTGGCAGTTTTGGCACAATACTTTTCCAAAAGGTTAACAAGGGTTGTTTTTGACATTTTGAGATATTTCAAGGGCTGATCTTGGACATTCTTGATCTTTAAAGGTCTTCAATGTATCTTTGGCATCATGAGGGACCATTGTTGGCAATTTGAAATTGTTGAGGGACTAATCTTGCCATTTCTTCAAAGTTGAAGGACCATTTGTGTAATTTTGACACACTTAAGGGACCAAACTTGTAATTATAAATATACAAGGGTTTTAAGTGTCAGTTCTTCAATAAATGAGGATCAATCTTGTATGTCTTCAAGTCTTCAAGGGTATTTGTTGAGTATTCCATGAATTAGGGCCCGGTTCTTTGTACGGCTTTGTTTCTCGTGTCCGTTTTCCTTGTATCTTGTGATCTTTTGTCTTTTTCACGATATCCATACCTAAAATACACAAGTAAACAAACACAAGCATATATATGGTATTTTATGACATTTTTATGCATTAAAATCCCGAAAAGAACGATGAGATCATGTATAAATGCCATCTTATCAGTAAACTTATCCACACCTACAAACACATCCTCCGCAATACCTACCGGATAAGCTATGGTACGATTGGCTAACTCAAGGGTCATCCTAGTTGGAGTGAGCTCGGGAAGAGAGAGGTTTTGCCAAACCGATAAAGGCATGAGATTAATGCTTGCCCATCCGCTAATGCCATGTAATTTTCCACCCCGAGAAAATTACAAGGGCTCAAAATCGCCCCGGATCTCCAAGTTTTGTAGGTAAGGTTTTGAGCAACACGGTGGAGCAATTCTCATTAAGTGATGTGTTAGGCAAATCCACCAATTTTTCCTTGTTGGAGAGGAGATCTTTGAACATTGTAGCAAACTTTGGCATATATGCAAGAGCTTCCGCAAAGGAGATGTTTATGTTAAGTTGCTTGAAAATACTCAAAAAGTTTGAGACTTGTATATCATCCTTGTTTTTCAATTTCTCCTTTCTCAATCTTGATGGGTAAGGAAGACTTGGTTTTGGTGTAGGTTGAGTAGTTGTTGTTGTGGAAAGTTTCTCTTTGTTGGTTTCTTCAGTGGTATGTATGGAAGGTAAAGTAGAAGTGGGTATAGGTTGAGAAGGTGTAGGTGTTGAAGTGGTAGAGCTTGAAGGTGGTGAGTTGGATGTTGAAGGCGTATCACAAGGTGGAACCTTAGTAGGATTAACCATAGAAGGTGTAGGAGGTGAAGGATCATTAGTTGTTTTTCCGCTTCTTGTTGTGATATCATTCACATTAGCCCTTGGGTTTGTTTGTGTGTTTGAAGGTAGAGCCCCTTGTGGTCTTTGATTAAGTGCCATCAAAATCCTTTTGGTAGATTCCCCAGTCATAATTCTCATTTGCTCTTGCATTCTCTTTTCACTTTCACGAATTCTTCTTTCAACAAGCTCATCAGTATCATTGTGCCCATATCCTTGATTTTGACCGTGATGGTATCCTTGATTTGGAAAGGGTGGAGGTGGTTGGTTAAATCCTTGATTAGGTGTATGAAAGTTATTTCCTTGATTGTGAAAGTTGTTGGGTGCTCTATAGTTGTTCCCTTGGTAGTTTGGCCTAGGCCCTTGATTTCTTTGTAACAATTGAGTAGGATTGGGTTGAGTATGGGCGGGTGGATGGGGTGGAAAACTGGGTGGAGAAAGGTAGTTATTTGATTTGTAAGAGAGATTGTTTTAATTGATGTTAGGTTTGAAGTGCTCTCTATGTTCTTCTTGATAAGCATAACACTCAACTTGATAACCTTGAACCTTGTCACATTGGAAGTAAGAATGAGGACCTCCACAAGTCTCACATGAAATAGCAATGACATTCACATCATTGGTGGAATTGTTGCCCAAGGAAACTTTCATAAAGTCTTGCATCATGTTTTGTTGCATCTTTTGGGTGTTTTGCAAAAGTGTTTGATTTTCCTTTTGGGCTTGAGTCCATTCTTGCGTTTGTGAAAGGATTTGACTCTCAAATGTTTTGGAAACACCCTCTTGAATAACATTGTGACAATCTAACATTTTCAGGTAGTGAATTATTTTCTCGTATAATATTTTAAAACTTATTTTTATGTTGGTTGATGAACTCACAATTTACGTATTTAAATTTGGGCTTACGTGCATAATTTAGCGTCCTTTACGACTAAACCGGAAACCTTAGGATTACGTATTTACGTTTTTGAACTCCGTTTTTGATGAGACAATTTTTATTAGATTCGTTTTGTGCCGTTGATTCATAATTTATAAAAACATTTTTCGTAAAACGACCCGAGGGCACGCAAATCAAGGAAACTAGAATCGAGGAATACCCGTAAATTAGCGGGATGGGACAAAACAAGTTTATCCCACCCCACTAACTTAAGGGACGGCCAAAAGGGACACCACATCCCTTGATGTGGCACCCTTGTAGCTATAAGCTTACACTTGTAAGCTTAGCTTCACATTGAAGCTACTCATCTCCACCTAAACTAACAAAACCACTTGCTAAACCATTTACTTCCATTTCTACATGCAAACAACTCACACATACTCTCTCCCTCTCATCCTTGCCGTCCCACTTCACCAACCTACACCATCATTTGATCTTTTCTAGCCACAAGTTACATGTTATCTAGCCATATTATGGAGAAACCTTGAAGCCTTGATTGATTGGTGGCCATATTAACAACAAAGGAGGTGATTTGCTTGTGTCCTAGGGCTAATTTCTCAACAAACTATCTTGGTGATTGATGATCTTGGAGATATATTTGATGTTCATCAAGTTGTTGTCTTCCAAAAACAAGATATAATCTTGGTTGGTAAAGAAGATCATCCTTTCCATTTCTCTTGTTATTTTTGTAAAGATCAAATGTATTTTCTTTCTTGTTGTATATGTATATGATGAATATATGATGATCAAAATGTTGTGTGGGGATCAAGTGTTGATAAATATGCTTAAAAAGATGAATAACCATAAGAAACAAGGCTAAAATAATGCTTCAATTGTTGGCTGTATAAAAACAGTAAGTAACCAAGTCTTAAACTGATAAAATTGCATGTTTCCATTTACAGTAATTATAAGATGTCATACACATGTGAGAGTTGGCCATGCAATGGAATCATCAAAATGAGTGAGATATGATCAAAACAAGATGAGTGTACCAATCTGAATAGTCTGTTTTGTAGGGACTGTTAAGGATAGTTAGACATGGAATGAGCAGTAGCTATAACTTACTTATTTGTAGTACATAATATGAAGTTTATGCCATCCAAAAATGAGCTTCTATCTCATTCTCAAGATATGATAAAAATGGTGAAGATGAAACTAAAAATCAGATTTTGAAGAATTAATGTTTAATACTATTATATAAGCACTCAAATAATATAGTATAAAATGTGAAATTAAAACACACTAACTTATAAATTTCATTTATATAAATATGTACAAGGTTAAATAAATGGACACTTTATAAAAATTGTAGTTGAATAAGATTTATAAGTTATAAAAACTATAAACATGATTTTTACGACTTTTTCGGCTATTACCGTAAAATTAACGTTTTTCGCCAATTAAAACTTAGACGATCAAACCCGTCTAATCTAAAGTTTTTAAAAGTCATATACTGATATATAAGTACCTAATACAAGTAAAAACAGATAAAACCCGAACTATATGACATACGGACATTAACGAGCTAAGTTAGTATATTGGACTAATAATTTAACTAAATAAGTTAAACACTTATAAAAATTACTTATTGGGCTTAATCCATTTGGGCCCAACATGTAAAGTATAAATACTGATAATACAAGTATAAAATGGATTAAAACAAGTAAAAGAACTTATAATAAGCTTATTGGACTTAAAACATGTAAATAGGTAAAACTAGTAAACTAGTAAAAAGTTACAAATACATAAACACTAAAATGAGTAAATAAGGATATATAAACCCACTTGTTCATCATCATATGTACAAAATCATCATATGTATATTTGTTATTTGATAAAGTCATTTGACAAAAGTCTAAGACCGATTATTATTTATATAGGTTTCCGTGACCGAAGCACGCCCGTAGCCAATAATCTGCCTTTCATTATCAAGGTGAGTTCATAGCCTCGCACTCTTTTAAATGTTTTATAAAATGATTTGTAAACCCACGAGGGAGATAACATGCTAGATTTTGATAAAAATAGAACACAAGTAGTCCTGATGGTATGCTTAATGATATGGACCCGAATGATGCTATGACCCTATAAACGAGATAAAAAGGATTATTAGTAGTTAGGTTATGTCACTCAAAGTCCCATAAGCATGAATTGTGAACTACCGGGATTTGGTAGACGCTTATGCATATGATAGTACTATTTGGGGACGATCACCCCAGTTCGAGCCTTGACGGTTGATCCCCGTCGTACCACATTGATTGGTAAGCGAATTTATGTATGAGAAGATTTACATAGCGTGATTTTTGTGACGACACGCTAACTTAGATGGGCAAATCGTTTGTCGGGTTCGCGACCCGTTGTTTTGATAGTAAGGTAACAATGTCATGCGGCTAATAATAATCCAAATGTAATCCTATATAATCTAAATATCCGATATGATACGATGTTAATAACGATAATAATATTACCTATAATGGTAATATTGAGGCTACGGTCTGATGGACGGTTTAAGATGTATGCTTGATTTATATATTGCCTGACTAGCAATACGAGGACTTACTTCTGATATTATACATGTGTTCTGATTTCAACGATTGTTTTATATAACGGTTTTATTAAACTCTATGAATTCACTCGGCATTCGCTGATATGATTTTTGCATGTTTTTATCTCAGGTGCTTGAAGGTAATCCGGATGGAGATCGACTCTGATGGCCCACATAATATTAAAAATGTTCATTCGATCTATGTTTTGTAAACTTAATGACCTGTATAATTTGGGACCTTTTGTACACTTTAAAACTTTTTATCGAATGAATGTATGTTGAACCTTGTACAACCATTTTTATGTGTTGTCTATGATTGGAGTTATTGTGCTATCCCGTAACACTCTAAAATACCCTTCCGCTGTACCGATACGAAAATTGAGAGTGTTACAGTTTGGTACCAGAGCTCTCGTTATAGAGAACGAAAGATTTTAAAAACCAAGGTTTTGAATAAAACTTTTCAAAATCTTTTAACTATGAACATTTGAGAAAATATTTGAAAAATCTTTTGACTATAACGGTGCCAAAGATCTCCGACGTTACCAACAAGCCCTCTTGAGAAGATATATATTTTGATATATATATATATAATTTAATTTATATATATGTATATATCGTGGTTTCAGTATGTAATTGTTTAATAAGTATGTTATCCTAATACGAGATATATATATAAATGCAGATTGTCATGGCTGACCCTAATATTCCTGTAGAGAACCATGCTATTCCCAAACCTAATGTAGATGATGATCCATATTTAGACTTAGTAGATTATGATATGGATGATGATGAGGAGGAACCATTTGAGGATCCCGAGCCCGAGATAGGACTAGGAGATCAGATTTCCCCTCAAGATGATATGGTAGAAAATGAGATTGATAATGTTGATATTGAGAATGATGATGAGATTGACGATGAGGATGTCGAGGAGGATATAGGTATAGACGATGAGGTTGATGATGATGAGGAAGCCGAGCTTATTTACCCTTATGATGTTCCAGAAGGCGAGCCCTTACCCCTACCAGTTTATTTGTCTGACTCTGAATATGAGCTACCTAGGGACGAAATGTTTGAATCGTCTAAATCTGATTCTGAATCAGAGGAGGATGAGGATGATAATGCACCTGACGGTACTGATGGTATTGCTACTCGTAGACGTGTGATAGGAGAGTCGTCTAGTGCTCGAGAGGCTACTCATATTGATGGTCTTGCACCATAGGCCTTGAGACGTGATTTAGATGCTTCCCGTGTTAAGAGTAGTATGACAGAGATTGGATTAGGTGTTGTTCAGACTCATGTTGCTTATTTGGAGTCGAAGACTAAGGTTGGTGAGAAAGAGCGGAAATTGCTTAGTTTGCATTTGACTGATGTGGAGCGTGGTTTGAATGAGGCTTTTAGGAGGTTATCGGTGTTAGAAAGTGGTGAGTTTGCTGCTATGAAGAAAAAGGTAAATACTATGGAGATTCAGTTGAATGTAGCTCGTGCGATGCGTGAGAAAGCTGAGAAGGAGTTGAATATATCTGTGGGTTGGAATAGTAGATTTTATGCTGACATGGTTGAAAGAGGAGTGATCCGTAAGCGCCCAGCTGAAGATGTGTCTAGTGATCGTCCGACAAAGATACAGAAGACGATGGATGATGGACCATCTGGCGGTTCTCAGTAGACCAGTATGTGTTTAGTAGTGACCTTTGAATCTTTTGTACCTTTTGTAACTTTAACTGAACCGACTTGTTAGTAGTAAGCCTGGCATAAATTTTGAGTATGTATAGTGCTAGAACTTTAATATGGGATGTAATTAAGACAATGCTTTCGTTTCAAATCCAATGAAATATGTATCTTGTCTTGAATTCCATATTGTGCCTTATTTGTTTCTTGATTATGAATTCAATCCATATTATATGAATCCCTTGTTGGGTGAATGCTTAATACTTTGAAATTGTGAAATTATAGAACAATGCCGCCCAAGAAAGCTGTGACTGAGGATGATGTACGTAGGATTATTACGGAGCAAGTTACCGCATCTATGACTGAATTTATGGCAAATGCTAGAAATGAAGCTGGCGGTAGTGGAGCTGGCGGTAATGAAGCTGGCGGTAGTGGAGCTGGTGGTAGTGGAGCTGGCGGTAGTGGAATTGGTGGTACTAATGAAAATGTGAATGCTAATAATGTGAATGCTAATGTTGGAGGAAATATAGGAGGACTTGGAACTAATGCACCTGAAGTTGGTGGTTGTACTTATGTGACGTTCATGAAGTGTGAACCTATACCTTTTAATGGAACTGAAGGTGCTGTAGGATTAAGCCAGTGGATTGAGAAGATTGAGTCGGTGTTTCGGATTAGTAAGTGTAAGGAGGAAGATAAGGTGACTTTTTCTATGGCTACTCTTAAAGGTCGTGTGTTGACTTGGTGGAACGGGAGAATTACTTTCATGGGTATTGATGTTGCTAATGCTACTCCTTGGGCTAAAATTAAGAAGTGGATGACTTTGGAATTATGTCCCCGTAGTGTGATCATTAGGTTAGATCAAGAGTCGATTCATCTGAGAATGAAAGGTGTCGACATTGATAGTTACACAAACCGATTCCATGAGTTGGCCTTGTTGTGTCCTCGATTGGTGGAACCCGAAGAGATCCGAATTGAACAATATATTAAAGGGTTGACCAAGAATATCCGGGGGGACGTGACATCATCAAAAACACTGACCATTGATGATGCTGTTCGAATGGCTTACCAACTCATTGGACAGATAATTCAGGATAGGGAAGATGAAGCCCGTGTTGGTGAGAAAAGAAAGGGTGACGGTGATCGTGTAGATAGATGTGATAATAGGAAGAATTTCAATCGCCGTCAGAACCAGAGAAAGGGGAATGCAAATGCTCTTACCAACAACACATCGTGCAACGATGATAGATGTCCTAAGTGTGGCAACAAGAGGCATGCTGGCGACTGCTGGAAGTGCCGAAATTGCGGAAAGCTTGGACACAAGGTTGAAAGGTGTAAGAAGGGAACCATTTGCTTCAACTGTAATGAAGAAGGTCATAGGAAATCGGGATGCCCCAAGTTGAAAGCGATTGTACCTGGAAGAAACCCCTAGGGTGGTGTCTATCAACTTGGAACAATTGAGGTGAAGAAAGAGGATCCGAATGTCGTTACTGGTACGTTTTTACTTAACAATCATTATGCTGTTGCTTTATTTGATTCGGGTGCTGATAGGAGCTTTGTATCCACTAAATTTAGTGCCCTTATTGACATTGAACCTGTTGAGATAAATACCAGTCATGAGGTGGAATTGGCTGATGGTAAATTAGTGAAAACTAATAAGCTATTAGAAGGATGCTCTCTAAATCTCTTGAACTATTCCTTTCCTGATTGATTTGATGTTGATATAATTAGGTAGTTTTGATATTATTATTGGTATGGATTGGTTGTCGTTGAATAATGCTACTATTTTATGTGGAGAGAAGTAGGTTAAGATTCCTCTTAGTAATAGAACGTTAGTAATTGATGGTAATCGAGGTGAATCCCGTTTGAAAATCGTTTCATGTATTAAAGTCCAAAAGTACATCAGGAACGGTTGTGTTAGCTCAAGTGACCGGGAATGAGTCTAGGGAGAAACGATTGGAAGATGTACCTATGATTTGTGAATTTCCAGAGGTATTTCCTAAAGATTTACCCGGACTTCCACCGATAAGGCAAGTAGAGTTTCAAATCGATTTAATTCCTGGTGCTGCACCGGTGGCACGTGCGCCTTACCGATTAGCCCCTTCTGAATTAAAGGAGTTATCTGAGCAACTTAAGGAGTTGTCTGATAAAGGTTTTATTCGACCGAGCTCGTCGCCTTGGGGAGCTCCAGTCTTGTTCCTTAAGAAGAAGGATGGATCTTTCCGTATGTGTGATACAAGGTTTTTGCAATGGGTTCTAGATTCTCTCTCGATATCCTCTCGAATTGATCTCGGTTTAAAGTGGAATGATTTGTTTTTGGTGACAAAAGGGGGGTTTAGTTTTCTAATCTACTGAACAGAGAAATGAATAAAATGATAATGATATAATCTTAAAACAATCAACAATTAAAAAGTATACTTGAATTAAATCATGAAAATAACCTTACTGAAAAATGTCCCAATCGAAAAATAGTCCTATGCGGAATGATGCTCAATTCGGAATAATGGACAATTCGGAATGTGGAGATCTATGCGGAAAAGTGACTCTATTCGGAAAACATGTGCTATGCGGAAAAACATAAACCTATGCGGAAAAATTTGCCTACTCGGAAAAACAAGTCTATTCGGAAAAATGAACCTATTTGGAAAAACAAGTCTATTCGGAAAAATGAACCTATTCGGAAAAACAGCCTACGCGGAATGTTTGACTATGCGGAATAAAAATGCAATTCGGAATAAAGTGGTTTATTCGGAAAATCTTGCCTATGCGGAATATATAAGATATTCCGAGTAAGAGAAAATTAACAGCCCTATTCGGAATATCCAATATTCCGAATAAGGGAAATAAGAAATCGTCTATTCGGAATATGGGCTCTGTTCGGAAAGTCTGAGATGAAGAACAGTAACAGCAACGACAAAACAGGGCATACGAATTTTAATCCAAATCGACTCAAATACTCAAAAAGGTTTTACCAAACTAAACACAAATCATCAAAATACCATAAGTAATAAATCCCAACAATAAAAACACTAAATCAACAACTTTTTAAGATCAAACTTGAATCAAATAAAAAACTTAAGAACTTGCAATAAAAAGATGATGAGGAACAAGATGAATAAAAAGATTGGATTGAAAGATTAATGTAAAGGTAAACAAGAGTAATGATTAAACACTTACAAGATTGAAGAAAAAATGAAAAATCACCAAACACCCTAATGGTGTTGGTGATGAAACGAACCAAAGAACTAGGAAAAGAGAAATGAAAGCTCCCTCCCTAATGTGTGAAGGAAAACCCTATATATAGTCCTAGTGGTTGGTTGGTGAGTGGGCTTTCTCCCTTTCTTCTTGTCTTCTCGTCTTTTCAGAAAAGTTTTCGATTCTGATTCGGGATTTGTCGTCGATTAAATTCAACTCGTCTTTTAATTTCTTCGTTTAATAGACTTGAATTTCTTCGACATATGTAAATCTTCCATCTTTGGTCCTTTTCTTCGATAAATCTTCAAATAGGCCCATTGACTTCAAATCTCTTGCATCTCTTGGATAATAGACTTCGTCTTTAGTCTTTTTCCTTGATAAAACCCGTGCAATCCCATGTTTTCTTTAATATTCATCCGGTTAGCTCTGAAAACACAATAAACACAAAAACCACGCATAATTCCAAACAAATGATATTAAATACGTGTTTTGGTCTTGTTTTAGACAGAATTAAGTGGTAAAAGGATGGGTGTTTACACACCTATCAAATCCCCTACACTTAACCATTGCCATGCCCTCATGCAATGCTTAGTGATAAAGCAATTTTACACTTTTCTCATAATTAATCAACCTTGGCCTTATTAAAATACTACTAAATAAAAATTAAAGTGTTAAGAAGAATCTAAACATTAAAGTAAACAAAAGGATGGAAATAACTTGCAAAGAGATCAAGGACTTACATTAGGGCTTTGGTGTTGCGAAGATTTATCATCCTCAAGTTTCACGTTCCCCAAACTAAGCTTAGAAACGAGATCATTGTTATTATAAGTTAGTAAATCAAACACTTACACACATGGCTTAATTAAATGCTTAGACTCCCTTATTCCTAGGTGTATCTCTTATATTTTATTTTTGTCTTAGAATGATCATGAAGATGCATTTTTGGACTTATTTCGATAGTTTATTAAGGCTGAAAGCAAAGTAAGACGATTTGATCAATAGTTAGCTAAAGGACAAAATCTCTTAAAACTGCTTCTCGGGATATCAAAAAGTTCATATCTTGGCATAACTTGGTTCACGATTTGAGACCTTTCTCGGGCCGATATTTGGCATGTACTTCATACTTCATATCTTCGAGAGACGTTCTTGAGATAATGGTCTTCTCATCATAATAGAGTTTCTTCACTTGGAGACTTTTGAGGGGTACTCCAACTTTGTTGACCACGACTTCATGATTATTTCTTCAATCTCTAATTGGGATTTTGAGATACAACGATCCGCCTCCTTTTCGGACTTGGATCTATTTATCCTCATACCTTGTTAGGGTCTTTTCGGATAGACTTCTCCATGATCTTTATAGGAGTTGATTGCTTTTCGTCGTGAGTCTTGATCCTTCATATTGACTTTAGGAATAATGCTTTTCACATCACTTTGGATCTTTAGCAATAAAATGGAATCCTCATGCCTTGTTAGGGCCTTTTCGGACTCGCCAATCTTCGCGCCCCGCTTCATAAGTTATGCCTTGGCTATGAACTCTCGTCATTACCGAGCAACTTTTAAACGATCTTGGGCTAGAAGCTAAGTAACTTTTCAAATCGTACAACCTTACTTATTACAGATAAATTATTAGCAAGTGATGGGAGAATAGGCAGATAATTACACCAAGTGAGCTTGCGCAAGAATACCGACTTATAATTGACTCTATCATTTCTCGTCCTCCACAATTTAAAATCTCAAGTAATGAGACTCGTGGATACTTAGCCTAATAAACCGATTAAGGTCTACATGGTTAAGGATACTAGCTAGAATAAACTTGGATAAGTCTATTCGGGTTGAGTCAAAATAAACGCAACGGGCCTAATATATCAAAGACTTCTAAACTAGCTACACCACTTATTAATATTTTTGACTTTATTACGGAATATATACATATGAAAGCAACGATAAAAATTTTAAAAATTACGACTAAATGGCCAAAGTTAATAAAAAATTTGAAAAATGTTGAAAAATAGGATTTTCTGGTTAAATGAAGGCATTTTCATGGAAAAGTCCACTTAAAACTTCGATAGAAGTCCCCCTACACTTAAGATAAACATTGTCCTCAATGTTTAAGCATGTGGGAAAAGTCTCCCCTACACTTATGACATTGTGCACGTTGGTTAACTCGAGTTAAGGAAGAGACGACTAACGTGATCAATTTCAAATGTGAGTATGAAGAAAATTGAATCACGATAGTTGAGAGATAGAACCGGATTTCGGATAACACGGGAGCACGGTTCTTCAGAGATTTCCAAGATTGCAGTTATCCCTGTAATCACATCACCACACAAATACAAAGAACCTATAGAGGCTCCCCTACACTTAGGGGGGTTACAACATAAAAGGATAGATACTCGGGCTGCCTCCCGAGGAGCGCTTGTTTTTGATAACCGAGTCACGAGCCTGACTCGACCCAAAATTAGTTCATGGGGAACATGGTGAGGGATGGAATCACCTCCTGAGAGGTGTCCTCACCAAAGTACAACTTCACTCGTTGGCCATTCACCTTAAAATTAGGTCCATTAGGTTGAGCGAGCTCAAGAGTACCATATGGAAAAATTTGGGCAATAGTGAATGGGCCGGACCAACGAGATTTGAGCTTGCCCGAAAAGATTTTCAACCGAGAGTTAAAAAGTAAGACGTTGTCTCCAACATGGAACTCTCGGTTTTTGATCTTGGAGTCGTGAATGAGCTTATTTCGTTCCTTATAGATTAAAGAATTTTCATAAGCCTCATTCCGAAGTTCATTCAGCTCATTGAGTTGAAGCTTCCTATGATCACCGGCTTTGATGATATCAAAGTTAGCCCACTTCAAGGCCCAGTAAGCCTTGTGCTCCAACTCAATGGGGAGGTGGCACGCTTTCCCGTACACAAGAAGATAAGGCGTACAGCCGATCGGGGTCTTGTAAGCGGTACGAAAAGCCCACAAAGCATCATCGAGTTTATCAGCCCATGCGGCACGATGCTCTCCCACAGTTCTTTCAAGAATTCGCTTAAGTCCTCGGTTGGATATTTCAGCCTGGCCATTAGTTTGTGGGTGGTAGGCTGTGGAAAGACGATGATTCACACCGTACTTAGCCATGACTCTAGGAAATTGGTCATTGCAGAAGTGAGTCCCACGATCACTAATAATGGCACGAGGCACACCGAATCTAGCGAATAAAGCTTTCAAAAAGTTACAAACCACCCTTGCGTCATTAGTAGGTAAAGCTTTGGCTTCAACCCACTTTGAAACGTAGTCAACGGCTACAAGGATGTATTTGTTTCCTTTAGATGAAGGGAATGGCCCCATAAAGTCGATACCCCAAACATCAAAAATTTCACACTCTTGAATGAAATTCTGAGGCATCTCGTCTTTATGTGTGATCTTACCTTGTTTCTGGCAAGCATCACATTTTTTAACCATATCGTGAGCGTCACGATAAATGGAGGGCCAATAAAATCCCGAATCAAACACTTTTTTGGCGGTGTATTTGGGACCAAAGTGACCACCGGTGGGTCCTTTGTGGCAAGCATTAAGGATTTCTGAAGCTGCCGGTCCGTCAACACATCGGCGAATAATCAGGTCGGCACATTGTTTGAATAGGTAAGGGTCGTCCCAAAAGTAAGTCTTAATGTCGTTGAAGAACTTTTTCTTTTGTTGGGAAGTTAACCCTTCCTTGAGAATTCCACCCGCCAAGTAGTTCGCAAAGTCCACAAACCACGGGGTTTCAGTCGGCTTCGAGTTTATAGACATTAAGGTCTCCAAGGGAAAAGAATCATTGATTTCTTTGTTCGGATGATCCCCTTGGTAAGGATCCTTAAGTCTGCTGAGATGGTCCGCGGCTAAGTTTTCAGCTCCTTTTTTATCGCGAATTTCGATTTTAAATTCCTGGAGCAGCAAAACCCAGCGAAGAAGTCTTGGTTTGGAATCTTGCTTTGTCAACAAGTACTTCAGCGCGGAATGATCGGTATACACAATGGTGGTAGAAAGGACAAGATAGGGGCGGAATTTTTCAAAAGCATAGACAACAGCTAAAAGCTCTTTTTCGGTTGTCGTATAATGCAATTGTGCCCCCGTCATTTTCTTGCTAGCGTAATGGATTGGTTGGAAGTGTTTGTTCACTCTTTGTCCCAGAACCGCTCCAATAGCAAAATCACTAGCATCGCACATCAACTCAAAGGGAAGCTCCCAATTAGGGGTGACCAAGACGGGTGCCTTAGTTAGCTTATCCTTAAGCGAGTTGAAGGCTTCAAGGCACTCGTTGGAAAAGAGAAAAGGAGTATCTTTTTCCAAGAGGTGGGTCATCGGGCGAGCGATTTGAGAAAAATCTTTGATGAATCGACGGTAGAAGCCCGCATGACCCAGGAAACTTCTCACACCCTTCACTGTTGAAGGTGGAGGCAACTTTGCGATAACATCGCCTTTAGCACGGTCTACTTCCAGACCGGCTTTGGAAATCTTGTGTCCCAGCACGATGCCTTCTTTTACCATAAAATGGCATTTTTCCCAATTTAGAACAAGGCGAGTGTCTTCGCACCGCTTAAGCATACGTTCCAAATTGGCAAGGCAAGAAGAGAAGGAATCCCCAAAGACCGAGAAATCATCCATAAAGACTTCCATGGTTTGTTCAATCATGTCATGAAAGATAGCTAACATACACCTTTGGAAAGTCCCGGGCGCATTACATAAGCCAAAAGGCATTCTTTTGTAAGCAAATGTGCCATAGGGACAAGTGAATGTAGTCTTCTCTTGATCATGGGGATCGACGGGTATTTGAAAATATCCCGAGAAACCATCAAGAAAGCAGTAATATTCATTACCCGCTAAACGTTCAAGCATTTGGTCCATAAAAGGTAGAGGGAAATGATCCTTTCTCGTGGCATCATTGAGTTTGTGGTAGTCTATACAAACTCTCCACCCAGTAACGAGACGAGTGGGAATCAACTCGTTGTGTTCATTGGGAACAACGGTTATTCCGCCCTTCTTGGGCACACAATGGATTGGACTAACCCATGGTGAATCCGAAATAGGGTAAATCATACCCGCATCAAGAAGTTTGATAACCTCTGTTTTGATGACTTCATGGATTTTTGGATTCACCCTTCGTTGGCTTTGAATAGTGGGCTTATAATCGTCCTCCATGAGAATTTTGTGCGTGCAGAAGTGAGGATCAATTCCACGAATATCCGAAATCTTCCAAGCAATAGCTTTCTTATGAGCTTTCAGCACGACAACGAGGCGAGTCTTCTCTTCATCTTTCAAATCCGTTGCAATAATGACGGGCGACTTCTTGTTGTCGTCAAGGAACACGTACTCGAGATGTGGCGGCAACTCCTTAAGTTCCAAATCCGGAGGATTTTCGACGGGAGGCGTTTTCAAAGTCGGAGTATCGATAGCAATGCCCGTGGGAGATGGAGGCGAAGGATTGTCTTCGTTGAGAAGATTGTCAAAGAAATTCATGTCTTCATCCCCATCGATAGGAGAATCATTAGTAGCTAAATTCGCATCTCCCATGGTATCTTCAAGATTGTTCCAAAATAAATCACTATCTCCAAATAGAGACAACGATGAATCAATAGAGGACACGGTCTCAACATTGGGAAGAGAGGTAGGAATACTTTTGCAAGCATCATTAAAGTGTTCTTCACAAGCCTCATCAAGAACGTCGATACAATTAACACTCTCATATGAATAAGGCTGTTTAGACAACTTTCCCATGTTGAAGACTACTTTATCGTCACCCACTCTCATGATAAGCTCACCGGCTTCAACATCGATGAGAGTGTGACCGGTCCTCAAGAATGGACGACCAACAATTAGTGGTACACGGGGGTCCATCTCGTAGTCGACGACAACAAAATCAGCAGGAAAGGTGAATTTGTCGACTCCTACAATGACGTCTTCGGCTATCCCCACTGGATAAGCAACCGTACGGTTAGCTAATTCCAAAGTCATTTTGGTGGGGACTAGCTCTGGGAGAGATAGTTGCTTCCAAACACTTAGAGGCATGAGATTAATACTGGCACCTAGATCGGCTAGGGCCATGCAATTCTCTACTCCCGGGAAATTGCAAGGAATTAAGAAACGACCCGGATCACCAAGCTTAGTTGGCAATTTCCTTAAGAGTACTGCAGAGCAATTCTCATTAAGTTGGGTGTTGGCAATATCGAGGAGCTTTTCCTTGTCGCTCAGAAGATCTTTAAACATTTTTGCATACTTGGGCATTTGAGCGAGAGCCTCAGCGAAGGAGATATTGAAATTCAGTTGTTTGAACATTTTAAGGAAGTTCGAAACCTGAATATCATCCTTGCTCTTTTGCTTCTCTTTCCTCAACCTAGATGGATAAGGTATATTGGAAGAAGAGGAAGGCTTTGGGAGAAGAGGATCACTCACAACCACGGGTGGAGGAGGGGTAGAAGGAAGAGGTGGAGAAATTGGGGAAGGAGAAGTATGAGGAATAGGAGCAGGTGACTCGTTCTCCTTAGTCACAACCACCGGTGGAGGTATAGGAAACTCGGGTTCCTTGGTACCTTTACCACTTCGAGTGGTGATTGCTTTCATCTCCCCTCTTGGATTCGCAACGGTATTACTCGGAAGAGTACCCGCAGGAGAGGGTTGATTACCTTGGAAGAAACTAGCCATCATGTTCCTCAAGTCATTAGTTTGGCTATCCAACGTGTTTCTCATGTCGGCTCTCAAATCGTTTCCTTGCTTGACCAAGTCTGCTTTCAGGTTGAGCACTTCTTTCTGAAGATTTCCCACTATCACATCGTTAGTCCTCATATAAGTTTCCACTTCTTGGTGAAGAGCGGTGGGTTGGTTGGGAGGAGCATTGTATGCGGGTGGTTGATAAGCAGGTTGTTGGTAAACTTGGTTGTTACGTTGAGGTGGTTGTTGCTGCTTGTGAGGAGGGATGTATGGTTGTCGAGGTTGTTGTTGTTGTTGAGGAGGGCGATTAAGGTTTTGTTGTTGGTTTGGGTTGGTAGGAGGGAAACCAGGTGGTGAAAGATAGTTGTTGCTGCGGTAGCTAAGCAAGTTACGGTCACCTTAAGGTCTAGCTTGATAAGCAGGTTGAGGATAGGTGCCATATGCCGCATTCACATTCTCTGCAGGGTAATCTTGGGTAGCGGTACAAGTGGTGTAAGAGTGAGGACCACCGCATATCTCACAAGGTTGGCTGACAGCGTTAACTTGGGAGTTTTTAGCGTTGTTGCTGTTGTTGTTGCTGACGGTGTGGGTGACAAGCGATTCAAGAAGCGTAGTGATTTTGTCCAATCGCTTGTCGCTGTCACTAGTGCTAGCACTAGCGACATTGGTCCGAACACTCTTGGTTTGCACACGAGATTTATTCTCAATGATGTCCCAAGCAGCATTGGAAGTCTTAGCCAATAGATTACCCCCTGAGGCACTGTTCAGTGAATCTTGGTCACTCATGCTTAAACCATTGTAAAAAGTATTAATTTGATGTACTTTGGTAAAACCATGTTGTGGGCATTTTCTTAAAAGATCTTTAAAACGATCCCAAGATTCACTAAACGACTCATCGTACTTTTGCTCAAAATTTATGATCTCATTCCGCAAAGCGGTAGTACGAGAGGGTGGAAAAAAGTAATTGATAAACTTATTCTCCAAATCCGTCCACGAGAGAATACTCTGTGGCGGTTCCTTAGCAAGCCAATGCCGGGCTTGTCCCTCTAAAGAAAAGGGAAAAAGTTGTAACCTGATAACCTCTTGTGGAACCCCATTGAACTTGACCGTGTTGGTGAGTTTCAAGAATCTCTTGATATGGTCGTGTGGATCATCAATGGTTCATCCCAAGAATGGTTGAGCGGAGACCATCTGGATAAAGCCTGATTTTAGCTCGAAATTGTTGGCAGCAATTGGTGGTATAACAATTGGGTCAGTGTTGCCATCTATATGAGCTTGCAGCAGTTCAATCATCGGGCGATTATCCGGAAGGGTCTCATTGTTGTGGTTATTGTTCATGTTGTTGAAAGGTGGGTTGTTGTTATTATTATTGTTTGGAAGTGGTACACCGGCCATGTCTAAGTGATCGAGAGGCTCGGGCTCTTGATATGACGTGGATCGAGTGCGCATACACCTGCAAAAGAACGAACAAAGAAAAACAAAGCAAAAATATTTTTGGTTTTTATGTTTTTTTTTAATTTTTTTTTGTATTTTTGAAATTTTCATATTTTTTAGTTGTTTTTTGAAAATTTTTGTGAAAAAGTAACGTTCACGGGGAACGGATCCCAAAATCCAAGTTCTCACAAAAAACTTTTGATCTTAACGAGAAGAGCCGGCAGCGGCGCCATTTGATACAAGGTTTTTGCAATGGGTTCTAGATTCTCTCTCGATATCCTCTCGAATTAATCTCGGTTTAAAGTGGAATGATTTGTTTTTGGTGACAAAAGGGGGGTTTAGTTTTCTAATCTACTGAACAGAGAAATGAATAAAATGATAATGATATAATCTTAAAACAATCAACAATTAAAAAGTATACTTGAATTAAATCATGAAAATAACCTTACTGAAAAATGTCCCAATCGAAAAATAGTCCTATGCGGAATGATGCTCAATTCGGAATAATGGACAATTCGGAATGTGGAGATCTATGCGGAAATGTGACTCAATTCGGAAAACATGTGCTATGCGGAAAAACATAAACCTATGCGGAAAAATTTGCCTACTCGGAAAAACAAGTCTATTCGGAAAAATGAACCTATTCGGAAAAACAAGTCTATTCGGAAAAATGAACCTATTCGGAAAAACAGCCTACGCGGAATGTTTGACTATGCGGAATAAAAATGCAATTCGGAATAAAGTGGTCTATTCGGAAAATCTTGCCTATGCGGAATATATAAGATATTCCGAGTAAGAGAAAATTAACAGCCCTATTCGGAATATCCAATATTCCGAATAAGGGAAATAAGAAATCGTCTATTCGGAATATGGGCTTTGTTCGGAAAGTCTAAGATGAAGAACAGTAACAGCAACGACAAAACAGGGCATACGAATTTTAATCCAAATCGACTCAAATACTCAAAAAGGTTTTACCAAACTAAACACAAATCATCTAAATACCATAAGTAATAAATCCCAACAATAAAAACACTAAATCAACAACTTTTTAAGATCAAACTTGAATCAAATAAAAAACTTAAGAACTTGCAATAAAAAGATGACGAGAAACAAGATGAATAAAAAGATTGGATTGAAAGATTAATGTAAAGGTAAACAAGAGTAATGATTAAACACTTACAAGATTGAAGAAAAAATGAAAAATCACCAAACACCCTAATGGTGTTGGTGATGAAACGAACCAAAGAACTAGGAAAAGAGAAATGAAAGCTCCCTCCCTAATGTGTGAAGGAAAACCCTATATATAGTCCTAGTGGTTGGTTGGTGAGTGGGCTTTCTCCCTTTCTTCTTGTCTTCTCGTCTTTTCAGAAAAGTTGACGTTTTCGATTCTGATTCGGGATTTGTCATCGATTAAATTCAACTCGTCTTTTAATTTCTTCGTTTAATAGACTTGAATTTCTTCGACATATGTAAATCTTCCATCTTTGGTCCTTTTCTTCGATAAATCTTCAAATAGGCCCATTGACTTCAAATCTTTTGCATCTCTTGGATAATAGACTTCGTCTTTAGTCTTTTTCCTTGATAAAACCCGTGCAATCCCATGTTTTCTTTAATATTCATCCGGTTAGCTCTGAAAACACAATAAACACAAAAACCACGCATAATTCCAAACAAATGATATTAAATACGTGTTTTGGTCTTGTTTTAGACAGAATTAAGTGGTAAAAGGATGGGTGTTTACACACCTATCAATGTGCATTGACTATAGGGAACTGAATAAGTTGACAATTAAAAATCGATATCCTTTACCTAGGATTGATGATTTGTTTGATCAACTACAAGGATCTAGTGTGTATTCTAAGATAGATTTGCGGTCAGGATATCACCAACTTCGCGTCAGTGAAGAAGATATTCCTATAACTGCATTTAGAACTCGTTATGGACACTATGAATTTCAAGTAATGCCATTTGGGTTAACTAACGCACCTGCGGTTTTCATGGATTTAATGAATCGAGTGTGCAAGCCCTACTTGGACAAATTTGTGATTGTGTTTATTGACGATATTCTAATCTATTCTAAGAATGAAGATGAACATAGAGAACATTTAAGGATTATCTTGAGTTTGTTAAAGGATGAAAGGTTGTATGCTAAGTTTTCGAAATGTGATTTTTGGTTCGATTCTGTGCAATTTCTTGGTCATGTGAGTAACAAAGATGGAATTCATGTTGATCCTGCAAAGGTTGAAGCCATTAAGAATTGGTCTGCACCGACAACGCCAACGGAAGTGCGACAGTTCTTAGGATTGGCTGGCTGTTATAGGCGATTCATTAAAGAATTTTCTTTAATAGCTAAACCCTTGACTAAGCTTACCCAGAAGAATAAACCTTTCGTTTGGGGAAGTGATGAAGATGGAGCATTTCAGACATTGAAGCAAAAATTATGTAGTGAGCCAATTTTATCATTACCCGACGGGAGTGAAGATTTTGTAGTGTATTGTGATGCATCTCTTTGAGGCTATGGAGCTGTTTTGATGCAGCGAGAGAAAGTGATAGCTTATGCTTCTAGGCAATTAAAAAAGAATGAGGAGAATTATACTACTCATGATCTTGAGTTAGGAGCTGTAGTCTTTGCTCTTAGGTTGCGGAGACATTATCTGTATGGCACCAAGTGTACGGTATTCACCGATCACAAAAGCTTACAGTATATTCTCGATCAGAAGGAATTGAACATGAGGCAACGGAGATGGATAGAGTTGTTAAGTGATTATGATTGTGATATAAAATATCACCCAGGAAAAGCCAATGTTGTTGCCGATGCATTAAGTAGGAAGGATAAAGAGCCTATCAGGGTACGTTCTCTAGTCTTGACCGTGCACAATAATTTGCCTGAGCAAATTAGAAATGCGCAAATAGAAGCCTATAAGAAAGAAAATTTTATTAATGAAGGGTTCCGAGGAGAAGGAGATCCTTTAGAGGTTAGAGCTGATGGAGTTAAATGCTTAAGAGGTCGTATGTGGATACCTAAGTTTGGAGGCTTAAGAGATTTGATTATTTTAGAATCCCATAAATCTAAGTATTCCATTCATTCGTGATCTAATAAGATGTACCATGATTTGAAGAAGTTGTACTGGTGGCCGAATATGAAAGCTGATATAGCTATGTATGTTCTTCAATGCTTGACTTGTGCTAGAGTCAAAGCGGAACATCACAACCATCAGGACTACTTCAACAACCAAAGATTCCTGAATGGAAGTGGGAGCGAATTACGATGGACTTTATCACCAAGCTTCCTACAACATCATCTGGAAACAACTCGATTTGGGTTATTGTCGACAGACTGACCAAATCAACACACTTCATTCCAGTTAAGGAGCAGTTCTCACTGGAGAAGTTGACTCGTATTTACCTTGATAATGTTGTATGCAAGCATGGAGTGCCTGTATCGATCATTTCAGATCGAGATCCTAGATTCGCATCGAATTTTGGAAATCTCTCCAAAGATTTTTGGGAACGAATCTCGACATGAGCACCGCTTATCACCCCCAGACTGATGGCCAGAGTGAAAGGATGATACAAACACTAGAAGATATGTTGAGAGCTTGTGTGTTAGATTTTGTTAAGAATTGGGATAAACATTTGCCGTTAGCAGAGTTTTCTTATAACAATAGTTACCATTCTAGTATTAAGGCTGCACCGTTTGAAGCTTTGTATGGTAGGAAGTGTAGATCTCCTGTATGTTGGAGTGAAGTTGGGGATACCCAGCTCACGGGACCGGAATTGATCCGAGAGACTACGGAGATGATAGTTCAAATTAAGAATAGGTTGTAGACTGCTCGTAGTAGACAAAAAAGTTACGCGGATGTGCGGCGGAAGCCGATGGAGTTTAAAGTGGGTGACCAAGTAATGTTGAAAGTATCGCCATGGAAAGGCGTTATAAGATTTGGAAAGCGAGGAAAATTGAATCCCCGCTATATTGGACCCTTTAAGATTTTATCTATAGTAGGTCCGGTGGCTTATAAACTAGAGTTACCCCCAGAACTTCATGGTGTTCACAACACATTCCATGTATCTAATCTGAAGAAATGTCTAGCAGTGAGTGATGAGAAAATTTCGTTGGATAAGGTTCGAATAGGTGGGAAGTTTCATTTTATCGAAGAACCCGTAGAGGTTATGGATCGTGAGGTAAAGCAACTGAAACAAAGTCGGATACCTATTGTCAAGATCCGATGGAATTCAAAGCATGGACCGGAATATACTTGGGAACGAGAGGATGAAATGTGGAAGAAATATCCGCACCTCTTTGATTTCAATAAGAAACGGGCATCAAAATGAAATGGATCACGAGGATGTTGATCCCTTTTAGGAGGAAAAGCTATGACAATCTAACATTTTTAGGTAGTGAATTATTTTCTCGTATAATATTTTAAAACTTATTTTTGTGTTGGTTGATGAACTCACAATTTACGGATTTAAATTTGGGCTTACGTGCATAATTTAGCGTCCTTTACGACTAAACCGGAAACCTTAGGATTACATATTTACGTTTTTGAACTCCGTTTTTGATGAGACAATTTTTATTAGATTCGTTTTGTGCCGTTGATTCATAATTTATAAAAAAACGTTTTTCGTAAAACGACCCGAGGGCACGCAAATCGAGGAAACTAGAATCGATTAATACCCGTAAATTAGCGGGATGGGACAAAACAAGTTTATCCCACCCCACTAACTTAAGGGACGGCCAAAAGGGACACCACATCCCTTGATGTGGCACCCTTGTAGCTATAAGCTTACACTTGTAAGCTTAGCTTCACATTGAAGCTAATCATCTCCGCCTAAACTAACAAAACCACTTGCTAAACCATTTACTTCCATTTCTACATGCAAACAACTCACACATACTCTCTCTCTTTCATCCTTGCCGTCCCACTTCACCATCCTACACCATCATTTGATCTTTTCTAGCCACAAGTTACATGTTATCTAGCCATATTATGGAGAAACCTTGAAGCCTTGATTGATTGGTGGCCATATTAACAACAAAGGAGGTGATTTTCTTGTGTCCTAGGGCTAATTTCTCAACAAACTATCTTGGTGATTGATGATCTTGGAGATATATTTGGTGTTCATCAAGTTGTTGTCTTCCAAAAACAAGATATAATCTTGGTTGGTAAAGAAGATCATCCTTTCCATTTCTCTTGTTATTTTTATAAAGATCAAATGTATTTTCTTTCTTGTTTTATATGTATATGATTAATATATGATGATAAAAATGTTGTGTGGGGATCAAGTGTTGATAAATATGCTTAAAAAGATGAATAACCATAAGAAACAAGGCTAAAATCAGGCTTAAATTGTTGGCTGTATAAAAACAGTAAGTACCCAAGTCTTAAACTGATAAAATTGCATGGTGTAATCCATTTACAGTAAGTATAAGATGTCATACACATGTGAGAGTTGACCATGCAATGGAATCATCAAAATGAGTGAGATATGATCAAAACAAGATGAGTGTACCAATCTGAATAGTCTGTTTTGTAGGGACTGTTAAGGATAGTTAGACATGGAATGAGCAGTAGCTATAACAAACTTATTTGTATCACATAATATGAAGTTTATTCCATCCAAAAATGAGCTTCTATCTCATTATAGAACTCAAGATATGATAAAAATGGTGAAGATGAAACTAAAAATCAGATTTTAAAGAATTAATGTTTAATACTATTATATAAGCACTCAAATAATATAGTATAAAATGTGAAATTAAAACCCACTAACTTATAAATTTCATATATATAAATATTTATAAGGTTAAATAAATGGAAACTTTATAAAAATGGTAGTTGAATAAGATTTATAAGTTATAAAAACTATAAACATGATTTTTACGACTTTTTCGGCTATTACCGTAAAATTAACGTTTTTCGCCAATTAAAACTTAGACGATCAAACCCGTCTAATGTAAAGTTTTTAAAATTCATATACTGATATAAGTACCTAATACAAGTAAAAACCGATAAAACCCGAACTATATGACATACGGACATTAACGAGCTAAGTTAGTATATTGGACTAATAATTTAACTAAATAAGTTAAACACTTACAAAAATTACTTATTGGGATTAACCCATTTGGGCCCAACATGTAAAGTATAAATACTGATAATACAAGTATAAAATGGATTAATACAAGTTAAAGAACTTATAATAAGCTTATTGGACTTAAAACATGTAAATAGGTAAAACTAGTAAACTAGTAAAAAGTTACAAATACATAAACACTAAAATGAGTAAATAAGAATATATAAACCCACTTGATCATCATCATATGTACAAAATCATCATATGTATATTTTTTATTTTGATAAAGTCATTGGACAAAAGTCTAAGACCGATTATTATTTATATAGGTTTCCGTGACTGAAGCACGCCCGTAGCCAATAATCCGCCTTTCATTATCAACGTGAGTTCAGAGCCTCGCACTCTTTTAAATGTTTTATAAAATGATTTGTAAACCCGCGAGGGAGATAACATGCTAGATTTTGATAAAAATAGAACACAAGTAGTCCCGATGGTATGCTTAATGATATGGACCCGAATGATGCTATGACCCTATAAACGAGATAAAAAGGATTATTAGTAGTTAGGTTATGTCACTCAAAGTCCCATTAGCATGAATTGTGAACTACCGGGAATTGGTAGACGCTTATGCATATGATAGTACTATTTGGGGACGATCACCCCAGTTCGCGCCTTGACGATTGATCCCCGTCGTACCACATTGATTGGTAAGCGAATTTATGTATGAGAAGATTTACATAGCGTGATTTTTGTGACGACACGCTAACTTAGATGGGAAAATTGTTTGTCGGGTTCGCGGCCTGTTGTTTTGATAGTAAGGTAACAATGTCATGCGGCTAATAATAATCCAAATGTAATCCTATATAATCTAAATATCCGATATGATACGATGTTAATAACGATAATAATATTACCTATAATGGTAATATTGAGGCTACCGTCTCATGGACGGTTTAAGATGTATGCTTGATTTATATATTGCCTGACTAGCAATACGAGGACTTACTTCTGATATTATACATGTGTTCTAATTTCAACGATTGTTTTATATAACGATTTTATTAAACTCTATGAATTCACTCGGCATTCGCTGATATGATTTTTGCATGTCTTTATCTCAGGTGCTTGAAGGTAATCCGGATAGAGATCGACTCTGATGGCCCACATAATATTAAAAATGTTCATTCAATCTATGTTTTGTAAACTTAATGACCTGCATAATTTGGGACCTGTTGTACACTTTATAACTTTTTATCGAATGAATGTATGTTGAACCTTGTACAACAATTTTTATGTGTTGTCTATGATTGGAGTTATTGTGCTATCCCGTAACACTCTAAAAGACCCTTCCGCTGTACCGATACGAAAATTGAGAGTGTTACAAACATGGACTCTCTCATCAAATTGTGTGTTAGTTTGCACCATGGATTTAGTCTCAGTAATGTCCCATGCCTCTTGAATGGATTTGGAAAGAATATTCCCACCCGCGGAGGAGTTGAGGGAATCTTGATGATGTGGTCTTAATCCATTGTAGAAAGTATTGATTTGGTGAACTTCATTGAATCCATGATTGGGGCATTTTATCAATAACTCTTTATACTCTTCCCAAGAATCACTAAAGGTTTGGCTAGGTTTTTGTTGAAATCCAATAATTAGGTTTCTCAAAGCCGTGGTCCTAGATGGGGGAAAGAACTTGTTCAAAAACTTCTTAGTGAAATCATCCCAAGTAGTAATGCTCTTAGGTGGTTGCTTATCAAGCCAATACTTAGCATTGCCCTCTAATGAAAATGGAACTAGGAGCAACTTAATGGCATCATGGGGAACTCCATTGTACTTAATGGTATTGCAAAGAGATGGAAACTTCTTTATATGATCATGTGGATCATCACTAGGTCTCCCAAAAAATGGTGTGTTTGAAACCAAGGTAATCATGGCGGTCTTAAGCTCAAAGGTGTTTGCGGGAATCTCGGGTATAACAGTAGCATTGGCATATCCTTGCACATTGGATTGTAGGTGTTCCATCAAAGGTCGATTGTCAACGGCGGCTATGGCTTCTTCTTGTGTGTTGTTCAAAGCACAATTCTCGGGATCGGCTTGATGGACGGTGTTGTTGTTACTCCTTCTCTTTTTCTTCCTTTTCGGAGGAAGGGGTTGTACACCAAATGGTATTTGTGCACGCCCGCGGGTGAGCATGCAACTTAAATCAAGGAGTGAGAGAAAAGATCTCGTTCGACTTTGGAAAAGAAGCGATTATCCTTTCCGAGGTTCAATAAGTAATATCCACAAGAAAGTATAGTATATGTAAGTAATACATGGGTGCAAGACCCCCAATCAAGATTTCCTTCTTAGAATACGCACTAGTGAACGGGGGGTTAGGTGGCGCGAAGCACTTAAGTACCTATTAACCATTAGATGGCATTTTACAGCACGTCACCTTTCTATTCACTTTGTAGTTTGTATTCTTCGAATTCTTGCCTATTGGAAGTATTTATCTATTCTTGCTTAATTAAATTTGATCTATACACGTGTCAAGGACCGGAACGCTCCCGAACACGGTGTATTGCAAAAGCAATACTTATGGAAGTATGTGTATTGAGTGTTCGTATACGTATACATATCTACATATAATAATATACCAAAAATATATTTGTATTTATTGGTTTTTTAAAGAAAATACTATATGTACGTAAAAACCGATGAAATCCAATAATATATATTTTTGGTTGCAATCTCTTAGAAAAAAAATTGCTTTTTGAATTTTTTATATTTTTTGTTCAATTCTTTAGGAAAAGATCTGATTTTGTTATTTTTTACTTTTTATATTTTTATATTTTTGATTTTTTTATGTTTTTGATTTATGATACGTAAAAAAAACCGTTCACGAGGTGAACGGATCCCAAAATCCAATCGAAACCGTCAATCGATAGTCTCTCGTAATGTCATGAACTAGCAGCGACGCCATTTGAAATTGAGTATTTATGAGTTCGTTTATTCTCGATTCTTGACAAATTAAAAGTCCTAAAAATATCGAGCTTTTAATTGTTCTTGGTAGTTAAGGATATTTGGAATTCTATGTCTAATTCAATCAACACGTAAAAAGAGGAAAATAATAGGCTACGTATCCGTAAAACACAGTGCAAATACCAATTATTATTCACAAAGTACAAATTTAAAATGCATAAAAAGTAAATTGCTTGAAATGTAAACTTAATGAAAGTAAAAGGACTGAAATGTAAAATTCAGAAACTACAAGGACCAAATATGTAAAATATACCAACTAGTAACAAACTTAACAACTTTTCAAAACTGCCTAACTGAATTTGTTAAAATCTAAAACTTAATGGGACTAAGTTTATGCAAACCCTAAAAACATGAACAATTAGCACTGAATACAAACTCTATCAAACATTAGGGACTAAATGGCAATTAAATGGAAAATTTTATCAAAAACAGGTTTAGCTATACGAATAAGCTAGCTAGAGCTTATTAATGAACCAAATTAAGCCTGGTTTGTTTTAAACTGCATAAAATCCAAAATGAGCTAGCCAGTAGAAGGAATTTGCTTAAAAGCTTCTAAATCACTAGTTAGCTTATTTCAATAAGCCAAGAGTAAGCTAATTTGAAAACCAGACATCCACAATCCAATTTTCTTGTAAAATCTGATTAATCAACTAACAACAAGCTTGGAATGTCTTTTTGTTTGGAAAATAGTCCACTGAATAAACCGATATCCAAAATAAGCAAAAATGGGCATATTTGACCAACGTTGACCAAAATTTCAAAAAAACTGAAAATCTCAAAATATACTCAAGACATGTTGGCAAAACGATTTGTGAAAGAAGATCATCAAGTTTTTGAAGTGGAAATGGAGATCTCATAAAATAGATTGAACTTTAGCATAGAAACTAGCATTTTCTTATAAGCTAACTGATAAGCTAATAGCTCTCTCAATATTGGATACTGTATTGTTTCCTTATAGACACTAAATCTTTGGATGTTAAGCTACACTTTGAAACTGGTTTGAGGCAAATCCATCAAGTAATGAAGAAATGGTAAAGAATCCAAGTTTGATAGTTTGACTGATAAACTAGTTAAGAAACTTGACCCAAACCTTTTTTCTGTCAATTGCCTTTTTGAAAAACAATTTGACTTCAAACTGAACCACAATGATAACAGTATATGATCAAATGTTTATGAACTCAAAACTCTAATTCTTACAACTTGAAATGCCAAATTTCTACTTAAATCAAAACCACTTTAAAATCAGTTATAGTACTTTTTCAAAGAGAATTTAAGCTCAAGTCTAAAACCGGTTTGGACTCTTATCAGACTATGTTTATTTTACCAATTGAAGTATGTTTGAACTGAAAACAATCATGCAACAAGACTGAATGACAAAATGAACCTAATTAGTATAAGCTGATGAAAGCACTAACTGAAATCGAGTAAGCTACGATCAAAGCTGTAAATGAACAAGTAATCTATTAAACTATCACACTTATGCTACAATTAATCTATAAACACATTCAGATCAGCAAGTAATAGCTAAACTAGGAATTGAGCATGAAAATACACTTGAGAGGAACAAAAATAGGACTTTTTGAACCTTTTAGCAATGAAGCCTCCTCTGATGGAGTAGAGGAGCGCTGAGATCTCTAACAAACACTTAAACACACCAGTAATCAACCCAAATTCATCATCATTATCATCTAGATCAACAACAATCTACACTCTTGCTTCAAATCTACAAATGGCTTGAAATTTGACTGCAAATGAACTCCTTATGAACTGAACAGCTACAAATGCTTCAATTTATCAACAAAGCATCCATTGATCAATGAAGATCAATAGAATCACACAGTATTAACAAGAATTCAGTATGGGTATAGGAGAATAAGAGTGAAGTAACTGAATTGTGAGTTTTATTAATTGGAGGGAAAATTTGTTACAATTGTTTAACTAACTATCTTACAAACTCTTAAGTGTGTGTCAAACACTTGAGTTGTTGTAACTGAAAAGGAGGAACTAGAAATGAAAGGAAAATGAAGTGTGTGTTTTCACACTTTTTGCTACTCATTACAAATGAGCTACTCTATCCTATTTATAGAGCTGAGAGGATGATGATTTGGGGTTGATAACGTGTCTTGTCCAATCTCTGAGCTCCACGTGGCTTCTCCTTGATTATTGCAAAATTTGGCTCAAGAACACAAAGAGGGGTTTTTAATTGGATAATTATAGTCTAATTGGTTATGAGGACTAGATTCCTTGTTGGATTGCGAGCCTTTTTCATATAGAACACTTTATCTGAAATGCATTGTAGCTAACTTTGAAGGTGACACGTGGCGTCCTTTGATTGGTTTTCATTTGATCACACGGATTGATATGCATTTTTGGATAAAAGGATTATTGAGTGGCACTTTGTGATTGGCTGATAATAGGATAGTACGTTTTACTATTGGGATCCTTTAATAAATGTGGGACGACGCTTAGTGGCCAGCTGGCTGCTTAGGTGGTGATCCGGATACCACTTTTCAAGCTCTCCCATTGGTGGAAAGGTTAATACATGGATTAAGACCAAACTTGGTATAGTTTTGTCACTTTCAGCCCTTGAACTTTGGCTGAATCTAGAGCTCTTGTCTTTATTTCTTTGGCAAATTCAGTCCTTTGACTTGCATTCTTGAATATTTGAGTCCTTTGACTTGGTTGACTTGAGAGTTGACCAGGTTTGACTTTGATCTTGACTTTTTTTCCAAAATTACACTTAAGTCCCTCAACTTTTGAACATTGTCAAGATAGGTCCTTTATCTTCAAATGGCTTGTCATCTTTGATCTTTCTCTTGCCTTTTCTTCATAAATGAGCTTGATTTCTCTTGTTTGCTTAAAATTTGCATCCTTGTTACCTATTTAAGCACAAACACAAAACATACCACATAATACTGCTTTATAGCATAAAAGTTAGGTATTTGCTATGTGTTTTAGGGTGATTTGTTGACTTATTGATATGAGATTTTGCTCATATTAGTTCGTCATCGAAAATAAGACGTTCCAACTCATTAAGTTCATCCTTGATTTTGGAAAGATCAATCTCACTCGTAAGTGGAAGTGGAGGCAAAAGAGCTAGCTCTCGTTCAATAATTTCCTCAATCTCGGGATCAAACTCATAATCATCGTACTTACCATACTTAGAATTATTTTTACGAGAATCAAAAATAGCTTGTGGATTTTTGAGTACGTGATCAATCTCGGCAAAATCGTCATCGCCATCGTCAAAGAAAGAGTCGATGTGAGCTAATAAGTGTGAAAACACTTATCCTTTTACCACTTAATTATAATAATAACCAAGCCAAAACGTGTATTTTATGTCGTAAATGTCCGAATTATGTGTGGTTTGTGTTTTTGTTGTGATTTAGGACCAAAATGTGAAAAGGGAAGAAAACATGGTCTTTCACGGGCTTTTATCGAAGAAAAAGACAAAAGACGAAGTCAAAAGAGAAAGAGTGCAAAAAGAACGGAAGTCCAAGGCCTATTCTGAAGATTTATCGAAGAAAAAGTCTAAAGTGTTTAATGAAGTCGAATAACTCAAGTCTAATAAATGAAGAAACTATAACGCGAGTTCAATTTATATCAACAAATCCCAAGACAACGTCGAGAAAGTCGAAGAATTTAAAAGACGAAAAGCCGAGAAGAAAGAAGAAAGCATCAACACATGTTAATCCTCCTATAAATACCCTCCTAATGACACATTAGGAGGTGTTAGCTAATTTGACACATTAGTCTTTCCACTTAATTTTCATGCACTTTCATATTGTCAATTTACTTTATTGTCTTTAATTTCAAGTTATTTCCATGTAAGGTCTTAATTTTGTTGTTGAATCTTCCTTTTTAATCAAGTTTTTATATTAATCTCTCATTCTACCTTTCTTGTTTTGCTTAATCTTTATGCTTATTTGCTTATTGTCATGCTTATTTGATTGTTTGTTATGTTTTTATGTGTTTGATTGTGTTAGCTTATTGATTTTATAGTTTATTGTGTGTTTTTCTTAATTTTAATTAAGTGTTTTCTAAAGTTATTTTATAAATAGTTGATTTTAAATATTTTTATTATTTAGAGTTTTTAAAACTTTTTAAATATTGGCTTATTAGCTTTTTCTTAAAATTGATTTGGTTAAGTTTTTAGATAAGTGCTTATTTGATTTTTAGCTTATTTTAGTTTTGCTTAAATTTGTAGCTAATTCGGGTTATGCCAAAACCCTAATATTCCGACTTAGGTGTAGATTTATCATTTCCCGAACTAGCTATAGAACTGTATTCCGGATTGCATGTAGGATCTCATTTCCCGAACTAATTATAGGATTTCATTCCGGATTGTATTACATTTCTGCATTCCGAATTACTTATGGAACTACATTTCGAACTACATATTAAACACAACATTCCGAATTAGGTGGTTCATCAGGATTCCGAACTACTTGTTTGATTTAGATTCCGAATTAAATCCACAGCCTTATTCCGAACTATTTCCAAAATCTTTATTCCGAATTACATGTGAATTAGCCATTCCGAATTAGGTTCATCATATCCGATTCCGAATTGAGTGACGGATGTAAATTCCGAACTAGGTTAATCACATTTATTCCGAATTAAGTCTAGGATCACTTATTCCGAATTAGACCTAAGATTTGGTTTTCCGAATTAAATACTGGTGCTTATTCCGAACTAGGTGTAGGATTGTGATTCCGAATTAGGTCAGGGATTTATGTTTTCTGACTTATGTTTTGTTCTTGTTTTCTACTTTATTTTTAAATAGTTATTTTCCCGCCATTTTATTAAGTGTTATTTTAATTGCTTTACCTTAATTTTATTTTCAAGTCTGCATTTTTATTAAAGTTTTTAAATTTACTTTTCGTCAAGTTTTAATTTCTCGTCATTTAATTAATTTACTTTTAAAAGTCTTTATTTTGCACCATTTACTTTTTAATTGTTTTTAGTTTTATTTTCCGTTTATTATCATTCGATTAAAAAAAAAGTGTGAATATCTTTCCCCACTGGGAAGATATAAGTTACTGTTCGAGGAGATTTGTTTGATTCGAGAAGTTGTTCGGTTCGGATTCGGCATTAGTTTTGTTTGGTTGAGTTTGGTTTGGTGTCGCTTCAAGTTTAGAGATCAGTTCTTAGCTCCGATTTCAGTTTTGGGTTCAAGTTCGATAGCATCGTATTCATAATTGTAGCAGTTTCGATTCGTTTTCAGTCTCGGTTCATATCGGTTATAGCATAGCTTCGATTTGAGTTTAGTCTCGTTCAGCAGCTCACCGCTCGTCGCCATCAGCGGAGGCCCGGATGTAGGGAAGTTTCGCCTTAAATTTTCTGCATATTAGTGTAATCTGCTAGATAGATAGTGTAGTGTTCATCTACTTGCAATTTTCTTGATTTGCTTATTTTTTTTACATACTTGTTAACTGCTTTATTTCATTTTTTTTATGTCTTAAGTTTCCATAGTAGCCAAAATTAGTCAAAATTGTGGTTGTAGCTTGAATCTAGGATGCAGGATTGATTGCTTTAGTTAATATAGGTGTAAGATAGCTATAATTTACTTTCACTTTGCAAAAAATCAATAAAACAAAAAAAAATAGTGAATGTTAAGTCACTGTGAAGACTATCACAGTGAGTTTGAACTTAGGTGCTTAGGTTGTTATAATTACTTGAAACTAGGTAAGATAAGTTTAATATAATGATATTTGAGGTGTCTGATATATAGCTTTAAGTTTGAAAAACATATGCTCAAAACAAGTGCCCTATTAGTTCTCCTTTTCGCTTAAAAATAGGCGTAACATTAGTCATAATATGAGGATTAGGAGCGTTTGGATCAGCTTAGTTGTAATTTTTGGTTAGAGCTGTGGTTGTGTACTTATTTTCTTCACATTTGTATCCTTTTATCATTCATATATCAGTTCTTAAAATTCAGCTTCCTAGAGTCAAACGGCAAATGGTACAAAAAAAGTTCGGGTCTAAATTTCTGTCTGAACAGCCTTATTCATCATCACTTTTCTCACAGCTCATTAGGAATTAGGAAGAGTAATTTAGCATTCTAGATAGCCTGAACTAGTGGCTTTAACTTTGTAGTTAAGCGTTTTCACTCTAGCTTATTCAATAAGTAGCTTATTAGCCCCAAAGTTGGTCATTTAGCCATTGTTTTGATAAAACAAGTTTCTGATTTTAGTTTTCGATTCAGCTTATTCCATATTTTTAGCTTACTTTTCATTTTTAAAAGTTGCTTATTTTCAGCTCACTAGCCATAATAAGTCAGTAGAAAAAGTTTCGGAAAAAGTCGAAATTTGGTCAAGCTTATCAAATAAGCTCATTTAGCTTAATTTCAGATTCCCGCTTATTTTCTCAATGAATTTTTGAGCTTATTGAACTAGTGTCACTTTTCTCAGCCCATAATCATTTTTCTAAGAAGTTCAAGTCGATTAGATAAGTCTAAGTACGTTTTTCAATAACTTGTATATGTCCAAAAAGTCGAAAAAGCACTTCTAGCTTATCTCATAAGCCCAAACTTATTTTTCATAGCTTATTTTCGAGTACAAGCATTTTAAAACAAATCTCGTCTCAAACGGTTCTCAAATAAGCTCAAACGAGCTTACTGTAAACCTTCAGCCCGTTTTTATATTTTTTCTTTAGGAAATTGCGTTTTAGTCCCCCAATTCGCATTCAGCTTACATTTCCAATAATTGCACTTCAGGTCCTTAATAATTCTGGCAGTTTGCATATTAGTTCTAAAATAAAGAAAATAAAAAAAAAAGAGAAAAAAACTTGCGCTAGTTTTAATCTCACTTTGGGCTTTACACCGTTTTGGGCCTGCGATTGTTTCTACAAATTAGGAGTACGTTATTTTTTTTTTCCAAATTAGTATTAGTTTGTAACAAAGTGTTACACATTTAGAATTTATTTTGATTAAAATAGATTTTCAGTTTTAATAAAAATAAGAAAATAGTTTTAATCAGTAAATAAAAAATAGAAAGTATAAAAAGTATAAAAAAATTAGTTTTTACATTTTTTAGAATAAATTTGGCATTTTCATTTTTAGGATAATTTTGCATTTACCTTTTTGGCATTTTAGTATTTTGCATTTTTACTTGTCATTTTCATTTAGCATTTTAATAAATCTCGTTTACATTTTACTTGCGCATTTTATATTTTTACTTTGTGATTTTTATTTGTAGTACGTGCAATTTGTTTTTTTTTAGATTAGTAAGTACTTTTACATAGTTTAATATTTTATCTTTTTAAGTGCTTATAATTAAAAATAGATACCAAACAAGTGCTTTTAACCAAAAACGATTAATCTCTACGTTAAAATTGGATTTCAATTCGAGTCGAGTCGAGGAACGAAAAATAGACATAAAAAGAGTTTGCAAAAACCCTAGTTTCAAAATGGCGCCGCTGCCGCTTCGCTCGTACGATTGACGATTTTTCGTGAAGACGTTTGGATTTTGGGATCCGTTCTTTTTGAACGTTAATTTTCTTGCACAAAAAAAATCAAAAATCAAAAAAATCAAAAACTTAAAAATACAAAAAAAAAATTAAAAAACCACAAAAGCAATTTCTTTCCTAAGAATTGCACCAAAAAAATTAAAAAAATCCAAAAGTAATACTTTTTCCTAAAAGTATTACACCAAAAATATTACGTATTAGTGTTAATTTTTATTTCGATTTCTTTCGATTTTTCTTGTATATATATATTTTTCTAGAAAAATACAAAAATATTCTTCTTTATCCTCTATTGTGTTTAATTCTTTTTCTCAACCCCTCTTATTTATAATTCTTCATGGATTTGTCTTGCGTTCGGTGTGGGAGACCATGGCTCGGTTTTCCAATTTGTCCATGGTGTAGTTGTGCGAAGTGTGGTTCCGATATCGACGATACACAATTTGGATTTTGTCCATTGTGCAATTCTAGAAATTCGTACTTCTCCTCTTACACAAATTTCTCCCCTCCTTCCGTCTATGACAATCCCTATCCTCAACATGCACCGGGTTTTTCTCAATACCCGTGTTGCAATCATTGTGGCGGCCCTCACGATACTTTTTATTGTCAACCAATGAATTATGAGCCACATCCGTGCTATAATTCCGGTTTTCAAAATTTTGAACCCCCACAACACTCCGTCGTTCATCAACCTTCTATTAAGGAACAAAGCACTAGTTTGGATGAAATTCTCGAAAGCTTAAGACAAATCAAAATTAGCTTGCATGACGAAAGACAACAAGAGCAAGTATCTACTCTTAGTGTTTCTACTCCTCCTCTTGTGCGTTCTTACTATTATGATGATGACGATGAGACTACTATTTCTTGGAGTGATCTTTGTGCTCAATGTCCTAGTGCAATTGTAATCCCTTCTCTCAATATCCAAAATGCATCTAAGGATCTTGATACATCGAGTGAGATTAGCGATTTTGGGCTCGACAAATTCTTTGATGAAGTTTGTGATGTGCCGACTTTTGCTGAGCTTACGGACACGGTCGTTCCGCTAGTCCATGATCACATACTCACAAATCCAAATGCGATAACTGATTCTTCCAATAAGAGTTCTATATGTGGTGAGTATGATGATTTCATCTTCGAGCCCGAGATTAAGGAAATTATCGACCGAGAGCTAGCTCTTTTACCTCCACTTCCACCTACAAGTGAGGTCGATTTTTCCAATATCGAGGCCGAACTTGATGAGTTGGAACGTCTTATTTTTAATAATGACGAACCAACTCACCTGACCACGCATCCAATTCTCGAGGAGTTACCTAATAAACACTCCTCTAATGAGAATTACGTTTACCACATTCGTGAGGATTTAACTTATCAACAAATCCCACAAATGAATGATGGTTTCGTACTTGATCGTGATCTCTTCGAGAGAATTTCTAAAATCCTAAATGAGGGGAACGACAAACCTTTGTTTGACGAGCCTATCTATGATGAAGAAATCGAAGAGATTCACGTTCACGAGGATGATTACTTTGACCCGGGAGGTGACATTGACCATTCTTTGATTGATACCTTTACGGCTTTGCCAAATTATGACCATCCTATGTCTTTGGGGGATGACAATTTGTCTCCTTTACCCATCCCACCTCCCGTGGATCACGACCTCACATACTTTTCGTATGTTGAGAGGACCTTTTTACCTTCTATGACTTATCCTCCTGCCTCTCATTTATTATGTTCATCCGGGACCGAGGACAAGATCTTTGATCCCGGTATCACATTTGAGGCTTCCCCATGGACCATTTAATTCGGGGTCGAGTCAGGCTCGTGACTCGGTTAACAAAAACAAGCGCTTCTCGGGAGGCAACCCGATTATCTATCTTTTATTTATTTTCTACAATAAGTGTAGGGGGAGCCGTGTAGGTTGTTTGTTTGTGTGTTGTGATGGTGTAGGTACATGTGCTTTGATGATCCACTTTTGGTACTTTTGACGTGACCCGTGTTCCCGTGTTACCCGTGTACCCGGTTCCTTCGATAAGTTTTTGCTATTGTGATTCTATCTTAAAACGAATAAATGTAATCACTTTAGTTGTCCTTTCCTTAGCTCGATTTTAAACAACGTACTCAATGTAATAAGTGTAGGGGAGTTTATTCTCCCACATGCTTAAACATTGAGGACAATGTTTATATTAAGTGTAGGGGGGATTTCTATCGAAATTTTAGTGGCCTTTTCCATGAATTTGACCCCATTTTTACCGGAAATTTTTTAAAATTTTCAACGTTTTTCAAATTTTTGATCTATTTTGGCCTTGTAGTATTTTTCTTTTATTTTATCGCATCTTATTTTTATTTTCAATTTTAAGAATAAAGTCAAAAATAAAAATAAATAAATAAAATGGTTTTTACAAGTTTAGATGTCTTTGATATATTAGGCCCGTCGTGAATATTTTGACTCAACCCGAGTTTACTTATCCGAGTTTACTCTAGCTAGTATCCTTAACCATATGGACCTTAATTGGTTTATTAGGCTAAGCATCCACGAGTCTCATTCCTTGAAGATTTTAAATTGTGGAGAACGAGAAATGATAGAGTTAATTATAAGTTCGGTATTCTTTCATTAACTTATGTGAGTTAGTTATGAGCTTTTTCTCCCATCACTTGTTAATAAATATATTTGCAATAAATAAGGTTGTACGATTTAAAAGGTTACTTAGCTTCTAGCACAAGATCGTTTAAAAGTTGCTCGGTATTAATTAGAGTTCATAGCCAAGGCATAACTTATTGAAACGGGACGCGAAGATTGGCTTATCCAAAAAGGCCCTAACAAGGCATGAGGATACCCGAGTCCAAAAAGGCCCTAACAAGGCATGAGGATTCACTTTTTGCTAAAGATCCTAAGATGATGTGAAGATCATTAATCCAAATCAATATGAAGGATCAAGACACACGACGAGAAGCAATTACTCCCCTAAAGATCATGGAGAAGTCTATCCAAAAAGACCCTAACAAGGTATGAGGATAAATAGATCCAAGTCCGAAAAGGAGGCAGATCGTTATATCAAAATCCTAAATAAAGAAGAGGATAAATGAAGAAGTCGTGGTCAACGTTTGAAGCATCTTTTACTCCTTATGAAGATGTATACCAAAATGAAGAGAAGACCATAATTTCAAGATCGTCTCTCAAGATTTGAAGTTTGAAGTACAAGCCAAATATCGGTCCGAGAAAGGTCTCAAATCGTGAAACGAGTTATGCCAAGATATGAACTTTTTGAGGTTTCGAGAAGCAGTTTTAAAAGATTTTGTCCTTTAGCTAACTATTGATTAAATCGTCCCACTTTATTTTCGGCCTTAATAAATTATCGAAATAAGTCAAAAATGCATCCTCGTGATCATTCAAGACAAAAATAAAATATAAGAGATACACCGTAGGAATAAGGGGGTCTAAGTGATTAACTAAACCACATGAGTATGTGTTAGTTGTGCTAACTTATGGTTAACAATGATCTCGTTTTTGAGCTTGGTATGGGGAACGTGAAACTTGAGGGTGATTTATATTCATGACACCTAAGCCCTAATCTAAGTCTTAGATTTCTTTACGAGTTTTCTTCCATCAAATAATTTCAAAGTTAATAAATTTTTATAACTTTTGTTTCCTCTAAGTTTTTTTTCGTCGTAGTAGTAATAGTATATTTTAATAAAGGCCAAGATGGATTATTAATGAGAAAAATGTAACTTATGCTTTAAAACTATGCATTCCATGGGGTCATTGCAATGGTCAAGTATAAGGGATTTAATAAGTGTGAAAACACTTATCCTTTTGCCACTAAAATCAAGGAAAAACATGACCGAATCATGTGTTTATTATCATAAAAGTTGGAATTACGCGTGGTTTTGTGTTTTGTGTGTTAAATAGGTACAAATGATCAAAAGAAGAGAAAACACGGGATTTCACGGTCAAATGTTGAAGAAAAGTCCAAAAAGAGACGAAGACAAAGTCAAAAGGTCAAAAGTGTGCCAAGATCACGAAAACCGGCTAAACCGACACGAGCTTAAAGTAAAAGATCGAGAAAGCCGAAATCGAGCTCGATTCTATCGGATTAAATCTTTTTGAAGATATTCAAGCCTTATGGGTCTCACTTATGCTTAATGGGCCCACAAGCCCATTTAGCGGATAAATTAACCTAAACGGATCCAAAAGCCCATTTAGCTATTACGGGTTTGAAGAGTATGGGCCTCAAGCCCATTTTGTGGGACGATTAAAATAAAGGACGGAAGTAGTGAATATGGGCCTTAAGCCCATGTTTGGGAGATAAATGGACGTTGGAATTTATTTGCTAGTCTTGGACAGTCTCTCACTCTCACAAACCTTACCATGCCCCTCACACGTTTTGCACCCTAACCGACTCCTCCCCATTAAACGAAATTAAATAAACGGTTTAATTTACTCCCCACTTGCCAAAATGTATTAAATAAACGTTTTAAAAGCAGTGTTTTTGGTCAACTCAACAAACCCCATTTTCACTCCCACGTGTCAGCTACACCCTCACCTTTTTCCTACACCCTCACCCACATCATTCTCTTATCCTGCACCCCTCCACACCCGAATGCCTCACCCACTCACGGTTAATAAAACTTTTATTTACCCCCATCCCATTTGACAATACCCATTCACCCACCCACTGTTTATCCTTCCCATCTCTCACAGCATCCACCCAAATCTCAAACCCTATTTTTACCTTGATAAAAAATTAACCCAATTAGGCTTTTTACACTTATGTTTAATTCACCCAAAGGGAATTAAATCCCCCCTTTTATCGGATCAAGCACTCAAAGTGGTCCTCCCTCAATCCACCGTGGCATCCATCCTTTGTTTTGATTGGGTTAAACACATCCCCCAATCCATGTTGGCAATCCTTGGCTCTTGGCTAATCTAAACCGTTTGATCAAGTGAAGAATAGAGAGAGAAAGAAGAATGAAGAATGGATGGCTAGGATTCAAGAACTTGGGCTCCAAGTTTAGGGTTTCTCTATAAAAACCCCATCAAGAGATGTAATCATTAAGCTTTTCATTACAATATTAGTCTTAGAATTAATATTGTAATTTTCCAATTTCAGTTATTGTAATTTTTATTAATTAATGAAAAAGTGATTTTTATTTAATTCGTGTTTTTTTTTATACTGTCGAATTGCATTTTTTTGATCTCGAAATCTATTTTGCTTAGCTACTGTTAATTGTTTATCATCAATATAAAAAAAAAAAAAAAAAAAAATTATGTTCGAAAGAAGTTTGGTTCTCGGTTCAAGTGAAGATTCGTTTGGATTGGTTCGAGGTTTTTTTTGTCATTCTGGTTCGTTTGAAGGAAGAGTTTGATGATGTTGATGTTTGATGATTAAGGTGGTGTTCGGGTTGTTCACAAAGACGGCTCAGCGCCGATCTTCGTCGCAAAGGCATTCGTCAAAAGGTTCCATCTATTTTAGTTTATAAGTTTTCCTTATTTAACAGTTTTATATCTGCTTGTGTAGATTTGAGTAGTTTCTGTTGAAATTTATGATGCGTTTGTAGTATGCTTATTTGATATCATTTGCGGTTTATTTTTAGATTATTTAATCTGGTTAAATTGCATTTTAAATTTGTGTTTATAAGTTTTTATTTGGATTTAGATAGTTTAAATCTGTTATTTCTTATCTGTGAGGTTGATATCTGCTTCTCAATTTGGTCTTTTATTCAGTTTAGTCTTTTTTTTAAGTTGCGGTTGCTTTTAGTCTAAATTTCTGAATGTGCTTATCTGCTTTTGGCTTTCAGTTGGTTCACTTATTAGTTTTTCAAGATTTCTGCTTTTTTTTAACTGTTTTATTTGGCTTAATCCTTTTTTATTTTATTTGTTTGTGCTTTATTGGTTACTTGTCTTGTTTACTTTTATAGCTTATTTGGTTGGGTTTGGTAGCTTATGTTACATCTTATTTGCTTATTAGTTTGTTTAGTTTGATTTGCTTATTTGGTTCAGCTTTTAAGTTGAATTTGTGTTGGTATTTTGCTGATTCGAATTTCAGACTCTATTGGTCTGTTGTTTAAAAGTTCCAAAAAAAAAAGTTAAAAATAAATAATAACAAAAATTTGGGTCTGTCCAGGGGTCGAACCCTGGACCTCTCGCATCACTACCAAACACCACAACCAATTGATCTAGGACACTTTTTATGTTTACCTTTCCTTCATTTAATTATTATAGCTTTTTAAGTAGTGGCAGTTTAGTTTTTGATTAAATTAGTTTAAAATTTATTTACTTTATTTAAAAAGTTTTATTTTAGAGTTTTCTTTATTCTGTTTTTATAAAAATATAAAAAGACAAAAAAATATTTTATTTACTTTCTTTAAATTTTAAATTAGTTTTAATTTACTTTTATTTAAAATAGATTTACTTTTATTTTTAAATTTAAATTAGTTTTAATATTTCAAATTTACTATTATGAGTTTTCATTTTATTTAAAAGTTTTTAAAGTTTTCATTTAACAATTTAAAATTTTAGATTTCAAATAGTTTTTAATTAAGTTCATATAGTTAAAATAGATTTCAATTAAAGTTTTTTTTAGATTAATTAGATTTAAATTTTAAAATAGCTTTTATTTTGAATAGTTTTTAAATTAGTTTAAATATACAAAATAGATTTTACCAAAAACAAATCAAGTCGTAACGACTAATTGGAAATCAAATTCGAGTCGAATCGAGGAGAAAACGATAAACGAACTTAATTTTAAAGGACTAAAAATCCTAGTCTCAGTCATTTACATTAAAGTTTTGCAATTTCAATTTAAACAACGACCACAACCATTTCTTTTCCACCAAGAACAACTGAGTCACACATTTAACCACGGTAATCAATTCGAATTGAGTCGAGACGATTTCAGCTTAATAAAATTCAGTTATTAATAAAATCTAGTTATTAAAATGGCGCTGTTGCCGGCTCTTTTCGTGAAGATTAACGGTTTTTTGTGAGAGACGCGTTGGATTTTGGGATCCATTCACTCGTGAACGTTATTTTTCGTGTCAAAAATTTTCAAAAATCCTAAAACTAAAATTTTTCTCAAAAATCCAAAAACATTTAAAAATTATAAAAAGCATTTCTTTTTCAAAAGTTTTGCACCAAAAAGATTTTATTTTAACGTAAATATATTTCCTCTATTTCTTTGTTATCTTTTTCTTTTGCAAGTGTATGCGTACTAGAACTTCGTCTTATTCTGAGACCGAGACTCTTGAAGACTTAGATATGACTGGTTTGTACAACAATAATAACCCACCTCACCTCAACATGAATAATAACAACCATCTTCCTCAACCCGACCTTCGTGCAATGGAGGAGCTTTGTCAACCAACAATGAATGGACGTGGAGGACTGATATGAGCTTAAACTCATATCCTTTTATCAACAAATAACCCTAAAACATGAAGCAAAATACCAATTTATCTTGCAAAAACAGTATTATGTGGTATGTTTGTGTTTGTGTATACTTGTGTAGGTAAAAGGATACATTTTCAAGCAAACAAGGTAAAATCAAGCTTAAATGGATGAAAAAGACAAAGAAGGATCAAATGTGACAAGACTTTGAAGTACAAGGACCTATCTTGACAAATTGCCAAAGTTGAAGGACTAAAGTGTAAATATTGTAAAAAGTCAAGATCAAAGTCAAAATTGGTCAACTATCAAGTCAACAAAGTCAAAGGACCAATTCTGCTCAAAGATGAAGTTGGGAGGACTAAAAATGCCAAAGAAATGAAGTTACAAGCCTTTAAGTGAAATCTGCCAAAGTAGAGGGGCTAAATCTGCCAACATTGGAAATTAAAACAAGTTTAATCCATGTATCTGTTGGAAATACGTTTTACGTATTTATGAAGGATCGGTCGCTCCAACGATAATTATGTAATGGGCTCGTGGTCCACTTAGTAATGTATAGTCCATATAGCCCACATGTAGGGTGGACTATATATATACCCCTCCTAGCATGTTAGGAGGGGTTGGTTGGTGGTTCATTCATTAATCATTTTTCATTAATCTAATCACTTTCTCTCTCTACTTCTCTTCCCTCTCCTTTCTCTCTCTACACCTAATCTCCTTCTTCCCCATCTCTTCCACCAAATCAATAGATCTAATCCATCATTTAACAAATCCTTAGAAATTGTAGACCTTCAATTGGTATCAAGAGCCATGGTTGAATCTTAGGATTTGCATTTTTTTATCTTTTGATTTGGTGGTAAAAATCCTTTCTTTTCTAATTTTCTATCCATCTTTTCATCATTCGATCAATTTTTTATCAATTTTTTATAAATTTTATCAATTTTTATTTTTTATTATCAGTTTTATTTTTTTCGTGTGTTTTTTACAATCAGTTTTTTATTATCAGTTTTTTATTATCATTTTTATCAATTTTTTAAATCATCTAGTTTTATCAATTTTTTTTAAAATAATCAAGTTTTTTAATCATTTTTTATCAGTCACTACTTAATAATTTTTTAATCAATCAGTCATTTTTTAATCATTTTCTATGAGTCATTTTTAATCAGTTTTCTTCTTCGTTTTTCTTATCAGTCCAAATCTGTCAAATCTGTCAAACATGTCCAAATCAATCCAAATCTTTCAGTTTTCATATCAGTTTTTTTTTCGTTTATTCCGCATAGTCATTCCGTATAGACTTTCCGTATAGTTTTTCGAATTGACAAAGTTTTCCGCATAGAAAGGATTTTCCGCATAGAAAGGATTTTCCGAATAGAAAAACATTCCGAATAGAAAAACATTCCGAATAGAAAAACATTCCGAATAGAAAAACATTCCGAATAGAAAAACATTCCGAATAGATTTTTTTTAAAAATAGACACTTTCCGAATAGAAGTCTATTCGGAATAAACACCACTCGACTGACACCACACCACTCGACTGACACCACACCTCTCGACTCGACCCAAACAGTGACTCACTCTAAATCGACTCACAGACAAAAAACAACATCCGGACTCTCTCACCCTCACGACAGACACAAAAACCAACCTTCGACTCCACACACCTCTCGACCCATCAACACCCTCGACAACTACTCACTCATCTCATCTCTTGACAAAAAGCTCTCGCATCACCCACACTCCTTCACCCATATTCTCTCGACTATACACACAACCTGCCCAGACCTACTCTAATATCAACAAAGGTCCCAATACTCGACTGACACACCCTCTCCCGTCTTAGATCACGTCACTGAAAAACTCCAAATCCACCCACTCGATCCCCTCACCTCAACCAACCCTCACCAAAACCTCTCGAAACCCTCACAGCCTCGACACACTCATTTTTTTTACAGACCCTCGTCTAAACACAAACAAACACCTTCTCACTCATTAAACACCCCTCACTCTCTCCCTCGAACCAAACAAACCTACACACGACACCCGACAGAAGGACACAACAGATGAAGAGAGAGACTCGCAATCAACAAAAACACACGACAACCAATTAAAAAAAAAAAAAAAAAAAAAAAAACGATCTCAGTTTCAAAAAACTCTCATCGATCCAAAGAAAACATAGAAGAGTACCTACCTGAGACCTTATTTTCAAGATCTTGAAGCCATATATTTCTTGTCTTCTTTATTCGTGGGTGATGAGGTTTGATTTATTGTTTTGAGAATCGAGACTCATAGAGATTCATCATAGGATTGTGGATTTGTGTTGCTGTGGAGAGAGAGAGATTAAGTTAGGGTCACGAGTCTTTATCTGGGGCGGAGTTTATGTGAGATGAGATTTTGGTAGTAGCAGTTATCAAAGAGAGAGAGATAGTAGGATAGAGACGGATGAGATTGGTTTTGTGTTGAAGGAAAATAGGTATAGACGCAGGTTTGTGTGTGTGTGTTTAGCAGAGAGAGAGATTTAATTTGTTTAGATATTTACCTTGGGCGGATTAAACAAGAAGTGATGGGGCGGTGTAAACAAGGCATTGTGTGTAATTTTTAATGTGACGGAGAAAACAAGAAACAAGATTTTTAACACACATTTTTGATTTTATTACTATTTTTATATTATTTTTATATATACACGTTAGTTTTTATTTTTTTAAAGTTTATTTTCATTTTTTATTTTGAAAACTCTTATTTCTTTTGATATTCATTCTCTTTAGATAATAATTTCTTTGATTTTCATTTTTATTTTTATCCTATTTTAATTTTATTTTAATTTTATTTTATTTCAAATTTTTTATTTTGAAAAACTTTATGATATTAAGTGATAATCGTGACGTGACAAAGTGACGTGTTAAGGTGACAAGATTTATTGACGGGTTTATTTTTTTGAGTCAGACTAAGGTGTATTGGATTCCGATTTGTTTTATCAAACGGTTGAGTCGACAAAAATTTCTTGAGCGAACAATAGAGGTATACCATCTATCGAGAATTATTAGAGTCATTTACGGATTTTTTGTTGGTTTGTCAAAACCCGAGAACTCAATTTCTCGTCGCATTATACTCTCACGTTGTAACTTATCGTTCATCGATTTTCAATGGATTTCTTGATTTCGACATCGAACAAGGGTGAATTGCATCAAATGCAAGACAAAGCTATAGAAAGTGGTATAAATTCATTTCAAATGCTCCAGTCTCATCTTGTCACTCTTTCGGGAATTCAAGGAGGGAGCGAATTTGTGACAATCTTTGGACAAGATCGTCATATATTCATCGACTCAATTTTCACCACTTTGACCAAACTCGCCGAGCAACTCAACCATAACAACTTTAATCACTCTGCATCGGCACTTGCATACAAGGCTCTTGTGACACACCTCACGCCTTTCCTCCAATTCAATGTCATCAAGCCTGAAAGTTCAGTGATTTGCTAATCATTTCTTCGAGATACACATACCGAGTTTAGAGCTTTCCGTGATACAATTTTGAAACTCATGACATCGGTCTCGTCTTCGATTTATGAAAGATCTCGACTTCAGCAAGGATATGATAATGGAGTGCAAGATTCTTCGATGCAAGAGGAAACTGGTTATACGGTTGACAACTTGGAGCCTAATGATGGTACGAGCACGGAATCAGGAGGACAACATGATACCAGTGGCATGTCAGGAACTGTTCACGAGATCTCTTTTGCTGACACCGTACCCGTTTATGACGAAGAGCCGGCAAACATGGTACAATGTAATGTTGTTTATGATGTATATGTTGATGATATGCCGCATATTGACCATTCTGAACCTAATTATGACAAACATGGGATGGAAAAGAGTGATAGCAATACCACTTCTGATTCATCCGATGTACGTCATAATGGGGGAGAGATTGTTCAGAATGCTAAACATCATGATAATTATCCTATAACTCCTTCATTGACTGCTTCTGATTCCAAGATTAAAGAGCTCGAAACGATCGTAGCTCGGCAATCAAAAGATCTTGAGGATGCCAAACTTGAATTTTCTAAGAAAACGGATAAATTTGAAACATACTTTGAAAAACTTGAAAAGTCAAACGTTGTTCTTGAAAGAAAATTGGATCAAACTGTTCTAGATTCTAAAGCTGAAAAGGATAATTTTTTGAAACAAATTCAACTGCTTGAATCTAAGTTGGCATCCCAAGATAACTTGCTCAAAGAAAATGAAACGTTAAAAGCCCAAGTTCAGGAAAAGGTATTTGCTATAGCTGCGTTGAAAAACGAGTTAAGGAAAAATAGAGGAACTAGTGTGGACACTAAGCTTGAAAAACCATCAATCTTGGGGAAACCGCCTACAAATCAGTTCGTCAGACAACCGATTGTCAGACAACCTACTGCATTTAGATCCGAGCGACCACAATCCTCGAGACCGCGGTTTGCCTCCCAAGTTGATTTGGTTCATCTTTCTAGACCAGACACTCCAGCAACTAGGCCCTATGTGATCACTCCAGCTTTAGCAAGACCAAATCATATGATTGCCTCTAGTTTCCCTAAAAATACCAAGACCACGTCTAGAACTAGTTCAAATGACGTTTGCCATAAATCTGGTCAAAGGGAAGCTATTCAAAAGACACATGTAAGAGATAGCAATGTCCAACCTAGTCAGATGCCTTCTAGATTACCCAACACTGCTAACCGTAGCATGCCATCTTCTAGGAGCATCGATCAATCATCTAGGAATTATTCAGACATTAAATATGCTACTTGTAAAACATGTAGAAAATGTGTCTTTACGGCAAATCATGATGCTTGTGTCAAGAAATTACTTGATGAGGTGAACTCCCGTGCTAGAATTAAGTCCCAGTGGATAGCTAAAATCAAACCCTTTGGTAAAGTTTGGCGCCCCACTGGTAGAAATTTCACTCTTGTAGGAAACGAGTGCCCTTTAACTAGGATAGTCTCCGATTCTACTAAGTCTACTAGGGAGGAAACTGATAAAGATGATACTTCACTTACGCCTAAACTTAAGGTTTTCTATAAAAGGAAACGTTTGCCAGCCAAGACTAGTGAATCATCTACTCAGGTCGCCTCTAAAACAAGTAAAGCCAACTGTGAACCCCCATGTGCTTCTATAATTGATATCGCTAACCCACGTCAAAGCATGCAAATTCCTAATGAGATTGCAGGTACCAAAGTTGATGTTCCAAAAGAACGAAGCGGTCCAATCGTTGTGTACCGTTCAACTAAGGACACTCTTAGAGTTTGGTTGCTGAAGAAGCAGATATCAGAGAAACAAATGTCTCAGGGGATTCATGGTTAAGCTGCAAACAAGGACTTACAGTCACATAACAGACTGTAACTCGCTCATCAAAGAAAGGAAAGTTTATCGCCGATGATAAACTTATCCTAAAAACGAGAAATTCATTTTTCTCGGGCATGAGCTTAATATCAAAAACATTCCAAGTTTTTAAGCTCATGCATTATGGTTTATCATTAAATATCAGATGGTAACCCGTGCTTCAAATATAGGAAAGTTTATCGCCGATGATAAACTTATCCTTACAACGAGAAATTAAATTTTCTCGGACACGAGCTTACATTTAAACCATTCAAAGGTTTTAAGCTCGTGTACACGACTTCTAAGTAAATGTCAGCTTAGGACTCGTTCTTCAGATAAAAGGAAAGTTTATCGCCGATGATAAACTTATCCTTAACAACGGGAAGTTTACAACTTCTCGGACTTGAGCTCGTTTTATAAGATATTCAACATCTTAAGCTCAAGTAATTGGTTTTCAAAACTTTGAACACAATTTTTCGAGAATTTCTCAAAAGGTTTTTTCTAAATCTTTCAAAATTGTGTGTTCAAAATGTTTTGATAAAAAGAGCATGTCTTCTGGAATCGATAATATTTACGAACCTAGAAATGTCATTCAATAATGACACGGGGTTGTAAATAAAGTTCGAGCAGAAGTTCAAACTTTTAAAACATGCTCAAAATGGTTTGCTATTATTTCCGATAGTAACCCGCTTTTCACATTGAAGTCAAGCATTTCACCGGAAAGCTTTGACTTCAACATCCGAAGTTATCAACTCCACAATCCAAAGTTCGTTGCAATTGATATCTACATACTCGACGATGCGACTACTCAAACGGTGACTACAGCTCTTTCAATAGAACACGGGTCAACAATTGAGGGGGAGCAATTGTCCAGCACTCAGAATCCTTGATGCCGAGAGTGCCAAGTTCACATATTGGTGTCAAGACAACGATATCAATCATACACATGGAGTCAAGAGATAACTTCAGACGTGACGAGGTGACCAACATTCGTGAACAAGAACCATGTGAATCTTTCATATGATGTTCTCCATCATTCAGGTCCAACCTCGTAAATTGCTAATCTTGTGAATACATTATCATATATGATCCTTGCACGTGATAAATACCTTACACTTGTGTTTAAAAGGTATTTAATTTACGTTTCAAGTACACCCTCATTAATTTGAGGGGGAGCTTGTGTAACTCATGAAGATAATTGGATTTGCATTTTTCTTCCGAAAATTTCTTAAAAGGCTATTAAATCAATTGATATTAAAAACATCGATTGGGTTAATATTTTTAATATGGGGGAGAAAATGTGATTTAATATGGGAAATGATTAATCACAAATGGTTTGACTTAACGTGTTAGCTCATCCCGACATGTGCGAAATGTTTTCGAATATCGTAGCATATGTTAAGGGGGAGCAAAATGGATTTGCACTTCAAAATGGATTTCATGGTGACATACACTTACCCAAAACATCTCTATTCACGACGGTGAAGATTGTGGTGACATAAGGATGGTAGGATAGGTTAAAGTCCAATGATTTCTCTAGAACCGGAGGAATCTTCCCAAGGACATTCCATAGCTAGAAATAGTAGTCCTTAGGAATGATGGAGAAAGATTGTGAACGTAGCTGAATGCCGACCAAGTACTTAAGTTAGCACTGGAACAATCACAACAAGGTGCTAGTTATGACGTATTGGTAAGCATTGAAGGGGTTGAAGAATGAAAAAGAATTGTAAAGATAAAGGGTGTAAAGAAAGAAGCCCTCCTTACAACCTTAGGCAGAAACCGGGTCAATTCATATGCTATTGAGATCATTTTTAATGATTCTTGATATTGAAGAAAGACATCATGGACCCAGTGATGCAATGCACAACCCTTCCCAGCTAACTCAAATATCTCTCAAAAGGTATTTGTTTTAATCACACAGAGATCAACACATTATCTACTGGTTTATTCACTCCGAATAAATTGGTATTGAAAAGGTGGCACTCCTCTCCAGCCTCCGATCACTAAAATCCAAAATGCACGATTGAGTCTAGAGCCATTTGAGATCATCAAATATCTCATTAGGACACACTTTCATATTTACTTGCTTCTTCACACACTGTGAAAAGTAAGAAAGTTCTTAAGAGTCCTACGTAAAATCTTCATGATCTTGCCTGAACATCCGAGTAATACGAAAGTATTTACAATGAAGATGGAAATCCTTCTTGAGCGAATATCAAAAAGCTCATGGTAGGTGACTTGTGCGATTCTTTATGAATCAAACTTGTGATAACTGGAAAGCAACAGTGGTTTAATTCTTAAATGAATTTAAACACGTTCCAGGCCTCTACGCAATATCTTAGTGATCTTGCCAGAACATTCAGAGTAATACTATTAAGTATTTACAGTGACGAATGGAAATCCTTCTAGTGTTAACATCAAACAGCACTTGGTAGGTAACTTGCAAGACTCTATATGAATCAAGCTAGTGACAACTGGAAAGCAACGATGGTGCGGTTCTTAATTGAACTTCACTTGTTCCAGGAACATGAATTGACGGCTTCAAATCATGCGGATATTATTATCCAAATGATTCACTCTTTACGTTCGCAGTCAGCTTTGGACGGTCGAGTAAAGAGAACGGGTTTACCCGCGAAATCTTGTCAAGGAGGTTCTTTATTGAAACTACCTGTCACAAGTACGATATTTAATATCGTCCAACGGTCTTCACCGACCGGAGGTAAAATGCTACCGAATTAGAATGAAATGTTCAAGGCCATTTCATCCGTGTATATTGTTTGTTGCTAACTGTCTTATGCAGCGTAACAAGAAGGTGGCATTGCGGTGTACAACCCAGAAGAAGTCGTCACCACATGCTTATACTACATACATTTAGTACTTCAACAAATTCAAGAAAGTCTGAAGGTCAAGTCTTCCGCTGTATCAAACTCTGAAGCTTTCAAGAATTTAAAGGTATAAGTATGTGGAACATGAAGTCACGAAGAGGCAAATTTCACAAGTGATGAATGCACAAGGTCAAGGCAAGGAAACATGCTCAAGACTAAAGTCAAAGATCACATCAAGCATATTCACAAGAACAAGATCGAAGACTCAAGCATAGTATGCTAGGTTTAAGATTTTGTAAAATGGTGTGACCTCCCTTAGGGGGAGATTGTTGGAAATGTGTTTTCCCAAAGAAAGTCTCGGTCACATCATTATTAGCATAGATCACGAGCCATAGAATATTTAGAACTTTGTAACTTGGAGCGACCTCCCTTAGGGGGAGATAGTTGGAAATACGTTTTACGTATTTATGAAGGATCGGTCGCTCCAACGATAATTATGTAATGGGCTCGTGGTCCACTTAGTAATGTATAGTCCATATAGCCCACATGTAGGGTGGGCTATATATATACCCCTCCTAGCATGTTAGGAGGGGTTGGTTGGTGGTTCATTCATTAATCATTTTTCATTAATCTAATCACTTTCTCTCTCTACTTCTCTTCCCTCTCCTTTCTCTCTCTACACCTAATCTCCTTCTTCCCCATCTCTTCCACCAAATCAATAGATCTAATCCATCATTTAACAAATCCTTAGAAATTGTAGACCTTCAGTATCACAATTCCAACCAATGAGAAGGCAGCATGAAGTGCACACGGATTACCAACTATATGCATTAATTTCCCACTAGCAGCCGCCACATTTAATGAGAAGATCACAACAGTGCAATCCGTGTGACCCTTATTCAACCATTCAGAACCTGCCACGTGTCTTCTTCAAGAAACCAAAATTTTCCCAGGATCGTTTTTGAGCTAGACTGAATATCATGAAAAGTTATAAACACCAAAGTTGCTTATTTTTGAGAGACGAACACAATGGTAAACACCAATTAACATGAAATCAATTCAAGAAGAAAGCCCCAATTCGTGTTCATACTTTGAAGATCAGTTTTGCAGAATCATGCCACGTGGAGACCTGGGATTGGTCTCAACACGTCATCATCCCCAACAAACTCCTTCTTCAAGCCTATAAATAGCTGATAGGTCCTCATTTGTAATAAGTAGTAGTTAAAATTGTAGAAAACACACACTTTTCAATTTCCTTTCATCTTTCTTCCTTTTTAGCCTAACTTCTCAAGAGTCTGACAAACTCTTGAGTTAGTTAGTTAGTTAGCAGCTTTACAACAACTTTGTAACAACTTTCCATGAATAAAATTTGAATTCTCTTTTTCCCGCCAAATCTCATATTCATTCTACTGTTCATACCTTGCTCCTATTTGATCATTGTGTTGCTGCTTTGAGTTTGTTATGATCATACATGGATCATAACTGACTTTGAAGAAGATTTCTAGCTGTTTGAGTGATTTCAGTTCAAGCTTAGCATTTTTGATGTTTTCAAGCAATGATGATGATTTCTAGTGATTAGTAGCTGTTGTTGATAGTTTATTGATTGAGTTAGTGATAAGGTGGTGGTTATCACTAGGATAAGAGAGTTCAACACTCCTCTTCTTCACAATGGTTTCTACAAAAGGTTTCAAAAGTTCTGATTTTGGTTCCACTTAATAAGTCAATGGCATGCTACATTTCCTAGTGTAATCTTGTTGTTTGCCTGATCAAAGTTGTTTATTTTGGCTGGTTGTTGGATTGTGTACTTGTTTGTAGCTTAATCTTGTTTTACTGCTTATAGATTTGGGATTAAGTTCTGTTCATAGCTTATTTCAGTTAATTTCAGTCCTTGCTTCTCAATTGAGTAATAGTTGTTCTTAGTTCTTGCTTGTAGTCTTAAAACATCTTATTTTGAGTCTCAAGTTTGGTAATCAAAGGATTTCATTCAGTTCTAATCAGCTCTCAAAAAGTCTTTGATAATTCTCATTAAGATCAGATAAGGAGTGTTTGGCAGTAGTTGGTATTTGATTTTCAAGTATTGAGTATTGGCAAGTTAATGTTCATTTCTAGTCAATAGGTCATAACAAAGTGTTTTGAGAAAGTTTCAAGTCAAATAATTGGTCAAAAAGGCAATTGGCTATAAAAAGTTTGGGTCTCATTTTCATGCAGTTTTGCTTTAAAAAGTTCTCAATTTCATTTAGCTGGCATTTGCTTGTTTCTTGATGAAAATTAATCAAACCAGTTCTCATTTCTAGTTCATATCATAAAGTTTCAGATTCCAAAAGTTTTTTACACAGTTTTCATTCAGCAAAGAGAAATAAGCAAAATCATGAAAAGCTGAGTTAAGCTAAGTTTTTGTAACTTGAAACTGCTTTTTGAGATCTTTTGATTTCATTCATTAACCAAGTCATTTAATTTCACAAATCCACTTAGAATATGGTATTACATGATTTTTGAGTGTTTCAGCTTTTTGTCAAAATAATTGGTCAACGCTTGGTCAACGATAAGCCAAATATAGCTTAATTCAAATTTCCAGCTTAATACTTGATGAAATTTGTTCTAACTTGATTTCCCGTTCATCATTTGAGTTGCTTAATCAGTTTTGGCAAGAAAATCAAGTTGTGCTTGTTCAGTTTGTTCTATAGCTTATTTTGGGCTTATCTTGAAGTGCTTATTTGCTTATTTTAAACTTTCAGTTAAAATCCTGTTAGAGATCTAGCTTATTTTGGATATTACGTCTTTTGCAATTGGTTTCATTGAAATTGGTTCGGTAATAAGCTCACACGAGCTTATTTGTCTTCAATACCCGTTTTTGCTTAACAAGTTTGTAAAATTGCAATTTGGTCCTTGTTGAATTAAACAGTTTCTAAAACATGGCTAAACTTCAATCTTTTTAGGGTTTTCACAAAGTAATCCTTTTAGTTTTGAGTTTGTTTAAAATCAGTTAGTAAGTTTGGAAAATTGTTGCAAATTGGTTAGTTTGTTACAAGTTTTACATTTTTGATCCTTGTAGTTTGCTGATTTACATTTTCAGTCCCTAAACTTGTTAGACTTTTCATTTCAAGCATTTATATTTCCTAGAATTTACATTTTCAGTCCTTGTAGTTTTAAAATTTACATTTTGAATATTACTTGAATAAAAATTTGGTAAGTGCACTATGTTTTACATATAAGTAGGTATTATTTTTCAGTTTTGCAAGTTTTTGTTGAATTAGCAAATAGAATATCCAAAAAAAGATTAACAACCAAAAACAGTTAAAAACCCGATATTGGTTGGACTTTCAATTAGCAAGAACTGAGAAAAACGAATTGCATTATACACAATTTCAAATGGCGCCGCTGCCGGTTCTTTGACTTTACGAGAGACTATCAATTGACGGTTTTCATTGGCTTTTAGGATCCGTTCACCTTGTGAACGTTATTTTTACGTATCATAAATAAAAAAAAAATAAAAAAATCAAAATATAAAAATATATAAAAACTAAAAAAATTAACAAAACAATTCTTTTCCTAAAGAATTGACCAAAAAAATTAAAAAATCCAAAAAGCAATCTTTTTCCTAAGAGATTGCACCCAAAAATATATATTATTGGATTCTCTCGGTTTTTATGTACATATAGTATTTTCTCTTAAAAAACTTATAAATACAAAAATATTTTCCATATATTATTATAAGTAAATACGTATACGTATAAGAACAACCAATCTACATATCTTCCATAAGTATTGCCGAGGCAATACACCGTGTTGAGGGGCGTTCCGGTCCTTGACACGTGTATCGATCAAACAAAATAAAGCAAGAATAGATAAATACTCTCAATAAGCAACAATTCGAAGAATACGAACATTTAAGTGAATAGAAAGGCGATGTGCTATAAAATGCCATCTAAGGGTCAATAGGTACTTAAGTGCTTCACGCCACCTAACCCCCCGTTCACTTGTAAGTATTCTAAGAAGGAAGGCTTCATTGGGGGTCTTGCACCCAAGTAGTACATACGTATATTGTTATTTCCTTGTAGATATTTGATATTGAAACTCGAAGAGGATAATCCATTTCTCTTCAAAGTCACACGAGAGCTTCTCTCTCATTCCTCGTATTGAGTTGCATGCTCACTCGCGGGCGTGCACAAATACCGATTGGTGTACAACCTCTTCCTCCGAAAAGGAAGAAAAAGAGAAAGAGTAAGACCACCACCGTCCATCAAGACGATCACGAGAATCGTGCTTTGACTCCTCCACCACAAGAAGCCATGGCTATTGATAATCGCTCTTTGTTGGAACGTATGCAAACCAATATTCATGGATATGCTAGTGCTATTAAGATTCCCGACTTTCCCGCAAACACATTTGAGCTACATACATCTATGATCACTATGGTTTCACAATCACCTTTCTATGGTAACAAGAATGAGGATCCTCATGCTCACCTTAAGAGATTCCTTTCTCTTTGCAACACCATTAAGCATAATGGAGTTCCACATGAGGTTATTAGGATGATGTTAGTGTCATTTTCCCTAGAGGGACCCGCTAAGCATTGGTTAGACACCCAACCACCCGATAGTATCACCACATGGGATGGTTTCACCACTAAGTTTTTGAAGAAGTTCTTTCCTCCACATAAGACTATGGCTTTGAGGACTTTAATTATAGGCTTTCAACAAAAACCTAGTCAATCCTTTAGTGATGCTTGGGAAGAGTATAGTGAGTTATTGAGGCGATGCCCTAATCATGGATTGGATGATGTTCACCAAATCAATATCTTCTATAATGGCCTTAAATCTCACCACCAAGATTCACTTAATGCTTCCGCGGGAGGGAATATTCTTCTTAAATCCTACCAAGAGGCTTTGGACATCATTGAGACTAAAGCAATGGTTCAAACAAACAATCAATTTGAAGAAAGGGTTCATGTTATCCAAAACAATTCTCAAAACCCTTGTGACAACCAACTCCTCAAATTTCAACAATAGATCCTTCAACAAGTCAAACAAGGACAACAAGAAGTACTTCAAGCTTTTAAGACCATGTCATTGAACAATTCTTCAAATAATGTGAATGCCATCACTCTTTCTTGTGTTACTTGTGGAGGTCCCCATTCTTATGAACAATGTGATAAGGTGCAAGTGTATCAAGGGGAATGCTATGCTTACCAAGAGGAACATCGTGAACACTTCAAGCCAAATATCAATCCAAATAACCTTTCTTACAAGTTCCAAAACTACCTTACTCCACCCGGATTCCCACCCCAACCACCCACCCAAATTCAACAAAATCCACCTCAAATTTTACCAAGGAATCAAGGGCAAAGACCACCTTACCAAGGAAATAACTACAAGGCACCCAATCAATTTCAACCTCAAGCAAATACCTTTTATCCACCAAACCAAGGGTTTAATCCACCACCTCAATCTTTCCCACAACAAGGTTTTTATCAAGGACATGTGCAACCTAACCCCATGGATTTGATGCTTCAAAAGTTTACTTCTTTTGAGAAACAATTGAGAGATAATCAAGAGGAAAATAACAAGAAATTTGCTCTTCTCCAAAACCAAATTATCTATAATCAAAGACCACAAGGGGCTTTACCTTCCAACACACAAACAAATCCAAGGGCCAATGTCAATGCTATTACAACAAGAAGTGGAAAGTCAACAAAGGATCCCTCACCTCCTAAACCTACTATTGTTCAACCCACTTGTGCTCCTTCATGTGACAAGCCTTCTACTTTTACTTCACCACCTCAAAATGCTCCCATTTCTCCAACTTCAACACCTATTCATGAAGCACTCAATAAGGAAAATCCTTCATCAACCACTCAACCACAACCAAAACCAAGTCTTCCTTATCCCTCAAGATTGAGAAAAGAAAAGCTTAAGAACAAGGATGATATCCAAGTTTCTAACTTTTTGAGGATGTTCAAGCAACTTAACATCAATATCTCCTTTGCGGAAGCCTTATCCAATATGCCTAAGTTTGCTAAGATGATTAAGGACTTGCTTTCTAACAAGGAAAGATTGGTGTATTTGCCTAATGCTTCTTTGAATGAAAATTGCTCCGCGGTTTTGCTTAAGAAGTTGCCTACTAAGCTTGGAGATCCGGGGAGATTTTTGATTCCTTGCAATTTCCCGGGGGTGGAAAATTGTATGGCTTTAGCGGATTTAGGAGCAAGCATAAATCTTATGCCATTATCGGTTTGGAAGAGACTTTCACTTCCCGAGCTCACTCCTACTAAGATGACTCTTGAGTTGGCCAACCGTACTATAGCTTATCCGGTGGGAATTGCAGAGGATGTTTTTGTTGGGGTTGATAGATTTACATTTCCCGCGGATTTTGTGGTGGTTGATTATGATATGGATCCTAGAGTGCGTTTGATTGTTGGTAGGCCATTTTTGAGGACGGGTCGTACTTTAATCGATGTGGCAGAAGGAGAACTTACAATGCGGGTAGGAGATGAGAGAGTTGTGTTTAACATGGGGAAGTTGTCTAAAAAGTCTAATGAGCCCGAAGCGGTAAAACATATTGATGTTGTGCATGAGGAGGAAACAGAAGATGATCTTCTTGATGAAGTTTGTGATGAGTACTTTTATGAAGCTTGCTCAAGTGGAGATTATGATTTACCGCATATTGAGACCACTGCTTCCATTACTTCCTCCTTGGATTTTCATGAACCTCAAGAGCTAAACTTTGGTGAAACCCCATATGACAATCCACTTTTCCATAATGATAATCATAATCATGAGGACTTAAGTGATGGAGAATCTTCTCTTTGTGATTCACCAACATATGATGACTATAGTGATGATGAGCTTTCTACTTGTGACTCTCCATTTGTTGATGATTATACTTCCTTTGGTTTTGAGGGATCACCAATTTTTGATAGTCCAATCTATGATGTTTATGGTGATGAGGAGGATTCTATCATTGATGAGATTGATGAGTTTTTAGAGGTGGATATACCTTTTGATTACATTCTTGGTTATCTTGATGAGGATGGGGACATACTCTATTTAGAATCTCTATTGAATGAAGATCCTTTACCTTTTTCCTTGACAACCTCAACTTTTCAAAGTGATAAAGGAAAACAAGTCATGATGGTTCCTTCCAAGAGCTTGTTGTTACCCATGCCTTCACAACCTTTCTCTCACCATGTGACCTACAAAGAAAAGTCTTCTAAGGCAACCAACACTTATTGTTTTCCCATCAAGGAACGGATTTTTGATCCTGGCATAGAGCTTGCTAAACCATCTCAGTATCCACCTGATGCAATAAAAGGAAGCCTTATGAAAGATGTGAGAGCTTTACACTATCACCTTGGGAAGAACATATGGGATACCATTTTAGAGAACTACACCTCATTCTTTTCACCATTGCTTGGGAAGCTAGTTTTTGAATTGTGTTATAACTGGGAGGGTAATTATGTATTTGATCCTGGGGGATATTTATTGAGTTTTGATAACTGAACACTTGTTTTACCTCATCATGGAAATTTTTCTTAAAAAGGGAAAAATTTTTCTTCTCCATTATAGGTTTTTGACACTTTTAAGTGTGGGACGAGTCGAGCTAGAGACTCATTAACTCAAGCATCGTATAACTAGGTTTAGCATGTTGTAGGTTAGAAATAAAGGTATAGACTTGGAGATAAGTGTAGGGGAGACCTTCTTTTGTCTTCATGATTGTTTGTAGGGTTGCTCACTCATCTCATGCTTTGGAGCTTATGGAGGAGGCCCTTGTATCCGGTTCACTTCGTTACTATAGTGATTTTTCATTGACACCTTGTGCTTAAACATGATTTCACTAATAGTTGTCCTTTCCTTAACTTGGGTTAAGCAAAGTCTATTCATTGTCATAAGTGTAGGGGAAGTTTTTATACTTCCATGCTCTTAAACATTGAGGACAATGTTTAGCTTAAGTGTAGGGGGGTCTTCTATCTAAGTGACCTTACCTAGAACTTGTCATTGTCTTGCATGATAACATGGAAAATTGATTTTTCTACATTTTTCAAATTTTTGATCTACTTTGGCCAACAAAAATATGCATTCATAATTTTTGCATCAATCATTTTTTTTTCATTTGCATAACACATTTGCATTGTATATATTTCTTCTTTTATTTTGCATCAAAAATATATAAAAAGGAAAAAATATAATAAAACATGGTTTTAACAAATTTAGACTTCTTTGACATATTAGGCCCGCCATGGATATTTTGACTCAACCCGAGTTTGCTTATTTTAGCATTCTCTAGCTAGTATCCTTAACCATGTAGTCCTTCATTGGACTATTAGGCTAAGCATCCACCAATTTCATTATTTGAAATTTTAAATTTGTGGAGAATGGGAAATGATAGAGTTGAAGCAAGTATAAAAGGGCTAGATAAACTTCATGATAATTACTTGTGGCTAAACCCTTCTCTTCTTTACCTCTATTTTCTTCGCATGTATATAATTGTTAATAAATAATCAAGAACGGTTTTAATTGGTTTGTAATCTCTTATGCAATTTTGCCTAATCATTCATGGTTAATATAAGTACGTTTTAAGATTCTAAGTTAGAACGTTTTATGTGTACTAGACTTATGTCATGCTCAATATTTAGCGGGTGTTTTTCCTTTTATTCTTTTGAATTTTCTTTGTGAGGAATAAAGAAAAATAAGAGCGGCTTATAAAAAATGAGTGGCTAGAAAAAAAAGAGAAGAAAAAGAAAAAGAAAAAAATAATTATACAAGACTCCCAAGAGGGGCAGTGTGGTGTTAATTATAGTGACTATTGAGTTCCAATATTATCTTGACGGGTTGCGGGGATTCAATAGATTGCTCCAATCCAATATTACCTTGACGGGTTGCGGGGTTGAAGATCCAAAGTCTAAAAAAGATGGCGGATGTAAATTATTGCGTGAGTTTTATTTTTCTTTCCTTAGCGAGTGTGTAGATACTTATGAAAGCATGACATGAGGATTTTACACATAAGGCGAATGACTTATTACTCTTGAAACGGACTTGTATTAATTGTGAGCGGTTTTTCAAGTAATGGATGAGAGGATTACTTAGGATTAAAATCGTGCTTCCTTATTTTTGGATTTTACACTTCTTATACTTCACACTTGAATAAATGACAAATTTGCCCACAAGCAATTTGCTCAAATAATAACCGGTTCCACATTTAATTGTCATGAATAAGTTGATGCACTTTTTACTTGTGAATGCAATGATCCCATTTTTAAGCTTGGTATGGGGAAAGTGAAACTTGAGGGTGATAAATGTCCATGGTACCAAAGCCCTAATATAAGCCATTGAATTCTTTATGAGTTATTTCCATCAAAACCATTTCAAGAAAAATCAAAAAGATATAGATAGAATTGTATTTTGTTCATTGCATTATTAAAAGTCAAAATCATGCATCATGTAGTTTAGAGTAGTGTAGATGCATCTCATATGGCCAAGGTGGGTTAATTATGAGGAAAATGTAAATTTGAGCTTTAATATATAATATTGCATGAGGACATGACAATGTTCAAGTGTAGGGGATTTGATATGAGCTTAAACTCATATCCTTTTATCAACAAATAACCCTAAAACATGAAGCAAAATACCAATTTATCTTGCAAAAACAGTATTATGTGGTATGTTTGTGTTTGTGTATACTTGTGTAGGTAAAAGGATACATTTTCAAGCAAACAAGGGAAAATCAAGCTTAAATGGATGAAAAAGACAAATAAGGATCAAATGTGACAAGACTTTGAAGTACAAGGACCTATCTTGACAAATTGCCAAAGTTGAAGGAATAAAGTGTAAATATTGTAAAAAGTCAAGATCAAAGTCAAAATTGGTCAACTATCAAGTCAACAAAGTCAAAGGACCAATTCTGCTCAAAGATAAAGTTGGGAGGACTAAAAATGCCAAAGAAATGAAGTTACAAGCCTTTAAGTGAAATCTGCCAAAGTAGAGGGGCTAAATCTGCCAACATTGGAAATTAAAACAAGTTTAATCCATGTATCACAATTCCAACCAATGAGAAGGCAGCATGAAGTGCACACGGATTGCCAACTATATGCATTAATTTCCCACTAGCAGCCGCCACATTTAATGAGAAGATCACAACAGTGCAATCCGTGTGACCCTTATTCAACCATTCAGAACCTGCCACGTGTCTTATTCAAGAAACCAAAATTTTCCCAGGATTGTTTTTGAGCTAGACTGAATATCATGAAAAGTTGTAAACACCAAAGTTGCTTATTTTTGAGAGACGAACACAATGGTAAACACCAATTAACATGAAATCAATTCAAGAAGAAAGCCCCAATTCGTGTTCATACTTTGAAGATCAGTTTTGCAGAATCATGCCACGTGGAGACCTGGGATTGGTCTCAACACGTCATCATCCCCAACAAACTCCTTCTTCAAGCCAATAAATAGCTGATAGGTCCTCATTTGTAATAAGTAGTAGTTAAAATTGTAGAAAACACACACTTTTCAATTTCCTTTCATCTTTCTTCCTTTTTAGCCTAACTACTCAAGAGTCTGACAAACTCTTGAGTTAGTTAGTTAGTTAGCAGCTTTAGAACAACTTTGTAACAACTTTCCATGAATAAAATTTGAATTCTCTTTTTCCCGCCAAATCTCATATTCATTCTACTGTTCATACCTTGCTCCTATTTGATCATTGTGTTGCTGCTTTGAGTTTGTTATGATCATACATGGATCATAACTGACTTTGAAGAAGATTTCTAGCTGTTTGAGTGATTTCCGTTCAAGCTTAGCATTTTTGAAGTTTTCAAGCCATGATTATGATTTCTAGTGATTAGTAGCTGTTGTTGATAGTTTATTGATTGAGCTAGTGATAAGGTGGTGGTTATCACTAGGATAAGAGAGTTCAACACTCCTCTTCTTTCCAATGGTTTCTACAAAAGGTTTCAAAAGTTCTGATTTTGGTTCCACTTAATAAGTCAATGGCATGCTACATTTCCTAGTGTAATCTTGTTGTTTGCCTGATCAAAGTTGTTTAGTTTGGCTGGTTGTTGGATTGTGTACTTGTTTGTAGCTTAATCTTGTTTTACTGCTTATAGATTTTGGATTAAGTTCTGTTCATAGCTTATTTCAGTTAATTTCAGTCCTTGCTTCTCAATTGAGTAATAGTTGTTCTTAGTTCTTGCTTGTAGTCTTAAAACATCTTATTTTGAGTCTCAAGTTTGGTAATCAAAGGATTTCATTCAGTTATAATCAGCTCTTAAAAAGTCTTTGATAATTCTCATTAAGATCAGATAAGGAGTGTTTGGTAGTAGTTGGTATTTGATTTTCAAGTATTGAGTATTGGAAAGTTAATGTTCATTTCTAGTCAATAGGTCATAACAAAGTGTTTTGAGAAATTTTCAAGTCAAATAACTGGTCAAAAAGGCAATTGGCTATAAAAAGTTTGGGTCTCATTTTCATGCAGTTTTGCTTTAAAAAGTTCTCAATTTCATTTAGCTGGCATTTGCTTGTTTCTTGATGAAAATTAATCAAACCAGTTCTCATTTCTAGTTCATATCATAAAGTTTCAGATTCCAAAAGTTTTTTACACAGTTTTCATTCAGCAAAGAGAAATAAGCAAAATCATGAAAAGCTGAGTTAAGCTAAGTTTCTGTAACTTGAAACTGCTTTTTGAGATCTTTTGATTTCATTCATTAACCAAGTCATTTTATTTCACAAATCCACTTAGAATATGGTATTACATGATTTTTGAGTGTTTCAGCTTTTTGTCAAAATAATTGGTCAACGCTTGGTTAACGATAAGCCAAATATAGCTTAATTCAAATTTCTAGCTTAATACTTGATGAAATTTGTTCTAACTTGATTTCCCGTTCATCATTTGAGTTGCTTAATCAGTTTTGGCAAGAAAATCAAGTTGTGCTTGTTCAGTTTGTTCTATAGCTTATTTTGGGCTTATCTTGAAGTGCTTATTTGCTTATTTTGAACTTTCAGTTAAAATCCTGTTAGAGATCTAGCTTATTTTGGATTTTAAGTCTTTTGCAATTGGTTTCATTGAAATTGGTTCGGTAATAAGCTCACACGAGCTTATTTGTCTTCAATACCCGTTTTTGCTTAACAAGTTTGTAAAATTGCAATTTGGTCCTTGTTGAATTAAACAGTTTCTAAAACATGGCTAAACTTCAATCTTTTTAGGGTTTTCACAAAGTAATCCTTTTAGTTTTGAGTTTGTTTAAAATCAGTTAGTAAGTTTGGAAAATTGTTGCAAATTGGTTAGTTTGTTACAAGTTTTACATTTTTGATCCTTGTAGTTTGCTGATTTACATTTTAAGTCCCTAAACTTGTTAGAATTTTCATTTCAAGCATTTATATTTCCTAGAATTTACATTTTCAGTCCTTTTAGTTTTAAAATTTACATTTTGAATATTACTTGAATAAAAATTTGGTAAGTGCACTATGTTTTACATATAAGTAGGTATTATTTTTCAGTTTTGCAAGTTTTTGTTGAATTAGCAAATAGAATATCCAAAAAAGATTAACAACCAAAAACAGTTAAAAACCCGATATTGGTTGGACTTTCAATTAGCAAGAACTGAAAAAAACGAATTGCATTATACACAATTTCAAGGACCGATTGCGCTGATGCAAATCACGGCTCCTGAATTTTCATTGAAGCATCACATTATCCAACAAGTTCAAAACACTTGTCCATTTCGCGGATTACCGAATGATGATGCCAACAAACATCTCGACAAATTCATTATAGTCACGGAAAGCATGAAATTGCCCGGGGTTACTATGGATTTTCTTCGCCTTCATCTATTTCCACACACTTTATCCCACCATGTCGAAAAATGGTTTGACCGTCTTCCTAAGAATTCAATTCATACATGGGACGAGATGACTCAACGATTTTTGTCGCGCTACTTTCCACCATCCATGGTCACGAGCCTTCGGAATCAAATCAGTGGTTTCACGCAAGAACCTGATGAATCACTTTTCGATGCTTGGGAATGTTACAATGTTTTGATCGATCGATGTCCTAACCACAATATGCTCCCCGTCACCTTAATTGATACTTTCTACAACGGTTTAACTTTTCGTGATCCTGATACGATTAATGCAGCCGCCGGTGGCACATTTATGAAAAGAAGACCCGAGGAGTGTAGAGAGCTTATAAAGAACATGACTACTCATCATAAAATATGGGATTCATCCTCATATTCAAGGAATAACCCGATAGTCAATGTTTCTTCTACTTTATCAAACACCGAGATGACCGAATTCACCCGCATGATGGCCGAAATGAACAAAAATATCCTACTCATAGCTACGAATCAACAACAACAAGTTAAAGCTGTAGAACTTTCTTATGAGATTTGCGGCGGTCCTCATTCATACATTGATTGTCCTTCTACTCATGACAATCCGGAAAACGTGTATGCAGCTCATGGTAACTATTCAACAGAAAGCTATCAAGCCCGACCTCAAGGTGATCGTAACTTGCTAAGTTATCGTTCCAACAACTTTCTTTCACCCGGTTTTTCTCCTCAAAACCACAACCTAAACAACTTTAATAGAAGCAATCCAAACCCACCTCGAGCTTCTAATCCATATCACCCACTCGCTCCTCAAGTTCCACCCATCACTGCACCCACAACTTATAATCATGATGTTGAAACTTTCATAAGGACCCAAGGAGAGGTAGTTAAGAATCTGCAAATCCAAATCATTAACTTGAAAGGTGATATCACTAAACAAGGGAATGATATTCGAACCGAGCTTAGACATGACATGCAAACTTCTCTGAGCAATCAAACGAATGATTTGAAGAATATGATGGCTAGTTTCTTCCAAACCACTCAACCCTCTACTTTCGGGCTCTCTTCCTTCTAATATCGTCACCAACCCAAGAGCGAATGTGAGTGCTATTACTACACGCAGTGGAGCAACTCTGGTAGGACCATCTATCCCTCCCCCAGTTACACCATCTACACCTCCTCCACCACCATTTATCCCACCTACTTCCACACCTAGTACTAGTTCTCCATTACCGTCTCCACCTCTTACTGAAGAAGTACCCAAGAAAAAACCTTCACCAACCCCACCTTCCACCTTTAAACCTTCTACATCTCAACATTTACCTTCTACACCTACACCACCTACACCACCTAAACCCAATATCCCTTATCCTTCTCTCTTAGACAAGTGAAAATTGCTCACTAAAAAGGATGCTCAAGTCACTTCTTTTATGAAGATGATCTCCCAAATGAACTTTAACATTAGCCTCGTTGAAGCACTTCTCCAAATGCCAAAATTTGTGAAAGCATTCAAGGAATTGCTTACTAAGAAGGAGAAGATGGCCGAGTTTGTTAATACTCGATTGAATGAAAATTGTTATGCAGTCCTTCTTAAAGAACTTCCGGAAAAACTTGGAGATCCCGGTCGTTTTGTGCTACCATGTACTTTTAACCAAACCGAAGAATTTACTGCCTTAGCCGATCTCGGGGAAAGTATAAATTTGATGTCGTTAAGTGTTTGGAAAAGGTTATCATTACCCGATCTTACACCAACAAAGATGACTCTTGAGCTAGCAAATCAAACTCTCGCTTACCCCGTTGGTATTGGCGAAGATGTGTTCGTTAAAGTTGGTACCTTCACTTTTCCGGTCGATTTTGTTGTTGTTGATTATGAAATGGACCCTCGTATTCTGTTAATACTTGGACGGCCATTCTTGAGAACCGGAAAAGCTCTAGTCGATGTGGCCGAAGGTGAACTAATCTTAAGGGTCGGGAATGATGCACAAGTGTTTCAAATGGGGAAGATTACAAACAAATTCAATCGAAGAGAATCGGCGAATATGATTAATGTGCTTCAAGACAAGCTTGATACAACTACTTGTGAAAGTACAAAGCTTGATGATTTTTTCGTCTACAACAATCCTCTTTTCGAGCCTATTTATGATAATCCACTTTTTCAAGAAAATGTGGAAGATTCTGAAGATCCTCTCTCCAATTTGGATCCTCTACCCATATATGATGCTCCACCAATCTATGATGATTCTAGTTCCGATATGGACGATATGATGATTTTACTTCAGAGTATAAAGACATGCCAACATATAATGATTTTGATGATGTTGATACTCTTTCGAGTGATTCTTCACATGATGACCTTGCTCCTATTTTTGATGAAGATCCTCGACCAACAATGCTTGATCCTACTTTGGATGACTACTCATTTGAGGAAGATTTTTCTACTTTTCTCAACACTTACTTCCCCAATGAGAATGATTCTCCTCCTTTGGACTTTGATTATGGTCTTTATCCTCCTTCGGATATGAAGAAACCCGTTTCAAAGGAGAAGAAGCCGGATGACACCGATATCCGTAGTACCTATGTCTTGACACCTCTTTATCCACCTTCTGAGGATGAGATTGTGAGATTTATGAGCGGATCTTCTTCAAGGTCTACTGAGCCTGAGTGTTATTTTCCCCTAAAGGAAAAGGTGTTCGATCCCGGTATTGCAATTTTTAAGCCATCTTAGTATCCATCTGATGAAATAAAAGGATATATTTTTGGAAACAATGGAGATATGTTTGCACTTCATCATACTTTCTACAACCGTGCTCAACAACTGCTTAAGGGAAACTTGCCTACTCTTCTTTGGCTTGCCTTGTTCGCCTTAAGCTTGTGCTATTTTATGGACGAAAACTATGTATTTGATCCCGGTGGATGTTCTTCAAAGTTATTACCATGCTAATCAAGGTCGAGTCAGGCTCACGACTCGGTGAACAAAAATAAGCCCTTCTCAGGAGGCAACCCGCAATATCTATCCTTTTTATCCGTTTTTATAATAAGTGTAGGGGGAGACCCTAGTATGTGTTTGTTGTTTTCTTTCTAATCATATGCAGGGATTCCAGCTATCAAAGATCCATTCTTGATGACTTTTGACGACCCGTGATTCCGTGTACCCGTCTTCTCGGTTCTATCCTAAACTATTTTGATTCACTACTTTATATTCTTCAATATTAAAATTGGAATCACTTTAATTGTCTCTTCCTTAGCAAGATTTAAACAAGGTGCACAATGTCCTAAGTGTAGTGGAGTTTACTCCCACATGCTTAAACATTGAGGACAATGTTTATATCATGTGTAGGGGGGACTTCTATCGATGTTAAGTGGGCTTTTCCATTAATTTGTCCTTATTTTAACTGGAAAATTGATTTTTCGACATCTTTCAAAATTTTTGATCTATTTTGGCCTATTAGTATTTTCCCTTGTTATCGTTATTTTCTTTCATTAGAATAAATTTCAATAAAATGATTTTAATAAGTTTAGATGTCTTTGATATATTAGGCCCTTCATGAATCTTTTGACTCAACCCGAGTTTACTTATCTAAGTTTACTCTAGCTAGTATCCTTAACGTGTTTAAATCAAGTTTTGCTAGGCTTTTATATAGGGAACTTTAAAACGCGAAAGTCTTAACTCTTACGAGTTAAGAACAAGAACTTTTCGCAAGTTCCTATAATTGATCCTAGAAAGTCGTTTATCAAGGGAACTTTAAAATGCGAATTCTAAACTTGAAAAAGTCTAAGAAGTTGCAAGATCCTATAGATGACTTGAAAACCCAAAACTTTGATTTAATTGGCTAAGCATCCACGAGTCTCATTCCTTGAGATTTTAAATTGTGGAGAACGAGAGATGATAGAGTCAATTATAAGTTTGGTATTCTTTCATGAATTTATGTGAGTTGATTATGAGCTTTTTCTCCCATCGCTTGTTAATAAATTTGATTGCAATAAATAAGGTTGTACGATTTGAAAAGTTACTTAGCTTCTAGTACAAGATCATTTAAAAGTTGATCGGTATTAATTAGAGTTCATAGCCAATGCATAACTTATTAAAGCGGGATGCGAAGATTGGCGAGTCCGAAAAGGCCCTAACAAGGCATGAGGGCTACATTTTGTTGCTAAAGATCCCAAGTGATGTGAAGAATCATTTATCAAAAATCAATATGAAGGATCGAGACACACGACGAAAATCAAATACTCCCCTAAAGATCATGGAGAAGTCTATCCGAAAAGATCCTAGCAAGGTATGAGGATAAATAGACCTAAGTCCTAAAAGTAGGCGGATCATTGTATATCAAAATCCCAAATAAAGATTGGAGAAAAATGAAGAAGTCGTGGTCCAAGTATGAAGAATCTCTCAAAACTTCAAGTGAAGAAGTTCCTATTATGAAGAGAAGACCATTATTTCATGAACGTCTCTCAAGATTTGAAGTATTTAGTCAATGCCAAATATCGATCCGAGAAAGGTTAAAAATCGTGAAGCGAGTTATGCCAAGATATGAACTTTATTTGGTCCCGAGAAGCAGTTTTAAAAGATTTTGTAATTTAGCTAACTATTGATTAAATCACCCTACTTTATTTTCGGCCTAAATAAACTATCAAAATAAGTCAACAATGCATCCTCGTGATCATTCAAGACAATCATAAAATATAAGAGATACACCTAGGAATAAGGGAGTCTAAGTAAATAATTGGGCCACATGAGTCTGTGTTAGTTTACTACTTTATAATGACAATGATCTCGTTTATAAGCTTGGTATGGGAACGTGAAACTTGAGGGTGATAAACATTCATGACAACCAAAGCCCTAATGTAAGTCTTCGATCTCTTATCTTGTTTTATTCCTTTGAATATTTTTGTGATTTTTCTATCTTTTTAATCTTCCTTTATGTCTTGTGTTTAATAAAAGCCAAGGTAGGTTAATTATGATGGAAAATGTAAATCTTGCTTTGTAACTAATGCATTGCATGAGGGCATTGCAATGGTCAAGTGTAAGGGATTTAATAAGTGTGAAAACACTTATCCTTTTACCACTTAATTATAATAATAACCAAGCCAAAACGTGTATTTTATGTCATAAATGTCGGAATTATGCGTGGTTTGTGTTTTTGTTGTGATTTAGGACCAAAATGTGAAAAGGGAAGAAAACATGGGCTTTCAAGGGCTTTTATCGAAGAAAAAGGCAAAAGACGAATTCAAAAGATCAAGAGTGAAAAAGAACGGAAGTCCAAGGCCTATTCTGAAGATTTATCGAAGAAAAAGTCTAAAGACGGAAGTTTAATAAAGTCGAAGAACTCAAGTCTAATAAATGAAGAAATTATAACACGAGTTCAATTTATATCGACAAATCCCAAGACAACGTCGAGAAAGTCGAAGAATTTAAAAGACAAAAAGACGAGAAGAAAGAAGAAAGCATCAACACATGTTAATCCTCCTATAAATACCCTCCTAATGACACATTAGGAGGTGTTAGCTAATTTGACACATTAGTCTTTCCACTTAATTTTCATGCACTTTCATATTGTCAATTTACTTTATTGTCTTTAATTTCAAGTTATTTCCATGTAAGTTCTTAATTTTGTTGTTGAATCTTCAATTTTAATCAAGTTTTTATATTAATCTCTCATTCTACCTTTCTTGTTTTGCTTAATCTTTATGCTTATTTGCTTATTGTCATGCTTATTTGATTGTTTGTTATGTTTTTATGTGTTTGATAGTGTTAGCTTATTGATTTTATAGTTTATTGTGTGCTTTTCTTAATTTTAATTAAGTGTTTTCAAAAGTTATTTTATAAAAACTTGATTTTAAATATTTTTATTATTTAGATCTTAAAAAAGTTTTTAAATTTTGGCTTATTAGCTTTTTCTTAAAATTGATTTGGTTAAGTTTTTAGATAAGTGCTTATTTGATTTTTAGCTTATTTTAGTTTTGCTTAAATTTTTAGCTAATTCGGGTTATGCCAAAACCCTATTATTCCGACTTAGGTGTAGATTTATCATTTTCCGAACTAGCTATAGAACTGTATTCCGGATTGCATGTAGGATCTCATTTCCCGAACTAATTATAGGATTGCATTCCGGATTGTATTAAATTTCTGCATTCCGAATTACTTATGGAACTACATTCCGAACTACATATTAAACACAACATTCCGAATTAGGTGGTTCATCAGGATTCCGAACTTCTTGTTTGATTTAGATTCCGAATTAAATCCATTGCCTTATTCCGAACTATATCCAAAATCTTTATTCCGAATTACATGTGAATTATCTTTTCCGAATTAGGTTCATCATATCCGATTCCGAATTGAGTGAAGGATGTAAATTCCGAACTAGGTTAAGCACATTTATTCCGAATTAAGTCTAGGATCACTTATTCCGAATTAGACCTAAGATTTGGTTTTCCGAATTAAATGCTGGTGCTTATTCCGAACTAGGTGTAGGATTGTGATTCCGAATTAGGTCAGGGATTTGTGTTTTCCGACTTATGTTTTGTTCTTGTTTTCTACTTTATTTTTAAATAGTTATTTTTCCCTCCATTTTATTATGTGTTATTTTAATTGCTTTACCTTAATTTTATTTTCAAGTCTGTATTTTTATTAAAGTTTTAAAATTTACTTTTCGTCAAGTTTTAATTTCTCTTCATTTAATTAATTTACTTTTAAAAGTCTTTATTTTGCACCATTTACTTTTTAATCGTTTTTAGTTTTATTTTCCGTGTCATTTACATTAAAGTTTTGTAATTTCATTTAAACAACGACCACAACCATTTCTTTTCCACCAAGAACAACTGAGTCACACATTTAACCACGGTAATCAATTCGAATTGAGTCGAGACGATTTCAACTTAATAAAATTCAGTTATTAATAAAATCTAGTTATTATGAGCACTCACAACCATGGTCTTACAAGCCGAATGACTATGCTTAGGTGACTTTTCTATGACGAGAGGATCGATGTTGATGAAACCTTTAGCCTCAATGGGTGTTGGGCTAGGAAATGGAGGCACTTCAATGGAATTAGAAGTTGATGCCTCAAAGACGTGGTCCTTCGAAGGTGGTGAAAACGAGTCCATTTTGGTCATTGTCGTGATGGCACTAACGTCGCCCTTCGGAATTGGTTGTTCACCGAATATATCTTAACATGATTTTTCATCCATAAATCTACGACTACCCTTTTGAATTAAGTACACGTATTCTTTATCATTAAAATCGTCATCTTTAAAACCGTTCATTTTGATTCTTTCGAAACATGTATCAAGCCTCATATTTTCCGCTAAAGTCAACATTTTGAAATCATTAGAATTTGAAACATCGGGTTTTGAAACCTCGGTTTTATCATGATCATTTGAAACTTAGGATTTATTCGTGAAAAAGTCCATTTGTTCCTCCCCATATCTCATAGTAAGTTTCCCACCGTGGACGTCGATTACGGCTGGGCCATCGATAAAAAGGGTCGACCTAAAATAATGGGACATTTAGGATCACACTCGTAATCGGATATGACGAAGTCCACGGGAAAAACAAACTTTCCAATCCTAACATAGACATCCTCGGCTATCCCAACTGGTTCTAAAGGTGTACAATTTGCAAGCTCGATTGTCATGTTCGTGGGGGTAAGACTAGGCAATCTCATCAATTTCCATAGAGAATGAGGCATGAGATTGATGCTAGCACCTAAATCGATAAGGGCTAAACATCCCTCAATCTCAGAAAAATCACAAGGTAGTAGAAATTGGCCCGGATCTTCTTCCTTTCTCGGCATATGCCTTTTGGGTTTTTTAAGAAGGATCGAAGCACAAGTTTCTTCAAGGGTTACTTGGGTGAGGTCGATAAAGCTCTCTTTTTGAACCGTGGATGGAATTCGAGGTACACGAGGGTGTGAACTCTTTTCCTTGGTCGCCATGTTCACCCCATCGAATTTAGAACATGAAGGTGTCTTAGAAGTCGAGGGTTGAGAATAAGGAACAACTCTAAATCCATCAAGGTTTGGGGTAATCACACGACTTTTCTCACGAGACGAGGCGGCTTTACATTGTTCCTTTGGATTTGAAACGGTGTCACTAGGTAGCGAACTCGATGACACACCTGAGGCTTTGTTCATTATGGCCGAAAACATCTTTTTTATGTCGATTTGTCCTTGCTCAATCTTCGTGTTTTGATTTTTCAAAGTATTGGAAAAGTCGTTTTTCAAAGTACCAATTTGTCCCTTTAAACCTCTCATATTAGCCTCATTCGTTTTCATATACTCTTGAAAATCGTTTGACGAACTATTTTGATTAGCATTAAAGTTCCCTTGGTTTTGATTGTTTCTTTGAAAATTTCCTTGATTACCATTCGAAAAATTGTTTCCTTGATTGTTGTTGTTTTGAAAATTCGGTTTTTGATTGTTGTTATTATCTCGATTTTGCCAACTCAAATTACGACCTTGATTATAACATTGATTTTAAAAATTCCCTTGTTGATTATTTCCTTGAAAATTGTTTCGGTTTTGATTCGAAAAATTGTTTCCTTGGTTATAATTGCCTTGTGATAGACCCGCGTTGTTTTGATTTTGAAAATTTTTGTTTAATGCGTTAACACTCAACGTTTGGCCATCCGTAGCCACACACTCGTAATAATTATGAGGTCCACCACACAACGTACACGATGCCTCAACCGCTTTCACCGTAGCAGGAGCGTCTTTCTTTTGCATCTCAATGAGAAAAGACGTAAACACATTCGTCAACTTATCGACTTTCGCATGAACCCTCTCAATGTCGCGATTAGAATTACTAAAATTGGCGACATTGGCAACGCCCGGTGCGTTGCGGAGTTGGTAAACCTTGTATCGATTCTCGATAATCATTAATGCATCTTTCGTAGTTTTACACAAAAAGTTGCCACTGGCGGCGGAATTCAACGAATCTTGTTCTTGAAAACTTAGACCATTGTAAAACATATCGATTTGGTGCAACTCGGAAAATCCATGGTGAGGACATTGCCTAAGTAATTCCTTAAACAATCCCACGCGTCTCTAAATGATTCATTCAGTTTTTGCTCAAATCTCGTAATCTCGTTTTTGAAAAACGTCGTCTTAGACGGTGGGAAAAAAATGATTAACGAACTTGGAGACGAGAACTTCCACGTAATTATGGAAATAGGTGGCTCTTTCTCGTACCAATCCTTGGCGGAACCATCGAGCGAGTACGAAAAAAGCATAAGCTTGACGACATCGGTGTCGACGTTCTTAAACTTGCTCGTGGCCAAAGACGATCAAAATTCCGAATGTGATCGTGAGGATTATCCGCCTCACGACCTCGAAACTTCGTAGCTTGAATCAACGAAAGCATTCCACTCTTAATCTCAAAATTCTCCGCTTCGATAGCGGGAATTACGATCGCGTCTCCATAACCCTCGGTGGGCGCTCGGAGCAATTCAATCATCGAACGATTGTCGGCCATCTCGTCTACGGTCTCTTCAACAACGATATTAGGAACGTCGGTTTCTAATTCTCGTCTACGTCGTCGATTCCTTCGATTTCGATTGCGTCGCTAGAATTAGAATAATCATTCGATCGAGTGCGCATGCACAAAGCGTAGAATGGGGGGTAGAAAAGAAGATTCTTTTTGCGGTTTTTCGGTTTTTTCAATTTTTTTGGTTTTTGACTGTTTTCAATTTTTTTTTGATTTTTTGGTGTATTACGTAGACTCAAATCTACAAATCTCTCCTTGAATCAATTTCTGGATTAAAGGAGCCTCAAGGAATGAAAACGATCACGTGGTGTGAACGCCTTCGATGACTTTAGAACGTTGGTGGAACACCAAAACGTTCAATATGGTTTAATCTTGAAAACAAGCAAATATATATGATACGTAGATAATACTTGGGCGGCAAATCCTCGATTAGCCCTCTTTCTCAAAACACGCACAAGCAAGCGGGGGAAACGAGGCGACGCTAAGCACTTAAGAGCCTTTTTCCCTTAGGTCGTGAAATAGAACCGCCTTATACCAACCTTATAGTTTGTGTTAATCAAAATTTAGCCTCACGAATGTATTTATCTATTTTGCCTTTAAACTTTGGCTTTAGATTCGAATACAATAATTGAGTGATGAAATCCCAATTAAGGTTACGTTTTCACGCTTTTGGACATATTGTAAATTTATTATGATACGTATACAATATATTAATAATATTCACAAAGAAAACGAAAACCAATATATCTACAATATAGTAAAATGATTGTTGTGTGTTTAGTTTAGGAAAACTAAACACGTTTTATTTGGATATTATAATATAATAAGGAAAAGTAACAAAAATGAGTATGTACGTTATATACGATTTCTAAAAATTGAAAAGCAAAAATGCACTACTCACGCAAACACGAAATATATAAGGCACACACCTCCCCGGCAGCGGCGCCAAAATTTTTAATGTATTCTAGTCACTTGTTTTAGGAAAAACAAATAACCGTGGCAAGTATTAAGTCTTACGATTTAGGAAAACCATAAAACCGATAAATGAGAGTTCATTCTCGGTGGAGGTGTGTGTATGGTGCCAATATAATAAAATCAAGTTTGGATTAGTGTCGTTTTTGGTTTTGAGAAGAGAAAATTAAATACGAGTTACACTACGACGTAAAACGTAAAAACGATGACGTAAATACGTAAAACGCGACGAAATTAAAAATTAAAGCTAAAAATCAATTAAAAATCAAAACTAAGTCTAAAATAATATAAATAAGAATAAAAATTCAATAAATAAACTTTAAAACCTTTTATTAATTAAATATTCAATTTTAAATGCTAATTAAAGCCCTAAAATTAAATATAATTAACAAAAAGCCCAAAATATTATTTTATTAAACAAATATCTTACTTATATTAAATAAACACTAAAAAGTATTTTTCCTAATTTTTAGAAACTATTTTTCTAATTTTTAAATGCTAAAAAGAATTTTTAAACTAAAATAATGGTTAAAAATAATAAAATAAAGCTAAAATTAATTTGACTTTTTGAAAAATCCGAAATTATATTCCTAAACAGTAGAAAAATGAAAAAAGTTGAAAACAAAACTTTTTACCCTAATAAGAAAAAAACAGTTTTCAATAAAAGCCTATTTAAACTTAAATAATTCTAAAAAATAATTAAATACAGTGAACAGTGAATTTTTATTTATAAATCTTAAAATATTATACTGAAACTATGAAAATTTTTAAAACTGAAAAATATTAATTTTTGGCACTAGAAGACAAAAGACATAATTAATAAAACAAATTAAAATTGAATTAAATCTAGAAAAATCAAATAAACAGTAAAATAAAATTAAACTTAATGAAAATTCATAAAATAAAATAACAAGAAAAGGAAAAATAAATATAATGAAAAAGGACAATTTTTTGCCACTAAAGACAAAAACAACCTAGATCTGATAGTGACTAGGAGTTTTGTTTTTAGTGTAGCAGTGGTTACACTAAGCCTATCAGTGGGAAAATCTTCACACTGCTCTATATAAGAAAAACGATTTTGGGCTATATTTTGCTTGTTTGTTGGGTTTGATTGGAACCAAAGGCACCCCTACACTCAGTGGAGTGTAGGGAGTCAGTTGAGAGCAAAAAATAGCAAGCTATAATCAACCAATAACACATAAATCAACAAAAAAGCATACTGTATCACAGAAACATGCTAAGGGCAGGTCTGATGGATCTTGACTAATGAAATTGGTATTCTAGTGAGTTTTAACCAGGCAAAGTTAACTCAAAACCCTACCAAATCACTACTAACATGTCCTATATCCTAGATTTTCCTAAACTCTAACAACTAACAAGAATTGAAACCTAGAAATCACTAAAACAACTTGTATTGCACTAACTGATGAATCTGACTATTTTATTAACCAAATTTGTAACATACAAAATTTGTTTTAAGCTACCAAATTACAAGTAAACTACTAGTTAAACCTACCACTAACATTATAGGTGTGTTTAACTACCAAATTACAAGTAAACTACTAGTTAAACCTACCACTAACATTATAGGTGTGTTTAATTAGTTTAACCCACCTTGTGTCACCCCAAGTCAGATTAAACCCAAAACCTAAACACCCCTTAAATCTGATGAACCAAAAATTTTTCACACTAAGATCATGTAAAATAACTTCAAACCATATAAATCAAACACAAATCTGTTACTTAACACTAAATTAATCGAAAACAAGCATTCATACATTCAATCACATACAACTATATAATTTCAATATCAAAGAGGGGAGTTCAAACACTAACCAGACTTGACCATTTCAGGTCAAGTGGCTAGGTGATGCCACCAGCCATATCTTCATTAATTGAGCTTATGGAAAGAAGGATTAAGCTGTTTTGATGTAGAGAGAAAACTAGGTGTAGACTACCACAGTCACAATACCTAGTATATGTATTCAACAAATGAAGTTGAGAATTCTTATGTACTTGCACAAAACAAACAACCAAGAGAACACTACAGGTAGTATAAGCTTATCACAAGCTTGTCAGGCTTGTGGTAGCTTATGCTACAATAAATTATCAGAAACCAACACAGATTTTTTTGAAAAACCACTCTTGAAAAACCAAACTTTTTGGAAATAAAATGAGTAACCAACAATGAATTTAACAAAAGACCTTAACCATTTGACCAAATTCGCCTGTCACTTCCTTTGAACAAATGAAATAAGATTTTTTGGATCTTGAAAACTTTTGCCAAAAACCTTGAACAAGAATTTTTGATAAATTAAAAATTCAAACCATTTACACTAAATTAAAACTAACATAAAACTAAGGAACTCAAATAAATCTTGCAAGATTTTTTGTTTAAATAAAACTCTAACTATTCATTAAATAAAAAAGAAATTTTTACAAGAGAAAATCTGGAACAAGCTTAAAGGGTCACAAGTCGACCCTTTAAATACTGATACAAAGAACTATCTAGAAAGACTAAACCATACTATACGATCTTCCATATATGCCCTTGGTCTTCTTGTTTGAATTTCAGTCAATATGGCCACATGTGATCTTGTTGGATGTCAGCTTGAATTTATCAATCATGGACGTTCATATTTCCTTTGGGTCCAAGGAAAATGATCTAACCATTCATCTTGTCCCCTTTTGGGGTTTTGTGGAAAGGGACTTTAGTATGGGAGCCATGTGGGAGGGGACCAAGTGAAAGTGATGAGTGTTTTGAGTGTGGGTTTTGTTTATGAGGAGGTTAATCAGTGTTATGGAAGCAATGAAGGATTTATCCTTTGATTTGTGTACTTAATCAGGTTATGGTTTATAGGGTAATGAAGGGGATGAACAGTTGAGTTTAATTGTGTTTAAGGGTGATTAAGGTTTTAAAAACGTGTTTCCCCCACTTTTTGTATTAAACAGATTTATAAATAAATCTGTTATATAAACTTTGAGTGGAAACGTGACATGGAGGGGGTGTGGTGAAGTGGAGTTGTGTGATTGGAGGATGGGTGATAGTGGGTGAGGTGGAAAAGTGTTATTGGTGGTGATAGGTTTGCTGTCTGCCCCATAATAGTCCCATGTCTTCAATATTTTTGTCACTTCAAGTTTAATCAACCAAACTTATATATCCTTTTATATGAAAGTTTACTTTCTTTCATTTTGACAACAAAAGCTTTTGCAAAGTAGTTTCAAGGACTAAAAATGCATAATATGCATTCTTCAAGGGCTTTTCTTGTATTTTCTTGAAACTTAAGAACCATACTTGTAACTTTTGAGATTTACAAGGGTCAAAAGTGACAAGTCTTTAAAAGTTAAGCGACCAATCTTGCAAAACATTCAAAACTTCAAGGGTATTTTTGGAAATTCATGATTTGGGTCTGGTTCTTTGTGCGGCCTCATTTCCCGTGTTCGTTTTTTCTTGATTCCTTTGATCTTTTGTTGATTTCACGATATCCGTACCTAAAATATGTAAAACCTCTAATTTTACCTTATTGACTTTGTCAACTGTTGTACTCTTTAGTTTTGGAATCTCTATAATTTCACTTTTATATGGTTAATTGAGTATCATCTTCTTTTGTCATACTGACATTTTCATATTTATTTTTAATATATATATATGAACCCTTAGTCTTTCTGACTACGCTAACAATTGATTGGCCACAATTTTAAACAAGGACTCATCACCTCAGTACATATTTTGGAAAAACTATAATTTTATTTACTTAATTTATTAAGTACCTGGATTTAGTTTTATATGTATATATTTACATATACTATATACTATGAACAAACACCTATCACCTTAAAACAATGTCTATTATCTCACACTGACATTTATTTATTTTGTTCAAGTAAAATAGTTATAATGATATACTCATTATATACTTTCACCAAGTGACCTAAAGGTTTAACCAAAATACCTAGAAACCTTACAAGTACCTACACTATAATATATAGACTATTGTTAACTCCTAATTTTAGACAAGTCAACACAATTTCTACCCTAAAATATATACTAGTCGTGTATATATGTACATTCACTCCCATTAATACTTGCAAACTTGCAAGCAAACTTAGTACCATAATCAAGTGTACACTATACCTTCCTACTATGCCACCATACTTACACCATAACATATACACTATTTCATGTCTATTCTTGTCCCCTTTGACTTGAAAACACACGGCTAGAACTTAAAAAGATGGAAGTGAGACATTTTGCTATAATTGGCATGTGTTTGAAATCTTGCACCAAATCTAACACATATTTATCAAAGATACATGGTACCTTACAAGATACACATAGATCTCTCTCTCACCTTAATTTAGCCGAATATATCACTAGTTTCTCAAACACACAACACAAAACATTTGAATCTCACTTCTAACTCTCTCTCAAAAAACACGGCATACCTTTACTCATACACCAAAATCCTCCATTTCTCTTTTTATTCTTCATTTACTAACCTCAAATCATGCCTCATGCAACATAAATACTAATCATCACTCTTTATTACTCCTAACTTACACCACAAGGCAACAAGGAAACCCTAAGAGCATCATAGGAAAGTTACGACTAGGTTTTGATTTAAGCTTCCACCATTGTTGAGCACAAGCTCAAGCTATCACTAGTTCACTTGTTCATTCCTAAAACCACTTAACAAGTAAATATCATGAAGCCTATCTCTTTCTTGATATCTTCATTTTCATACACATAAACATATATATATATATATATATATATATATATATATATATATATATATATATATATATATATATATATATATATATATATATATATATATATATATATATATATATATATATATATATATATATATATATATATATATATATATATATATATATATATATATATATATATATATCCCTAGTGTAAACTTAACATAAAAAAATCTAGGAAAACCTAGGGGTGTGATGAAAAATATTGTTAAAATAATAAAGTTTCACTTAATGTGATAAAAAATATTGTTAACTATGATAACCATGACCTCATGAACATGCTAACCTAGAAAAATGACAAAACCTATGCATGTATATATTTTGGCCGTGGGTTTTGCCCTAGTTTTTAGGGTGATGAATAACTTTGAAATATTATAGTAAGCCTAGAAATCATTATATCCATATTAATACTAAACATGTTTAACTAGTTTGTCTTAATGGATTAATTAACCCAATGAATAATGTTTAATATAGTTAGGCCCATTAAGCCCACTATGTAAGCCCAATAGAAACTAGAAGCCCATTAAGCCCACTTATGCTTCTTAAATCCCACTAAGATAAATATACCAAAATAAACTTTACATATGTTAAATAAACATATTATAAAACCTTTGTATGAAAATGTAAATTATTAAAGTTTCGGGTTAAAAATGTAATTTATGAAACTTTCGGATTGATTTGTAAATTTAAATAAGTCTAAGGATTTAAATGGTGATTTTTGGAAACTCATTTTAACAAAATATAATGTATAAGGACCCATTATGTAATTTTTCAAGAGTATAGGGGTGAATAGTACCCTATTCGAGACTTAAACATAGTAGAAGGACCACTTTTGTAAATTAGTATAAGTTGAATAAACTTGTGTAACTCAAATGGAACCTTAAGGACCCTTTTTGCCAGATGCCAAAACCTATTAGGAGACCTAGGGGCCATTTTTGCCAACTAGGACAAGTTAGAAAACCTAATTCTAACCCTAGGGACCCTTATGGTCAATAACCGATACTATTTCAAGCTCTAGGGGGCTGTTACGAAAATTAGGTTAAACCTAAGCCCTAACCGAATATAACACGGACTAAAATGGCAATGTGGGAAACTTTTACAAGCTCTAGTTACACGTGTAACTAGGAGGACTTGTTTTGCCATTGTTTTAAAGTTAAACAAACCCTAGGGGTACTTATGTAAATTAGCCGCGGGTAATATATATAATCGAGGGACTAAAACGTAATTTTCCTAAACATTAACTAAACCTTAATTTATTATATATATACTTAATATTAAAAAGGTGTAACCTAATTAAATCTATAAGTATAAATTGTTATTTTCCCAAACTTATAATTTAAATAAATTATACAACTTCGGGGACTTTTAATTAAATTAAATAAAATGTATTATACATTTTATAAACTTTATTTATATAAGTTATATATATATAAATTGGATACAATTATTTAATAAAAGGAAATATATTAATCATATTTATTATTAACCTTTTACATTTTTAAATATATATAAAACTCCTTTTATAAATATTTAAAACACCTTAGAAGGATACAAGTACGGGAATATTAATTAAATGAATTAATTACTTGAAAGATACTTTTTATTTCACACTTAAAAAATAAATACTTCTATTACTTGTACAACGATAAATTAAATTACAGGAACTGTAATAAAATGTTTAAAACCAGTATAAGCATGCACATATTTATCTAGACTTTTATGCATTATTTTATGAATTTACTGAGACTGTATAATTATTTAGGTTGTTGACTGTGTCGTGAGCATCCTTGGATTTTCCTGTGACTTATTACTGTACTACTGAGGTGAGTTCATGACCCCACTTTATATATTGACAAACTTTTAAACCTTTTATAGGGAAGAAAACATGCAACATATTTTTATTTGATGGACATAGACTGAGCTACGAAACCTTTGATTACATTTGCCTATTGTAGAATGCCTCCCTTACCCGGGAACTAGAACTGTTAAAATTGTTGAATTGCCTGAATGTATAAATAGATCTATTTGGGATTGATCATCCCCATCTGGGTGAGTAGCGCTCACTGTGCCTGGGCCAAGGACAACAAATGTTTATAATGTCGGAACGGAATATTGGGTGCATTTTTATTAATGCGAAGGGTCCTCATAAGTTGTACGACCTAACGTGTCAAGTGTCAGTTTCGGGCAATAGGAAATATAGTTACCTTTAAAGTGTTGATGTTTTGTGCATTACTACTTCAGTGAATGTTTATTGTCCAAACTTAATTTATTTATTTAAACCTGTGAATTCATTAACTTTATGTTGACTCTCTAAGCATGTTTTCTCAGGAAACTGAAGCAGGTATTTGATGTGCATGGAGTCAAGCATCATGATAGGCTGCATTTGTAGAGCTCATATGGGGTTTTACAAACGAGAAAATCATCCAAACTATTGAATAATGTTTAAGACAAATTTTATAACATATGTACTTTTATTCATGTAATAATTGTAATGATAATCTTTTATCTGTTGCTCTATATACTATCTGTTGTTGATCCACCTACGTGACACCCAAATATTATTTCCGCTGCATTTGAACAATTTGAGGGTGTCACAGAATGGTATCAGAGCGATAGTTATAGAGAACCAGACCAAAAATTAAATAAATATAAAAATAAATTTTTTATATAAACTGGAATATAACTGCTTTAAAAATCTTTTGGGATTTTCGGGACTAGAATAGTTAAGCATATAGAGTGTAGAGCATACATTTATTATGTGGTTAACTATGCATCGTTTATTAACATCCGGTTGATTAATCTTATAAGTATTAACGTAACCTTTAACTTGCGATGTTAAAAGGCACTATTATATGATTTACAACTATGATTTTCTAAAACAATTTAACTTGAGTAAGCTTATACTTACGTCAATTAAAACTTTATTATTTTCAAATTCATTATGACATCACCAGCTGCTACTCCTGCTGCTTTATCACCGACGTCAGTTTTACATGGTTGGATATCAGACAGCGAGTCTGACGACAGTCACACTTCCGGCGACGCTGCACTAGTCGATGCTCTCATCGCTACTCCACCTGCTACACCTGTATCCCCCGCTGTGGATGAGGTTCAACCGACTGAAGCCCTACCACCTTTACCACCAGCTTCCTCACTACTGGGCTACGCACCCAAGTATCTGCCACCTCGTAAGAGGAGGTATGAGGCACCTCTCGACTCCACTTTTGAGGTCAACGAGGGTTCCGGGGCGAGACGAGTTGACCCCTTCCAGGCCCAGATTGCTGCACTGGCCGCACGCCAGGCTCAGGACATAGCGGAGATTCGTACTCTGCTATCAGCTGGACAGGCTGGACGCACCGCTCTACAAGAGCGTCAGGACCTACTATGTTGGACTGTCATTGCCGAGGCATACGCTGCTCGGGGAGCATGGTCTACGACTTACCACTCCCTACAGTGGTTGATGGATGAGAACGAGTTTCTCCACCAGCAGATCTACACTTTGGAGGGTCAGCAGTACGCGACTCATGCTTCTCTCATGTCCTTGGAGGAGACATTATCGATCTTCTATGATCTTCAGGAGGTGCGCCACCAGGGTTTGACTACCGAGACTGCCCATCTCAGAGGAGCCGACGAGACCTTTAGAGCTCAGATTCTAGAGGCACTCCGACTCCTAAGGAGACTCGAGTCGTCATGATCTCGATGCAGGAGGCTATGCAGGCGCCAGCTGTCTCATCACCACCAGTAGCATCGGCCATCTCAGAGGAGTCTGTTAGGCATGAGTAGACTAGATGTACTAGATCTTTTGTACATCATGATAAGCTTTTGGGTTGCATCCCTGTTATCGTGATATATGACCTCATGCATATATTTCCTTTTATCATTTGTATCCTTGTACTGTACTATTTTAGAATAGGTATTCGTAGACAATGTACTCTAGAGTATGTGTACCACTATCCCAGACAGGCGGGCTGTGCTTTGTCTTGGATTGGTTGTACATTTTGTATTGTTATTTGATGAGATGGCATTTGTACATGATCTCATCATTCTTTTCGGGCTTTAAATGCATTAAAATGTCATAAAATACCACATATATGCTTGTATTTGTTTACTAGTGTGTTTTAGGTATGGATATCGTGAAAAAGACAAAAGATCACAAGAAACAAGGAAAAACGGACACAAGAAACGAAGCCGTACAAAGAACCGGGCCCTAGTTCATGAATTATCCAAGATAAATCCTTGAAGACTTGAAGATGTACAAGATTGATCCTCAAAATATGAAGAAATGACACTTAAAACCCTTGTATATTCATAATTACAAGTTTGGTCCCTTAAGTTTGTCAAAATTACAAAAGGTCCTTCAACTTTGAAGAAATGGCAAGTTTAGTCCCTCAACAATTCTAAATTGTCAATTATGGTCCCTCATGAAGTCAAAGATACAATGAAGACCTTTGAAGATCAAGAAAGTCCAAAATCAGTCCCTTAAATATTCAAACATGGCAAAAATAACCCTTGAGACCTTATTTCCAAAGTTTTGTGGCAAAACTATAAACTTTGAAAGTTTATTAACAAAGGAAAACGGTTTTGTTGGCTGAAAAAAACATTATATACACATTTCACCAAAACACAAGGGCTGCTATTGTCAATTCCCAAACTTTAAACTCACAAACACGCGCCAAACAACATGTGCCCCCTTATTTCGGATCAAAGTTACCACTATTCACTATTCATCCCACCCAGAACTACCTTTACTTAAACAAAGGGTAATTTGCAATTACCCATACCCACGCTTGATTCACACATGCAGAAACTCATCCCACACAAAAAACCCTCACTCCCACTCACCAAAGGGCCCCACCATTCAAGACGTCCACCTATCACATCACAACTTAACCTCCAAGGCATGACACGTGGCCAAATCAACAGCCAAGACTCAATGCTTAACCAGAAATCTAAAATGAACGATTTGGATGCATTTGGACAGCTCAATATCAAAATTCGCCTAGAAGATTCAAGGGCATTTTAGGGACTTCATAGCTAGGGTTTTCTCATTGTAATCTCAGCCCTTGTGGCCTATATAAGGACTCCTCAACTTGTGAGAGAGCCTTGTTCCAGTTTTACCTTTTAAACATTGTAATCCCTTTTTAAATTTTATAAAAGTTGGTATTTTGAGAAAATTGTAATTCCTTTTTATGTTTTTGAAAGTTGGTGTTGTTTAAGGGTAATTATGAGTTCCATTATATGTTATAAGTGTGCTTGAATCTTGTTGTTCAAGGACGTTTATGTTTGGTAAGGTTTTCAAGTTTGAAATAAGCTTGAAAATTGGTTTCTGATTTTGCTATTTTTGTTGTACTAATCCTTGACCAAATGCTATAAGCTCTTACAAGCTTGTTGACACCAAGCTTGTGTAGGAAGTGGAGCCTTTGGTTGGGCTGTTTGTTCATTGTGTTGAAGAAATCAAGTCCTTGAGGTTCTACTTTGAACCATCAACCAAGGCAGTCATTCATCTCCTTTGTTGAAGTACCTTGGTATTGTTCTAGTTGTTGAACAAGGTCCAAGGAGCATTGCTGGTCCTCATAGGATGTTGTGGAGGACATGTATAACCTCTTGTTAAGATTCCTCTAAAAAATAACATGATATTGTCTGATTTGTGTTTTGCTATGTGATTTGGTGATTTTGTGTTTGTGCTTTGTGTTTTATGGTTGGTATTTGTTAGTTGTCACCTAGTTTAGCTATTTGATCATTAAAATCAGTAGGTTGTTTGTAGAATTAAGAAGTTGCTTTGAAAAAGGGCTTATAAAAGGCTTTTTGGGTTTACTGGTTCATAAGGCCTTGTGGCCTTGGTCCTTAGGGTTTGGGAGGTCTAAACAAGTCATATTAAACAAGTTTTAATCATTGGTTAAGTTTCTGAAAGTTTGGAAAAGGGATTTGAAGTTTTGTAAAAATCTGATAAAAAGTGTTTTGAAATTGGTCAAACACATCAGATCCAATAACTTCTTTGTTTGTTGGATCTAAGGTCTGAAATCAGGTTTGGGAATAGTTTAGGTGATAAGCTATCTGTGCATTATCTGTTTGTTGAATTTGGTGGCTTATTGAAGGAGCTAGGGCTTATCAAATTTGGCTGAAGTGGTCATTTGCATCAGCAAAGTGACCACCTCATTTTGTGCTTGCATTTGTAATCCTAGTGTATGCCTTGTGGTTTTGTTGTTTGGATCTTGTTTATTTGCTGCTTGTGAGTGAATTTTGCTATTTGATGTGCCTTGTATCTGGCTTATAAGATAAATGGCTTATTAAGCCCTTTTTGCCAAAATCTGTCATCAAAAGGTCAACTGACCTCTTGATTCACAAGGACTCCTCCTTGAGTTCTTCACAAAAATTGCTTAAAACAAGCCCTTATACCATTCCTGATCATTTGGTGAACTTTGGAGTACTTTGACTTTTGGTAAAATAAGCACAATTTGGCTTATTTTTGAGAACTGCTTATTGGTACATGCAACAACTTGGTTTTTGTAATAGAACTTATTTTTCTTAGCTTAATAACAAGTCTGGAAGGTTACAAGTCTTTTGGTTAAGCTTTTGCTAGGAAACTAGCTTATTTGGCTTTTTCAGCCAACTTATTGGTTCACACAGCTTATTATACTTGGCTTTTTGTGATTTTCTTGATTGATTATTCTTAGTTAAGTTATTTATGAGCTTTTGCAACAAACCAGAGCTTCTGAAACCCCCTAGAACTCTAACCCGACTATTTTGTCGTTTAGTGGATTTTTATTTTGCTTATTTCTAGCTTATTAAGTGAGCTTTTTCAAAATTTCTTTTTACAGATCTCTTAGGCATCTCAAAAGAAGGTTGTGTGTTTAAGCAGAGCTTATGGTATTGGCTTATTGCTTAATGGGCTTATTGGCCCAATAAGAATAAGCTGTTTGCTATTTAAGTTGTGATAAGCTCAAAATCAGCTTTTGGGCCTTCAGACTTTTGTGCTTAGAATTAAATTTTGAGTCAGATAGGGCTTTTCCAGGTCATTCGGGCCTAGTTTGACTTTTTGGGCTAAAAAGCCCATTAAGGTTGACTGATTTTGCTTTTAGCCCATTTGGGGGCCCATTAGGGGTATTTTGGTGATTTCACTTTCATTTTCTGATTATTTAGGTTAAAATAAACTAGTTTGCAAGTTTTTAGAATTTTTTAGAATTTTTAGATTTTTAATATTATATAATATTATTTTATTATTAAATTTCAAATTTCACATTTTTGCACTTTTTATATTTTTCTTAGCTTTAATAAATTAAAATAGGATTTTTGCATCTCTTAGATTAATTTTATCTTCATTAGATTATTTATTTATAATTATTTTAAGTTTTTAATAGTTTTTAAATCATCTTAAATAGTTTTTCTTAGTTTAAAAATTTACAAAAATAGTTTTTAATCTTTTTAGGTCATTTTAGAGGTTTACCAATTAAAAAATCTTTATTTGCGCTTTTTGATAATTAATTTTATTTTTAGGGCTTTAATTAGCATTAAAAAATTAATATTTAATTAATTAAAAGGTTGAAAAAGTTTTGATCATTGGTAAACTCATAGTCTATTTATTTTGATTTTTGGTAATTTTTTTGTGAATTTTTAGAATTAATTTTTTAGCTCTTTTTACGGTTTTACGTTTAGTCGTCGTAGTAATTAATTTCACGTGTTCGTCATTCTCTTTTCTCATCCCCTTCTCTCAAATATTAATCTCAAATCAATTACGAATTATTCACACACATATACCTCCTTGAGAAACGAACTTTCACATCATAAGGGTCATTAGTGTTTGATTTTCCTAAATCATCACTTAATACTTACCGCTTTTACGCCTTTTTCCTAAAAGGTCGTATTTTACCACAATCATTTTGGCGCCGCTGCCAGGGAGGTGTGTCGTGATTAATTTTTCTTGTTGTTTTAATATTAACCATAAATAGTATTTGTATTAGTAGAAATCTACTAATACGTATTATCGGTTTTTTGGTTTTTCTTGTGAAATTATTATTACTATATTGTATTAAGTATCACAATCAATACAAAATATCTCCAAAAGTGTGAAAACACAACCTTAATTTGGATTTGATCTCCTAATTATTGTATTCGAATCTCAAACAAAAGAAAAATGCAAAAATAGATAAATACTTTCGTGAAGCTCGATTTTGAAAAATACGAACTATAAGGTGGGTATAAGGCGGGTATTATAAAATATACCCTAAGGAAAAAGGCTATTAAGTGCTTCGCGCCGCCTCGTTTCCCCGCTTGCTTGTGAGTATTTTGAGATTGAAGGCTAATCGAGGGTTTTGCCGCCCAAAGTATTATTACATATCATATATATTTGCTTGGTTTCTTTGTGATTAAACCCTCTTGAACAATTTGGTTTTCACCAAAGTTCTAAAGTTATTCGAAGGCGTTCACTCCACGTGATCGTTTTCATTCTTTTGAGGCTTCTTTAATCAAGAGTTTGATTCGAGGAGAGATTTGGTAGATTGTTGTCTACGAAGATACACCAAAATCAAAAAAAATTAAAAACAATCAAAAACACAAAAAAATTGAAAATTCACAAAACACCCAAAAAGAATCTTCTTTGCTCACCTCCCATTCTTCGTCAAGTTTATGCTAACTCGTAATCAAGCAAAACGAGCTTGTAAACTTCGTCAAAGTCAAGGAAATCAAGAGACGTTGATTGAAGAACAAACTCCAATTGTTGAACCTATTGTAGAGCAAGAAGTCGTCATGGCTAATCGTACTATGATGGAGTTGCTTCAAGCACCCATCGAGGGTTTTGGAGAAGCCATTGTGATTCCCGCTATCCTTGCGGAAAATTTCTAGATTAAGACGGGTTTAATGTCGATGTTGCAAGCAAATAAGTTTAGAGGTCATGAGAAAGACAACCCGCATTACCACATAAGGAATTTTAATCGTCTCACCGCAACTAGCAAGTTTAAGGATGTTCCACATGACGCCATTAAGATGATGTTGTTTCCATACTCGTTAGATGGACCCGCTAAAATTTGGCTCGAGAAAGAACCGCCAAATTCGATTTTGACATGGGGTGATCTCGTTTCTAAGTTTGTGAACAAATTTTTTCCACCATCTAAAACAACACATTTGAAAAATGAGATTTCAAGATTTGTACAACGAAATAATGAGAGTTTTTCAATGGCATGGGAACGATTTAAGGAAATGTAACATGAATGTCCACACCATGATTTTTCGGACTTACATCAATTTGATACTTTTTATAATGGGCTTAATGATCATGAACGAGATTATTTGAATGCCGCCGCGGGTGGTAATTTTTTGTGCAAAACGACCGATGAAGCTTTAAAGATTATCGAGAATAGATCTAAGGTTTACAACCCTCGTAACACACTGAGTGTTGCCAATGTGGGTTCGTCATCGTCGTCATCGTCTCGTAGCATTAATGCCTTACATGATGAAGCTAATGAGGAAAATCGGTTTTTCGATAGGTTTTCAAATCTTATGACTCATTGGAAAGCACAAGATGCTTTGAATTCCGCTTCGGTTAAAGCGGTTGATAAGAGTTGTTTGTCTTGTGGTGGAGCTCATGATCTTTCCGAGTGCATTACCGCCGGTGGTAACACTTCGAGTGCTTACGTAGCAACGGGAACTTACAACCAAAACGGCCAAGGTTCCCGCCCAAATCAAGCTCCACCAAATCAAAATGCTACTAACTATCGAAACAACAACCAAAATGGTAATTATCAAGGCAATTCACGTAACTACAACAAAGGGAATTATCAAAGTGGGAATGGACAAGTTGCTAATCAAAACCAAAACCGTGATTTTCAAAACACTACACAAGGTTTTCAAAATGCTCACACTAAAAATCTTCAAGGAGAATTTTTGGATTATGCTAAAGCAAATGATGCTAAGTTTGATAACATGCAACGTGAGATGATTAGCTTAAGATCCGAGTTGAAAAACGAGCTTAAAAACGAACTTGCTAATGAACTTAAAACTCATGCTAATAAAATGGAAGGAAATGTTCAACGTCTTCAACAAAATCAACAAAAGATGGAACAAGGACAACATGAGATTAAGCAAGAATTGTTAAAAGCGGATTTAAGGCAATCAAAATTTGAAGACCGAATGGTAAAAATGTTTGAAGCAATCATGTGTAAACCATCTTCCTCGGGTGGTCTTCCTAGTGATACCATTGCAAACCCGAAGGGAGAAATGAAGGTTATTACTACACGAAGTGGTAAAACTTTCAAGGAACCAATCTCTCGTAAAAGTACTTCTACGGAGAAGGAAATCGAGAAAGAGCCCGAGGTGATGGTCGAAAAGGAGCATATCACAAGCCCATGAAGTACCGCTCATACCACACCTACGGTTGAACCAATACCAATTATGGAACCCGAGATTCCAAGGCCGTTGCCTAATGTCCAACCCACACCACCCTTACCCTACCCTTCGAGACGAAACAAAGAGAAATTACAAGAACGTAACTGTTGTCCCATTTATTTAGATGATAAAGCACGAATTAAAGAAAGAAAATAGATGAAGAAGATGAATTCTAGATAGAGAAAGTAGTGAGAGAAAGTAGAGAGAGAGAGATGATTAACTTTGGGAATATTAGATTAGAAGTGAGAAAAATGAACAACCAACCCTCCTAACATGCTAGGAGGGTAGTATATATAGTCCACCCACATGCGGGCTTTAATGGACTATATATTGGGCCGGGCTTGTCTTTTGGACTTTAATTAGTTTAAATCCAAGCCCGTAAAACACGACTAATTAACTACTTATTACAACGTTCTAACTAATGTTACAATAATAACCTATGACCGAGCATTCTTGTTTGAATCAATATTTTGAGGCTAACTGATAGGTGTGTAAACACCCATCCTTTTTACCACTTAATTACAATAATAACCGAGCCAAAACGTGTATTTTCTGTCATTTATGTCGGAATTATGCGTGGTTTGTGTTTTTGTTGTGATTTAGGACGAAAAGGTGAAAAGTGGAGAAAACACGGGCATTTACGGGCTTTTATCGAAGAAAAAGACGAAAGACGAAGTCGAAAGATCAAGAGTGCAAAAAGAACGGAAGTCCAAGACCAATTCTGAAGATTTATCGAAGAAAAATTCAAAAGACGGAAGTTTATTAAAAGCCGAAGAACTCAGGTCTTATTTATGAAGAAAATTCAAAGACGAGTTTAAAGAAATCCCGAGACAAAGCCATTAAAGTCAAAAGATTAAGAAGATTAACAAAGATTAAAGAAGATGAAGGACTTAATCATGCAATTAAGGAAAAATGAAAGAGGGGAGGAAGCTTCCTAAGCACTCCCTAATCCTCCCCTATATATAGATTAGGATGTTAATCATTTCATTTTGTTGGATAGCTTGACAAACTATTTCTTCCACTTTTAATTACCTTGTCATTTAATTTCATGTCATTTAAATACATTGTCTTGCACCTTTAAATACCTTTAATTAAAGTAAGTTTCCTTTTAACTATTGTCAATCTTTACTTTATTGTTTGATTTCCTATCTACCTTTCTTTAATCTTTGATCTTTATGTTTATGTTCATGTTTATGTTTTGAGTTTTTATTGATTAAAGTGGGTTTTGATTATTTTGATCATTATTGTTAGTTTGATTGTTTTGGATTGTTTGTTTATGATTAGTAGATGTTATTTGATTAGTTTGATTTAATCTTGTGGTTGATTTTGTTTAGTTTTGAATAGATCCGTATATACTTGTTCTTCCTTGTTCTTCGTGTTTTCTGTTACTGTATTCCCAGGAAATATTCCAGATCAAGCCAAGTGAAGGAATTGTGTTGTGGGTATTCTGTATCAAAGTCGTTCATTCGGAATATTATACATTCCGAATCAAGGCCATCATCCGGAATATTCTTGCATTCCGAATCAAAGTTGTTCATCCGGAATATTTAACATTCCGGATCAGTAGTGCTTATTCGGAATAATTTATTATTCCGGATCAAGCATTTCATCCGGAATACCAAACATTCTGGATCAGCCTTTTATTCCGGATCAAGTCTACTTTCCGGATCAAGGACCCTTATTCGGAATAATTAATTATTCCGGATCAAAGACTTCATCCGGAATCTTCAATATTCCGGATCAAGGAAGTTATTCCGGATCAAGCAGAACATTCCGGATCAAGACCATTATTCCGAATCAAGACTTTATTCCGGATAAGTGACATATTCCGGATAAAGGATTTATTCCGGATCACGGGTTTTGGTGAATATTCCGAGTGAAGAAGAACATTCCGAACGAAGGTGACATTCCGGATGAGTGTTTATTCCGAACGAAGGATTATTCCGGATGGGCCGTTTTCAGGTTCTTTTTAGTTTCTGTTTTTAATTCTTTAATTTTCAAGCTTTACTTTTCCCGCCTTTTTCCTTAGTCGCACTTTAGGATTACTTGCCTTAGATTTATTTTAGCCTTGCCTTAGTTTAAGTTTTTGTTTTAGTTGCGTTTTAAGTTTGCCTTAGTTAGATTTAAGTTTGCGTTATTTACTTTAAGTGCCTTTTAATTTCCGTCTCGCTTTTAAATACTTGCCATTTATTTTAAATTAGAGTTAGTTTTAAATTAACGTCATTTTCATTTACGTCTTTGCACATTTATTTTAAAACAACCAAAAATATTCTTTTTCACCAAAAACAATTGAGTCGTACTTTGAACCGGAAAATCAATTCGTTAAGATACCGAGAAACGAACTTTTTCAACTAGCAAAGTCATATCATTAAAATGGCGCCGATGCCGGGTCTTTTCGTAAAGATTAACGGTTTACTGTGAGAGACGCGTTGCATTTTGGGATCCGTTCACTTGTGAGCGTTATTTTTCTTGCTTAAAAAATTCAAAAAACCATAAAAATTAAAAATTGTTAAAAATCCATAAAAATTAAAAATTTCAAATATCCAAAAAGATTTTATTTTTATTGTGTATATATATTGTCTTTGTGTTTGGCATTGTTTTATTTTGCCTTTGTAGGTGTATGCGTACTAGATCTTCTAATTATCAAGACCCCGAGACTCGAGAAGATTTAAGTATGGCAGGTGTTAACAACAATAATAATCCACCGCACCTCAATAATAACAACAACAATGTTCTTCCACTGCCCGATCTTCGGACAATGGAGGAGCTTTGTCAACCTACCATGTTTGGACGAGGAGGACCGATTGCGCCGATGCAAATCACGGCTCTGGAGTTTTCGTTGAAGCACCACATGATTCAGCAAGTGCAAAGAAATCCTTTTAGAGGAATGCCTGATGATGATGCCAACAAACACCTCGAAAAGTTCATTACACTCACTCAAAGCATGAAGTTTCCCGGTGCCACAATGGATGTTCTTCGCCTTCAACTCTTTCCACATACTTTATCACATCACGCCGAGAAATGGTTTGATCGTCTCCCGAAGAATTCCATTCATACTTGGGATGACATGACTCAACGCTTTTTGTCGCGCTACTATCCACCATCCATGGTCACGAGCCTTCGCAATCAAATCAGCGGTTTCATGCAAGAACCCGATGAATCTCTTTTTGATGCTTGGGAAAGATATAATGTCTTGATCGATCGATGTCCAAACCACAACATGCTCCCTGTGACCTTAATTGATACTTTCTACAACGGTTTGACTTTTCGAGATCGTGATACGATTAATGCAGCCGCCGGTGGCACATTTATGAAAAGGAGACCCGAGGAGTATAGAGAGCTAATTGAGAACATGACTACTCACCACAAAAACTGGGATTCCTCCGCTTCTTCAAGGAACAACCCGAGAGTCAATGTTTCTTCCACTTCAGCAAGCCCCGACATGACCGAATTCACCCGCATGATGACTGAAATGAACAAAAATATCTTGCTTCTTGCTACAAACCAACAACAACAACAAGTTAAAGCGGTTTCACCTTCTTGTGAAACATGCGGCGGTCCTCACTCATACACTGATTGTCCTTCTACTCAAGGAAATCCGGAAAACGTGTATGCAGCTTATGGTAATTATTCACCGGAAAATTACCAAGCTCGACCTCAAGGGGATAGAAATTTGCTGAGTTACCGATCAAACAACTACCTTTCACCCGGTTTTTCTCCTCAAAACCAAAACCCCGCCAACAACTATACTAGAAGAAACCAAATCCCACCAAGAGCTTCTAATCCTTCTCACCCACCCACTCAACAAGCCCCACCCATTAACCCCGATGTTGAAGCCTTGATGAGAACCCAAGGTGAGCAAATCAAGAATCTGCAGAGCCAAATTATCAATCTAAAAGGAGATATTACCAAGCAAGGGAATGACATTAGATCCGAGCTTCGAGATAATATACAATCCTCCTTCAGCAATCAAACGAATGATTTAATAAATATGCTTGCTAGTTTCTTGCCCACAACTCAACCTTCTTCTTCGAGTTCTCTACCTTCTAACACCGTCACCAATCCGCGAGCGAATGTGAGTGCTATTACTACCCGTAGTGGAGTAACCATAGTAGGACCACCTATCCCGCCCCCATCATCTACACCTCCTCCACCACCATTTATCCCCACTCCTCCTACACCTAGTATTAGTGCACCATTACCGTCTCCGCCTCGTCATGACGATGTACCTAGGAAGGACCCTTCAACATCTCAACCTTTACCTACTACACCTATACATTCACCACCTAAACCCAACATCCCATATCCTTCTCGTTTAGGCAAGACCACAATGCTAAACAAGGATGACTCTCAAGTGTCGAGCTATGAGAAGATGCTCTCTCAAATGAACATCAACATTAGCCTTGTTGAAGCACTTGTCCACATGCCGAAATTTGTCAAAGCATTCAAGGAATTGCTTAACAAGAAGGAGAAGTTGATTGAGCTCGCCAACACACGCTTAAATGAAAACTGTTCTGCAGTTATTCTTAAAGAACTTTCGGAAAAACTTGGAGATCCCGGTCGTTTTGTGTTGCCTTGCATATTTAACAAAACCGAAGAATTTACTGCCCTAGCTGATCTCGGGGCCAGTATTAATTTGATGCCATTAAGTGTTTGGAAAACACTATCATTACCCGACCTTACTCCAACAAAGATGACTCTTGAACTTGCAAATCACACTCTCACTTACCCCGTTGGTATTGCCGAAGATGTGTTCATTAAAGTTGGCACATTTACTTTCCCGGTCGACTTTGTCGTTGTTGATTATGAAATGGACCCTCGTATTCCTTTAATACTTGGTCGGCCATTCTTGAGAACCGGACGAGCTCTAGTTGATGTTGCCGAAGGTGAGTTAATCTTAAGAGTCGGGGATGATGCACAAGTTTTTAAAATGGGGAAGCTTACAAGCAAATCCTTTGGAAGAGAATCTGCGAATATGATTAATGTGCTCGATGATTTTGTCATCTACAACAATCCTCTATTCGACTCTTGCATTGATAATCCACTTTTTCAAGATGATGTGGATGATTCTCTCTCCAATTTAGAACCTTCGCCCATGTATGATTCTCCACCGATCTTTGATGCTTATGATGATGATTCTAGCTCATATTCGGATGATTATGATGACTTTGCTTCCGAGTATCCCGACCTGCCCATTTATGATGATTTTGATGAGGCCGATACTCTTTCGAGTGATTCTTCTCATGATGAAGATCCTCCGCTTACATCACTCGATCCTACTTTGGATGATTATTCATTTGAGGAAGATTTCTCTACGTTTCTAAATACTTACTTCCCTCATGAGAGTGATGCCCCACCTTTAGATTTTGAAGATTATCGTCTTGATCCTACTTTAGATTTGAAGAAAATTCTTTCAAAGGAGAAGCAACCAGTCGACACCAACATCCGCAGCACGTATGAGTTAACACCTCTTTGTCCACCTTCTGAGGACGAGGTTGTGCATCTTCTTTGCGGATCTTCTTCACATTCTGCTGAGCCTGAGTGCTATTTTCCCCTAAAGGAAAAGGTGTTCGACCCCGGTATCGATATTCTTCAGCCATCTCAGTATCCTTCTGATGAAATATAAGGAAAAATATTTGTAACTATTTAAGATATGCTTGCACCTCACCATACTTTCTCCCACCGTGCTCCGTCTTTGCTTAAGGGAACCTTGCCTATTCTTCTTTGGCTTGCCTTGTTCGCCTTAAGCTTGTGCTACTTGATGGACGAAAACTATGTATTTTATCCCGGTGGATGTGTCTCATGCTTCTTCCTATGATAATCAAGGTCGAGTCAGGCTCACGACTCGGTGAACAAAAATCAAGCGCTTCTTGGGAGGCAACCCATGCATCTATCTTTTAGCTTTCTTTATCCTAAGTGTAGGGGAGACCCGTTGGTGTTTGCTATTTCATCTCTTCTCATAATCAAGGATTCGAGCGCTCAATGATCCACTCTTGATGATTTTTGACGACCCGTGATTCCGTGTTCCCTTCTTCCCGGTTCTATCCTAAACTCTTTTCGATTCACTATTTTATATTTTCTCAATATTAAGATAGGAATCTCGTTAGTCGTCTATTCCTTAGCGAGATTTAAATAAAGTGCACAATGTCCTAAGTGTAGGGGAGTTTACTCCCACATGCTTAAACATTGAGGACAATGTTTATATTAAGTGTAGGGGGACTTCTATCGAAGTTAAGTGGCTCTTTTCCTTGTATTTGTCCTCATTTTAACCGGAAAATTAATTTTTCGACATTTTTCAAAATTTTTGATCTATTTTGGCCTATTAGTTTTTGCCTTTGTATAGTTATTTTCTTTCTTTGCTAGAATGAATGTTTAATAAAGTGGTTTTAATTTTCAAACGTTGTGAATCTTTTGACTCAACCCGAGTTTACTTATCTTAGTTTACTCTAGCTAGTATCCTTAACGTGTTTAAGTCAAGTTTTGCTAGGCTTTTATATAGGGAGCAATAAAACGCGAAAGTCTTAACTCTCATGGGTTAAGAACAAGAACTTTTCGCAAGTTCCTATAATTGATCCTAGAGATTCGTTTATCAAGGGAACTTTAAAATGCGATTTTAAACTTGAAAAAGTCTAAGAGTTTGCAAGATCCTATAGACGACTCGAAAACCCAAAACTTTGATTTAATAGGCTAAGCATCCACGAGTCTCATTCTTTGAGATTTTAAACTATGGAGAACGAGAGATGATAGAGTCAATTATAAGTTTGGTATTCTTTGTGAATTTATGTGAGTTAATTATAAGCCTATTCTCCCATCGCTTGCTAATAAATTTATCTGCAATAAATAAGGTTGTATGATTTGAAAAGTTACTTAGCTTCTAGCCCAAGATCAATAAAAGTTGCTCGGTATGGATTAGAGTTTATAGCCAAGGCATAACTTATTGAAGCGGGATGCGAAGATTGGCGAGTCCGAAAAGGTCCTAACAAGACATGAGGGCTATATTTTGTTGCTAAAGATCCAAAGTGATGTGAAGAATCATTTATCGAAAATCAATATGAAGGATCGAGACACACGACGAAAAGCAAATACTCCCCAAAAGTCATGGAGAAGTCTATCCGAAAAGGCCCTAATAAGGTATGAGGATAAATAGATCCAAGTCCAAAAAGGAAGCGGATCGTCGTATATCAAAGTCCAAAATAAAGATTGGAGAAAAATGAAGAAGTCGTGGTCCAAGTATGAAGAATATCTCAAAACTTCAAGTGAAGAAATTCCTATTATGAAGAGAAGGCCATTATTTCATGAACGTCTCTCAAGGTTTGAAGTATGAAGTCGCTGCCAAATATCGGTCCGAGAATGGTCTCAAATCGCGAAGCGAGTTATGCCAAGATATGAACTTTATGAGGTCCTGAGAAGCAGTTTTAAAAGATTTTGTCCTTTAGCTAACTATTGATTAAATCGTCCCACTTTATTTTCAGACTTAATAACTATCGAAATAAGTCAAAAATGCATCCTCGTGATCATTCAAGACAATAATAAAATATAAGAGATACACCTAGGAATAAGGGAGTCTAAGTGAATAATTGGCCCACATGAGTTCGTGTTAGTTTGCTAACTTATAATAAGAATGATCTCGTTTTTAAGCTTGGTTTGAAGAAAGTGAAAACTTGAGGATGATGATCATTCATAACATTTCCAAAACCCGAAGGTATGATTTTTGATTTCTTTCTTACTTTGAATGTTTATAATTTTCTATCTTTTTAATAAAGGCCAATATGGATTGATTATGATGGGAAATGTAAACGTGCTTTGTAACTAATGCATTGCATGAGGACATTGCAATGGTCAAGTGTAGGGGATTTGATAGGTGTGTAAACACCCATCCTTTTTACCACTTAATTACAATAATAACCGAGCCAAAACGTGTATTTTATGTCATTTATGTCGGAATTATGCGTGGTTTGTGTTTTTGTTGTGATTTAGGACGAAAAGGTGAAAAGTGGAGAAAACACGGGCATTCACGGGCTTTTATCAAAGAAAAATACGAAAGACGAAGTCGAAAGATCAAGAGTGCAAAAAGAACGGAAGTCCAAGACCAATTCTGAAGATTTATCGAAGAAAAAGTCAAAAGACGGAAGTTTATTAAAAGCCGAAGAACTCAAGTCTTATTTATGAAGAAAATTCAAAGACGAGTTTAAATAAATCCCGAGACAAAGCCATTAAAGTCAAAAGATTAAGAAGATTAACAAAGATTAAAGAAGATGAAGGACTTAATCTTGCAATTAAGGAAAAATGAAAGAGGGAAGGAAGCTTCCTAAGCACTCCCTAATCCTCCCCTATATATAGATTAGGATGTTAATCATTTAATTTTGTTGGATAGCTTGACAAACTATTTCTTCCACTTTTACTTACCTTGTCATTTAATTTCATGTCATTTAAATACATTGTCTTGCACCTTTAAATACCTTTAATTCAAGTAAGTTTCCTTTTAATTATTGTCAATCTTTACTTTATTGTTTGATCTCCTATCTACCTTTCTTTAATATTTGATTTTTATGTTTATGTTCATGTTTATGTTTTGAGTTTTTATTGATTAAAGTGGGTTTTGATTATTTTGATCATTATTGTTAGTTTGATTGTTTTGGATTGTTTATTTATGATTAGTAGATGTTATTTGATTAGTTTGATTTAATCTTGTGGTTGATTTTGTTTAGTTTAGAATAGATCCGTATATACTTGTTCTTCCTTGTTCTTCGTGTTTTCTGTTACTGTATTTCCAGGAAATATTCCGGATCAAGCCAAGTGAAGGAATTGTGTTGTGGGTATTCTGTATCAAAGTCGTTCATTCGGAATATTATACACTCCGAATCATGGCCTTCATCCGGAATATTCTTGCATTCCGAATCAAAGTTGTTCATCTGGAATATTTAACATTCCGGATCAGTAGTGCTTATTCCGAATGATTTATTATTCCGGATTAAGCATTTCATCCGGAATACCAAACATTCCGGATCAGCCTTTTTGTGACAATCCGTCAATTTATGGTTGATATTTTATTCTCAATTATTATTTGAAAATATTATTTAATGTTATATTATGAACTCACTTATTTTGGGAAGAAATTTGGATTTACATCTTGAAGTAGCATCGACTACGTCTAAACCGGAGGATTCTACGTTACGTGCTTACGTTTACATACACCATTTTTGGTGACAGTCCGACATTTCAGGAAATAAATTTATCCGTGAATATTATTTTGGGATTTTAAATTTGAGTTGGTTCATAAACTCACAAATTTACGAGAAGATATTAGGACTTACTATTATAATTTAACGTCCTTTACGATTAAACCGGAAACCGTAGGATTACGTATTTACATTTTTGAACTCCGTTTTTGATGAGACAATTTTTATTAGATTCGTTTTGAGCCGTTGATTCATAATTTATGAAAACGTTTTTCGTAAAACGACCCGAGGGCACGCAAATCGAGGAAACTAGAATCGAGGAATACCCGTAAATTAATGGGGATGAGACAAGATAACTCTTGCCCCACCCCCCCTACATGTGGCTTCCATATTAAGCTTATGGAAGCTAAGTTGTCAAGCTTACACCAAGACTAAGGACACTTGTCCTTAGCCTTCCACCAAAACCACCAAAGTTACAAAACAAGTAACTTAAACCATTTTCCTCATTTTTACACATGCAAAACCACAAAACCACTCCTTTCTCTCTCAAATTCCGTCCCAAATTCATCAAGAACAACCCTCATTTGATCAATTTTAACCATGAAATCATGTGTTTTTCACACATATGATGAAGCCCTTCTTAAGCTCTATTGATTGATGGTCATTTTAACATCCAAGGAGAAGTTTTGTTGGTGTCTTGGGGCTGATTTTCCACAAGGTGTTCATGAAGAATGGTGGTCTTGAAGATGGTCTTGGTTATTCACAAGTTTCTCCATCAAAATCCATGTTTTGATCACAACCTACATCAACTTGGTGGTATAAAGATTGTCCTCCTCATCCTCTTGTTATTATTGATTATGTAATCTTGTATTTCTTTTACTTATGTATATGTATATGATGATGAATGATGATTAAGAAAATATTGTGTGGGGATTTGGTGTTTATAAACATGCTTAAAAAGATGAAAAACTATATGTAAAAAGGTTAAAATCTTGCTTAATTTAGATGGCTGTATAAAACAGTAAAGAAACATGTGATGAACTGATAAAATGGCATGAAAAATTAATATACAGTAAGTATAAGATGTTATACACATGTGAGAGTTGGCCATGCAATGGAATCATTAGGATGAGTGAGATATGATCAAAACAAGTTTAAAGTACAAATCTGAGTTCACTGATTTGGATGATTTTTATAAAATACTTAGAGGATGATTCAACAGTAGCTATAGAAGAGTTAAATGGAGCACATATCATGTAGTTTATGTCATAAAAATTTAGCTTCTATCTCCATATAGAACTCTAGATATGGCAGTTTTGGTGAAGATGAAAATAAAAATCAGATTTTGGAAATTAAAGTATAATAGTATTATATAAGCACTCAAATAAAAATAGTATAAAATGTGAATTAAAACCCACTAACTTATATAATACATTTACATAAATATGTATAAGGATAAATAAATGGACATTTTATGAAAATGGTAGTTTGATAAGTTTTATAAGTTATAAAACTATAAACATGATTTTTACGACTTTTTCGGCTATTACCGTAAAATTAACGTTTTTGTTAAATAAAACTTAGACGGTTGGACCCGTCTAATGTAAACTTTTATAAACTCATATACTGATATAGAAACATATATAACAAGTAAAAACCAATAAAACCCGAACTATATAACATACGGACATTAACGGGCTAAGTTAACGTTATTGGACTAATAATACAATAAAATAGGCTAACACACTTATAAACTTATTTATTGGGCTTAACCCATTTGGGCCCAACATGTAAAGTGTGATACTGATAATAAAAGTATAATTGGGCTAATATAATATATTGGGCTTGTAATGGGCCTATTGGGCCTAAAACATGTAAATAGGTAAAACTAGTAAACTAGTAAGAAGTTACCGACACATAACACTAAAACGAGTAAATGAGAATATGTAAACCCACTTGATCATCATATATATATATATAATCATCATATGCATACATAATTGTTATTTTTATAAAGTCATTGGACAAGAGTCTAAAACGAGTATTATTTGTCTAGGTTTCCGTGATTGAAGCACGTACCATACGTCCGAATTGCCGATAACCCGCCTTCCCACATCAATGTGAGTTCATAGCCTCGCACTCTTTTAAATGTTTTTATGAAATGTTTTATAAACCCACGAGGGAGATAACATGTTAGTTTTTATAAAATAGGACACCATTTGTCCCGATTGTTTGTTTATTGATTTGGACCCGAATGATTGTATGACCCGATTGTATGACCCGATAAATGATTAAAGGACCCGATAGATGAAATTAAATGGATTATTAAAGTTAGGTTATGTCACTAAAAGTCCCATTAGCATGAATCGTGAACTACCGGGATTTGGTAGACGCTTATGCATTTAATAGTACTATTTGGGGACGATCACCCCAGTTCGCGCCTTGACGGTTGATCCCCGTCGTGCCACATTGATTAGTAAGCGAATTTATGTATGAGAAGATTTCCATAGCGTGACCTTTGTGACGACACGCTAATTTAGATGGGCAAATGATTTTCGGGCTAGCTACCCGTTGTTTGGTTTAGTAAGGTAACAATGTAATGCGGCTTATAATAATCCAGTTAACGATATACTACTATATGCTCCAAATTACGATGTATTGCCTGACTAGCAATACGGGGTCAGACTATTGATATTATGTTCGTGTTTTGGTTTTATATAACCATATTCATATAACGGTTTTTATTTAATCTATACAACGTTATAAAACGTATTGTATGATGTTTTTACGACATTGACTCGTATAATGATTTTTAAGGCAAATGCCTATATTATGATTTTCGGCAAGGATTTGTATAAAAATGACTTTGGGTATTTTACGGCCTATTACAAAGATTTGTACAAAATGATTTTCAGTAATAATTTTATACTGATATTATATTGATGGATTTTATTAAACTCTATGAATTCACTCGGCGTTATCGCTGACCTTTTCTTTTAACATGTTTTATCTCAGGTACTTGAAGGTAATTCTCGGGAAGGCGACAAGAATTCATGGCCCGCACTTAAACAATAATTTCCATTCAAATGCTTGTAAAACTTTGTATGAAATAATATGACTTGGGACCTATGTAAATTTGATATTTATGAATGGAAATGCTTTATTATTAAACGACGCGATTTTTATGCGTTGTCTATGATGTGAGTAATGTGCTATCCCGTAACACCAACTAGTCTTCCGCTGTATTGAGTTGTATAAATTTGGGGGTGTTACAGTTTGGTACCAGAGCTCTCTTTATAGAGAACGAAAGATTTTTAAAACCAAGGTTTTGAAGAAAACATTTCAAAATCTTTTAACTATAAACATTTTTCACAAAATGTATAAAAATCTTTTGACTATAACGGTGCTGAAGAATTCCCGAGTTACTGACAAGGCCAGACTGAGAAGTGTTATTTTAATATATATATATAACTTGGATTATATATATGATGTAATTTTATTACATAATTGTTTGATGATTATTTTGATATTTATACGAGGTATTTCTACGATGTAGATTGTCACAAGGAACCCTAAATCTCCTAGTAAATTAATCGAAGCTATTCCCGTAGGAATTATAGCTATTCCAGATCTAAACCAAGTTGTGGATATTTATGATCCCAACAAATGGTTGGTATTCGTAGAAATGTTGATATTCGTTGATTGTGATATTAAAGAAGAATTGGCGAGATTAAATTTGATATCGATGTCATGACGATCTTTCCTTATAGAGTGGAGTTTGACAAAACGTTACCACCTAGAAAGATGTCATCTGATTCATTGTCACCCAATTCTTAAATTTGAAATCGAAAGGGTGAACGTTGCACTTGAGGCTGTTATTGGAACCATTACCCAAAAGCCTCATGCCACTAATACCTTTCCGAGAAGTCTAATTGAATATGTGAGTCATTTCATACTAGTGACTCATTTGATAGCTATTCCTTTAAGAGATATAGGATTGGAAATTAAGTGTTGATCATATCGAGCTTTTATTGCCCTATTAAGGTTTATGAATAAGGTTGAAAGTATTGGAGAATGAGGTAGGATATCGAATTGAGTATAAGTTGGTTGAAACTTGAATAAAGTAAAATTTAACCCGTACGGAATATGAGATTGTTAAAAAGGAAGTCGTTAAGTTCTGTGATTGAATTATAAGGTTTTAATTTATTGTAGGTTTGTGTTAAGGGTTGTTCCTAGGCCATTGTCCACTAACGAGGATGCCCAGTGTCCAAGAAATAAATTGAAGAAATCTTCTTCTGAATTGGGACCAATGGATCTTCCGGGACATATGGAACACCTAATGACTCTTGTAGGTTAGTATTCATTGTGGAATCTTTTAAAAATCCCTAACTTAACTGAGATATCAGTTGGTAGGATGAGTTCTTGGAATTGTATGACATAGTGACACATAATGTGTTACGGTACAATTTGACTTGTTTGTGATTAATGAAAAGACTACCTTTGATTGCTAAATCCTACATGTATCGATGTTATCTATCTTTTATTGCTTCATCCTAATGTTCGCATTAGTGATGCAACCATTGAACAAGTACTCATCTCGAATTGAGTTACGTTGTGAATTATTCTTTTTGAGTGCCATCGAGGTCATGAACCTCATGATTATTTGGCTAAGCTCATCTCCTATCATATCGTAGTTAGTTCTTGGTGAACAAGCTTTCATCACTCTTCTGCAGATCACTCATTGTTTTTGTAAGATAAAACAGTATCCCTTGAGAAAAATTGAATTTTCATCACCATAAGGATTATTCAAAGTAAGAGTTATAAGTAATTGTTATCGAAATGAGGTTGTTTATAAAGTACCTTGGAAAACTTAACTGTTTTCATAACAAAGAAAATCTTTGTAAATTTATTCTTGATTCTTATTTAAGAATTAAGCATGAAAATATTTTATTATAAACATGATGATAAAATTTTGACGAACTGAGTATTGCATCGTGAATCTTGAAATTGTATATAGTTGCGCGCCTACATACAATTTGGAATGGACCATGCAAGACTGATTAGTAGTCACCATAAGACTAATGAATAAACAATACATTTTCTTTGAAGATTGTGAAAGATTAAATTTTATGAGATCTGGAAGAAGTGAAAATAGGGACATAGTGTTAGGGACACCTACATATGTGCCTGTAGCATCTATTCTTCTGAGTCGAATTTACTCATCTGTGGAAATTGTCTTATTTGACAATTGACAATCCTTTCTTGTCCAATTCTCCCGTAGTGAGATACTTAGGAAAAGTATCTGATTACCGAGTGTTGATACCCGACTGGATGTATTGACGTTCTTATCATTTATTACGATTTGATTTCATTTGAATGACCTGGGTAACGATCCGAGGAGCTTTCGAATGCGTACTCAAATTATGAAAACATAGGATATATTCATATTCGTTATATGTTTTCGTCTGTGTCTGATTTGAAATTCTTTCGCGTAGATTATGCGTTAACCTTACTCTTTTAAGGTTAGTTATGTCTCCTTATATCCTTGAATTTGTGAAGGATTAAGAGTTATTAGTCTTTTGAGAAGTTCACATCTTATCGATGGCAATAAAACTGAAAAGTTGGTAATGCCAGTAGAATGGATTGATTGATTATGACATGACGACATTGTCCTAATTGATGGGATTTCGAGTAGAATTCCCCTAAATGATAAGATGTTGATTATCAAAAGTTATCTAAATAATTCTTGATGGATGACTTGAAATTATACCATGAATGGTTGTGAATTAGTCATAGATATTATAATCTAGAAAGAACCTAATATGAATTTATTAAAAGATGTTTCCGTTATCTAAAACTTTAGGAGGTATTTGTTGATGAATTAACTAGACTTTTACCATTAAGGCAAGTTGAAATTGGTATTGATTATATTCCCGGTGCTGCACCTATGGCTTGTGCACTTTACGTCAGCACCATCTAAATTAAAGGAATTACCGTACAACTGAGAGAGTTGTCGGAGAAAGATTTTATTCTACCGAGCTCGTCATCATGAAGAGCTATGGTGTTATAATTCCTTATATTTATAGATTACTGTGAACTGAGTAAATTGAAAATCGAAAATGATATCCATAACTCGAAATGGAATATTTGTTCGATCATTTACAAGGTTCTAGCGTATGTTTTAAAGATTTGATCCGCGGCATGGTTATTATCAACTTCACGTCCGCGAAGAAGATTATCTATTCCAATCACTACATCCGGTACTTGTAATGAACATTATGAGTTTCACGTGATGTCGTTTGGATTGACGAATACACACGTAGCATTCCTAAATTTGGTGAATCACATGTGTAGGCTGTAATTTGATAAATTCATGCTTGTGATCATTAAGAACCATTTATTTGTTTATAAGAAAAAGAAGGAGTTAATAATTATTTATAGATTGCCCTGAATTGGCCGAACAATTAAAACCTGTACCTTGAATAATTAACATATGATTTAAGACTTAATCCTTTATATTAAATTGACCGTGTGATTAATAGATAATGGAATCTATAATGACTCTTCAAATATTTAGAGCCCTTTTAAGACTTTGGGTTTTACCAAAAAGAAAGTGCAAATATGTTTTGACAAATGTTTTATCAAAAGAACTTTTGAGGGATTATACCCTTATACCTAGAACATTTGACTAAACTCCTGTTTAGGGGTAAATGTTTGTGTATACCTCAAGACAACCTAAGAGGGATTGAGGAAACCCTTTAAAACCATGACTTGAAATTTGAAACGATAATTTTTGCTTTTCAACTAAGAAATTTTTACCAAAGAATAAACGAAGGTTTTTCGAACATTTACGGATCTTACTAATTATTTTCGATAAATCAACAAAAATGTGTTAATTAAATTCAAATTTAGTTTGAACATTTTTATATAATTGGACAAACTGAGGAAATTTAAAAACTTTTTGCGTTCACGTTTCAAAAAAAATTATTAAATATTTATTTAAGTACTTGTAATGATTATCGACGCTTTAGACGTCAGATTGAGTAAAACGGAAAAAAAAATGATAGTTGAGAAGAAACTAAAACTCAGAAAATATGAAGAAATAATTTTTGAATAAATACGGACATGATAACTATTCCATCTAGGAAGGTGAATATAATTACTGACACATTAGGTAGAAAATATAAAGAACCAATTAGGACATGTTCCTTAATAATGAAGGTGCAAAATAAAATTGTCGAACAATATAAAAATAAACAATGCTTGTAAGAAGGATAATATAAATAAGAAAAAGGGGTTCGCGGCTAATATGAACCATTAGAATTGAGAAGTCGATAGTGTTAAATGATTAAAACTCCACTTGTGATTGTCTAAATATTGAGGATTGTGAGATATAGTTATGTTGGAATCTTGTAGGTATAAGTATTTTATTCATGACATTTATAATTTAAAGTATGTTTATCTGAAGAAGTTATACTGATGGAAAATTTCGAAGGCAGACATCGCCTCATACATTAGTAAACGTCTAACTATTGCAAAGGTCATCATCTGAATTTGATTCGATTTGGGTCATCGTCGATAGACTGACCAAATCTGCTAATATCATTCCTGTTAATGATAGATTCTTGATGAAGAAATTGACTCTTTTGTATTTAAAGGAGTTGTGTAAACATGGTGTGCCTGTATCGATCATCTCTATTAAGATCCTCGCTTCGCATTGAATTTCTAGAGATTTTCTCAAAAGTCATTGGGAACGAACCTTGACGAGAGTACTCTTTACCACCCCAAATCGAAGGAACGAGGTAAAGTAACGATACAAAATACTATAAGTGTTGTTTTATGTTTGAATGATTGACCTTTGGTAATGAATCGTATAATCGTTTTCCTTTGGAAGAATTATCATTGATAATCATCGTATTAGGATTAAGATCGAATCTTGTTAGGATCTAAATATTAGAGCATCTGTAAGCAAGAGTTGAGATGAAGACACCCGACATACACCCATTGTGAGTTGGACATGTCTTTTAGGTTTAAGGTTTCCTATGATGGCGAACCTAACCTTACAAAATACCCGACCCGTGAAACCTGAAATGGTTGTTGAAATTAGGATCTGATTATTGACTGCCGGTAGTAGGCAAGAGGTTATGTGAATATGAAATGTAGATCTTGAAGTGCCAGATGGGTAGCGAAGTTATGCCAAAAAATTTAACATGTGACGTATAGTCCCCAGCCGGGTCATGAACCCGGCCCATGGGTACTACCCGTATCCGGCCCATCACAGATGGGTGGAATAATGTCATTCAGGCTTATGGGCTTGGATGAACAGTAACCGCACACACGTGTGCGACCCACGGCCCGGCACGGCTGACGTAGGGATTAGACAGAATAATATTCTGTCTAGGAATATCTTTATCCCAATGGAGGAGGATATTCACTACCAGAATTAGAAGATAACAATCATTCTAAATTCTGGTAGTTATCTCTTCCTTAGGGCCGAAGCATCAGTGAAAGCCCATTAGGGTTTCACTGCCTATAAAAGGAACATTCAAGGGTTCCATAAAGGTATTACGATTCATACTCTAAACTCACATAAACCCTAAATCGATTACTTACTCTCACGCCGGAGTCTAATCGTGGGAAACATTCCCATGGTAAGCCTAACGCGTGCTGTTTAGTGTGCAGGATCCCAACCAAACGATTCACTTGGTGGAGGAGTCGGAGCCCAGCCAACCCGAATTAAGCCTAATTCGGGTCTAGCAAGGATCAACCAACTTTTGCATCAACAAGTTGGCGCCATCCGTGGGACCCATTACACTAAGCTAGAACAAAACCTCATCTCGAATTTTCAATGACGAAGCGGCACCCGCAAGCTAATCCTAGGAATGCGAATCCCGGGAATCGGAAGTCCCAAGGGGAAGGGATTCTCATCCCAATCAATCACCTAGCCGCCTCGCAGGCGGGCCTGGTAACCGTAGCAGTTTTCAGCCCGTGGGGGTGACGAGCACGATCTCTGTGACACCCCCACCCACTTCAACCCTGGATAACCCTGACCCAGGGAGTGCGCCAAACCCTCCTAACAAGGAACCACGCAGACCCTCAATAGAGGAAGAAGTGGAAGTCCTACCACTCAGCGAGGAGGATCTTACTCGAGTTCTCACGCAGAACTTTGATAGGATTGTCCCGGGAATCGCATCAAGGTTGAATCTGGGGAGGAACCTCCAATCCAGACTCAACTTTGGTGAAACCGGACCAATCACCTCCTCCCAAAATCAGAGGAAAAGGAGAGCTCGGCCTCAGGAACAGGGCACCTTTGAGGAAACCCCTTAACCTCGGAATGTGTTTGAGTGCATAGGAGATCGCCTCATACAGGAACTAACGCAGTCTCGAGAGGGAGAAAGGTCGGATGGCTCACCCGAGCGACCAAATCGAGAGCTGGCCAGAACCGCACGTCGCCCGAGTGTGTGGGATAGGATGAACACTGGGAGAAAGGCTCCTGGTTCGTCCCAAAAAAGTGGTCCCTATTCAAAGGATGGGGCACCACCACCGTCCCCAGACCCATCTGGGGAGGACTCAGATGACCATCCGCCTAAGCGTCGCCGGCCTAGGCGCACCCCACCACCACCACCAAACAATGATGATTATTATTGTGGCCCTTACTATCGAGATGCGGAAGCGGAGGATCTTTCGCGTCCATGGTGTGAGCCGTGGGATGACCCTAGGCTCACCTGGCCATGGGCGGACCCCAGGGAGGACCCGTTCACCCTCCGCATACGGAACTATTCTGAGGACACCAAACGTCGCATGCCGGCGTGTATCAAGACCTATGATGGATCCGGTGATCCGGTGGATCACCTTAAAATATTTGACACACAGGCTAAAATTGAGCGATGGCCCATGCCTATATGGTGTCAAATGTTCAATTCAACCCTGATCAGAAATGCTCGTGACTGGTTTGAGGCACTCCCTTCACGGAGCATTGATAGTTTCACAGAACTACGCACTGCGTTTGAGAACAATTATACTCAGAGGAAGAAGTATAATAGGGACCCGGTCTCATTGGCAACTGTCAAACAACGGCCGGGGGAGTCCACAGAAGCCTTCACTGAACGCTTCAATGATGAGTGCACGCGCACAAGAACAATGCCGGAGCTCTTGAAAATCTCTGATTACATGCACGCCATAACAGACAGAGAATTGATCAGGCGCCTCAATGACAAGCGTCCAGAGAGATATGATGACCTCATGGAAAGGGTTAGAAATTTCATAGAAGGAGAAACATCTGTGGCCGCGGCCTACCCATCCCGAGGAAATGGGTATCGGTCAAATGACCAGTCCCGGAGACAGTCGGGCGGTCAAGGTAATCAGAACAATAACAAGGGCTCAGACTATAAGAGCCAAAGCAAAGGAGGACGGTCGGATGATAAGTTTACCCCCCTAAAGATGTCCTACCGGGAGATCTTGCTGACAGAAGGGGCGAACTTTCCAAGGCCTCCCCCAATGACCACTCCCCCGGAACGTCGGCAAGGAAGTCGCTTCTGCGAGTTCCATAATGACAAAGGCCACGGCACGGAGGAGTGCATCCAGCTCAAGAAGCATATTGAGTCACTGATCAAATCAGGTAAACTCAAGCACCTAGTTAAGGATTGGAAGGATGGAAAAGACAACAACAAGAAGTATGATAAGAAGGATCCCCAAAAGGACAAACCTTCGACTATATACATGATCCAATCCAGACAGCACCGCACGAGGCAGAAAGTTGGCCAAAAATTTTCACGCGGCAGGGAAATCCTTAACTATTTGACTAGTGAGACCCTTCCAGACGAGGAAAAAGCAGCACGGCGCATAAGAAGGAAGGCGCAGCATTTCGAACTTCGAGAAGGCATCCTTTACAAACGCTCTTTCTTGCAGCCGTGGTTGCGGTGTGTTGGACCACGTCAGGCCGCTTACGTAATCAGTGACATACACGAAGGGTTGTGCGGCATGCATGCAGGTCCACGATCCGTGGTAGCCAGAGCCTTACGAACAGGATATTATTGGCCCACCATGCACAGAGACGCGCGCGACATGATTCGCAAGTGTAGTGATTGCCAAGTGCATAGGCCAGTACCGCGACACCCCGCAGTAGGAGCTTACACCTATCACGTCCCCATGGCCATTCTACAAGTGGGGAATTGACATTGCAGGACCATTTCCTGTAGCTGCGGGGGGAGTTAAATTCTTGATTGTTGCAATGGACTACTTCACACGATGGATAGAGGCCAAGGCAGTCAAGTCTATCACAGGCAAACAAGTTAAGAAGTTTGTTTGGGAACATATTGTGTGGCGTTTTGGTTTACCAGGAGAAATCATCTCGGATAACGGTAAGCAATTCACGGACAACCCGTTCAAAGATTGGTGTGCATCATTGAACATCAAGCGTCGCTTCGCATCTGTTAAGCATCCGCAGACAAACGGCCTCGTCGAACGAGCTAATAGAAGCTTGGGGAATGGCATCAAGGCGCGTCTGGATGAACGAAGTGGTAAATGGGTCGATGAGTTATCACATGTGCTATGGGCGCATAGAACTATGATCAAAACAGCCAACAGAGATACTCCATTTGCATTGGCTTACGGCACTGAAGCTGTTATACCAGCAGAAATAGGAATGCCTACCATCCGCACGGCGGAGGTTAATGTCGTCACGAACGATGAACAGCTGCGAATCAACTGGATCTGTTGGAAGAAAAAAGGGAAATAGCAGCCATCAATGAGGCTAAGTCCAAGGCTAAGATGAAGGCTTATTATGACGCCAAGGTCAAGGGTGTTTCCTTTCGACCGGGAGACTACGTCTATCTTGCTAACGAATCAAGTCGAGCGGAGAACACAGGAAAGCTGGGCCCTAAGTGGGAAGGACCGTATGAAGTCACTGAAGCCTTGGGACGAGGCGCGTACAAGCTACGTGACATGGATGGCCGCGACCTTGAGCGCACATGGAATATTTCCAATCTCAAAAGGTGCTATCTTTGAAAGCTACGACTTCCGCATGGGAACTTCGCTATGTGAGGTCTTCATAAAGAATCATGCGGTTTTATCTGTTTTGTTTTGTCTTATGTTTGTTTAGATTCCTTTCTTGTTCTTTAGGACTTGTCATTATTGTTCAAATAAAAGTGTAAACGTTCTAATAAAATGCCGTGGTGCCTAGCTAGCTCCACGGCCTGTTTCGTGCAAATCATTTTTTAGATTTTTTGTTAGTCGTATGAATTTTACTTATATCATAATATGGCATGTTTTATTCATATGCATTCTTTCAAATTACTGTACATGTACTATACGCCTCCAGGCGGGGTAAGAGGATTAAGTGAACCTACTAATTCAACTTGCCGCGTAAGAGGGATGCAAACCCAGTCGCACGGATCATGTATCCTTACTAGACACCTTACTCACAAGACGTTGGGGTAAGTTCCATATGCTGCAGCCGCACAGTGCTCCGCATAGTAAAGACGCACGTCGCATGTCTAGTAAATTATAGACTTGTATGTATTTTCATTCTTTGTGTGTAAGACGTGATATGTCATGCAGTATTGTCGTACAATATTTAAAAACAGTCAAAATACACAAGTTTCCAAAATAGATAAACAAAATTGCCGTGGTTACTCACGGACTTATATACAAAATACAAATATTGTTAGCCGTGTACATGCACGGACGAATAGAAACAATAAATATTCAGAGGTTACAAACCAAAGTGTCTGAACGGGATCATAAAGTAGGAGCATCCTACATAGAGGGGAAAAACTTACCCATTTCCACTTGCTCTTCGACCAGACACGACAACCATTCATCACTTTCTTTCCGCTTCTGGGCTTGAGCCGCAGTCCTCTCCAGCACCACACTTAAGGGTTCTTCGTCAAGCACGATCCTGGTTACGTCCTCGTATATGGGGAGCGTCAGGTGGCTGGGGTATGGAGTGAAGGAAGCACGGGAGGACGTGCTAGGACGGAGCCTTCCCATAATTTCCATATTTGACGCATCTTTGGTGGCCTCTAGCTCGTCCAGGAACGGATAGTGCAGATCTCGCATCACGGCCATGGAGGCAGTCATCTTGCTAGCAGCTTCAGGCTTAAAGAAGGCATGATTGGTAACGTCCTCCCCTTTCGTGATCAGCTCAGCGGCCTCAACCATTCCCTCATGACGACCGTGGTCAATCCCATCGGACACAAGGCTTGCGAATTGTTGCACAAATTCTGGGGCCTCCAAGACCTTCATGACGGCCAGGCGTGCTCCATGCCCGACCATCCACCTACGACCGACAATAGCTGTTAGCAGTTGCGGGCATAGCACATTGTCATGCTCCGCAGTGAGGGCATCAATCATCAACTCTTTTTGGGCAAACGCCTCTTTCAGCTCTTGGATGACAGCCCTCTCATTGGCAAATTCCCCTTGTACTATCTCCATGCTTTGGACGGCCAGGTGCGCGTCTTCTAGTTTCTTGCTCAGCACGTCCACTTGGCTGGAGTACGAGTGGGCAGAAGCTTCCGCCGTGGCTACCTATAAGGAAAAAAACGTGTTAGCATATATTTCTTTTTATAACGGGGGTGGTGCGGCACGGATATGTACCTTGGTGGTTGCAGCATCTAGTTGTGACTCCAGATTGGCTACTTGTTGGTCGTATCCATTCGCGCGGGCCGACTGTTTTTTAATGGTCGCCTCGGCATTGGCCAGTTGGGATTGGAGGTCGGCAATTTGAGCTTCATTATCTTTAATCATCTTCTCCCTCCGTCCAACTTTCCTTTTGAGAGAGTCAACATGCCCAAGCGCGGCTTCAAACCTTACCCTCATCGAGGTACCCATCGCCATTTGGTGTACCAGGGTACCATTATACTCATCCGCCAAGTCTGCATGACTGAGCGAATTTACCTCTCGCACCAAGCTTGGTGGTATGCAATTGTTGAGGTACTCCTGGCACTCATCAGCGTCCCTCAGTCGTGACGCCGTGGTAATATTCCATACAGGATTGAACGGTTGAGGGGCGCCGGACGCGGGAAAATCTTGGGAGGCTGTGGGTGAACCTTCTTCAAATACACGGCCGGACTTTGTGGGGGCCGTAGGGTTTCTTTCCACTTCTTTTCCTTTCCCTTTATCAATTTGGGTGTCAGAAGGAGGCGCGGCACCAGTCTGGTCGTCCCTGTGAAACAAGTATTAGGAAATATCTTAAGTATTGCTTACACGGAAACTTGCCATTCTTACATATTGGGATGGAGTCTTACATGTCGTTTCTTGCTAATTCGGAGGCGGTTGGGGCAATCTGAGTGACGGGATCGACACGAGCGGCCCGGATAGCCTCGGAACCCTCGGTAGCGCTCCCGACAGATTGATACAAGGGGTGGTCTTCTCGGAGTCTCTTAACAGGAGCATTGTGTTCGCCAATCTCGACTGAAGCGGTTCTCCTCACACGGTTGCTTCTTTTTCGGGTTCGCCTGGCGACGGGCTGCGTTGTCGCTTCGTCGATCTCCTCCTCGACTTCCTCTTCTTCCTCTTCTTCCAGGTTGACTTGTTGTTGTACTTCTTCATCGTCATCGCCCATCAGTCGGCGAATGCTGGAGGTGGTTAGTTCAATATTACCCCCCTTCTGTTCCCTGTGTGGTGAGGAGGGCCCGGCTCCTCCAGTCACCTGGTTATCACCATCACCATTGTCTCCATGCTCTTCCTCGTCCGAATGAGGATCCGGCACGGATTCAAGAGCAACCGTCATGGGTCGGGTATGCTCCAGAAGGGGTTGTTCATTCTCACGGAGAGGACGAAGACCCTCCGGCACAAGCTTCGGGTCGCCCTGGCGCAAAAGTCCAAAGAAGTTCATTTCTGTTCAGCACAAAACAACATATGTTAGCTATTTATCAAATAATTGTATACATTTTTTGCGTACGGATGTTAGCCTACCTTCGCCCTGCCTTCTCCAAAAAACGGGATACCTATTGGATGGACCAAAGTAATTGCGGCTAATCCCTAGCAAACATAGGAATGATTCGGGAAGGTTTCTATGGAACCCAGTCCTATTCAGATCTAACTCTTAGGAATGACGGGGGTTGTATGTACTTGTGTGCGGCTTGGGGTCGTGAGGTATCCTAGTTCTAAAGGTGTAATCACCCGGCCATACCACTGCGTCAATGAAAAAGTAGTGATCATACCAATTCTTCAATGAATCCATTGGTTTATTGTGCGATTGGGGACTGTTGGAGGCTCGTTTCTTAAAAGATACCCAACCGTTTACTATGTTGGGAACATAAAAGAGCCGGAATAATTCTACGGTTGGGGGGATTCTCCTAGCACGGCAGAGGATCTCGAATTGACTAATCTTACAGGCACCTATGCAGTGGAGCTGGCTAATGTGTACATCATAGTATCCTAACAGATCTACAAGGAAGTGGGTGAGGGGGATGCGGTAATTAGCTGCATCAAAAAGGCGAGTATACAGGCCAATCTTACCCGCTGGAGCCTCAGTTATGAGGTCTCCGGTGTTAGGAAGCGAGGGGTGTAGGTTGGTAGGGATGAAATAGTTTGTACAAAAATGGTTTAATTGGTCTTGGGTCATAACATTCAGCACGGATCCAATGGTAGGGTTGTTTCTATGAGCCATTACTAAATAAAAGTGTAAAGACGTGGTGTTCTAACCTGCGTGTGAAGGGATCCGTGTGTATTTGGTTCAAGCTAAGAAGAAAGCTTTAATGGAAGAAATGGAGGTTATAACTGTGTGTTTCACACAGCCGTGGGGGTAGCTTATTTATAGGGTTGCCTCGTGGGTCACGACCTGTTGGATGTGAGGCACGTGTTTGCCACTATTTTTAATCGTGTGGCTAGGGGACAAGTGGCAAGTGAAATGTCAGGTGGGACCCACGGGTCACTTCTGACTCAAACATTTGCACTGCTCAAGGTTCTGACTGTCTGCACTTTTGTCAGTCAAACAAGTCAGATGAACAGTTATTAATGTCGGGTTATGCGGCTTTTACGTAAGACTTGACATTTAATGTTATATTTAATTTGTCTCGGTTGCTATATGCGGCTGAGATATTGATGAAATAACTTCCTAAAGCCAGGTTGCCACGTGCGGCCAATACAAAATATTGGACAATTTAACACACTATTGTTTCTTTGGTACGTCCGGGGAGCATCTTGGTAGTCTAGAGGTTACACCTATGGTTGTAACAACTAGACTGGGGGGACATGATGACGTATAGTCCCCAGCCGGGTCATGAACCCGGCCCATGGGTACTACCCGTATCCGGCCCATCACAGATGGGTGGAATAATGTCATTCAGGCTTATGGGCTTGGATGAACAGTAACCGCACACACGTGTGCGGCCCACGGCCCGGCACGGCCGACGTAGGGATTAGACAGAATAATATTCTGTCTAGGAATATCTTTATCCCAATGGAGGAGGATATTCACTACCATAATTAGAAGATAACAATCATTCTAAATTCTGGTAGTTATCTCTTCCTTAGGGCCGAAGCATCAGTGAAAGCCCATTAGGGTTTCACTGCCTATAAAAGGAACCTTCAAGGGTTCCACAAAGGTATTACGATTCATACTCTAAACTCACATAAACCCTAAATCGATTACTTACTCTCACGCCGGAGTCTAATCGTGGGAAACATTCCCACGGTAAGCCTAACGCGTGCTGTTTAGTGTGCAGGATCCCAACCAAACGATTCACTTGGTGCAGGAGGCGGAGCCCAACCAACCCGAATTAAGCCTAATTCGGGTCTAGCAAGGATCAACCAACTTTTGCATCAACATTAACCATGGAAAAATGAATTGATGATCTGAAGGATCATGGGATATAAGTCCCCGTTGTATGGGACCATTGAGATGATGTGAAAGATTGGTTTGAAAGGCATATAAGCTGGATCTACCCTAGGACTTCAAGAGCTGCATGAATTATGTTTCGTATATCGAACTTGATGAAATGTCTATCAAGTGAGAATCTGATTGTTTCTTAGTAAAGTTTAGATCGGCGAAAAGTTTCATTCGTCAAAAACCCATGAACATCATGGATAGAGAAAGTAAGTCGACATTAAGCCTGATCTTATTCCCGTAGTTAGGTTTGATGAAACTCACGTATTGTAATGAATTACACTTGTGAGAGAAGACCGGATGTGGAGGAAATACCCACATGGCTTTAACTCTATAAGAAGCGAGTAGTAAGGTAGGATGATCTTTGAGGACAAAGATCCTGTTTAGGGGTAAATGCTGTGACAATCCGTCAATTTATGGTTGATATTTTATTCTCAATTATTATTTGAAAATATTATTTTAATGTTACATTATGAACTCACTTATTTTGGGAAGAAATTTGGATTTACATCTTGAAGTAGCATCGACTACGTCTAAACCGGAGGATTCTACGTTACGTGCTTACATTTACATACACCGTTTTCGGTGACAGTCCGACACTTCAGGAAATAAATTTATCCGTGAATATTATTTTGGGATTTTAAATTTGAGTTGGTTCATAAACTCACAAATTTACGAGAAGAGATTAGGACGTACGATTATAATTTAACGTCCTTTACGATTAAACCGGAAACCCTAGGATTACGTATTTACATTTTTGAACTCCGTTTTTGATGAGACAATTTTTATTAGATTCGTTTTGAGCCGTTGATTCATAATTTATAAAAACGTTTTTCGTAAAACGACCCAAGGGCACGCAAATCGAGGAAACTAGAATCGAGGAATGCCCGTAAATTAGTGGGGATGAGACAAGATAACTCTTGCCCCACCCCCCCTACATGTGGCTTCCATATTAAGCTTATGGAAGCTAAGTTGTCAATCTTAAACCAAGACTAAGGACATTTGTCCTTAGCCTTCCACCAAAACCACCAAAGTTACAAAACAAGTAACTTAAACCATTTTCCTCATTTTTACACATGCAAAACCACAAAACCACTCCTTTCTCTCTCAAATTCCGTCCCAAATTCATCAAGAACAACCCTCATTTGATCAATTTTAACCATGAAATCATGTGTTATTCACACATATGATGAAGCCCTTCTTAAGCTCTATTGATTGGTGGTCATTTTAACATCCAAGGAGAAGTTTTGTTGGTGTCTTGGGGCTGATTTTCCACAAGGTGTTCATGAAGAATGATGGTCTTGAAGATGGTCTTGGTTATTCACAAGTTTCTCCATCAAAATCCATGTTTTGATTACAACCTACATCAACTTGGTGGTATAAAGATTGTCCTCCTCATCTTCTTGTTATTTTTGATTATGTAATCTTGTATTTCTTTTACTTATGTATATGTATATGATGATGAATGATGATTAAAAAAATATTGTGTGGGGATTTGGTGTTGATAAACATGCTTAAAAAGATGAAAAACTATATGTAAAAATGTTAAAATCTTGCTTAATTTAGATGGCTGTATAAAACAGTAAAGAACCATGTGATGAACTGATAAAATGGCATAAAAAATTAATATACAGTAAGTATAAGATGTTATACACATGTGAGAGTTGGCCATGCAATGGAATCATTAGGATGAGTGAGATATGATCAAAACAAGTTTAAAGTACAAATCTGAGTTCACTGTTTTGGACGATTTTTATAAAATACTTAGAGGATGCTTCAACAGTAGCTATAGAAGAGTTAAATGGAGCACATATCATGTAGTTTATGTCATAAACATTTGAGCTTCTATCTTCATATAGAACTCTAGATATGGCAATTTTTGTGAAGATGAAAATAAAAATCAGATTTTGGAAATTAAAGTATAATAGTATTATATAAGCACTCAAATAAAAATAGTATAAAATGTGAATTAAAACCCACTAACTTATATAATACATTTATATACATATGTATAAGGATACATAAATGGACATTTTATGAAAATGGTAGTTTGATAAGTTTTATAAGTTATAAAACTATAAACATGATTTTTACGACTTTTTCGGCTATTACCGTAAAATTAACGTTTTTGTTAAATAAAACTTAGACGGTTGGACCCGTCTAATGTAAACTTTTATAAACTCATATACTGATATAGAAACATATATAACAAGTAAAAACCGATAAAACCCGAACTATATAACATACGGACATTAACGGGCTAAGTTAACGTTATTGGACTAATAATACAACAAAATAGTCTAAAACACTTATAAACTTATTTATTGGGCTTAACCCATTTGGGCCCAACATGTAAAGTGTGATACTGATAATAAAAGTATAATTGGGCTAATATAATATATTGGGCTTGTAATGGGCCTATTGGGCCTAAAACATGTAAATAGGTAAAACTAGTAAACTAGTAAGAAGTTACCGACACGTAACACTAAAACGAGTAAATGAGAATATGTAAACCCACTTGATCATCATATATATATAATCATCATATGTATACATAATTGTTATTTTTATAAAGTCATTGGACAAGAGTCTAAAACGAGTATTATTTGTCTAGGTTTCCGTGTTTGAAGCACGTACCGTACGTCCGAATTACCGATAACCCGCCTTCCCACATCAATTTGAGTTCATAGCCTAGCACTCTTTTAAATGTTTTTATGAAATTTTTTATAAAACCGCGAGGGAGATAACATGTTAGTTTTTATAAAATAGGACACCATTTGTCCCGATTGTTTGTTTATTGAATTGGACCCGAATGATTGTATGACCCGATAAATGATTAAAGGACCCGATAGATGAAATTAAATGGATTATTAAAGTTAGGTTATGTCACTAAAAGTCCCATTAGCATGAATTGTGAACTACCGGGATTTGGTAGACGCTTATACATTTAATAGTACTATTTGGGGACGATCACCCCAGTTCGCGCCTTGACGGTTGATCCCCGTCGTGCCACATTGATTGGTAAGCGAATTTATGTATGAGAAGATTTCCATAGCGTGACCTTTGTGACGAAACGCTAATTTAGATGGGCAAATGAGTTTCGGGCTAGATACCCGTTGTTTAGTTTAGTAAGGTAACAATGTCATGCGGCTTATAATAATCCAGTTAACGAAATACTACTATATGCTCCAAATTACGATGTATTGCCTGACTAGCAATACGGGGTCATACTATTGATATTATGTTCGTGTTTTGGTTTTATATAACCATATTCATATAACGGTTTTTATTTAATCTATACAACGTTATAAAACGTATTGTATGATGTTTTTACGACATTGGCTCGTATAATGATTTTTAAGGCAAATGCCTATATTATGATTTTCGGCAAGGATTTGTATATAAATGACTTTGGCTATTTTACGGCCTATTACAAAGATTTGTACAAAATGATTTTCAGTAATAATTTTATAATGATATTATATTGATGGATTTTATTAAACTCTATGAATTCACTCGGCGTTATCGCTGACCTTTTCTTTTAACATGTTGTTGAACCCAATCAATCCATAACACAAGATTCTTAGAGAGAGAAAGAGAAGAAAAGTAGAGAGAGAGAGTAGAGAGAGAAGTGGAAGGTTTACACTAAAACTATGTGTTTAATGAAATGAACCAACACCCTCTTTCACATGTGAAAGAGGGTTATATACCCACGAACCAATGGGCTTTCCATGGGCCGTGGGTTTGTGACTTGGGCCGGGCTTGGCTTAGTCTTGGGCTTACGCCCCTAACTTAGACAATATTAGCTTAAAGTCCAAGCCCGGTTTTCCCGACTAACCTATTACAATACAAGACCTTTTAACGACTAAGATGACCTATTACATTCTTGTTTGACTATATAAAATATAGGGCTAACAATCTCCCCCAATGTATCGGTCATCTTAAAATGCTTAAAAAGCATAAGATGGTTGAGTGAATACATTCTTGTAGAGGAGATCTTCCTTCTTTGGTCTTGTATCTTGATCTTGATCTTGTTTGTAACAGCTTTGTTCCTTCATGCTTTCGTGATCTTTATCTTGAGCCTTTGTCATTTGACTTTGAGTGCTTGAGATCTTCATCTGTACTCCTTGTGACTAAGATGACCTATTACATTCGTACATTCTTAGGTATCTTGATTATCGCCATCGTGTGCTCTTGTGACTTCTGAATCGACATCGGTTGTACAGCTACGCCACCTTCTTGATATGCAGCAACATATATAGACACGGATGAAATGGCTTTGAAGATTTCACCCTAACTCGGTAGCGTTTTACCTCCGGTCGGTGAAGACCGTTAAACGGTATTAAATACCGTACCTGTGATCAGATAGATTCGATTAAGAACCTCCTTGACAGGGTTTCCCGGCGGTAGTAGCCAGTTCTCTTTACTCGACCGTCTCAAAGCAGACTGCGAACGTAAAGAGTGAATCATAAGGATAAATTATCCGTCTGATTAGAGTCGTCAATTCAGATTTCCTGGAACAAGTTTGATTCTAAAAGAATCGCACCATTGTTGCTTTCCAGTTTGTCACAAGCTTGATTCATAGAGAATCTTGCGAGTTACCTACCGCAGTGTTGTTTGATGTTGACACTGGAAGGATTTCCATTCGTCATTGTGAACACTAATGAGTGCCGCTCTGAATGTTCTGGCAAGATCACATGGATTTTGCGAAGAAACCTGGAATCAAGTTTGAATCAATTAAGAATCCAAACTTAGTTGCTTTCCAGTTCTCACAAGTTTGATTCGTGTAGAATCGCACAAGTTACCTACCATGAGCTTGTTTGATGCTGGCTCAAGCAGGATTTCCATCTTCATTGTGAATCGTATCACTCAGGTGTTCTGGCAATATCACAAGGATAATGCGTAGGACTCGATTGTGTCCTAATGAGATGATAAATTGATCTCGTTTGGCTCTAGACTCAATAAGTGCATTTTGGTAATCGGAGGCTGGAGCAGACTGCCACCTTTTCAATATTAACTGACTCGGAGTGAGAAAGTCAATATATACGTGTTGATCTCCGTGACAATGAGACAAGTTTCTTTTGAGAGAAACTCGAATGGTTGGGGAAGGGTTGTGCATCGCATCACTGGGTCCATGACACTTGTCTTCAAAAGATGTGTTAACCCGGTTTCTACCTAAGTTGCATAGAATATTCAACTCCTTCAATGCTTACCAATACGTCATCATTAGCACCTTGTTGTGATTGTTCTAGTGCTAACTTAAATAATTGGTCCGCATTCAGCTTCATTCCACTCCATCTTTCCTAAGGACAACTATTTCTAGCTATGGAATGTCCTTGGGTAGATCCCTCCGGTTCTGGTTGGATCATAGGACTTAGTTTCCTAACCTAAACCACCTTTTGACTCCATCGTTCCGTCGTGGATAGTAGGTTGTTTTGGGTATAGATCATAACCATAAACCATTGAAAACCATTCAAAGTGCTTGATAAAAATCAGAACTTTTAACACTTTGAAAGTTTTATCTTTTCGAAAAGCTCCCCCTACACACATGCATCGATATACGAAATAGTTTGGCATGTGAAGGAAAGAGTTGCACTTGAGTCTTTAAGATCACATGTTGCGATATATTACATTTTAATCACATTTTCTCCCCTATCTCTAATATAAAAACATCATATTAGAGATACTAATTGATTAAAATATGACAATTTCTGAAAACCGATTGGGAGAGAAACATGTGTGCACGAATGAAGCATGGAACATTTTTAGTCGGGACGCTCCCCCTCAACAATATATGTGTGTCTTGAGACAAAATTTGACAAAATTTTAGAAAAACGACACCACAAAATATGTTGAGGTACGGAGTTGAGATGCCTTTTCTGATATAATATATTACATTTGACAATTTCATATCATTTTCGGAATGTGTTGGATACATAAAATATGACAATTTTAGAGATGTACCCAACAACATTAAAAGGCTTGATTTTAAAACGCTCCCCCTCAAAAATTGATCAAAATAACATATGACAATTTTGAGATATAAAAACCACTTATGAGGAAGGGAGTGTTGAACACACAATTTTGAAAGATTTAGAAAAACCTTTTGAGAAATTCTTGAAAAATTGTGTTCAACGGTTTTAAAATAATCAGGATAGAAGACTTCTCTTCTATTGATTAGGGAAAGCGCACTTAAACGTACACTCCCCTTTCGGGTCCGTTTTTCATGAGCTCAAAACTTTGATTGTTTTGTGACTAGCTCATGACCGAGAAAAATAAATTTCCCGTTGTGAAGGATAAGTTATCATCCGTGATAAACTTTCCTTAAGTTGAAGTTCGAGTTCTAAGATGACATTTACTTAGAAATCATTTTTCATGAACTTAAAAACTTTGATTGTTTTTCTGAGAAGCTCATGACCGAGAAATATGAATTTCTCTTTGAAAAGGATAAGTTATCGTCAAGATAAACTTTCCTTAGTTGAGGTCCGAGTTCTAAGCTGTGATACGCCTAGAAGTCATAATGAGAGAATATCAAGCAGCTTCATTTGCCAAAACCTCCAAGTCTTCTGGAGTCATATACTTCATACCAAGACGGCCAACGAGATACGCAAACCTATCTTTCGATAGAGCTTTTGTAAACAAGTCTGCCAGCTGGAACTCGTTTCTGACAAAGTATAATTCCACGATGCCACGTTCCACTTGTTCCTTGATGAAGTGATATCTGACATCGATGTGCTTGGTGCGGGAGTGCTGAACCGGATTGCAAGATATGGCTATGGCCGACTTTGAGTCACAATACATAGGTATTTTATCAAAGTGGAAGCCATAATCCGTGAGTTGAGTTCTCATCCAGAGGACTTGAGCACAACACGCGGATAGAGCCACATATTCTGCTTCAGCTGATGAGAGCGAAGTGCAATCCTGCTTCTTTGACGACCAGCTGACAAGCTTGTCTTCCCCTAGAAATTGTATGCTACCAGAAGTGCTTTTACGACTATCAAGACAACCTGCGTGATCAGAATCTGAAAAAGCCGTTAGATGAAAACCGGTTTCCCTCGGATACCAGAGTCCCATGTGAATGGTATTCTTAAGGTACCGAAAGATCCGTTTAACCTCTTTGAGGTGCTTTTGAGTAGTTCTGGCTTGATATCATGCACAATAACATGTGGCATGATAAATATCAGGCCTGCTGGCTGTAAGGTACATAAGTGACCCGATCATACTGCGATATCGCGTTTTATCTACGGGATATGAGTACAAGTCAGCGTCTAGGGATGTGGTCGACAATGGTGTACCAACGCGAGCACATGAGGTCATACCATGCTTTTTAAGTATCTCTTGAGCATACTTAGCTTGGTTAATGAAGATACCACGTGGGGATTGATGAATCTGGAGGCCTAAAAAGAATTTTAGCTCCCCCATCATTGACATTTCAAATCTGCTGTGCATTAATTTTTCAAAACGTTTTGAAAGTTTTGGGTTCGTAGAACCAAAAATAATGTCATCAACATAAACTTGCACCAGCATTATGTCATCCCCATATTTATTAGTAAAGAGAGTAGGATCAATAGAACCTTTGGAGAATCCTTTGGACACCAAGAAGTTTGAAAGTTCTTCGTACCATGCCCTTGGAGCTTGTTTAAGTCCATATACAGCCTTCTTGAGACGATAGACTTTGTCAGGATGATGAGGATCGACGAATCCTTCCGGCTGATTCACATACACTTCTTCCTTCAAATGACCGTTGAGAAAAGCTGTTTTGACGTCCATCTGAAAAACAGTGAAGCCCTTATGTGCAGCATAAGCAAGGAATATCCTGACTGCTTCCAAACGAGCGACTAGAGCGAATGATTCATCGTAGTCTATGCCTTCTTGTTGACGGTATCCCTTAACCACAAGACGAGATTTGTTTTTGATGATGGTTTGTTCTTCATCCAGTTTGTTTTTCCAGATCCATTTGAAATCTAAAATTGACATTCCATAGGGTCGGTCAACAAGTTCCCAAACATTTAGGCGTTCAAACTGATGAATTTCGTCTTGCATTGATTCAATCCACGCATGATCAGTCATGGCTTGTTTGATGTTTGTAGGTACAGTTGAACTCACGGTGAGTGCATACATACACACATCGCCATCGGTTTCGAGTTGTCTGCGTGTTCGAATCGGTTGTGAAGGATTTCCAATGACTTGCACCAATGGATGATCACGTGTCCAATGGTGAGTGGATGGATATGGTTGGTAGAATGTATGCATGTTGGACGGATCAACATGTTGAGTAGAAGACTCTCCGACTTCGTGTACCGGTGTACCGAACGGATTGATAAATTCTTCATCGTCAGGTTGTGCATCGACTGCTTGATTGTTGTCACCTCCTTCAGCATTGACGGTTGGTGATGTTGGTTGTGTGACAGTTTCTTGAGTTTGTTGAGTATCCACTGGAATTGTCTCTTGAGCAACGGTTGCTGAAGTAGAGGCAGTTGTGTCTTGTTGATTTTGTTCGGGTGCATCAGTAGTGGTGATAGCGGAAGGCTTTGACACAACTTGATTGTTTCCATAGTAATATTCATCAAACATTGGATCATATAGATCAACCAACTCATTCATATGTGTCGTATCCGTCGAGTCTGCTGTAGGAGTACTTTCTTGACATTCTTGCACGGGACGTACACTGTTGTGTGTAGGTGCCATTGCTGGACATTGAGGTGCGGGACTTGAGCTGTTGTGATCAAGTACCATTTGTGGCAATTCGTCAAAGTTCACATGAATTGTTTCGACAATGATCTTTGTTCTCTTGTTATAGACCCGATATCCTTTTGACAATGTAGCATACCCCACAAAAATACATGCATCACCTTTTTCTTTCATCTTGTCGAGATTCTCACCGTCTTTAAGGATGTAGCATAAAGATCCAAATACGTGAAAGAATTTTACAGTAGGTTTCCTGCCATTGATGATGTGGTAAGGTGTCTTTTCATGTCTAGGGATGACGAGAGAATGATTTTGAGTATAACAGGCAGTTGCAATTGCTTCAGCCCAGAAGAATAGCGGTAATTTTGAAGCAGAAAGCATTGTTCGAGCAGCCTCTACCAAAGTACGGTTCCGTCTTTCGACAAGCCGTTTTGTTCAGGAGTTCGAGCAATAGACGTTTGATGTTCGATGCCTTCTTCTTGAAAATAAGATTGCAAGTTCTTGTTCAAAAATTCAGTACCCCTATCCGTTCTTACGGTTAAGACTTGAGCTTGAAGATTGCGTTGTATCATCTTGAGAAAGTTTTTGAGAACCTCTGGTGTTTCATCTTTGGACCTTAAGAAGAAAGTCCATGTGTATCTAGAGTAATCATCAACAATCACTAGAATATACTTTTTTCCGTTAATACTCTCTACACGCATGGGACCACATAAATCCATGTGTAGAAGTTCCAATCGTCCTTTTGAGCTTGGGGTAGTCTTTGATTTGAAAGACTTCCGTTTTGCTTTCCCCAACTCACAAGAAGAACAAATATGGTCTTTGACGAATTTCAACTTAGGAAGACCGGTTACAATATCATTCTTCGAAAGCAAGTTGATGGTGTCAAAGTTGAGATGTGACAATCGTTGATGCCATAACCATGCTTGAGATGATGAAGCTTTAGCCATTAAGCAAATTGGATTTGTTGAAGATGTGTCTTGAAGAGTTACTGTGTAGAGATCAGAACCACGAGAACGTGTAAGAAGGTCATTCCCATCGTAGTCTCTAACATAGCAAGTAGATTTCCGAAAAGCCACTTCCAAATCCGCATCACAAAATTGACCAACCGAGAATAAATTGTGATTCAGTCCCTCGACGTAATAAACCCGTTTTATAGTGATATTCCCTTGAACCAAGTCTCCATATCCGAGTATCGGTGCAAATTGATCATTTCCAAACCGTACCGTACCCAGAAACTTCTCCACGAAGTTAATGAGAAGCTTGAGATTGCCCGTCATGTGCTTTGTGCACCCGGAGTCCATTATGAATAGGATGAGTTCGACGAGCTGCAGAAGAATTAGAAGACAATGTAGCATTTGACAAATGGGAGCCCTTGATATAAACGGGTTCCAAAATAGTAGTGGGCCTAGATGCAAAGTCTACAGGCAAGCTGATATTTCTAGACCCAATCACTAAAGTGGTTAACTTAGGTACCCATTTGTATCCGGGTGGTGTAAATCTCGAATACCCCCGTGTACATGTCCTAATCATGTTCTCATATAGCTTCTTTAATCTGTTTTGTTTATGCAGAGTAGTGGAGTCTAACGCACTTAGTTTCTTAAGTGGTTGATCAGTGGATTAGTTCAAAGTTCTTGTGGGTTCTCTAGTACTAGTGGGCACAGGAATAGGCTTCCTAGTTCTAGTATTCACGCCATTATGATTAAGAGCACAAGCATCATGATTGAAAGTACGAACACATTTTCCACATTCAACACAAACAACTTCAACATTCGAGGTCTTAGCATTTAAACTGTCATTACATGCAGTTACAGACGTTTTATTCTTAGAAAACTTAAAATTCCTACGGTGATCTTCTACTTCCTTCTTCTTCCCTTGACTATTGTTAGGCATGACTCTATCTTCAATTCTAGTGCTCTTAAGCTGTGGTCCGCTAACACTAGTAGTGGGATTTACTCCTGTAGAAGAAGACACACGTTGATTAGTTTTCCTAGTATTCTGAGGTAACTGCGTTGTTCCAGCTTGAGTGGACCTAGTGTTCATCTTATACATTGCAGGTGCTATCACATTAGTGCTCTTATCATTTCCTATCTTAGGCAAAGTCTGTGGGTATTGTCCCAAAATAGATGATTTAGGGCATTTAACCGCATTCGGTTGACAAACGGCGGATGGTTTACCCAAAACAGACTTTCCTTTGATTTTCTCAATGAGTTTCTGTAACTCACTTATGGCTATGTCCCTTTCTTTTAGCTGAGCTTTCAAATCATTTATTTCCAAATCTTTTTCATTCAGTAGACGAAACGAAGAAGCTGACATTTCTTGACACTTTTTATGATTATGAGATTTTTTACCTTTTTGTAAAGCAAGTTCAAGAGAAATGGAGTGTTTCTCAAGTTGAGAAAAACTTTTCGAAAGTTTGTTATATGACTGAATTTGTTTCGAAAGCTCTACTTCAAGATTGCGACATTTCGCGTCCGATTCTGACACAAGACATGCTACATGACAATATTGATCAAGATCGGTATACACACCAAGTATAGCATTCATATGGTCAGCATAAAAGTATTCCTTAGAAAGTCGATCAATTTCGTTAGAAAGTTGGTGTTCTTGTGTCTTTAATTTAATTTGAAGAAAATCAACTTCATCTTCAAGAGATTTGACATAGCTTAAATCAGTTAACATTTCCTCAGTAAGAGCATTATAAAACATTTCCACATTCTTTGAAAGATCATCAATGGTTGGAACAATGCATTGTTGAATGACGACTTCTACTTGTGGGTTAGGTTTAATATTCCAAATGGTATCCCTAGATACTTTTTCATAGTCGACGACACCTTTGTACAAATTTAAAACCCCTTGTTTTATAAACTCAAATTGCTGAACACTTTTGCTTTTCTCATCCCATACGTTTTTCATCCAAAATTCGCTTTTCTAACAAAATTAATTGCTTTTTGAAACTCCTTTTTAAAGAAACTTTCTTTTGTGGTTCATCACTTGGTGGTGGAACACTATTATACATCTTTTGTTCTTTTGAAAGTTCTTTTTGAGGGACAAACTTAATATGATTGTTAAAATCAGAAAGGTTTATTAAATCACTTAAGTTTGATCGACTTTCTTCTTGTTGACGAATGATTTCGTCGCAGTCAGGGGAAAGCATAAGAGCAAGATTATGAACATAACAACCGATATCATAAAGAGCAGGCTTGGTACTTTGAGCTTTCTTGAGATATTCAGGCTTGACAAAACTCGTTTTCATATTTATATTGAGCATATTCATAGTTTGAATAGACTGACCCGTTTTGTAAACAATGTTGTTTAACGTGGCGACTCTCTTTTCCAAAGCAAGAATTTTTTCAATATCGTTTTCTTCACGAGTTCTATAAAGCTCAGTTTGTTCTTTGTTAACCGACTCTAATTCAGTAATTTAGAGTTTATGTAGCAGCAGTTGTTCTTCAAGTTCCGATATCTTCTGTTTTGACATATGAATTTCGTGTGTTACTTCAGAACAATATTGTTCGTTGAGCACCTTACGTTCATATACCAAACCATTAGCTATTGCAACTCGTCGATCAGCTTCTTTTACATAATCACACTCTTTAAGCCTGTCTATCTCCTCGGCTAAGGATGTGTTTGCTTGCTTCAAACGTTTATTAGCTTCTTTGTTTTCATCAATTTCACGTTTTAAAGAATTAATAATAGACGCAAGCAAATCCCGGTCCTCATCCGAGTCAGTATCCTGAACAGCTTTTCCGTCATAATTACACATATGCTGTGAATCCGTAGAGATATTGCTATCCTCCGTGTCCATTACATATGTGTCATTGATGCTTTCGGGTTGCTCAGGATGCCGTCGTTCATTAGCAAACACATTATAGTTATCATGTGATGGTACCTTTTCAAGTGGCTCAGAATCATAGATGGGTCCAGAAGTATCATCAGTCTCTGGGATCACTTCTTGAATCTTTGCCATGTACACATAATGTGCCTCTAACTCTTGATCATCGGCTTCATCATCAGTGTCATCACGCCAGTCAACTTCATCTGCTGTGAGTGGAATTCCTGCTTCTTCTTTCTTACACAGCAGCATCTTTTCCTTGTGATACCCTAAGTCCTTAACCCGTTTTGGCTTCTTGCATTCCCTAGCCATGTGCCCAAATCCCTTACAGTTGAAGCATTGAATCCCAGTCTTCTGCACAACCGGAGTGCCTACAGTATCTCTAGCCCCAACTTGATTCAGCATCCTCTGATTATCATACCTAGCATCACGATCATACCTAGGTGCATGATCAACTTCCTTATATCTAGCATTGGATGATGATCTGAGGTTGTTGTTGGTAGGTTTGTAGATCTTCTTATAAGTTGTGGTGAGTAAAGACATGAGTTCTTCAATCTTCTTGTCCCTTGAAGTTTGTTCATCATCACTGTCTCCATCTGACTCGGTGTCATACTTTGGAGGTGGAGTGGGGACAATTGCTTTTGCTTTGTGTTTAGCAACAGCTAGAGGTTTGGTGGATGAGCTTGATGACTTTGAGGAATGAGTAGGTGGTTGTTGACGGGGAACGGGTTTTGTTGAAGTAGCAGCCACAAAAGCAATAGAATTAGCAGACCGTTCTGCCTTTTCAGCCCTTAGTTCATTCACTTCATTCTGATGTTGTTTCAAGATATCATAAAGTTTGTGGTAAGATATAGTCTTGATATCCTCCCTTTGTTTGACCAAAGTCACAAACCTCTGCCATTCCGGTTTGAGGTGAAGTAGAAACTGAACATTGGCATGATGATTGGAGATGGTGCACTGATTTCTGACAAGCTCATTCATCATTTTGTAGAATCTCGAGTAATATGAGTCAATGGATTCACCATCTTCAGATGTGAATTTTCCAAACTCCCAAAGTAGATTAGTCTCGAGATCTTGAACATTGATTGACTCACCTTGCTTCAATCGATGAATTGCATTCCACATTTCCATAGCATTAGGACATGCATCAACTGTGGAATAGATATCGTTATCAATTCCAGTGAGTATGAAATTTACAGCATCAGCTTCAGCTTGGAGGAGTTTCTTTTTCTCAGCAGAACATGTGTCAAAATCCTCCATAGCTCGTATAGTTGATGAAGTACCATCCTCTGCCTGTGTTGTAATTGGTTTGAATTCAAAAACTGGAGGTGGGTTCTCAAGGCAGTGACGAAGAGCAGTTCGGTTTTCTTTTCCATCGAGAAATCTGAGAAAACGAGATCTCCATTGAACGTAGCAACCGGCAGTGAGCACAGGTGGGTTACCGTTGCCACCTTGTTCCAAACGAATTTGATTAGTAGTTGCAATGTTGATGTTGTTGTTAGACATGGTGAATACTTGTGGATGAATTGCAGATCTTAGTGGATTTGTTGTGATGATGTGTGGTTAAAATTGAAATTCCGAAAATTCAAAAAAAAAAATTTTCTCAGTCCGACAATAAATTCCTCAGTCTGACAAAACGGTAAGCCGAAAAATTTTGTATCGCCAAATTTTGAATTTGATTTAGAAATAGCCAAAAACTAGTAGGGAAAAAATTTGATTTTACCTGACCTAAAAATTTTAATCTTCGTGTAAACTACGTTCCGAAACTAGTCTAGATAGTGGCTAAGTCTAAAAATTACTCAAACAAAATATCCATCGAAATGTCCATCGGAATGTTCAGATCGGAATGTTCTATCGCAATGTTCATATCGGAATGTCTTATCGCAATGCACTTTCAGATCGGAATGCTCTATCGCAATGCTCAGATCGCAAAGCCTGTCGGAATACTCAGATCGCAAAGTCTACCGGAATACTCAGATTGCAAAGTCTATCAGAATACTCAGATCGCAATGCTCAGATCGCAATGCTCAGATCGCAAAGTGGCTGAAAAAATTCAAGCAGAGTAACGACATAAAGTACTTCCTTATACCCGTCGGAATCCAGAACGCAAAGTACGATCGGAATGCCAGATCGGAATAAGTAATAAAATCCGACGATCGCAATGTAGAACCAAACCCTTTCCGATGGTAAGGTTATTGCGATGGAAGCCCAAGTACAATTTGTACTTTCCGATGGAAGTTTCTGCTAGAATTTCGGAATGAAGAACAAGAAGAAATTTTGCAACTTTTGATCCAAAAGATTTGTGTTTTAGCCAAAAGCAAGATACCCAAATCACTAATACTAGTATGTAGATGATTTGTATCAAGAAAAGACCATAAAAAACACAAAAAGAAGAATGGGACGTGAGATATGGATCAAAAAAGCCACGAAAAATCAAGAACACCACACACGAATCTTCAATCACCTATCCACTATAGGCTCTTGATACCAAATGTTGAACCCAATCAATCCATAACACAAGATTCTTAGAGAGAGAAAGAGAAGAAAAGTAGAGAGAGAGAGTAGAGAGAGAAGTGGAAGGTTTACACTAAAACTATGTGTTTAATGAAATGAACCAACACCCTCTTTCACATGTGAAAGAGGGTTATATACCCACAAACCAATGGGCTTTCCATGGGCCGTGGGTTTGTGACTTGGGCCGGGCTTGGCTTAGTCTTGGGCTTACGCCCCTAACTTAGACAATATTAGCTTAAAGTCCAAGCCCGGTTTTCCCGACTAACCTATTACAATACAAGACCTTTTAACGACTAAGATGACCTATTACATTCTTGTTTGACTATATAAAATATAGGGCTAACACATGTTTTATCTCAGGTACTTGAAGGTAATTTTCGGGAAGACGACAAGAATTCATGGCCGCACTTAAACAATAATTTCCATTCAAATGCTTGTAAAACTTTGTATGAAATAATATGACTTGGGACCTATGTAAATTTGATATTTATGAATGGAAATGCTTTATTATTAAACGACGCGATTTTTATGCGTTGTCTATGATGTGAGTAATGTGCTATCCCGTAACACCAACTAGTCTTCCGCTATATTGAGTTGTATAAATTTGGGGGTGTTACACTTTTATTCCGGATCAAGTCTACATTCCGTATCAAGGACCCTTATTCGAAATAATTAATTATTCCGGATCAAAGACTTCATCCGGAATCTTCAATATTCCGGATCAAGGAAGTTATTCCGGATCAAGCAGAACATTCCGGATCAAGACCATTATTCCGAATCAAGACTTTATTCTGGATAAGTGACATATTCCGGATAAAGGATTTATTCCGGATCAAGGGTTTTGGTGAATATTCCGAGTGAAGAAGAACATTCCGAACGAAGGTGACATTCCGGATGAGTGTTTATTCCGAACGAAGGATTATTCCGGATGGGCTGTTTTCAGGTTCTTTCTAGTTTCTGTTTTCAATTCTTTAATTTTCAAGCTTTACTTTTCCCGACTTTTTCCTTAGTCGCACTTTAAGATTTCTTGCGTTAGATTTATTTTAGCCTTGCCTTAGTTTAAGTTTTAGTTTTAGTTGCGTTTTAAGTTTGCCTTAGTTAGATTTAAGTTTGCGTTATTTACTTTAAGTGCCTTTTAATTTCCGTCTCGCTTTTAAATACTTGCCATTTATTTTAAATTAGAGTTAGTTTTAAATTAACGTCATTTTCATTTACGTCTTTGCACATTTATTTTAAAACAACCAAAAATATTCTTTTTCACCAAAAACAATTGAGTCGTACTTTGAACCGGAAAATCAATTCGTTAAGATACCGAGAAACGAACTTTTTCAACTAGCAAAATCATATCATTACTAACAATCTCCCCCAATGTGAGGTCATACCCTTTTGATATTTGAAGATCAATGGAGATTACGAATCTCGTCATAAATGAGCCTTGAACGTGTAACAGTAGTTTTGTTCCTTCATGCTGTGATCTTTGAACCTTTGTTATATTCTTTCGACTTAGTCTTTTATCTTGAGATCTTCAAATCATTCTTGACTTGTCTTTGCCATCTTGCGATCTTGTGTCTTTATCCACATGCTCACACTATTAATTGTTGAATAAGTCTTTGGGCATGAACATGTGGTTTTGAATCTTTGACTTTGCTAAGTACACCGTGACGCCACCTTCTCGAGACAAAACATAGACACGGACTGAATGGCTTTGAAATTCGTCCTAAATCGGTAGCGTTTTACCTCCGGTCGGTGAAGACCGTTATACGATATTAAATACCGTACATGTGATAGGTAGATTCAATTAGGAATCTCATTGACAGGGTTTCGCGGCTGCACTAGCCGTTCTCTTTACTCGACCGTCTCAAAGCAAGACTGCGAACATAAAGAGTGAATCAATTGGATAGATATCCGCTTGATTAAATTCGTCAATTCAAATTCCTGGAACAAGTTTGATTCTTAACGAATCTTACCATTGTTGCTTTCCAGTTGACACAAGTTTGATTCATAAGAATCTCACAAGTCACCTACCGTAGCGCTGTTTGAGGTTGACGCTAGAAGGGTTTCCATTCATCACTGTGAATATTAATGAATATCACTCTGAATGTTCTGGCAAGACCATAAAGATATTACGTAGAAACCTGAAACGAGTTTGAATCAATTCAGAATCAAACCACTGTTGCTTTTCAGTTTTACATATGTTCAATTCATAAAGAATCTTGCATATGACCTACCGCAGTGCTGTTTGATGTTAACACTGGAAGGATTTCCGCTCATCATTGTGAATACTAAGTAGTATCACTCTGAGTGTTCTAGCAATATCGCAAGGATATAGCGTAGGACTCTCTTGATCTTCATCCGTGTGTCCTAACGAGATTTGATTGATCTCTTGGCTCTAGACTCTATTTGTGCACTATTAGTGGTCGGAGGCTGAAGCAGATGCCACCTATTCAATATCAACTATCTCGGAGTGAGAAAGTCAATAGAAGTCGTGTTGATCTCCGTGACAATAAAAAAAACTTCTTTTGAGAGAAGTCTGAGTAGCTAGGAAAGGGTTGTGCTTCACATCACTGGGTTCATGATGAGTTTGTCTTCATGATGAGTTGACCCGGTTTCTGCCTAAGTTGTATGGAAGGCTTCTTTCTTTACACCCTTTATCCTTACATTTCTTTTTCATTCTTCAACCCCTTCAATGCTTACCAAGACATCATCAATAGCACCTTGTTGTGATTGTTCTAGTGCTATCATCAGTACATAGTCGGCATTCAGCTACGTTCACATTCTACTCCATCTTTCCTAAGGACTTCTAATAATCTATTGGATTGTCCCTGGGAAGATCCCTCCGGTTCTGGTTGGATCATAGGACTTAAAGCTAACCACCCTTTTGACACCAATAACGTCGTGAATTTAAAGATGTTGTGGGTATTTGATCGTAACCATGAAAAACACTTTAAATTCTAACAAAGTGTTTGAAAAACATTTAACACCTTGCTAGTTTTGTCGTTTCAGAAATGCTCCCCCTTCACATGTGAATCGATAATCGAAAGTGTTTCGCACATGTAGGTAAGAGTTAAAGTGCTTGAGTCTTATATAAGATCACATTTAATCACATTTTCTCCCCTATATCTAATATATAAAATCTTTTGATATTAGAGATACCAAATTTGATTAAAATATATTTTTAAAAATAGTCTTGAAAATCTCCGGGAGAAAGATGTGTTAATCTGTTGCATGAAGTTAAAATGCTCCCCCTCAAAAATTGATCCACTTGAATTGTCATTGTGAGGATGTGATCCACATTTCTCTTTTTGAGGATGGGAGTTGTTGAACACACAATTTTTGAAAGATTTTGAATAATCATTGAAAAATTCTTGAAAAAATTGTGTTCAACGCTTTTTGAAAAATCCTATTTATTTTTGTCGAAGAGGTTTTTCTAGAGCATAAACTTGAGTTCATAGACTTTGAATGTCTTGACGAATCCACTCAAGTGTAAGAAGATTTCTCTTCTTTTGCTGAGTGTAAGCGCACTAAATCGTACACTCCCCCGTGAATATTGATTCGGGTTGCAATCTGAAAGTGATTACAAGCCATTGTGTTGAGCTCAAAATGTTGAATGTTTTATGACAAGCTCAACCCGAGATAGATTGCTCTACCCGTTGTTGGAAATATTATCCAAAAGAGACAATTTCCTTTAAAAAGATCGAAATGACATGTTTTGAAAAATATTTACAACTTTCGAAAAATATTTACAACTTTCATTCGAGCTTTATGTACACACCCGTGTCGTTATTGAGCTACATTTCTAGGTACGTCCATATTATCGATACTGAAAGACATGTCGAAAAGAATATTTTTGGATTATCAAAGATTTTTTAATTTTGTATTTTTCCTTTTCATTAATATTTACAGGTAGATGTTTGATAGATGAATCAAGCAGGCTTCTTTGCTAGAATCTCCAGTTCTGCTGGAGTCAAACATCTCATATCAATTTGCCTAACTAGATACACAAACCTCTCTTTCGAAAGAGCTTTCGTAAACAAGTCAGCTAATTGGTAATCCGTTCCAACAAAGTATAGTTCAACAATGCTCTTTTCAACTTGTTCCTTAATGAAGTGATATCTGACATCAATGTGCTTCGTGCGGGAATGATGTACCGGATTGCAGGAGATGGCTATGGCCGACTTTGAGTCACAGTACATAGGTAATTTATCAAAATGGAAGCCATAATCCATGAGTTGTGTTCTCATCCAAAGAACTTGAGCACAACACGCAGGTAGAGACACATACTCCGCTTTGGCTGATGAAAGTGACGTGTAATCCTGCTTCTTGGAAGACCATCCCACAAGCTTATCTTGTCCTAGAAATTGTGCACCACCAGAAGTACTTTTACGTGTATCAAGACACCCTGCATGATCAGAATCTGAATAGGCTGTTAGAAAGAAACCGGTTTCCCTCGGATACCAGAGTCCCATGTGAATGGTATTCTTAAGGTACCGAAAGATCCGTTTAACCTCCTTGAGGTGCTTTTCAGTGGGTCGTGCTTGATATCGTGCACAATAACATGTAGCATGATGAATATCAGGTCTGCCTGCTGTCAAGTACATGAGGGACCCGATCATGGAACTATATCTCGTTTGATCTATGGGTAATCCCTCCAAATCAGCATCTAGGGATGTGGTTGATAATGGTGTCCCAACGGGGTCACATGATATCATACCATGCTTTGTGATTATCTCTTGACAATACTTAGCTTGATTAATGAATATACCACTTGGGGATTGGTGAACTTGAATTCCTAGAAAGAATTTTAGTTCGCCCATCATAGACATTTCAAACCTGTTGTGCATTACTTTTTCAAACCATTTTGAAAGTTTTGGGTTTGTAGACCCAAAAATAATGTCATCAACATAAATCTGCACAAGCAAAATGTCACCCCCATATTTATAAGTGAACAAAGTTAAATCAATAGAACCTTTTGTGAAACCTTTGGAGACCAGAAATTTCGAGAGCTCGTCGTACCACTCCCTTGGAGCTTGCTTGAGTCCATATAGTGCTTTGTGGAGACGATACACCTTGTCAGGATAATGAGGATTGAAGAATCCTTCTGGCTGCGTGACATAGACTTCTTCCTTCAAAGGACCGTTAAGAAATGCCGTCTTTACGTCTATTTGGTAGACAATGAATCCCTTATGTGTGACAATCCGTCAATTTATGGTCGATATTTTATTCTCAATATTTATTTGAAAACATTATTTTAATGTTACAATATGAACTCACTTATTTTCCGGAAGAAATTTGGATTTACGTCTTGAAGTAACATCGACTACGTTTAAACCGGAGGATTCTACGTTACGTGCTTACGTTTACATACACCGTCTTTGGTGACAGTCCGACATTTCAGAAAATAAATTTATCCGTGAATATTATTTTGGAGTTTTAAATTGTGTTGGTTCATAAACTCACAAATTTACGAGAAGAGACTAGGACTTACGATTTTATTTTAACGTCCTTTATGACTAAACCGGAAACCTTAGGATTACGTATTTACGTTTTCGAACTCCGTTTTTGATGAAACAATTTTTATTAGATTCCTTTTGTGCCGTTGATTCATAATTTATAAAAACGTTTTTCGTAAAAACGACCCGAGGGCACGCAAATCGAGGAAACTAGAATCGAGGAATACCCGTAAATTAGCGGGATGGGACAAAATAATTTATCCCACCCCACTAATAAAGGGACGGCCAAGACTAGGGACACCACATCAAAGATGTGGCACCCTTACACTTTATTAAGTTACACATGTAACTTAAGCTTACAAAGTAAACTATTCTACCCACTAAACTAACAAACACCATTAAACGTTACCATTCCTTCCATTCCTAACATGCAAAACCACTCTAAAATTCTCTCATCTCCCTCTTCCTTGCCGTCCCAAAATCAAGAAGAAACACCCATTTGATCAAAATTTAACCACAAATCTTATGTTATTCTTGCATAAGATGAAGCCCTTTTGAAACCCTATTGATTGGTGGTGCTTATAACATCCAAGGAGGAGTTTTCATGGAGTAGTAGGGCTGATTTTCCACAAGGAGTTTATGAAGAATGGTGTTCTTGAAGATGGTGTTGGCTATGCACAAGTTTCTCCATCAAAATCCATGTTTTGATCACAACCTACATCATCATGGTGGTATAAAGATTGCCCTCCTCATCTTCTTGTTATTTTGATTATGTAAACATGTATTTTATTTCCTATTGTATATGTATATGATGATTATATGATGATAAAAATGTTATGTGGGGATTTGGTGTTGATAAATATGATTAAAAAGGTGAAAACTATAAGAAACAAGGTTAAAATCTTGATTAATTTACATGGTTGTATAAAACAGTAAAGAAACAGGTCATGGACTGATAAAATGATTGAAGCACGTACCGTACGACCGAATTGCCGATAACCCGCCTTCCCACATCAACGTGAGTTCATAGCCCCGCACTCTTTTAAATGTTTTATAAACCCGCGAGGGAGATAACATGTTAGTTTTTATAAAGTTAGGACACCATTTGTCCCGATTGTTTGTTTATTGATTTGGGACCCGAATGATTGAATGACACGATTGTATGACCCGATAAATGATTAATGGACCCGATAGATGAAATAAAATGGATTATTAAAGTTAGGTTATGTCACTAAAAGTCCCATTAGCATGAATTGTGAACTACCGGGATTTGGTAGACGCTTATGCATTTAATAGTACTATTTGGGGACGATCACCCCAGTTCGCGCCTTGACGGTTGATCCCCGTCGTGCCACATTGATTGGTAAGCGAATTTATGTATGAGAAGATTTCCATAGCGTGACCTTTGTGACGACACGCTACTTTAGATGGGCAAAATTTGTATCAGGTTAGCTACCCGTTTTGGTTTAGTAAGGTAACAATGTCATGCGGCTTATAATAATCCAAAACTAACGAAATACTACTAGACGCTCCGAATTACGATGTATTGCCTGACTAGCAATACTGGGTCATACTATTGATATTATGTTTGTGTTTTGGTTTTTATAACCATATTCATATAAGGATTTATATAAAATGACTTTGGCTATTTAATGGCCTATTACAAAGATTTGTATAAAATGATTTTGGCTATTTTACGGCCTACTACAATGATTTGTACGAATTGATTTTTGGTACTAATTTTATACCAAAGTTATATTGATGGAATTTATTAAACTCTATGAATTCACTCGGCGTTATCGCTGACCTTTTCTTTTAACATGTTTTATCTCAGGTACTTGAAGGTAATTCTCGGGAAGACGACAAGAATTCATGGCCCGCACTTAAACCATATTTTCCATTCAAATACTTTGTAAAACCTGTGTAAAATATAATGACTTGGGACCTATGTAACTTTGATATTTATGAATGGAAATGCTTTATTAATAAACGACGCGATTTTTATGCGTTGTCTATGATGTGAGTAATGTGCTATCCCGTAATACCAACTAGTCTTCCGCTGTATTGAGTTGTACAAATTTGGGGGTGTTACAGTTTGGTACCAGAGCTCTCGTTATAGAGAACGAAAGATTTTTAAACCAATGTTTTGAATAAAACATTTCAAAATCTTTTAACTATAAACATTTTTCTAAAAATGTCTAAAAATCGTTTGACTATATCGGTGCCAAAGAATTCCCGAGTTACCGACAAGGCCAGACTGAGAAATGTTATTTTAATATATATAACTTGGATTATATATATATATATATGATGTAATTTTATTACATGATTGTTTGATGATTTTTTCGATATTTATACGACGTAGATTGTCACAATGTACCCTAACTCCCCTAGTAAATTAGTCTAAGCTATTCTCGTAGGAATTCTAGCCATCCTAGATCTAAACCGAGTTGTGGATATTTATAGTCCCAACGAAATGGTTGATATTCGTAGAAGTGTAGATATTAGTTGATTGTGATCTTGAAGAAGAATTGGTGAGATTAACACTGATATCGATGTCATGACGATCTTTTCTTATAGAGTGGAGTTTGACAAAACGTTACCACCTAGAAAGATGTCATCTCATTCGTTGTCACCCGATTCTTAAATTTGAAATCGAAAGGGTGAATGTTGCACTTGAGGCTGTCATTGGAACCATTACCCAAAAGCCTCATGCCACTAATACCTTTCCGAGAAGTCTAATTGAATGTGTGATTCATCTCATACTAGTGACTCATTTGATAATTGTTGTTGTAAGAGCTATAGGATTAGAAGTTAAGTGTTGTTCATATTGAGATTTTATTGCCCTATTAAGGCCTAAGAATAAAGTTGAAGTATTGGGAAATGAGGTAGGATATTGAATTGAGTATAAAATTTGTTGAAACTTGAATAAACTAAAATTTAACCTGTATGGAATATGAGATTGTTAATATAAGTCATTAAGTTCTGTGATTGAATTATAAGGTTTTAAATGATTGTTAGTTCGTGTTAAGGGTTGTTCCTAGGCCATTGTCCACTGACGAGGATGCCCAGTGTCCAATAAATAAATTGAAGAAATCTTCTTCTTAATTGAGACCGATGGATCTTCTGGGACATGTGGAACACCTGATGACTCTTGTAGATTAGTATTCATTGTGGTATCTTTTATAAATAATCCCTAACTTAACTGAGATATCAGTTGGTAGGATGAGTTCTGAGAATTGTATGACATAGTGACACGTAATGTGTTACGGTATAATTTTGATTTGTTTATGATTAATGAAAAGATTACCTTTGATTGCTAAATTCTACATGTATCGATGTTATCTATCTTTTATTGCTTCATCCTAATGTTTACATTAGTGGTGCAACCATTGAGCAAGTACTCATCTTGAATTGAGTTACGTTGTGAATTATTCTTGTTGAGTGCCATCGAGATCATGAACCTCATGATTAATTGGCTAAGCTCATTTCCTATCATATCATAGTTAATTCTTGGTGAACAACTTTTCATCACTTTTTTGCAGATCACTCATTGTTTTTATAAAGTTAAAACGGTATCCTTTGAGAAAATTTATTTTTCATCACAAAAAGGATTATTCAAAATGAGATTTATAAGTGATTGTTATCGAAATGAGGTTGTTTATAAAGTACCTTGGAAAACTTAACTGTTTTCATAACAAAGAAAATATTTGTAAATTTATTTTTGATTCTTATTTAAGAATTAAGCATGAAAAGTTTTTATTATAAACATGATGATAAAATTTTGACGAACTGAGTATTGCATCGTTGATCTTGAAATTGTATATAGTTGCGCGCCTACATACAGTTTGGAATGGACCATGCAAGACTGATTAGTAGTCACCATAAAACTAATTAATAAACACTAAATTTTCTTTGAATATTGTGAAAGATTAAAATTTATGAGATCTGCAAGAAGTGAAAAATAAGGACATAGTGTTAGGAACACCTACATATGTGCCTGTAGCATCTATTCTTCTGAGTCGAGTTTACTCATCTGTGGAAATTGTCCTATTTGACAATTGACAATTCTTTCTTGCCCAATTCTCTTGTAGTAAGATTCTTAGGAAAAGTATCTGATTACCGAGTGTTGATACCCGACTGGATGTATCGACATTCCTATCATTTCTTTTGATTTGGTTTCATTTGAATGACCTGGGTAACGATCCAAGGAGCTTTCGAATGCGTACTCAAATTATGAAAACATGGGATATATTCATATTCGTTAAATGTTTTCGTCTGCATCTGATTTGAAATTCTCTCGCGCAGATTATGCGTTGACCTTACTCTTTTAATAGTAGTTGTGTATCCTAATATCCCTGAAATTGTGAAGGATTATGAATTATTATTAGTCTTTTGAGAAGTTCACATCTTATCGACGACAATAAAACTGGAAAGTTGACAGTGCCAGTAGAATGGATTGATTGATTATGACATGATGACATTGTCTTAATTGATGGGAACTCGAGTAGAAGTCACTAAAAGATAAGATGTTGATTATCAAAAGTGATCTAAATAATTCTTGACGGATGCCCGTATCCTGCATTTAGACTTGAGATTATACCGTGAATGGTTGTGAACTAGATATAGATATTGTAATCTAGAAGAACCTAATATGATATATTAAAAGATGTTTTCGTTATCTGAAACTTTAGTAAGTATTTATTGATGAATTTCCTAGACTTTTGCTATTAAGGCAAGTTGAATTTGGTATTTGATTATATTCTCGGTGCTGCACCTGTGTCTTGTGCATTGTACGTCCGCACCATCTGAATTTAAGGAATTACCGTACAACTGAGAGAGTTGTCGGAGAAAGATTTTATTATACCAAGCCTGTCATCCTGAAGAGCTATGGTGTTATCATTCCTTATATTTATAGATTACTGTGAATTGAGTAAATTGACAATCGAAAACGATATCCATAACTCGAAATGGAAGAATTGTTCGATCATTTACAAGGTTCTAGCAAATTTGATCCATGGCATGGTTATCATCAACTTCGAATCCGCGAAGAAGATTATTTATTCCAATCACTACATCCGGTACTTGTAATGAACATTATGAGTTTCATGTGATGTCGTTTGGATTGATCAATGCACATGTAGCATTCATAAATTCGGTGAATCACGTGTGTAGGCTGTAATTTGATAAATTCATGCTCGTGATCATTAAGGACTATATGTTTGTTTATCATAATAAGAATGAGTTAATAATTAATTATAAATTGCCCTGAATTGGCTAAAAAATGAAAACCTATACCTTAAATATTTAACATGTGATTAAGGACTTAATCCTTTATATGATTTAATCGTGTGATTAATAGATAATGGAAGCTATATTGAATTTTCAAAGATTAGAACCATTAACGCTTAGGGATTAAAAACTTAATCCTTTACATAAAATGACCGTTGGATTAGTAATGGTAAGATGTATGCATATAGACTCTTCAAAAATTAAGAGCCCTTTTAAGACTTTGGATTTTACCAAAAAGAAATGGAAATATGTTTTGACAAATGTTTTAACAAAGGATTTTTAAAGGGATTATTCCCTTATACACAAACCATTTAACTAAACTTCTGTTTAGGGGTAAATGTTTGTGTATACCTCAAGATAACTTAAGAAGGATTGAGTAAAACCATTTATACCATAACTTGAAAACTTAAAACGACATTTTTTGCTTTTCAACTAAGAAAACTTTGACCAAAGTATAAACAAAGGTTTTTCGAACATTTACGAATCTTATTAATTATTTTCGATAAATCAACGAAAATCTTGTTAATTAAAATCAAATTTATTTTGAACATTTTATATAATTGGTCGAACTAAGAAATTTAAAACTTTTACGTTTACGCTTCATAAAAATTAACTAATAAATATTTAATTAATTATAATAATTATCGACGCTTTAGACGACGGATTGAGAAAAAACGGATAAAAATGATAGTTGAGAAGAAACTAAAACTCAGAAAATATGAAGAAATAATTTTTGAATAAATACGGTTATGATATTTATTTCATGAGGAAAGTGAACGTAATTTCTGACGCATAATATAGAAAGAATATCTGAGTGAATTGTGAACATGATAATTATAACATCATGAGAGGTGAATATAGATACCGATGCATTATGTAGAAAAGATAAAGAACCAGTTAGGACATGTTCCTTAATAATGAAGGTGCAAAATAAATTGCCGAACAATTTAAAATATAGCTGATGTTTGTAAAAATAAGGATAATATAAATAATAAAAAGGGGGTTCGCAGCTAATGTGAACCATTTGAATTGAGAAGCCGATGGCGTTAAATGTTTTAAAGGCCACTTGTGGTTACCCAAATATGGAAGATTGTGAGATATAGTTATGTTGGAATTTGTAAGTATAAGTATTATATGTATGTCATTTTTGACTAAAAATATCTTTGTCAGAAGAAGTTGTACTAATGGCAAATTATGAAGACAGACGTCGCCTCATACATTAGTAAACGTCTAGCTATTGCAAAGGTCATCATCTGAATTTGATTCGATTTGGGTCATCGTCGACAGACTGACCAAATCTGCTAATATCATTCCCGTTAATGATAAATGCAAAAGAATTATGTAAACATAGTGTGCCTGTATCGAACATCTTTATCAAGATCCTCGATTCGCATCGAATTTCTAGAGATTTGCTCAGAAATCATTGAGAACGAACCTTGATGAGAGTACTATGTACCACCCCAATCGAAGGGACGAGGTAAAGTAACGATACAAAGTAATATAAGTTCTATTTTATGTTTGAATGATTGACCTTTGGTGATAGACCGTATAATCGTTTTCCTTTGGAGTGATTATCATTGATAACTATCGTATTAGGATCGAGATCGAATCTTGTTAAGATTTAGAAATTAGAGCATCTGTAAGCAGGAGTTGAGATGAAGACACCCGACATACACCCACTGTGAGTTGGACATGTCTTTTAGGTTTAAGGTTTCCTATGATTGCGAACCTAACCTTGAAAAATACCCGACCCGCGAGATCTGAAATGATTGTTGAAATTAGGATCTGATTATTGACTGCCGGTAGTGGGCAAGAGGATATATGAATATGAAAAGTAGATCTTGAAGTGTCAAATGGGTAGCGAAGTTATGCCACAATTTTTAACCTTGGAAAAATGAATTCATGATCTTACAAATCATGGGATATAAGTCCCCGTTGTATGGGACCATTGAGATGATATAAAAGATTGGTTTGAAAGGCATATAAGCCGGATCTACCCTAGGACTTCAAAGACTGCGTGAATTATGTTTCGTATATCGAACTTGATGGAATATCTATCAAGTGAGAATCTGATTATTCTTAGTAGAGCTTAGATCGGCGAAAAGTTGCATTCATCAGAAACCCATGAACAACATGGATAGAGAAAGTAAGTCAAGATTTAGCCTGATCTTATTCCCGTAGTTATGTTTGATGAAACTCGTGTATTATAATGAATTACAATTGTGAGAAAAGACCGAATGTGGAGGAAATACCCACATGGCTTTAACTCAATAAGAAGCGAGTAGTAAGATGATCTTTGAGGACAAAGATCCTGTTTAGGGGTAAATGCTGTGACAATCCGTCAATTTATGGTCGATATTTTATTCTCAATATTTATTTGAAAAAATTATTTTAATGTTACAATATGAACTCACTTATTTTCGGGAAGAAATTTGGATTTACGTCTTGAAGTAACATCGACTACGTTTAAACCGGAGGATTCTACGTTACGTGCTTACGTTTACATACACCGTCTTTGGTGACAGTCCGACATTTCAGAAAATAAATTTATCCGTGAATATTATTTTGGAGTTTTAAATTGTGTTGTTTCATAAACTCACAAATTTACGAGAAGAGACTAGGACTTACGATTTTATTTTAACGTCCTTTACGACTAAACCGGAAACCTTAGGATTACGTATTTACGTTTTCGAACTCCGTTTTTGATGAGACAATTTTTATTAGATTCGTTTTGTGCCGTTGATTCATAATTTATAAAAACGTTTTTCGTAAAAACGACCCGAGGGCACGCAAATCGAGGAAACTAGAATCGAGGAATACCCGTAAATTAGCGGGATGGGACAAAATAATTTATCCCACCCCACTAATAAAGGGACGGCCAAGACTAGGGACACCACATCAAAGATGTGGCACCCTTACACTTTATTAAGTTACACATGTAACTTAAGCTTACAAAGTAAGCTATTCTACCCACTAAACTAACAAAACCATTAAACATTACCATTCCTTCCATTCTAACATGCAAAACCACTCTAAAATTCTCTCATCTCCCTCTTCCTTGTCGTCTCAAAATCAAGAAGAAACACCCATTTGATCAAAATTTAACCACAAATCTTATGTTATTCTTGCATAAGATGAAGCCCTTTTGAAACCCTATTGATTGGTGGTGCTTATAACATCCAAGGAGGAGTTTTCATGGAGTAGTAGGGCTGATTTTCCACAAGGAGTTTATGAAGAATGGTGTTCTTGAAGATGGTGTTGGCTATGCACAAGTTTCTCCATCAAAATCCATGTTTTGATCACAACCTACGTCATCATGGTGGTATAAAGATTGTCCTCCTCATCTTCTTGTTATTTTGATTATGTAAACATGTATTTTATTTCCTATTGTATATGTATATGATGATTATATGATGATAAAAATGTTATGTGGGGATTTGGTGTTGATAAATACGATTAAAAAGGTGAAAACTATAAGAAACAAGGTTAAAATCTTGATTAATTTACATGGCTGTATAAAACAGTAAAGAAACAGGTCATGGACTGATAAAATGATTGAAGCACGTACCGTACGACCGAATTGCCGATAACCTGCCTTCCCACATCAACGTGAGTTCATAGCCTCGAACTCTTTTAAATGTTTTATAAATGTTTTATAAACCCGCGAGGGAGATAACATGTTAGTTTTTATAAAGTTAGGACACCATTTGTCCCGATTGTTTGTTTATTGATTTTGGACCCGAATGATTGAATGACCCAATTGTATGACCCGATAAATGATTAATGGACCCGATAGATGAAATAAAATGGATTATTAAAGTTAGGTTATGTCACTAAAAGTCCCATTAGCATGAATTGTGAACTACCGGGATTTGGTAGACGCTTACGCATTTAATAGTACTATTTGGGGACGATCACCCCAGTTCGCGCCTTGACGGTTGATCCCCGTCGTGCCACATTGATTGGTAAGCGAATTTATGTATGAGAAGATTTCCATAGCGTGACCTTTGTGACGACACGCTACTTTAGATGGGCAAAATTTGTATCGGGTTAGCTACCCGTTTTGGTTTAGTAAGGTAACAATGTCATGCGGCTTATAATAATCCAAAACTAACGAAATACTACTAGACGCTCCGAATTACGATGTATTGCCTGACTAGCAATACTGGGTCATACTATTGATATTATGTTTGTGTTTTGGTTTTTATAACCATATTCATATAACGGTTTTTATTTTCATACAACGTTATAAGACGTATTGTATGATGTTTTTACGACATTGGCTCGTATAATAATTTTTAAGGCAAATGCCTATATTACGATTTTCGATAAGGATTTATATAAAATGAATTTGGCTATTTAATGGCCTATTACAAAGATTTGTATAAAATGATTTTGGCTATTTTACGACCTACTACAATGATTTGTACGAATTGATTTTTGGTACTAATTTTATACCAAAGTTATATTGATGGAATTTATTAAACTCTATGAATTCACTCGGCGTTATCGCTGACCTTTGCTTTTAACATGTTTTATCTCAGGTACTTGAAGGTAATTCTCGGGAAGACGACAAGAATTCATGGCCCGCACTTAAACCATATTTTCCATTCAAATACTTTGTAAAACCTGTGTAAAATATAATGACTTGGGACCTATGTAACTTTGATATTTATGAATGGAAATGCTTTATTAATAAACGACGCGATTTTTATGTGTTGTCTATGATGTGAGTAATGTGCTATCCCGTAACACCAACTAGTCTTCCGCTGTATTGAGTTGTACAAATTTGGGGGTGTTACATTATGTGCAGCATAAGCAAGAAAAATCCTGACCGCTTCCATTCGAGCTACTGGTGCAAATGATTCTTCAAAATCAATACCCTCTTTCTGTCCATACCCTTTAGCCACTAGCCTAGATTTATTCTTGATGATCGTGTTCTCTTCATCCATCTTGTTTTTCCAGATCCATCGAAGATTTAATGGTGTTACATCGTATGGTCTGTCAACAAGTTCCCAGACTTTATGTCTTTCAAATTGTTGAAGTTCATCTGTCATTGATTCAATCCAAGCGTGATCAGCCATGGCTTCTTTGATGTTTTTCGGTTCAGCTGAACTCACGGCGAGAACATACAAACATCGCCATCGGTGGGAAGCTGTCGTCTTGTACGAACGGCTGTGAAGGGTTTCTAATTACATGAACCAAAGGATGATCTCGGGTCTAATGATGTGTTGAAGGATGTCGTTGGTAGAACGTATGCATATTTGACGGATCAACATGGCGAGTAGAAGACTCTCCAGTTTCGTGTATCGGTGTATCGAATGGGTTGATAAATTCGTCTTCGTCAGATAATGCATTGTCTGCTTGATTTGTGTTCTCTGGAGCAATGACAGTAGTTGTGGATGTTGTAGGATCGATTGTTGAAGTGATATTCTGAGGAGGTAAATCTGCAGCAACCCGTCTTGAAATATTCATCATACATTGGTCCATATAACATTTCCCCCGTGAAATATTCATCATACATTGGTCCATATAACATTTCCAACTCTTCAATTGTCGTGTCGACTGTCATATCAGCTCTAGAAACATGTTCTGGAACCAGCGTTGAACTTGACGGTTCATTGCTGTGATCTTGAGTTCCGAGTTCCGTGTGGTTGTGAACGGAAGTCATTTTTCGTTGTGGATCGGGACTTAAACTGTTTTGTTCAAGTGCCAGTTCTTGTAATTCATCAAATCGAATGTGAATAGTCTCGACAATCAATTTGGTTCTCTTGTTGTACACTCTATACCCCTTAGACTGAGTTGCATATCCTACAAGAATACATGCATCACCTTTCTCTTTCATTTTATCCAAATTCTCACCATCTCGAATAATGTAACAAGTACATCCAAAAACATGAAGGTGTTTGAGTGAAGGTTTTAGATCATGAATTATGTGATATGGTGTCTTTTCGTGTCTTGGGATAATTAAGGAGCGGTTTTGTGTGTAGCATGCGGTTGACACGGCTTCGGCCCAAAAGTACAGTGGAAGTTTTGAAGCGGATAATAATGTTCGAGCAGCCTCAACTAAAGTACGGTTTCTTCTTTCAACAACTCCGTTTTGTTCAGGTGTTCGAGCAATAGATGTTTCATGTTCAATCCCTTCGGCTTCAAAAAAGTTTCTCAGTTTTGAATTCAAAAATTCTGTACCTTTGTCAGTACGAACCACTTCAACTTGAGCTTGAAGACCACGTTGTATAAATTTAAGGAAGCTGATGAGAACGTCGGGTGTTTCATCCTTGGACCTCAAGAAGTGAGTCCATGTGTACCTTGAGTAATCATCGACTATTACCAGAATATATTTCTTTCCATTGATACTCTGAACACGCATGGGACCACACAGATCCATGTGAAGAAGATCTAACCGTCCTTTAGAGCTTGGTGTGGTCTTTGTTTTGAAGCTACTTCGTTTAGCTTTACAAAGTTCACAAGAAGAACAAAGATGATCTTTGATGAATTTCAAGCTTGGAAGGCCTCTCACAATATCTTTCTTGGAAAGCAAGTTAATGGTATCAAAGTTGAGATGAGAAAGACGTTGATGCCATAACCATGCCTGAGTCGTTGAAGCTTTAGCCATGAAGCAAATTGGAGTTGATGAAGTTGTGTCTTGAAGTGAAATTGTGTAAAGATCATTACCCCGTGTACCGGTAAGTAAGTCATTCCCATCATAATCACGAACAAAACATGTCTTCTTTCTGAAAGCAACTTTGAAATGTGTATAATGCATGTTCGTTTTCTCAGTTCTTAACTAATAGAAAGTCCAATCAATATCAAATTTATAATTGTTTTTGGTTGTTCAAGCTTGCTTGGTAATCTATTGCTAATTCAAACAACACTAAGTAAAAATGAAAAATATAAACCTACTTATACGTAAAACAAGTTGCAAATTCCAAATTTTATTCAAGTAAAATATTAAAATGCAAAATTCAAAACTATAAGGACTGAAAATGTAATTTCTATGAAATGAAAATGCCTGAAATGTAAATTCTAAAAGTTATAAGGACTAAAAATGTAAAACAGTTAACTAAAAGGACTAAACTTGTAAAAACTTTAACTAATTAACCAACTTTTAACAAACTAACAAACTTTTAAACTGAATTTTAACAAACTAACAAAGTCCAGGGACTAAACTTTTGCAAACCCTAAAATCTAGCAAGATTAGCCAAAAATTAACACTAATTGAAAACCAGGGACTAAAGTGCAATTTTCCAAACTTTTCAAGTAAAAACGGGCACAAAGAAAGATTAAGCTCGTTTGAGCTTATTTCTCAACCAAATAAGCTGAAACAACTTGCAAACAACTTCAAATCCAATTTAAGAAACGTGTGTCTAAGGATTTAAGCTAAAAGTCCAAAATAAGCTATTGAGTGCTTATCAATAAGCTCAAAATAAGCTACAGCCTAATCCAATCATCCACAACTTGATTTTATTATCAAAACTGATTAAGCACTTGATTTAAAGAAGGGGAAATCAAATTAGAACAAATTTCATCCAGAAATAAGCCAGATATCAGAAATAAGCTAAAATGAGCTTATGTTGACCAAACGTTGACCAAATTTTGGAAAAAGCTCAAAATCTCAAAAACTCATATTCAATACTATCTAAATGGAAATGTGAAAGAAAATTGCAAGTTTTATGAAGAGGATTTAGAGATCTAGCAAAACAGTAAGCTATTTATCTCAGAGAATGAAAAATGCTCAAGCTTGAGCTAAAAAGCTGTTTTCTAGCTTATTTCTTGATACTGTAGATTTTCCTTCTAGATACTGAAAGATTATGTTATAAGCTATGACTAGAAACAGATTTGAGCAAATTTCATCAAGGAACTAAAGAGAACTAGGCAAATGAAATGGACAAGTTTCTAAACCAAAGCTGAAAACAAGTATAACCCAAATTATTTAATTACCAATTGCCTGATTGACTATTTTATTGACTTGCAAATGACTCAAGACTACTTGTTAACTCCTAATGAGTAGAAATGAACTTCTAAACAACAATTTCTAACACTTAAAATCTGATTCAAAGCTACTCCCAAACACTCCTTTAAAGCTTTTGATCAAACTTTAACAAAGGCTTTATGAGTTATGGTTAAGACTGATACAAAAGCTATAGCAAACTTGTTTAGATGAACAAAATGAGATGTATTCAAGCTAATAACAAGCAATAACCAAGACTAGAACTGAGAGTAGCTATTATGCTAGAATGTAACTGAAAATAAGCAGAAACTACAAATGGATCAGAAAACAATGAACAAGTAGGCAAGATTAAGCTACAAATGAACTCAACTCAATCAATCAACAACTATTCAAGTATAATCAAGCAGCCATCAACATTACACTAGAGAATTGAGCATGCAAGTACTGATTTAGAGGAACATAAAACAAGAGCTTTGAAACCTAATGTAGAGGTCCTTTGGGAAGAAGAGGAGCGCTGAGCTCTCTTTCCCTAGTGATACCACCACCTATCACTAGCTATGAACTCAAATCAACAATCAATCAACTGCAAATCATCAATCTGCCATGAAATCTTCAAGAAACTAGGAATGAACTGAATTCTTGAACAAACAGCTACAAAACTCCACCAATGTAAGCTATGATCAATGGTTGATCATAACTAACATCAAACAGCAACTAGTATATCCAATATCAACAAGATTCAACAGGAATTTGAGAAACAGAATTTGGCGGGAAAAAGGAAATTTGAATTTTATTGAATGATTTCTGTTACAAATGGTAGTTACAAGCTTCTAACTAACTAACTGACTCAAGAGTTTGTCAGACTCTTGAGTAGTTAGGTGAAAAGGAGGGAAAAAGGGAAAAGGAATTTTAAGAACTAGGTGTTTACAAAATTTAAGCTACAATCACAAATGAAGTACAAGCTGGGTATTTATAGGCAAGAAAGAGAGATTCTGTTGGAGTTGTGACGTGTTTGGGCCAATCATCACTTGACACGTGGAGGAATTCTGCAAATCCTCTTTGAAGGTGATGAACTTGAATTGGGGGTTTTTGATTCAATGGATAATATGTTAAATGGATTGCACCGTTGGATTCGTCTTCCAAAATTGAGCAATTTTGGTGTTTTGATCTTTACTTGAAATGCCTTCTATCAAAATCCCGTTCCTGGAAAATATTTTTGTTGAAAGAGAAGGACACGTGGCAGCCTTTGATTGGTAGAGAGAGAGAGTTGCGGATTGCACTGTTATGATTTGGCAATAAATGAGGCGGCTGTGAGTGGACATTAATTGTTTGATCCGTGTGAACTCTTTCCTCTCTTCTCATTGGTCCTTTCCCTTTTCACTTGGATTAAACATGCAATACTTTCCAAACTTGGCAAATTAAGTCCCTTGACTTGGCAGATTGCTATTTAGGGCTAATATCTTCATTCCTTTGACATTTTTGACCCTTCAACTTTGATTCTTCAACAAAATGGCCCTTTGACTTGAGTTGACTTTGTAGTTGACCAAATTTGACTTTAATCTTGACTTTCCATAATTTGCACTTTAAGTCCTCCAACTTTCACAACTTGTCAAGATAGGTCCTTTAATTTCAAAGTCTTGTCACTTTTGATCCTCTTTTGTCTTTTTCATCCATTTGAGCTTGGTTTTTCCTTGTTTGCTTGAAATTGTATCCTTTTACCTACATAAGATCACACAAACACAAACATACCACATAACACTGCTTTTTACAATATAAAAGGGTATTTTGCTTCATGTTTTAGGGTTATTTGTTGATAAAAGGATATGAGTTTAAGCTCATATCAAATTCCCCTACACTTGAGCATTGTCATGTCCTCATGCAATATTATATTTCAAGGTTTAAAAATTTACATTTCCCTCATAATTAATCAACCTTGGCCATATGAGATGCATCTACACTACTCTAAACTAAATGATGCATGATTTTGACTTTTAATAATGCAATGAATCAAAATACAATTCTATTTATATCTTTTTGATTTTTCTTGAAATGGTTTTGATGGAAATAACTCATAAAGAATTCAATGACTTGGATTAGGGCTTGGGTACCATGGACACTTATCACCCTCAAGTTTCACTTTCCCCATACCAAGCTAGTAAATGGGATCATTGCATTCACAAGTAAAAAGTGCATCAACTTATTCATGACAATTAAATGTGGAACCGGTTATTAATTGAGCAAATTGCTTGTGGGCAAATTTGTCATTATTCAAGCGTGAAATATAAGAAGTGTAAAATCCAAAAATAAGGAAGCACGGTTTTAATCCTAAGTAATCTTCTCATCCATTACTTGAAAAACCGCTCACAATTAATATAAGTCCGTATTAAGAGTAATAAGTCATTCGCCTTATGTGTAAAATCCTCATGTCATGCTTTCATAAGTAACTACACACTCGCTAAGGAAAGAAAAATAAAACTCACGCAATAATTTACATCCTCATCTTTTTGAGATTTTGGATCTTCAACCCCGCAACCCGTCAAGGTAATATTGGATTGGAGCAATCTATTGAATCCCCGCAACCCGTCAAGGTAATATTGGAACTCAATAGTCACTATAATTAACACCACACTGCCCCTCTTGGGAGTCTTGCATTATTTTTTCTTCTTTTTCTTCTTTTTTTTTTTTTTTTTTTTTTTTTCTAGCCACTCATTTTTTTTCATAAGCCGCTCTTATTTTTCTTTATTCCTCACCAAGAAATTTGCAAAGAAGAAAAGGAAAAACACCCGCTAAATATGGAGCATGACATAAGTCTAGTACACATAAAACGTGCTAACTTAGAATCTTAAGACGTACTCATATCAACCATAAATGATTAGCCAAAAATGCATAAGAGATTACGAACCAATTAAAACTGTACTTGATTATTTATTAACAATTATATACAAGCGAAGAAAATAGAGATAAAGAAGAGAAGGGTTTAGCCACAAGTAATTGCCATGAAGTCTATCTAGTCCTTTTACACTTGCTTCAACTCTATCATTTCCCATTCTCCACAAATTTAAAATTTCAAAGAATGAAATTGGTGGAAGCTTAGCCTAATAGACCAATGAAGGACTACATGGTTAAGGATACTAGCTAGAGAGTGCTAAAATAAGCAAACTCGGGTTGAGTCAAAATATCCATGGCGGGCCTAATATGTCAAAGAAATCTAAACTTGTTAAAACCATGTTTTATTTTATTTTTCCTTTTTATATATTTTTGATGAAAAATAAAAGAAGAAATATATACACAATGCAAATGTGATATGCAAATGAAAAATGATTGATGCAAAAATTATGAATGCATATTTTTGTTGGCCAAAGTAGATCAAAAATTTGAAAAATGTTGAAAATTCAATTTTCCATGTTATCATGCAAGACAATGACAAGTTCTAGGTAAGGTCACTTCGATAGAAGACCCCCCTACACTTAAGCTAAACATTGTCCTCAATGTTTAAGAGCATGGAAGTATAAAAACTTCCCCTACACTTATGACAATGAATAGACTTTGCGTAACCCAATGTTAAGGAAAGGACTACTATTAGTGAAATCATGTTTAATCACAAGGTGTCAATGAAAAATCACTAAAGTAACGAAGTGAACCGGATACAAGGGCCTCCTCCATAAGCTCCAAAGCATGAGATGAGTGAGCAACCCTACAAACAAGCATGAAGACAAAAGAAGGTCTCCCCTACACTTATCTCCAAATCTATGCCTTTATTTCTAACCTACAACACTCTAACCTAGTTATACGATGCTTGAGTTAATGAGTCTCTAGCTCGACTCGTCCCTCAATGAATTAATTCATGGGGAAAATGGGGACCTCTTGGACCATTTCAACGGAAATGTCCTCCCCAAAGTAGTGCTTAACACGGTGACCATTCACTTTAAAATTTGGACCATCGGGTTGGGACAACTCAAGAGTTCCATATGGAAACACTTGAGCAATAGTGAATGGACCGGACCATCTCGACTTAAGCTTGCCCGCAAAAAGCTTCAATCTTGAGTTAAAGAGGAGAACCGGCTCTCCAACTTTGAACTCACGATTCTTGATCTTAGCATCATGCAATTTCTTAGTCTTTTCCTTGTATAGCAAAGAATTCTCATAGGCATTGGCTCTCAACTCATCCATCTCATTGATTTGATCTTTCCTATGTGAACCGGCTTGGTTTAAATCAAAGTTAGCCCAGTTGAGAGCCCAAGATGCCTTATGTTCTAACTCAAATGGGAGGTGGCACGCTTTTCCATAGACAAGCCTATAAGGAGTACAACCAATTGGTGTCTTAAAAGCCGTCCTAAACGCCCACAAAGCATCATCAAGCTTATCCGACCAAGAAGCTCTATGCTCTCCCACCGTTCTCTCTAAAATTCTCTTTAAACCACGATTTGTGACCTCGGTTTGACCATTTGTTTGAGGGTGATACGTGGTAGAAAGTCTATGATTCACTCCATATTTCTTCATAACTCTCGTGAATTGGTCATTACAAAAGTGCGTACCACGATCACTTATGATGGCCCGAGGTACACCAAATCTAGCAAACAATTGTTTCAAGAACTTTACAACCACTCTAGCATCATTAGTAGGTAAGGCTTTAGCCTCCACCCACTTGGACACATAATCCACCGCCACAAGTATATACTTGTTTCCCTTAGAGGATGGAAAAGGTCCCATGAAATCTATTCCCCATACATCAAATATCTCACACTCTTGGATAAAATTTTGTGGCATCTCATCACGTTGTGTAGTTTTTCCATGTCTTTGACAAACATCACAAAATTTCACCATCTCTTGGGCATCCTTGTAAATGGAAGGCCAATAGTAACCCGAATCAAAGACTTTCTTGGCGGTGTAGTTAGGCCCAAAATGTCCACCCGTAGGTCCTTTATGACATGCCTCTAAGATTTTAAATGCCTCGGGCCCATCTACACACCGTCTAATGATTTGGTCCGCACATTGCCTAAAAAGATATGGATCATCCCAAAAGTAATACTTAACTTCCTTAAGAAACTTTTTCTTTTGTTGGTAAGTAAGACCCTCAATAAGCACATTGCCCACAAGATAGTTTGCAATATCCGCAAACCAAGGTGTGGCATCCTCTTGGGAAGAGATAGACATGAGCTCCTCTAATGGAAAGGATTCATTGATTTCTTGATGTGGGAAATCTCCTTGAAAAGGATGCTCAAGTCTACTCAAATGATCCGCCGCTAAATTCTCGGCCCCTTTTTTATCACGAATCTCTATCTTAAACTCTTGAAGCAACAAAACCCATCTCAAAAGCCTAGGCTTAGCATCTTGTTTTGTCATAAGATATTTGAGAGCGGAATGATCCGTATACACTATGGTCTTGGAAAGCACAAGGTATGGTCTAAACTTCTCAAAAGCATATACTATAGCAAGCAACTCTTTTTCCGTGGTAGTGTAATGAAGTTGTGCACCGGTCATGGTTTTACTCGCATAGTGTATAGGTTGGAAATGCTTATTAACTCTTTGTCCTAAGACGGCCCCCACCGCATAATCACTAGCGTCACACATAAGCTCAAAAGGTAATTCCCAATTTGGAGAAACCAAAACGGGAGCCTTTGTCAATTTTTCCTTAAGTGTCTCAAAAGATTCTAAACAAGCTTGGTCAAAAATGAAAGGAGCCTCTTTCTCCAAGAGATGAGTCATCGGTCTAGCTATCTTAGAAAAATCTTGTATAAAGCGCCTATAAAAACCCGCATGACCTAAGAAACTCCTCACACCTTTAACCGAGGTGGGTGGGGGAAGCTTAGCAATCACATCAATTTTGGCTCGATCAACTTCTAATCCCTTATTGGATATCTTGTGTCCTAAAACAATTCCCTCTTTCACCATAAAGTGACATTTCTCCCAATTAAGCACCAAACGTGTTTCCTCACAACGCTTAAGCATTCTCTCAAGATTGGTGAGACAAGAGCTAAAGGAGTTCCCAAATACGGAAAAGTCATCCATAAAAACCTCCATAGTTTGCTCTATCATGTCATGGAAAATTGCCATCATGCACCTTTGAAACGTCCCCAGTGCATTACATAGGCCAAAAGGCATCCTCTTGTAAGCAAATGTACCGTATAGACAAGTGAATGTGGTCTTTTCTTGATCCTTAGGGTCAATGGGTATTTGAAAATAACCCGAAAAGCCATCAAGAAAACAATAGTACTCATTTCCCGCTAAGCGTTCAAGCATTTGATCCATAAAGGGAAGCGGGAAATGGTCTTTCCTAGTTGCCTCATTGAGTTTTCTATAATCAATGCAAACTCTCCAACCGGTTACAAGTCTCGTGGGAATAAGCTCATTGTTCTCATTAGGCACCACGGTGATTCCACCCTTCTTTGGAACACAATGAACCGGGCTAACCCATGGAGAGTCGGAAATGGGGTAAATCATACCCGCATCTAAGAGTTTAATCACTTCTTTCTTAATAACCTCATGAATTTTTGGGTTAACTCTCCTTTGGTTTTGAATGGCGGGTTTATAATCATCCTCCATAAGGATTTTGTGAGTACAAAAATGTGGATCAATTCCCCTTATGTCGGATATTTTCCATGCTAAAGCTTTCTTATGTTTCTTAAGGACTTCAATAAGTTGCTCCTTCTCATCCTCTTTCAATTCCTTAGCAATAATCACCGGTAATTGGTCTTTTCCTTCTAAGAAAGCATATTCTAAGTGGGATGGAAGTTCCTTAAGTTCAATGGGAGGTGGACTCTCTATGGAAGGTTTTACTATGGAAGGTTCCTCAATGGTAATCTCTTGTGGAATAGGGTCCTCATTGAGCAACTTTTGGATTGTAAGAATATCTTCTTCCCAATTAATGGGAGAATCATCATCACCAAGAAAGTTGGACTCAAATTCCTCCAAGAGGAAATCACTCTCTCCAAAAGGTGTTAAAGAGGGAGCAATTGAAGCCACGGTTTCAACATGTGGAATCTCATCACTAGCATTCTTACAAGCATCATGAAAGTGTTCATTACACACTTCATCTAACACATCCACAATGTTAATCGTCTCACAAGGTCTAGACTCCTTAACCTCTTTTCTATCACAAACTTTCCCTAACTTAAACACCACTTTCTCATCCTCTACTCTCATAATTAATTCTCCTTCCGCCACATCTATCAAGGTACGACCCGTTCTCAAAAACGGTCTACCAACAATCAAAGGCACTCTAGGATCCATGTCATAATCGACTACTACAAAGTCGGCCGGAAAGGTAAACTTATCCACACCTACAAACACATCTTCCGCTATACCTACGGGGTGAGCTATGGTTCGGTTGGCTAGTTCAAGAGTCATCCTAGTGGGGGTGAGCTCGGGAAGAGAGAGTTGTTTCCAAACCGATAAAGGCATGAGATTTATGCTTGCCCCTAAATCCGCCAAAGCCATGCAATTTTCAACACCGGGAAAATTACAAGGTATCAAGAAGCGCCCCGGATCTCCAAGTTTTGTTGGTAAGGTTTTAAGTAACACCGCGGAACAATTTTCATTAAGTGATGTGTTGGGCAAATCAACCAATTTTTCTTTGTTTGAGAGCAAATCCTTGAACATCTTAGCAAACTTTGGCATATAAGCAAGAGCTTCCGCAAAGGATATGTTGATATTGAGTTGCTTAAACATCCTTAAGAAATTGGAGACTTGAATGTCATCTTTGTTCTTTAACTTGTCCTTTTTCAACCTTGAAGGGTATGGAAGAGTAGGTTTGGGTGTAGGTGGAATAGGTGTTGTAGTGGAAGATTTGTCTTTGTTAGCCTCTTCATTGGGAAGTGTGGAAGGTGAAGGAGAAGTATGAGGTGGTTGAGAAGGTGTGTTTGAGTGAATAGGAGCACTTTGAGGAGGTGGAGTAGAAGTAGAAGGCTTATCACAAGTAGGAGCACAAGTGGGTTGAACAATAGTAGGTTTAGGAGGTGAAGGATCCTTTGTTGTTGTACCACTCCTTGTTGTAATAGCATTGACATTGGCCCTAGGATTTGTTTGTGTGTTGGAAGGTAAAGCTCCTTGTGGTCTTTGATTTAATACCATGAAAAGCTTATTGAATTGGTCATTCATTTTCTTATCCATAGCTTGTAATTTCTTTTCAGTCTCTTGATTCATCTTTTGCAAAAGATCCATTGTGTTTAACTCTTGTGGCACATAACCTTGAAAACCTTGAGGTTGGAAAGGTAAAGGTTGAGAGTTAAATCCTTGATTTGGTGGATAAAAGGTACTTGCTTGAGGTTGAAATTGATTTGGTGCCTTGTAGTTATTTCCTTGGTATGGTTGTCTTTGCCCTTGATTCCTTGCTAAAATTTGAGGAGGATTTGGTTGAATTTGGGTGGGTGGTTGGGGTGGAAAGCCGGGTGGAGTAAGGTAATTTTGGGATTTGTAAGAAAGGTTATTTGGATTGATGTTAGGCTTGAAGTGTTCACGGTGTTCCTCTTGGTAAGCATAACATTCCCCTTGATAACCTTGCACCTTGTCACATTGTTCATAAGAGTGTGGGCCTCCACAAGTAACACAAGAAATGGTGATGGCATTCACATTGTTTGAGGAATTGTTCAATGTCATGCTCTTAAAAGTTTGAAGCATGTCTTGTTGTGCTTGCAAATGCCTCTCACTTTCTCTATCCATCCTTTGAAAAATAGCTTCTTGAAACTTGAGGAGTTGGTTGTCAAAAGGGATTTGAGAAGTGTTTTGGATAACATGAACTCTTTCTTCAAATGGATCGTTTGTTTGAACCATTGCCTTAGTCTCAATAATGGTCAAAGCCTCTTGGTATGTCTTGAAATGAATACTCCCTCCCGCGGAAGCATTTAGTGAATCTTGGTGGTGAGGTTTAAGGCCATTATAGAAGGTATTGATTTGGCCTAGATCATCCATTCCATGGTTAGGGCATCGCCTCAACAACTCACTATACTCTTCCCAAGCATCACCAAAGGATTGACTAGGTTTTTGTGTAAAGCCCATAATCAAATTCCTCAAAGCCATAGTCTTTTGTGGAGGAAAGAATTTGTTTAAAAACTTAGTGGTAAAATCATCCCATGTGGTGATACTATCGGGTGGTTGGGTGTCTAACCAATGCTTAGCACTCCCATCTAAGGAAAATGACACTAACATCAATCTAATGACCTCATGTGGAACCCCATTATGCTTAATGGTGTTGCAAAGTGAAAGGAATCTCTTAAGGTGAGCATGGGGATCCTCATTTTGTTTTCCAAAGAAAGGTGATGCAGCAACCATATTGATCATAGATGTATGTAGCTCAAATGTGTTAGCGGGATAGTCGGGAATCTTAATGGCACTAGCATATCCATGAATGTTGGATTGCATACGTTCATACAAAGTACGGTTATCATTTGCCATGGCTCCTTGTGGTGGTGACAAAGCACGATTCTCGTGATCGGCTTGGTGAACGGTGGTAGTCTTACTCTTTCTCTTTTTCTTCCTTTTCGGAGGAAGAGGTTGTACACCAATCGGTATTTGTGCACGCCCGCGAGTGAGCATGCAACTCAATACGAGGAATGAGAGAGAAGCTCTCGTGTGACTTTGAAAAGAATAAGATTATCCTCTTCGAGTTTCGATATTAAATATCCACAAGAAAGTAACAATATATGTAATACTACTTTGGGTGCAAGACCCTCAATGAAGCTTTCCTTCTTAGAATACTCCCAAGTGAACGGGGGTTAGGTGGCGCGAAGCACTTAAGTACCTATTGACCCTTAGATGGCATTTTATAGCACATCGCCTTTCTATTCACTTAAATGTTCGTATTCTTCGAATTATTGCTTATTGAGAGTATTTATCTATTCTTGCTTTATTTTGTTTGATCGATACGCGTGTCAAGGACCGGAGCGCCCCTCAACACGGTGTATTGCCTCGGCAATACTTATGGAAGATATGTAGATTGATTGTTCTTATACGTATACGTATTTACTTATAATAATATATGGAAAATATTTTTGTATTTATGAGTTTTTAAAGGAAAATACTATATGTACATAAAAACCGAGAGAATCCAATAATATATATTTTTGGGTGCAATCTCTTAGGAAAAAGATTGCTTTTTGGATTTTTTAATTTTTTTGGTCAATTCTTTAGGAAAAGAATTGTTTTGTTAATTTTTTAGTTTTTATATATTTTTATATTTTTGATTTTTTATTTGTTTTTGATTTATAATACGTAAAAATAACGTTCACAAAGTGAACGGATCCCAAAAGCCAATGAAAACCGTCAATCGATAGTCTCTCGTGTAGTCAAAGAACCGGCAGCGGCGCCATTTGAAATGTGTATAATGCAAGTTCGTTTTCTCAGTTCTTAACTAATAGAAAGTCCAATCAATATCAAATTTATAATTGTTTTTGGTTGTTCAAGCTTGCTTGGTAATCTATTGCTAATTCAAACAACACTAAGTAAAAATGAAAAATATAAACCTACTTATACGTAAAACAAGTTGCAAATTCCAAATTTTATTCAAGTAAAATATTAAAATGCAAAATTCAAAACTATAAGGACTGAAAATGTAATTTCTATGAAATGAAAATGCCTGAAATGTAAATTCTAAAAGTTATAAGGACTAAAAATGTAAAACAGTTAACTAAAAGGACTAAACTTGTAAAAACTTTAACTAATTAACCAACTTTTAACAAACTAACAAACTTTTAAACTGAATTTTAACAAACTAACAAAGTCCAGGGACTAAACTTTTGCAAACCCTAAAATCTAGCAAGATTAGCCAAAAATTAACACTAATTGAAAACCAGGGACTAAAGTGTAATTTTCCAAACTTTTCAAGTAAAAACGGGCACAAAGAAAGATTAAGCTCGTTTGAGCTTATTTCTCAACCAAATAAGCTGAAACAACTTGCAAACAACTTCAAATCCAATTTAAGAAACGTGTGTCTAAGGATTTAAGCTAAAAGTCCAAAATAAGCTATTGAGTGCTTATCAATAAGCTCAAAATAAGCTACAGCCTAATCCAATCATCCACAACTTGATCTTATTATCAAAACTGATTAAGCACTTGATTTAAAGAAGGGGAAATCAAATTAGAACAAATTTCATCCAGTAATAAGCCAGATATCAGAAATAAGCTAAAATGAGCTTATGTTGACCAAACGTTGACCAAATTTTGGAAAAAGCTCAAAATCTCAAAAACTCATATTCAATACTATCTAAATGGAAATGTGAAAGAAAATTGCAAGTTTTATGAAGAGGATTTAGAGATCTAGCAAAACAGTAAGCTATTTATCTCAGAGAATGAAAAATGCTCAAGCTTGAGCTAAAAAGCTGTTTTCTAGCTTATTTCTTGATACTGTAGATTTTCCTTCTAGATACTGAAAGATTATGTTATAAGCTATGACTAGAAACAGATTTGAGCAAATTTCATCAAGGAACTAAAGAGAACTAGGCAAATGAAATGGACAAGTTTCTAAACCAAAGCTGAAAACAAGTATAACCCAAATTATTTAATTACCAATTGCCTGATTGACTATTTTATTGACTTGCAAATGACTCAAGACTACTTGTTAACTCCTAATGAGTAGAAATGAACTTCTAAACAACAATTTCTAACACTTAAAATCTGATTCAAAGCTACTCCCAAACACTCCTTTAAAGCTTTTGATCAAACTTTAACAAAGGCTTTATGAGTTATGGTTAAGACTGATACAAAAGCTATAGCAAACTTGTTTAGATGAACAAAATGAGATGTATTCAAGCTAATAACAAGCAATAACCAAGACTAGAACTGAGAGTAGCTATTATGCTAGAATGTAACTGAAAATAAGCAGAAACTACAAATGGATCAGAAAACAATGAACAAGTAGGCAAGATTAAGCTACAAATGAACTCAACTCAATCAATCAACAACTATTCAAGTATAATCAAGCAGCCATCAACATTACACTAGAGAATTGAGCATGCAAGTACTGATTTAGAGGAACATAAAACAAGAGCTTTGAAACCTAATGTAGAGGTCCTTTGGGAAGAAGAGGAGCGCTGAGCTCTCTTTCCCTAGTGATACCACCACCTATCACTAGCTATGAACTCAAATCAACAATCAATCAACTGCAAATCATCAATCTGCCATGAAATCTTCAAGAAACTAGGAATGAACTGAATTCTTGAACAAACAGCTACAAAACTCCACCAATGTAAGCTATGATCAATGGTTGATCATAACTAACATCAAACAGCAACTAGTATATCCAATATCAACAAGATTCAACAGGAATTTGAGAAACAGAATTTGGCGGGAAAAAGGAAATTTGAATTTTATTGAATGATTTCTGTTACAAATGGTAGTTACAAGCTTCTAACTAACTAACTGACTCAAGAGTTTGTCAGACTCTTGAGTAGTTAGGTGAAAAGGAGGGAAAAAGGGAAAAGGAATTTTAAGAACTAGGTGTTTACAAAATTTAAGCTACAATCACAAATGAAGTACAAGCTGGGTATTTATAGGCAAGAGAGAGAGATTCTGTTGGAGTTGTGACGTGTTTGGGCCAATCATCACTTGACACGTGGAGGAATTCTGCAAATCCTCTTTGAAGGTGATGAACTTGAATTGGGGGTTTTTGATTCAATGGATAATATGTTAAATGGATTGCACCGTTGGATTCGTCTTCCAAAATTGAGCAATTTTGGTGTTTTGATCTTTACTTGAAATGCCTTCTATCAAAATCCCGTTCCTGGAAAATATTTTTGTTGAAAGAGAAGGACACGTGGCAGCCTTTGATTGGTAGAGAGAGAGAGTTGCGGATTGCACTGTTATGATTTGGCAATAAATGAGGCGGCTGTGAGTGGACATTAATTGTTTGATCCGTGTGAACTCTTTCCTCTCTTCTCATTGGTCCTTTCCCTTTTCACTTGGATTAAACATGCAATACTTTCCAAACTTGGCAAATTAAGTCCCTTGACTTGGCAGATTGCTATTTAGGGCTAATATCTTCATTCCTTTGACATTTTTGACCCTTCAACTTTGATTCTTCAACAAAATGGCCCTTTGACTTGAGTTGACTTTGTAGTTGACCAAATTTGACTTTAATCTTGACTTTCCATAATTTGCACTTTAAGTCCTCCAACTTTCACAACTTGTCAAGATAGGTCCTTTAATTTCAAAGTCTTGTCACTTTTGATCCTCTTTTGTCTTTTTCATCCATTTGAGCTTGGTTTTTCCTTGTTTGCTTGAAATTGTATCCTTTTACCTACATAAGATCACACAAACACAAACATACCACATAACACTGCTTTTTACAATATAAAAGGGTATTTTGCTTCATGTTTTAGGGTTATTTGTTGATAAAAGGATATGAGTTTAAGCTCATATCAAATTTCCAAATCCGCATCACAGAATTGACCAACCGAGAAAAGATTGTGATTGAGCCCTTCGACGTAGTATACCCTTTTTATCGTGATATTCCCCTGAACCAAATCTCCATATCCTATGATCGGTGCAAACTGATCATTTCTGAATCGGACCATACCTAGGAACTTCTCCACGAAGTTAATTAGAAGCTTGATATTCCCCGTCATGTGCTTCGTGCATCCGGAGTCCAGTATGAAGAAAATTATTTGTATCACCTGCAGAAGAGTTAGAACACGATGGAGCATTTGCTAAATTGGATACCACAATATTTGTGATAATAGAATCATTAGTGTCATTAGCAACATTTAAAGGCATACTAACACTCATAGTCACATTTTCTATCCTAAATTTAGGCATCCATTTATATCCAGGAGGACATTGATTAGCAAACCACCATTTCCAAGATTTACTAGCAGACTCATATAATTCCTTAATTTTGCTTCTATGGTTCTAAGTGGTGGAGTCTGATGCATTACTTTTCTTAGTGGGGGTGGCACCAGAATGGTTCACTTTGCGTTTGGGTTGACTAGCTCTAATAGGCATTGCAACTTGCTTCTTAGTTCTAGTATATACGCCTTTGACTTTATTCATAGCACACATAGAATGATTAGCATTAGCACACTTTCCACATTTGACACAAACAAATTTCACATTCATAGCATTCAAATCATTCACATCATTCATATCGTCATTACATGTGATAACAAACTTTTTATTCTTAAAAACATTCAAATTCCTAGGGTGTTCTTCTACTTCCTTCATCTTCCCTTGATTCATGTGTTTCCAGACCTTATCATTCACTTGAGTGCTCTTAAGCTGAGGCCGGCTAACACTAGTAGTGGTGACTATTCCTGTAGTAGAAGACACACGAATATTAGTGTTTCTAGAAGTCTGAGGCGAGTGAGTATCTTTGTTTGTGGGCTTAGTGGGCATTATATACATCCCTGGTTTAATCACATTATTGTGCTTAACGCTTGGTGCTATAGTATTCCTTATGGGTTGATTTTGTGGTAACCTTTCCTTTCCGTCCATCTTGGGGGCAAACACAGGTTTTGAAAACGAGGAATTTGATAAAGCATATGGTTTTCCCAAGATAGAGGATCTATTCACCTTAGAAGCATTGGGTTGTCTAACAACAGGTTTCTTAATGCTATTTTCCACGATTTTCCCACCCATTTTAGCAACGAGTTTCTGCAACTCTGCTATCGCTCTGTCCCTGTCTTGTAACTGAGCTTTCAACCCTTTAATTTCCAAATTCTGTTCATTCATTTCTCGAAACGTTTGGGAAAGTTTTTCTTGCAATTTATTATTATGTGGAAAACTACCAACGTCTTTTTGCAACGCAAGTTCAAGTGAATGACAATGTTTTTGAAGGAAATCAGTTTTGTGTTGAAGTAAATCAAAAGCCTTTTTGTCAACATTTTCTTTACGTTTCGAAAGCTCAATTTCAAGACGTTCACATTCTTTGCTTTTATCAAGATATTGGCATGCAACATCAGAATATTCATCAATATTAGCACAAGATGTAAAACAAGCACACATAACATCTTTAGAAACGCATTCTTGCAAGAGTAAATCATATTCATCTGAAAAATCAGACTTCTCCATTTAAAGATCATCAATGTGTTTCTCAAGAGATTCAACGTATTTTAAATCATCATACATTTCAGTCCGAATGAACTCCTCAAGTTAAAGAACAGTTTCTTTAATCAACGCCGTGTTAGGAATTAAGAGTTCATTCACAAGCAAGGTAATATCTTGAGGAATCGGACGTGTCCACTCAGCATTTTCACGTTTTACCCAATCTCTTTCAACAATAGATTTAACATTATCTATGTGGTGTTTAAGAATACCTAATGTTTTCCTACTATTGCTTTTAGATTCATCTAGATGGAGGTAGTTTATGTATTTGTAAACATTAGATTTCTTAGGGGCAAATGCTTTCTTCCATTGAATTCTCTTTTGTTTGCATTCTAGAAACACTTCCTCGCGGGTTTTCTGAGTTTGTTTGTTGAAAAGACCATAAATACTATTCTCATAAGCATAAATATATGGTTTTACAAACTTCTTATTGACAAGAGGTTGACTATCATTATCCCAAAGGGCAGTCTCTTCACTATCGGCACTTACAGGCATGCAATCAAGATCGGTCCTTTCAGTCTCATCAAGATAAGGACACGGGTTCGCAGCTTGAGCTTTGGCAAGGTACTCAGGACTTGCAAAGCTAGCTTGACCCGTAAACATGGACGGAGGTGCTAGCATTCTGACGGATTGAATAGAATCATGCGTTTTATAAATAACTTTCTTCAAAAATTCGACTTGTTCTTCTAATTTTGTTACTTTTTCAGTTTCTTTATCGTATCTACTTTTGAAGTCTTGTTTTAACGCATCTACCTCTTGTTTCTTATCCTCAAGAATTTTAGCAGAATCAGTAGTGGTCATAGAGAGCTGTTGTTCAAGTTCGTTAACTTTGGTATTTGCAAGGTACGTTTTTTGACGTTCATCCATTAAGAAAACATTATATTGACGCTTCTTTTTGGCTAATAACTCAAGAGTGGTATTATATTTGTTTTCAAAATCGTCCTTTTGACTTTTTAACGCACTTCCCTTGTACCCCTCAAGCTCTTTGGTTTTCTGAAGGAGCTCATCTCTATAGCTTTCAGTCATCTCAGTAGATTTGATAAGAGCAGCTTTGCATTCTTCAAAACTTTGAGTGAGCGTAGCTTTTTCCTTCTTTAATTGCTTTTGAATCTTTTTATTTTCAGTGACATCTTTTTGTAAAGTAGCAATTAAATTAGCAAGCGCAATACGTTCCTCTTCATCATATTCATTTACATGTTGATCATCCTCAGACTTATTATTGCACATGTCTGATGAATCGGGTGTGGTATTGCTATCAACCGTTTCCATCATACACGTGTCATTAATGGCATTGGGTAGATCATTATGCTCAGGAATGTCACCAAACACATTATATTCATCAGTAATGTGTACCTTATCGATTGGCTCAGTGTCAAAGATAGGGCCATTGTCATCTTCAGTGACTTTGAGAACTTCTTCAACCTTTGCCATGTACGAGTAATGTGTATCGAGCTCTTGATCAGAATCTTCATCATCAGTATCATCAAGCATTGCTCCTTCCTCAGCTGATAATTTAACCCCTGCTTCCATCTTTTTGCATAGCAGCATCTTTTCCTTATGATAACCAGAGTCTCTAACCTATTTTGGCTTCCTGCATTCCTTTGCCATATGCCCATAACCTTGGCAATTAAAACATTGAATCCCACTCTGCTGAACCACTTGACTTCCAACAGTTTCCCTATTCCCAGTAGCAGCAACAATCCTCTGAGTATCATACTTGGCAGTTTGTCGATCATAACTTGCAGAACCCTCAACATGTGTTGGATTATGTCGATCATACCTAGAAGGACTTTCACCACGTCGACGTGTGTCATACCTTGGAGGACTCTCAACATATCGGTTCTTTGTGTTAGATGAAGTACGAAGATTGTTGTTGGTGGGTTTGTAGATTTTCTTGTAAGTCTTCATTATGTAAGCAATTTATTGTTTCATCTCTCGGTTCTTTTGAGCTTTGTCTGCATCACTATCTTCTTCAGATGATGACTCAGATGGTGGTGATGGTGCTCTTGGCACTTTACCTCGAGATCTTGTGGATGATGAAGACTTAGATGATGTGGAATATCGTGGTGAAGATGATGTAGTGGAGTATGGCTTAGGAGCACGAGAGTGATGATCTTGAACATGTTGTGTGGTAGTCACTAAAGCAAGTGGATTAGACGTCTTGGCAGCACGATCAGTTCGAATCTCATTTGCTTCATTCTGAAATTGCTTCAAGATGTCAAAGAGTCGATGATATGAGACCTCGTCTAACTTTTCTTGTTGTTTCACCAAAGTGACGAAACGTGTCCACTCGGGTTAAAGTTGTTGAAGAAATTGAACATTGACTTGCATGGTGGAGACTTGCATATTATTTCTTGTCATGTCATTCATCATCTTATAAAACCTGGAGTAGTAAGAGTCAATTGATTCTCCATCCCTTGAAGTAAACTTGCCAAAATTCCAAAACAAGTTTGTTTTGACATCTTGTTTGTTCAGTGATTCTCCTTGTTGCAAGCGTTCAATCGCAGTCCACATTTCATGTACTGTCGGGCATGCATCAACCATGAAGTAAATATCATCTCCAATCCCACTTAAAACCATATAGATGGCTTCCTTCTCCGCATCATGCCAAGCACAATTTTCAGGTGTGAGATCGGCTCTTGTTTCATCACGTTCACTTGCAGGTATTGGATCAGTAGTATCTGTGGCTGCTCTTGGAGGAATTGAGATCTTCTTAAATATATATGGTCCATGAGTAATACATTTCCTCAAGGCATCACCATTAGGTCTTGTGATTGTTGTTGTGGTTAAAATTCCGAAAATTGCAATTTTTCTTCAGTCCGACAATAAATTCCCCAGTCCGACAAAACGGTTGACCGAAAAAGTTTTGTAATCGCCAAATTTTGAAATCGAGCTAGAAAAGTCCTAAAGTATGGAAAAAATTTGAATTTACTTGACGGAAAAATTTTAACTCTTTTTTTTCTTTTTTCTTTTAATCTTCGTGTAAACGATATTCTGAAACTAGTCTAGATGGTGGCTAAGTCTAAAAAATACTCGAACAAAATTTGGCTAAACAGATCTCAATATCCCATCTCAATGTTGTCCCATCGCAATGTCTGTCGCAATATCCTATCGCAATGACCCCTGTCGCAATAACCCTGTCGCAATGACCCCTGTCGCAATAACCCTGTCGCAATGACCCTGTCGCAATATTCCTATCGCAATCTCAGTCGTAATATCCAATCGCAATCTTCAATCGCAATCTCTAATCGCAATCTTCAATCGTAATAACCAATCGTAATCTTCAGTCGCAATACCAATCGCAATCTCAATCGGAATGATAAACCCTAGCGTATTGCGATGGAAGGCAAGGGAATTCTGTTGTAATGTGGGTATTTTTTCCGAAACTTTAGCTAAAAATGAGATTTTTCGCCAAGAAAAAACGTGATTTTACCCAAGCTAAAGCAACCAAATTCCTACCACAACTATGAAGGAGATGTGTATCAAGATTTAGAGCACGGACAACACACAAAAACTGAATTCGTGAGATGAGAAAGAGATTAAATCTTACGAATCAAATAAAAACACAACCGATCACAAATCTACCCCATGGCGATTGATACTAAATGTTGTCCCATTTATTTAGATGATATAGCACGAATTAAAGAAAGAAAATAGATGAAGAAGATGAATTCTAGAGAGAGAAAGTAGTGAGAGAAAAGTAGAGAGAGAGATGATTAACTTTGGGAATATTAGATTAGAAGTGAGCAAAATGAACAACCAACCCTCCTAACATGCTAGGAGGGTAGTATATATAGTCCTCCCACATGCGGGCTTTAATGGACTATATATTGGGCCGGGATTGTCTTTTGGACTTTAGTTAGTTTAAATCCAAGCCCGTAAAACACGACTAATTAACTACTTATTACAACGTTATAACTAATGTTACAATAATAACCTATGACCGAGCATTCTTGTTTGACTCAATATTTTGAGGCTAACAGTAACAAACAACAAATCGAGCTTTTTATAAAAATGTTTCAACAAGTGCATTTTGATGTGAGTTTAGCCGACGCGTTGTTATATATGCCTCGTTTCGCTTCCACTTTTAAAAGTATGATGAGCGATAAAGAAAAGCTTTCAAAGCTTGCTAATTGTTCTTCGGTTTATCTTAACCGCATACCGGAAAAATTTGGTGACCCCGGAATTTTTCTCATTCCTTGTGACATACAAGATATGAAAGAATGCCTCGCCTTGGCCGATCTTGGTGTGAGCATTAATTTGATGCCATTTTCCATTTGGAAATCGCTTTCGCTTCCGGCTCTTACTCCTTCGAACATGTCTATCGAGATGCCCGATCATTCTACGATTTTAGCATGTGGAGTAGCCGAAGATGTTTTCATGAAAGTGGGGAAGTTCTACTATCCCTTTGATTTTATAGTAGTTGACATCCCCGCGGATCCTCAAGTTCCTCTAATTTTAGGTCGTCCATTTTTAGACACCTCGAGATCGCTTATTGACGTTCATGCAAGAACTATCACTTTGAGATTCAACGAAGAGGAACTTGTTATAAACACTACTCAAAACTCAAAACCTTCTCATGTTTATGCAATCGCTACCATCAATCACATTGACTTAGTTGATGTGGTTTGCGATGAGTTTTCACAAGAAGTGTTAGGTTTTTTTGATAGCTCGTCAAGTGGCAATCCCACTATTTTGGATCCGATTCTTGCTAATTCTACACCAAATCTCACTCCATTCCAAGGAGGCAATTTTACTTCAAATGAAATCGACAATGAAGATGAGGTGATTATTAGTGATGATACTTCTATTCCACCATTTCTTCCGCCGATGGAAGTTATGAGTGTTGAGCAAAAATCTTCAATCGAGGAACCACCTATCATTGAATTGAAAGATCTTCCATCTCACCTTGAATACGCATTCTTAGAAGGTGATGACAAGTTGCCGGTTATTATTGCAAAAGGTCTTGCTAATGATTGATGAGCTGGAATTTATACATGATCTCATCGTTCTTTTAGGGCTTTAAATGCATAAAAATGTCATAAAATACCATATATATATGCTTGTGTTTGTTTACTTGTGTATTTTAGGTATGGATATCATGAAAAAGACAAAAGATCACAAGAAACAAGGAAAAACGGACAAGAGAAACGAAGCCGTACAAAGAACTGGGCCCTAGATCATGATTTATCCAACAAATACCCTTGAAGACTTGAATACATGCAAGATTGATCCTCAATAAATGAAGAAATGACACTTAAAACCCTTGTGAGTTCATAATTACAATTTTGGTCCCTTAAGTTTGTCAAAATTACACAAAAGGTCCTTCAACTTTGATGAAATGGCAAGATTAGTCCCTCAACAATTCTAAATTGCCAAATATGGTCCCTCATGGAGTTAAAGTTGCATTGAAGACCTTTGAAGATCAACAATGTCCAAGATCAGTCCTTGAATTATCCAAAAATGGCAAAAACAACCCTTGTAACCCTTTTGGAAAAGTCTTGTGCCAAAATTGTCAAGTTCTGAAAGTTATTAACAAAGGAAATGAGTTTGTTTGCAAAATAAACGTGTTATACACTTTCTGCCAAAAAACAAGGACTTAAGTTGCCACATTTGAAACATTCAAATATTTTTGCGCCAAACACTTCTCCAATCCACAAAAAACGGATCAAAAAGGCTACTGTTTACCTTTTCACCACCCAGATTTTACACCACTTAAAACAAAGGGTAAAAAGCAATTACCCACTCCCACGCTAGATTCACATGTGCAGAAACACATCCCACAACAAAAACCCTTAATCCCACTCACTATGGACCCCACCCCCAATTCCCGTTTAACCAATCACATGACAACTTATTCTCCAAGCTTAGCCACGTGTCAAGATCAACAGCTGACACTCATTGCTTCATTCCAAAGCTAAAATGAACATCCAAGATCACTTTGGATAGCTCACACCAAGAAAACGTCTAGAAGGCTCAAGGATAGAATAGGAAATTCACTTCTAGGGTTTGTGAATAGTGCTAGCTTGGCATTTGCCTATAAAAAGACTCCTCAACCTGTGAGAGAGCTTTTGTTCCAGATTTTAGCTTTTAAATCTTTGTAATTCCTTTTTATGAAATAAAGTTTGAATTTCTGAAAATTTTGAATTCTTGTCTGTTATTTATAAAAGTTTGGTGTCTGATAAGCTAAAATCTGAGTTCCATAATCTTGTTTGAAGGTTTTTGAGGCAAGGTTTTAAGTGATAAAGCTTGTGCTTCAAAAAATCAGAAAGTGGTTGTTTATTTGATCTCACCTTATTGTTTTTTCATCTTAGCAGCATTGGAAGCTGGTACTTGTTCTGCTAGTACCTCAGCTCAAACAATCCAAGGCCTGGATGTAGGTCTTGGAGGTTTGCATCCTTCTCCCTTTTCATTTTCTCTCTTTATTTTTCTGAATTTTGTGATTATTGCATGATTATTGGTGAACTTGTGTTTTTGTGGTTGAATATTGTTAATCTGGTGTTGTTTGATGTTTTTGAAGTGTTTGTAGTTTGATTTGTGGTTTGAATCTGGATAATACTTTGAAAATTTGTGAAAACAGGTTTTTAAGGGGTGTTTGGGTTAACTGTTTAAGAAGGAATTGTGGTTTGTTAAGTGTTGGATTTGTGTTATTATCTGTTGGTACATGCTTTACTGGTATACTTGGTCACTTATCTGCAATATTTGTGGTTTGAAACACCTTGATTCATAAAAAGGGTATAAAATCTTTGTTACTTGGTAAAATTGGCTAGGATTTTGAGGACACCTAGATCTAATCATATACTAGGGTTAACAAGTGTGAAATCTAGGTTAACTACACCAGGGAAAGAGATTTGATTGCCTGAATTTGGATCTTTGGTCAAATAGATCAGCAAAACTGTCTGCATATTGTTCATGTTTTTATCAGTAACTGCTTGTGCTTGATTCTGCTTATTTACTTTGATTCAATGTTTGATATAAGTTTATTTGTGCTTATTCATAGTTTATATATCTTGTGTAAGCATCCTGTTGAGTTTGGTTTGCTTATTCAGGCTAAATCTGCTTATTTGTGCATAACTGCTTATTTCACATGTCTGGGCAATATCTGGTGACTGTTTGATTGATTCTGGCTTATTGTGTGAACCAAATTTGGATTTTCTTGTTGATATTGACTCCTTATGATTCACTGATCACAAGGGTGCCCTTGTTTCCAATTGAATCCAACTAAATATCTCTAAAAAGCTTGGTCAAATAGTCAAAGCAGTGGGAACCAGTTCCTAGTGAAAGTTGCCACTGCTAGTGTTAAATGGGTTTCAGCTTATCAATAAGCTATAATAGCTTATTTTAACCAGCAACAACTTGAATTTTGTAACAGGTGCTCATTATTTGACCCATTTGTTCACACTGGAGCATTTGGTGGGTTGACTTTAGGGTTTGACTAGAAAACCAACTTAATTGACTTTTTCATAAGTGCTTATTGGCTTATTCTGGCTTATTGGTTTTGCTTATTGGAATTTTGTTGATTGTTTTGGCTTATTGAGTTCATTTGTGACATTTTTCAAGTTGAATCAAGTCCTGAGGTGCTTTATTTCTCAAAAACGACTATTTTGTCTTTTAGTGAAATAATACTTTGCTTATTTCTGGCTTATTGAGTGTGCTTTTTCAAAATATCTTTTTACAGATCTCTTAAGCATCCCAAAAGAAGGTTGTGTGTCAAATTAGAGCTTATGGCATTAGCTTATTGCTTAATGGGCTAAAAGCCCAATAAGGATAAGCTGTTTGCATAATAAGCTGTGATAAGCTCACTTTCAGCTTTTGGGCCTTTAGAGTATTGTGTTTAGAATTAAATTTTGAGTCAGATTGGGCTTTTCCAAGTCAATTGGGCCAGGTTTGACTTTTTGGGCTAAAAAGCCCATTAGTGTTGACTGATTTTGGTTTTGGCCCATTTGAGGGCCCAATAGGGGTATTCTGGTTATTTCACTATGATTTTCTGTTTATTTAGGTTAAAATAAACTAGTTTGCAAGTTTTTAGAATTTTTTATAAATTTTGGATTTTTAATATTATTTTAATATTATTTTAATATTATTTTATTATTATTTTACAAATTTCACATTTTTCAACTTTTTACATTTTTCTTAGCTTAAATACATTAAAATAGGAATTTCGCAACTTTTAGAATAATTTTATCACTTTTAGATTAATTTTTATAATTATTTCAAGTTTTAATAGTTTTTAAATCATTTTAAATAGTTTTTATTAGGTTAAAAATTCCTAAAAATAGTTTTTAATCTTTTAGATCATTTTAGAGGTTTACAAATTGAAAAATGTTCATTTGGGCTTTTTGATAATTTATTTGATTTTTAGGGCTTTAATTAGCATTTAAAAATTGAATATGTAATTATTTAAAAGGTTTGAAAAAGTTTTGATCATTGGTAAACTCTTAGTTTATTTATTTTGATTTTTGGTTAATTTTTGGTAATTTTTAGAATTAATTTTTATTTTTTTAGTTTTTACGGTTTTACGTTTTGTCGTCGTAGTATTAATTTCACGTCTTCGTCATCTTCTTTTCTGATCCCTTTCTAACCAATTATTTATCACAAACATTTAACAAGTTTTTCACACACATATACCTCCTTGGGAAACGAACTTTCACATCATAAGGGTCATTAGTGTTGATTTTCCTAAATCATCGCTTAATACTTACCGCTCATTTACCCTCTTTTGTTTTCCTAAACAAGAGGTGTAATTTACCACAACCATTTTGGCGCCGCTACCGGGGAGGTGTGTCGTGATTAATTTGTTTTGTTGCTTTTGATATTAACCATATATAGTATTTGTATTAGTAGAAATCTACTAATACGTATTATCGGTTTTCTTGGTTTTTCTTGTGAAATTATTATTACTATATTGTATTAAGTATCACAATAAATACAAAGTATCTCCAAAAGTGTGAAAACACAACCTTAATTGGGATTTGATCTCCTAATTATTGTATTCGAATCTCAAAAAAAAAGAAAAAGGCAAAAATAGATAAATACTTTCGTGAAGCTCGATTTTGAAAAATACAAACTATAAGGTGGGTATAAGGCGGGTATTATAAAATATTCCCTAAGGAAAAAGGCTCTTAAGTGCTTCGCGCCGCCTCGTTTCCCCGCTTGCTTGCGAGTATTTTGGTATTGAAGGCTAATCGAGGGTTTTGCCGCCCAAAGTATTATTACGTATAATATATTTGCTTGGTTTTCTTTGTGATTAAAACCTCTTGAACAATTTGGTTTTCACCAAAGTTCTAAAGTCATTCGAAGGCGTTCACTCCACGTGATCATTTTCATTCCTTTGAGGCTTCTTTAATCAAGAGTTTGATTCGAGGAGAGATTTTGTAGATTGTTGTCTACGAAGATACACCAAAATCCAAAAAGAAAATTAAAAACAATCAAAAACACAAAAAAATTGAAAATCCACAAAACACCAAAAAAGAATCTTTTTTGCTCACCTCCCATTCTTCGTGAAGTTTATGATCACTCGTAATCAAGCAAAACGAGCTCGTAAACGTCTTCAAAAGCAAGCCAATTAAGAGACGTTGATTGAAGAACAACCTCCAATTGTTGAACCTATTGTAGAACAAGAAGTCGTCATGGCTAATCGTACTATGATGGAGTTGCTACAAGCACCCACCGAGGGTTTTGGAGAGGCCATTGTGATTCCCGCTATCCTTGCGGAGAATTTCGAGATTAAGACGGGTTTAATGTCGATGTTGCAAGCTAATAAGTTTAGAGGTCATGAGAAAGACACCCCGCATTATCACATTAGGAATTCTAATCGTCTCACTGCTACTAGCAAGTTTAAGGATGTTCCACATGACGCCATTAAGATGATGTTGTTTCCATACTCGTTAGATGGACCCGCAAAAATTTGGCTTGAGAAAGAACCGCCAAATTCGATATTGACATGGGGTGATCTCGTTTCTAAGTTTGTGAACAAGTTTTTTCCACCATCTAAAACAACACATTTTAAAAATGAGATTTCACGATTTGTGCAAAGAAATAATGAAAGTTTTTCAATGGCATGGGAACGCTTTAAAGAAATGTTACATGAATGTCCACACCATGATTTTTCGGAATTGCATCAAATTGATACTTCTTATAATGGGCCTAATGATCATGAACGAGATTACTTGAATGCCGCAGCGGGTGGTAATTTTTTGTGCAAAACGACCGATGAAGCTTTAAAGATTATCAAGAATAGATCTAAGGTTTATAGCCCTCGTAACACACCGAGTGTTGCCAATTTGGGTTCGTCATCGTCGTCATCGTCTCGTAGCATTAATGCCTTACATGATGAAGCTAATGAGGAAAATCGGTTTTTTGATAGATTTGCTAATCTTATGTCTCATTGGAAAGCTCAAGAAGCTTCAAATTCCGCTTCGGTTAAAGCGGTTGCTAAGAGTTGTTTGTCTTGTGGTGGAGCTCATGATCTTTCCGAGTGCATTACCGCGGATGGTAACACTTCGAGTGCTTATGTAGCAACGGGAACTTACAACCAAAACGGTCAAGGTTCCCGCCCAAATCAAGCTCCACCAAATCAAAATGCTATTAACTATCGAAACAACAACCAAGGTGGTAATTACCAAGGCAATTCACGTAACTACAACAAAGGGAATTATCAAAGTGGGAATGGACAAGTCACTAATCAAAACCAAAACCGTGATTTTCAAAACACTACACAAGGTTTTCAAAATGCTCACACTAAAAATCTTCAAGGAGAATTTTTGGATTATGCTAAAGCAAATGATGCTAAGTTTGATAACATGCAACGTGAGATGATTAGCTTAAGATCCGAGTTGAAAAACGAGCTTAAAAATGAACTTGCTAATGAACTTAAAACTCATGCTAACAAAATGGAAGGAAATTTCCAACGTCTTCAACAAAATCAACAAAAGATGGAACAAGGACAACATGAGATTAAGCAAGAGTTGTTAAAAGCGGATGCTAGGCAATCAAAATTTGAGGACCGAATGGCTAAAATGTTTGAAGCAATCATGTGTAAACCCTCTTCCTCGGGTGGTCTTCCTAGTGACACCATTGCAAACCCTAAGGGAGAAATGAAGGTTATTACTACACGAAGTGGTAAAACTTTCAAGGAACCAATCTCTCGTCCAAGTACTTCTACGGAGAAGGAAATCGAGAAAGAACCCGAGGTGGTGGTCGAAAAGGAGCATATTACAATCCCACGAAGTATCACTCAAACCACACCTACGGTTGAACCAATACCAATTATGGAACCCGAGATTCCAAGGCCGTTGCCTAATGTCCAACCCACACCACCCTTACCTTACCCTTCGAGACGTAACAAGGAAAAAGCACAAGAACGGAATAATTATCAATTTGAGCTATTTATGAAAATGTTTCGTGATATACATTTTAACATAAGTTTTGCCGACACTCTTATCATGATGCCTCGATTCGCCGCAAACTTCAAAAGTATGCTAAAAAACAAAGAGAAGTTGCAACAATCTTCTAGTTGTTCATCGGTTTTTCTTAGCCGCATACCACAAAAAGTCGGTGATCCCGGTAAATTTTTGATTCCGTGTGCAATTCAAGATATGGAGGAATGTTACGCCTTGGACGATCTTGGTGCTAGTATTAATTTAATGCCTCTCGAGATTTTCAAATCGCTTTCGCTTCCGGCTCTTACTCATTCGGACATGTCTATCGAGATGGCCGATCATTCTACGGTTTTAGCATGTGGAGTAGCCGAGGACGTTTTCGTTAAAGTCGGAAAGTTTTACTATCCCGTTGACTTTATCGTTGTAGACATTCCTATCAATCGAAAAGTTACTCTCATTTTGGGTCGTTCATTTTTGGATACATCAAGGGCACTTATCGATGTTCATGCTCGAAAAATCACCCTTCGTTTCAATGAGGAAGAACTTGTCATCAACGCAACACAAAACTCCAATCTTTCTCATGTCTATTCTATTGCAACTTTAAACCATGGTAATTCAACCAAAGTTGTTTGCAAAGAATTTTCACCAAGAGTTTTAGGAAATGTCGCCAAAAACAATTTACCATTTCCTCCGCCGGTGGAGGTTATGAGTGTAAAGCCTACAAAGAAGAAACCATCAATACTTGAATCGAAAAATCTTTCGCCTCACCTCGAACATTCATTCTTGAAAAATGTTGATAAGTTGCCGGTTTCTACGGAAGATCTTTCGGATGATGAATATGTTGATCCTGATGGGGAGGTTTCTTTGTCGACAAACGTTTTGAAAACTTACCACCACCAAAACCAAAACGGTTTTCAAATGTGAGAATTTTTAGTGTGACTAACATCGTCTTAGAAACACCAAATATTTTCGATATAATCAAAAAGGGTTCTCATAAAGAGAGTTCAAAAGGTAAAAAAGGAAAAGATTTTAAATGTGATTTAATTGATTTTTCTACAAATCTAACTCCGTCATCACCACGTGTTTTGAGTGCTACAAGCTCGTCTACTCCTTTTGACGATGCTTTGTGTGGTTTCAGTATGGGGGAAGCCCCTTATGTTCCTTCATCCTTGTCCACCGAGGACGAGATATTCGATCCCGGAATTTCATTTAAAGGGAAATCTCGGTCTTCCACCGATGCAATAAATGGAAAATCATTCTATTTGATTGGTGCGAGTCTACCTCGAGTAGCTCATGATTTTTATGACTTACCCATTGTCCCATGATGAGACTGCTTTTATACATGGTCTCATCGTTCTTTTTGGACTTAAAATGCATTAAATATCATCAAAATACCCAAATATATGCTTGTGTTTGTTGCTTGTGTATTTTAGGTACGGATATTGAGAAAATGACAAAAGATCACAAGAATCAATCAAAAACGAACACGGGAAACGAAGCCGCACGATGAACCAAGAATTTTCCAAAGAAAACCTAGAAGATTTGAAGAATATTGAAGATTGGTCCTTGAAGTTTGAAGAATTGACACTTTATACCCTTGTATCTTCATAATTACAAGTTTGGTCCCTAAAGTTTGTCAAAATTACAAAAAGGACCCTTAACTTTGAAGAATTGGCAAATTTAGTCCCTCAACAAAACTAAATTGTCAAATATGGTCCTCCAAGAAGTCAACAAACAAGTCAAAGACCTTGAAGTTTGAATACATTACAAGAATGGCCCTTGAAGAATACAATTTGTGCATAAAAAGCCCTTTAAACAAGATTTGAAAATCATTGTGCCAAAATTGACAACTGCTTGAAACTTATTTACAAAGGAGTGGAAGTTTTTAGCTGATTTATAGAATATGAAGAAAGTAAGAACCATGGGGGGCCAAAACCGTCCAGACATCAAACTAACCCCAGCCTATCACAACATGCCACCTCACCCCCACTCTCCCATCACCCAATCAAAACACACCCCTCATCCACGTCACTTCCCACTACCACCTTTTATTTTAAACCGGTTTATTAATTAGGGATTAAGTGGGAAACACACTTTTTAAAAAAATATTACCCCAAACTGGATTTAACTCCTACTGTTTAACTACCCTCTTCCCTTAAACCCTAAAAAAACCCATCCTAATTACTTCTTAAAATCAAAGGGGTTTTACCCCAACTTTTCCAGAAACATAATTCCTTTTGACCTCAATACAACCCACCTCACACAAGTTATTCCCGTGACCTCAATGGGCCCCCCCATCTTTCCCCTACAACAAAAATCCAAAGTTTGAACAGAGCATCAATGGCTTATGATGGTTCCTTCCTTCCAAAGCCATAATATACGACTAAGATTGGTCAAAAACAGCTGTACTCAACTTCATCTTCACATGGCTCAAGCATCCTCAAAGATTATTCGCATATTCCTTCAAGGGCAGTTTGGGAAGTCCATCTTTAGGGTTTAGATTATTCTAGATTCAATGTAAGCCTATAAAGGCAGTAGCATTTAGCTAGTTTGGTTGTTCCAGTTTTTATGTAAAATTTTTCTTTTATGAATTAATGAAAAATTGTTTATCCCACATATGACTGAGAACCATTTTACTTTCCAGTATTCATGTTTTAAAGTTTGTTTTCCTGAGTTCATTTTTCTTCAAGTTTGTGTTTTTAAAATTTTCAAAAAAGGTTTTCAAGAAGGTTTCTGAAATTTGGTAAATTCTTGGTAAGAATTTGTTTCAGAGTTTGATTCATTTGGATTAATCAGTGTGTTAAGTGTTTTAAACAAGGTTTGGAAGATTTTTAAGAAAGTTTTTAAGAAAGTAAAAAGAGAAAAACAGATTGGATATATTTGTGCTTTTCTTTCCATTTTTCTTAGCAGGGTGTTGATACTTGTTGATCATAAGTTCTGCATACACCCGAGTGTATTAGAGAGGGCTAAATCAGCCTTAGTTGGTCTTGGATGTAAGACCAACAAGGTAAATCCTTGTTACAGTTTTTCTAGCAAAAGTTGTGGATTATGTGATTTGCATGAGGACTTGCTATTTGTTGTTAAGATTGTTTGAAATGAGTTCTTAGGTATTTGTATGCATGTTAGATGATAAAGGAATCAATCTGAGTGTGTTTTTAAATCATTTTGTTTGAAAAAAGTTGGATTACAGTTTTTAAAGGGGTGTTTGGGACTAGGGTGCAATCTGAGATTGGTGACAATTTGATGATTAAAACCTGTTTAAACATGCCATATATGTGATTATCAGTAGTGGTTGTTAGTTATTTTCAAGATTGGTAGGATAAAAATAACAAGTGCATGCTCATTTTTGGTAATATTAGCTAAAAAATCAGAAGTTCATCATTACTGCCTTGTTTTGTGCTAATTGCTTCTCACAAGTTTGTTGGTTGCTAGATTATAGGACTGCTTAGGGTTATAGATCAGTTTGTAGTGATTGGGTTGGCCATTTGTGAAGATTTGGTGAGCCAAATCTCACTCATTTGCCATTTGCATCAGCAAACAAACACCCACAGCCTTTTCTGTTTAACAGTCACTGATCTTGGCAATTTTTGTGATTTATTTGCTTTGAGCTTGTGTGTTATTTGCTTAATACTGACTCCCCACACTTCCATGAGTGTGGGGGTGCCTTTGTTGCCATCAAAATCCAAGTAACAAGCATTCTACAAGCACAAAACCATCCAGATCCGTTTTTTAACACAAGCAGTGGGAACTCCTTTCCCACTGCTAGCACTTGTGTTCCCACTGCTTAGCTACAAGACAGAAAACTAGAAAAAGGTCACTATCAGTTCTATCTTTTTTGTCTTTAGTGGTAAAAAATAGGAGTTAGGGTTTCAAACTTTTTTCTATATTTTTCTTTTTTAATTCTTGATTTTTCTGTTTAATTAGTTTTATTTTACTGTTCATTTTATATTTTTTTGATTTAATTGCATTTTTAATTACTTTTTATTTATCTGTCTTTTGTCTTTTAGTGGTAAAAATACAAATTTTTCAGTTTTAAATTTTTTCATAGATTAAGAATATTAATTTAAGATTTTTAGTTTAAAAAATAGTCACTGTTCACTTTTTAATTATTTTTTATAATTAATTTAAGTTAATTAGGGTTTAATTATTAACTAGTTTTGTCATTTAGTGGAAAATTTAATATTTTTCAAGCTTTTTCATTTTTCTACTGTTCATTAGAGTAATTTAGGATTTTTAAAATTGGTAGATTATTTTTAGCATTATTTTATTATTTTTTATAATTATTTTGGTTTAAAAATAGTTTTTAGTAATTTAAAAATAGAAAAATAGTATTTAAAAATCATAAAAAATACTTTTTAGTTTTTAGATAATATAAGTAAGTTATTTGTTCAATAAAATCATATTTTGGACATTTTGATTAATTATATTTAATTTTAGGGCTTTAATTAGCATTTAAAATTGAATATTTAATTAATAAAAGGTTTTAAAATATTTTTATTGGATTTTATTCCTTATTTATATTATTTTAGACTTGTTTTAGCTTATAACTAATTTTTAGGTTGAAATTTTTAATTTTGTAGCTTTTTGTGACTTTACGTTTACGCCTTTTTCGTCGTAGTTTAATTAATTTTCGTAACCGTCTTTCTCTTCTAATCCCATTTCTTTCTCAATCAATATAATCACAAACAAAATCAACTCTCAACACAACGCACTAGCCTCCTTGGGAAACGAACTTGCTTGGTCATTAGTGCTCGGTTTTCCTAAACCGACACTTAATACTTCCACTATTTGTCATCCTTTTCCTAAAGGGTACAAAAACACAACATCATTTTGGCGCCGCTGCCGGGGAGGCGTGTTGTGTTTTGGTTGAACCATTGTTGTTTTTATATATAGCCATAAAAGTAATTGTATTAATAGCACTCTATTAATACGTATTATCGTTTTCTCGTTTTTTGTGAATACTATTACTATATTGTATACGTAGAACAATAAATTCACAAGTACTCCAAATACGTGAGCAATCACAACCTTGATTCGGGATTTCATCACTCGATCATTGTATTCGAATCTCAAACCAAAGAAGAAAGGCAAAAATAGATAAATACTTTCGTGAAGCTTGATTTTGATAATACAAACTATAAGGTGGGTATAAGGCGGTTGTATTTCACGACCTAAAGGAAAAAGGCTCTTAAGTGCTTCGCGCCGCCACGTTTCCTCCGCTTGCTTGTGCATATTTGATTTTGAGAGTGAATCGAGGGTTTTGCCGCCCAAAGTATTACTTAAGTATCATATATATTTTCTTGGTTTCATTTGATTAAACCCTCTTGAACGATTTGGTGTTCCACCATCGTTCTAAAGTCATCGAAGGCGTTCACTTCACGTGTTCGTTTTCATTCCTTGAGGCTTCTTTAATCGAGAGATTTGATTAAGGAGGAGATTTGTAGATTTTGGTCTACTAATACATTCCAAAAATCCAAAAAAGTTAAAAACAATCAAAAACCGCAAAAAAATTGAAAAAGTAAAAACACCAAAAAGAATCTTCTTTGCTCGCCTTCTCGTTGTACGTGACGTTTATGCAAACTCGCTCTAAAGCAAGACGTGCTCGTAAACGAAGAAACAAATCACTCACTCCTACTAGTGAGGACTCTCCTATTGACGAACCCATTGTAGTGAAAGAAGCACCCATGGCTAATCGAACTATGATGGAGTTGCTTCAAGCACCCACCGAGGGTTATGGAGAAGCGATTGTGATTCCCGCTATCCTTGCGGAGAATTTTGAGGTTAAGACGGGTTTGTTGTCCATGATTCAAAACAACAAGTTTCGAGGGGACGAAAAGGACAACCCTCATAACCACATTCGCCAATTTAATCGCCTCACCGCCACGTGCAAGTTTAAGGATGTTTCAAACGACTCGATTAAGATGATGCGTTTTCCGTATTCCTTAGCGGGGCCCGCAAAAATTTGGTTAGAGAAAGAGCCACCCAATTCTATATTGACGTGGAAGGATCTCGTTTCAAAATTCGTGAACCAATTTTTTCCGCCCTCTAAGACTACGCACTTGAAAAACGAGATTTCAAAGTTTTCGCAAGAGTATAATGAGAGTTTTTCAACGGCTTGGAATAGGTTTAAGGAAATGTTGCACGAATGTCCTCATCATGGTTTTTCCGACTTGCATCAAATAGACACGTTTTACAATGGCTTGAACGATCATGAGCGTGATTATCTTAATGCCGCCGCGGGTGGTAATTTCTTGTGTAAGACGGTCGAGGAAGCATTGTTAATCATTGAGAATAGGTCTAAGGTGTATAGTCCTCGTAGCACGTCGAGTGTTCGTAAGGCTTCGTCTTCATCTTCACCTAGTTTGTCACACACCGTTGATGCTTGCCAAGTCGAGGCTAATTTGGAGAATAAAATTTTTGATATAGTGAAAGGCTTGTTAGTTGAGTTTAAAGTTGGTGAACAACCCGCTCCCGCTACGATTAAAGCGGTTGAGGTTTCGTGTATGTATTGTGGTGGAGCTCACGATTATTCCGAGTGCATTACCAACGGTGGTAACACTTCGAGTGCCTTCGCGGCCGCGGGAACTTATAACCAAAACGGTCAAGTTCCTCGCACTAATCAATTGACTCCACCGGGTTTTTCACCAAATCAAAATGCTAACAATTATCGAAACAATCAAGTTGGTTACCAAAGCAATCAAAGGAACAATTATAAGGGTAATAACAACTATGGGAATCAAGGGAGTAGTAGTAGCCAATTGCAAAATCAAAATCAAAACCGTAATTTTCAAAACACGAGTCAAGGTCTTCAAAATAATAGAGAACTTCCAATGGACTTTTTGAATTACGCTACTTCAAATGATAAGATTTTGGAAAACATTCAAGAGCAAATGGCTAATCAAGCTAAGGACACGGCTAAGAACACAAAGGAGTTAGCTAATTTCATTAAGGAAAATCTAGCCATGAGAAATGAATTGAAAAATGATTTTGCTAACCAAATTCGAGGTCAAAACAACAAGATAGAGCAAAGTCATGCTAGGCTTGAACAAAGAATTGACCAAAAAGCTGCTAGCCAAGATGTGAAGTTTAATAATTTTGATGCTAAGCTTAATGCCATTTTAGAAGCCGTCATGGGGAACAAAGCCTCTACTTCGAGTAGTTTGCCTAGTAACACCATTTCAAACCCGAAGGGAGAGATGAAAGTGATTACCACACGTAGTGGTAAGGCACTTAAAGAACCGACTCCTCAACCAATTACTCCAACGGTGGAGGAAATTGAGGAAGAACCCGAGGTGGTGGTCGAAAAGGAGCATATTTCAATCCCACAAAGTACCGCTCATGCCACACCTACGGTTGACCCATCACCCATATTGGAACCCGAGATTCCAAAGGCTATGCCTATGCCCCAACCCACACCACCCTTGCCTTACCCATCGAGACTTAGGAAGGAGAAACGACAAGAGCGCGACAACTATCAATTTGAGCTTTTTATGAAAATGTTTCGTGATTTGAATTTTAATGTGAGTTTCGCCGATGCTTTGGTCATGATGCCTCGATTTGCCGCTAACTTTAAGAGTATGTTGAACAACAAGGAGAAATTACACCAAATGTCTAGTTGTTCGTCGGTTTATCTTAATCGCATACCTCAAAAAGTCGGTGATCCCGGTAAATTTTTTATCCCTTGTGCAATTCAAGATATGGAAGAATGCTATGCCTTGGCCGATCTTGGTGCTAGCATTAACTTGATGCCACTTGCAATCTACAAGTCGCTCAATCTTCCTAATCTTACTCCTTCACGAATGTCTATTGAGTTGGCCGACCATTCCACGATTCTTGCATGTGGTTTGGCGGAAGACGTTTTTGTGAAAGTGGGGAAGTTCTACTATCCCGTAGATTTTATTGTTGTTGACATCCCCACGGATCCTCAAGTTCCTCTTATTTTAGGTCGTTCGTTTTTAGATACGTCTATGGCTTTAATTGATGTGCATGCTAGAAAGATCACCTTACGTTTCAACGACGAGGAACTTGTTATAAACGCAACTCAAAATTCTCAACTTTCTCATGTCTATTCCGTTGCTACCATAAACCTCGTTGATATGATCGACGTGGTTTGCGAGGAATTTTCACAAGAAGTTTTAGGGTTTGGTGATGAAGAAACTAGTGGCAATCCCACTATGTTAGGTCCAATTCTTGATAATTCGACACCAACCTTCACTCCTTTCGAAGGTGGTGGTTTTACGTTGGAAGAATTCGATGTTCCACGTACTTGTGACGAAGACCTCAACAACGATGAGGACTTCTCGATTATCAAGGATTTTCTTAACGATTTCCCATTTCCTCCACCCGAGGAGGTTATGAGTATCGAGCCTAAATCTTCACTTGAGGAACCACCAAATCTCGAGTTGAAAGATTTACCTCCTCACCTCGAATATGTCTATTTGGAGGAGGACGACAAGTTGCCGGTTATTATTGCGAAGGAACTTTCGAATGATGAAAAAACCGCACTTGTCGATGTTCTTAAGGACCACAAAGGGGCGATTGCGTGGAAGTTATCCGACATTAAGGGAATCGATCCCAAATTTTGTACACACAAAATATTAATGGAGGAGGATTTCAAGCCAACAATCCAAAGTCAAAGGAGGGTGAACCCCAAAATTCACGACGTCATCAAAAAGGAGGTCCTTAAACTCCTTGACGCGGGAATGATTTACCCTATTTCCGATAGCCCTTGGGTTAGTCCTATTCATTGTGTCCCTAAAAAGGGATGGATGACCGTTGTGCCAAACGATGCCAACGAGTTGATTCCCACTAGACTCGTGACCGGATGAAGAGTGTGCATTGACTATCAAAAGTTGAATGAAGCCACTCGAAAAGACCATTTTCCCTTGCCCTTCATGGACCAAATGTTGGAGCGTCTTGCGGGAAACGATTTCTATTGCTTTCTAGATGGTTTTCCGGTTACTTCCAAATTCCCATCGATCCTCGTGATCAAGAAAAAACTACGTTTACGTGTCCATATGGAACGTTTGCTTATCGTAGAATGCCATTCGGACTTTGCAATGCACCGGGAACTTTTCAACGATGCATGATGGCTATTTTTCATGATATGATCGAGAAGACGATGGAAGTCTTCATGGATGACTCTTCCGTGTTTGGTGATTCCTTTACTTCGTGTTTGTCGAACCTTGAGAGAATGTTAAAACGTTGTGAGGAAACCAACCTTGTGCTCAATTGGGAAAAGTGTCATTTTATGGTTAAGAGTGGAATCGTCTTAGGGCACAAGGTATCGAAAGCAGGGATTGAGGTAGATCAAGCTAAGGTAGACGTCATCGCCAAATTACCTCATCCCAAAACCGTCAAGGGAGTTAGGAGTTTCCTAGGCCACGCGGGCTTTTATCGACGATTCATCAAGGATTTCTCGAAGATTTCTCGACCTATTACACATCTTCTTGAAAAAGAAGCACGTTTTGTCTTTGACGAAGATTGTGTACGAGCCTTTGAGATCCTTAAGAGGAAACTTACCGAAGCTCCCATTCTTGTTGCTCCAAATTGGAACCTCCCCTTTGAGCTAATGTGTGATGCTAGTGATTACGCTATAGGGGCCGTTTTGGGGCAACGTCATGATAAGCACTTCTTGCCTATTCACTATGCTAGCAAGACGATAACCGAGGCTCAACTTAAATACACTACAACGGAAAAGGAGTTCCTTGCCGTGGTGTATGCATTTGAGAAATTCCGACCTTATCTCGTCTTGACGAAATGCATAGTGTATACGGACCATTCGGCTATCAAGTATCTCATGGCTAAACAAGATGCAAAGCCGAGATTACTTCGTTGGATTCTCCTCCTTCAAGAATTTGATCACAAAATCGTTGACAAAAAAGGAGCCGAGAATCTAGCGGCCGATCATCTCTCTCGTTTGGAAGATCCTCACCAAAGTATTTACGAGCCTAAGGAAATCACCGAAACATTTCTGCTCGAGACACTTGGTGTAGTGAATTCCAAACTTGATTCTTCTACCCCATGGTTTGCGGATTATGTAAATTACCATGCGGGTAACTTCATCATTAAGGGTATGACAACTCAAGAAAAACGAAAATTCTTTCGTGATGTCAAGTTCTACTTTTGGAACGACCCTTACTTGTTTCGAACGTGTGCGGATCAAATCATCCGACGTTGTGTATTTGGCACCGAAGCTTCTAACATCCTTAGAGCTTGCCATGAGGGACCCACGGGTGGTCACCACGGTGCTAATCTCACGGCTAAAAAGGTGTTTGATGCCAGCTTCTTTTGGCCTACTATTTACCGAGATGCACAAGATCTTGTGAAGTCTTGTGATTCATGCCAAGGACAAGGAAAAGCCTCACAAAAAGATGAAATGCCACAAAATATCATTCAAGTATGTGAGATCTTTGACGTTTGGGGCATAGACTTTATGGGGCCGTTCCCATCATCTCGTGGTAATAAGTATATTCTCGTTGCGGTTGACTACCTTTCTAAGTGGGTGGAGGCGAAGGCCTTGCCCACCAATGATGCTCGTGTGGTAGTTAAGTTCTTGAAAAGTTTGTTTGCTAGGTTTGGAACCCCTCGTGCTATCATAAGCGATCGTGGAACCCATTTTTGTAATGACCAATTCGAAAGGGTCCTAAGGAAATATGGGGTTACACATCGTCTTTCTACGGCTTATCACCCACAAACGAGTGGGCAAGTCGAGGTTTCAAACCGAGCATTGAAGAGGATCTTGGAGAGATCTGTGGGGGAAAACCGACAATCTTGGTCGGATAAGTTAGACGATGCTTTATGGGCCTTTAGGACCGCTCATAAGACGCCCATTGGGTGCACTCCCTATAAGCTTGTGTATGGAAAGAATTGTCATTTGCCTATCGAGTTAGAACACAAGGCTTATTGGGCCCTAAAGCATTGTAATGATGATATGGAGACCGCGGGAAAACACCGGAAAATGCAATTAAATGAATTGGATGAATTAAGGGACATTGCTTATGAAATTCATTGATTTACAAAGAGAAAACTAAAAAGTTGCATGATTCAAAAATTAAAAACCGGGTTTTTAACATTGGGGATCAAGTTTTACTTTTTAATTCAAGATTGAAAATATTTTCCGGTAAATTGAAATCCCGTTGGTCCGGTCCATTCACCGTGACTCAAGTATTTCCGTATGGGACCATCGAGCTAGCTCAAGATGATGGTCCTAACTTCAAGGTGAATGGACATAGATTGAAGCACTACTTTGGCGGGGAAGTTCCATCCTTGAACTACCTCGACCAAGTCACCTTCCCCAATGATAATTAGTATTGAGGGGATCGAGTCGAGCTCATGACTCGGTAATAAAAAACGAGGTGCCTCGTGGGGAAGTCCCATGCTTATCCTATGTACATATTATCGCTTTCTTAGTCTAATGTAGCTTACGTGTGGGGATTTGTGCCCTTCCAACCTTTGTTTCGTGGTTGTTTGTGATATGTGGTTTTTAGATCATGGTCTTCACGATTGGAGCCTCTCGTGTTCGTTTTATGGGAGCACTCGATCGTTTGCTTCTGGAGACATTTCTCAATATCCATGATATATCCTTTTGATGTTCTAACCTTAGGTTTTTAGCACACTTCATAAATGGCTATTAATTTAATGGTTACACCCTTTCCATGCTAGATTAGGCATTTGACTACGTCTCTAGTATGGGGGTGTTTGCACCCCTAGACTCGAAACATTGAGGACAATGTTTAACTTTAGTATGGGGGGGGTGAATAGATACTTGCCTTGCCAAACCTTCACGCTTTCCAAAGTTTATCTTTTTGTTATCGTTTTGTTGCAAAATAAGGCTAAAAATGGCCAAATTTTAAAATTTTTCTCATGTTTCATAAGTGTTTGAAGACACGAATGTAGATTTTCCGATGGCGAGAATAAGAGTAATTTTTGACTCGACCGTGCGTGTTGAGCACTTAGCTTTGATTCCTTAACTACACATTAGGCTAAGTCTCTTAAATGAGGACGAGAAATGATAGAGTTAATTATAAGTTACTATGCTAAACGTAGAGTACCCGTATTCTTTCAAAAACTCATGTGTTCTCGTTGTTTGCTTATTCTCCCTTCGCATGTAAATATTTTTTGCTTAATAAATATTGACTTAGCGGTTTAGTTAGGATTGTTGGGTTTCTAGTCTTTTCTAGTAGCTTCCGTGTAATTAAATTGGGAAGACATTAAGGTATCGCCAGCGTCACGGTTTTGAAGTATTGGCACCCCAATAATCAAAAGCTTCACCTAATAATAAGATTTCAAGTGCTCACCTAAATCAAGCAAACAATTTGAAGCCCCACAAGGCCTAAAATCTATGCAAAATTGAAAGTGAATCAAGCCTTAATCTTCGAAGCTTTAAAGATCCAAAATTCGCTTTAGCGTGAGGATATACGTCTTTGGCTAATAAAACCACCGATGAGGCGGATAATAAAAGGCAAGGCAAGACCGAAGTCATAATAAAAGCTTCATGGCGAAGTTGAATAAAAGATGGAGGTAAACCAAAGATAATAAGGCCCTTCCGTTAGGGGGCGTATAAAAGTCTTGGTAATAAGTCTCATGTTCAAAACCGTTATAAAACCGTGTTTAACGATTCTTCTTGTCAACTTAATTTTTTAACATCGTCGTCTATTAGGAGGGGTTATTGATTTGATGGTCTTAGTTACACCGTTAGGACTCTATTTTTAGACCTAAATCTCTATTATCGCATAAGTCAAACAATGTATCCTCGTGAAACATTCAAGACAAAATAAAATATAAGAGATACAACTTAGGAATAATGGGAGGATAAGTACGTGATTAGGGCATATGAGTAGTGTTAGCATTACTAACTTATAATGACAATGATCTCGTTGCACGCTTAGCATGGAATCGAAGTGAAAATCGAGGACGATGAAATTATTTCTAACGAAGCATTCACGTGTTCTTATTCTATGAACCTAAACGTCCCATTTTGCGATGAAAATCATACATTATGTCTATAACACAAGTAGTAGTAATAGTAGTAGTGTAGCTAGTTTATCATTTCAATAAAGTGAATAAAAGTGAATTTTGGAGATGCTACGATACTTTATTCTAGCATTGCGTGAGGGCACGACAATGGTTTAGTATGGGGGAGTGATGAGACTGCTTTTATACATGGTCTCATCGTTCTTTTTGGACTTAAAATGCATTAAATATCATCAAAATACCCAAATATATGCTTGTGTTTGTTGCTTGTGTATTTTAGGTACGGATATTGAGAAAATGACAAAAGATCACAAGAATCAATCAAAAACGAACACGGGAAACGAAGCCGCACGATGAACCAAGAATTTTCCAAAGAAAACCCTAGAAGATTTGAAGAATATTGGAGATTGGTCCTTGAAGTTTGAAGAATTGACACTTTATACCCTTGTATCTTCATAATTACAAGTTTGGTCCCTAAAGTTTGTCAAAATTACAAAAAGGACCCTTAACTTTGAAGAATTGGCAAATTTAGTCCCTCAACAAAACTAAATTGTCAAATATGGTCCTCCAAGAAGTCAACAACAAGTAAAAGACCTTGAAGTTTGAAGACATTACAAGAATGGCCCTTGAAGAATACAATTTGTGCATAAAAAGCCCTTTATACAAGATTTGAAAATCATTGTGCCAAAATTGACAACTGCTTGAAACTTATTTACAAAGGAGTGGAAGTTTTTAGCTGATTTATAGAATATGAAGAAAGTAAGAACCATGGGGGCCAAAACCGTCCAGACATCAAACTAACCCCAGCCTATCACATCATGCCACCTCACCCCCACTCTCCCATCACCCAATCAAAACACACCCCTCATCCACGTCACTTCCCACTACCACCTTTTATTTTAAACCGGTTTATTAATTAGGGATTAAGTGGGAAACACACTTTTTAAAAAAATATTACCCCAAACTGGATTTAACTCCTACTGTTTAACTACCCTCTTCCCTTAAACCCTAAAAAAACCCATCCTAATTACTTCTTAAAATCAAAGGGGTTTTACCCCAACTTTTCCAGAAACATAATTCCTTTTAACCTCAATACAACCCACCTCACACAAGTTATTCCCGTGACCTCAATGGGGCCCCCCATCTTTCCCCTGCAACAAAAATCCAAAGTTTGAACAGAGCATCAACGGCTTATGATGGTTCCTTCCTTCCAAATCCATAATATACGACTAAGATTGGTCAAACACAGCTGTACTCAACTTCATCTTCACATGGCTCAAGCATCCTCAAAGATTATTCGCATATTCCTTCAAGGGCAGTTTGGGAAGTCCATCTTTAGGGTTTAGATTATTCTAGATTCAATGTAAGCCTATAAAGGCAGTAGCATTTAGCTAGTTTGGTTGTTCTAGTTTTTATGTAAAATTTTTCCTTTATGAATTAATGAAAAATTGTTTATCCCACATATGACTGAGAACCATTTTACTTTCCAGTATTCATGTTTTAAAGTTTGTTTTCCTGAGTTCATTTTTCTTCAAGTTTGTGTTTTTAAAATTTTCAAAAAAGGTTTTCAAGAAGGTTTCTGAAATTTGGTAAATTCTTGGTAAGAATTTGTTTCAGAGTTTGATTCATTTGGATTAATCAGTGTGTTAAGTGTTTTAAACAAGGTTTGAAAGATTTTTAAGAAAGTTTTTAAGAAAGTAAAAAGAGAAAAACAGATTGGATATATTTGTGCTTTTCTTTCCATTTTTCTTAGCAGGGTGTTGATACTTGTTGATCATAAGTTCTGCATACACCCGAGTGTATTGGAGAGGGCTAAATCAACCTTAGTTGGTCTTGGATGTAAGACCAACAAGGTAAATCCTTGTTACAGTTTTTCTAGCAAAAGTTGTGGATTATGTGATTTGCATGAGGACTTGCTATTTGTGGTTAAGATTGTTTGAAATGAGTTCTTAGGTATTTGTATGCATGTTAGATGATAAAGGAATCAAACTGAGTGTGTTTTTAAATCATTTTGTTTGAAAAAAGTTGGATTACAGTTTTTAAAGGGGTGTTTGGGACTAGGGTGCAATCTGAGATTGGTGACAATTTGATGATTAAAACCTGTTTAAACATGCCATATATGTGATTATCAGTAGTGGTTGTTAGTTATTTTCAAGATTGGTAGGATAAAAATAACAAGTGCATGCTCATTTTTGGTAATATTAGCTAAAAATTCAGAAGTTCATCATTACTTCCTTGTTTTGTGCTAATTGCTTCTCACAAGTTTGTTGGTTGCTAGATTATAGGACTGCTTAGGGTTATAGATCAGTTTGTAGTGATTGGGTTGGCCATTTGTGAAGATTTGGTGAGCCAAATCTCACTCATTTGCCATTTGCATCAGCAAACAAACACCCACAGCCTTTTCTATTTAACAGTCACTGATCTTGGCAATTTTTGTGATTTATTTGCTTTGAGCTTGTGTGTTATTTGCTTAATACTGACTCCCCACACTTCCATGAGTGTGGGGGTGCCTTTGTTGCCATCAAAATCCAAGTAACAAGCATTCTACAAGCACAAAACCATCCAGATCCGTTTTTTAACACAAGCAGTGGGAACTCCTTTCCCACTGCTAGCACTTGTGTTCCCACTGCTTAGCTACAAGACAGAAAACTAGAAAAAGGTCACTATCAGTTCTATCTTTTTTGTCTTTAGTGGTAAAAAATAGGAGTTAGGGTTTCAAACTTTTTTCTATATTTTTCTTTTTTAATTCTTTATTTTTTTGTTTAATTAGTTTTATTTTACTATTCATTTTATATTTTTTTGATTTAATTGCATTTTTAATTACTTTTTATTTATCTGTCTTTTGTCTTTTAGTGGTAAAAATACAAATTTTTCAGTTTTAAAATTTTTCATAGATTAAGAATATTAATTTAAGATTTTTAGTTTAAAAAATAGTCACTGTTCACTTTTTAATTATTTTTTATAATTAATTTAAGTTAATTAGGGTTTAATTATTAACTAGTTTTGTCATTTAGTGGAAAATTTAATATTTTTCAAGCTTTTTCATTTTTCTATTGTTCATTAGAGTAATTTAGGATTTTTAAAATTGGTAGATAATTTTTAGCATTATTTTATTATTTTTTATAATTATTTTGGTTTAAAAATAGTTTTTAGTAATTTAAAAATAGAAAAATAGTATTTAAAAATCATAAAAAATACTTTTTAGTTTTCAGATAATTTAAGTAAGTTATTTGTTCAATAAAATCATATTTTGGACATTTTGATTAATTATATTTAATTTTAGGGCTTTAATTAGCATTTAAAATTGAATATTTAATTAATAAAAGGTTTTAAAATATTTTTATTGGATTTTATACCTTATTTATATTATTTTAGACTTGTTTTAGCTTATAACTAATTTTTAGGTTGAAATTTTTAATTTTGTAGCTTTTTGCGACTTTACGTTTACGCCTTTTTCTTCGTAGTTTAATTAATTTTCATAACCGTCTTTCTCTTCTAATCCCATTTCTTTCTCAATCAATATAATCACAAACAAAATCAACTCTCAACACAACGCACTAGCCTCCTTGGGAAACGAACTTGCTTGGTCATTAGTGCTCGGTTTTCCTAAACCGACACTTAATACTTCCACTATTTGTCATCCTTTTCCTAAAGGGTACAAAAACACAACATCATCCCACCTTTCTTTTTTTTTCTCATCTATTTTCTTGAAACCCATTGGGTTTGTATTGACACATGATGAAGTGGCGTTGATTTGTTTTTCCAATGAAAACGAGAACGCCATCTTCGATCCCGGTATTTTGCACCATCAAAGGACTTAGTCCTTAATACCGGTTGCTTTTTGGGCCTTGTTCATCATGTAAGCCCCATCAAAAATTGACCATACCATCATTTTCCCTAAATGTTCACATTTTAAGGGGATCGAGTCGAGCACATGACTCGGTAATAAAAAACGAGGTGCCTCGTGGGGGAGATCCCATGCTTATCCTTTTATGCTTACTATTCACTAATAAGGGGACTTGTACCCTTCCAACTCGTTGTCTCGTGGTTGTTTGTGATTGTGTTATCTAGATCATCATCATCTGCGATTGAAGACTCTCGTGTTCGTTTACGTGAGCCTCCATCGTTTGCTTGAAGAAGTTTTTCACGAATCCATTGACATATCCTTTATTGTTCTAACAATTATCTTTTAGCATACTTAATAAACGGCTTTAGATATATTGTTGATCACCCTTTCCATGCTAGATCCTAAGCATTCGATTTTTCTAGTATGGGGGTGCTCCACCCTTAGACTCGAAACATTGAGGACAATGTTTACTTTTAGTATGGGGGGGTGAATAGGTACTTGCTTTGCTATGCCCTCACGCTTTCCAATTTTCAATGTTTTGTTTTGTTGCGAATAAGGCTGAAAATGGCCAAATTTTAAAACTTTTTAGTTTTCATAAGTGTTTTTAAGACACGAATATATATTTTCTGATGGGTAGAATAAGAGCTAATTTTTGACTTGATGGGCATTTGGAGCCATTTACATTCCTTAACCCGCTCAATTCAAGTTTTGCTAGACTTTTATATAGGGAGCTTTAAAACGCAAAAGTCTTAGCTCATTCGGGTTAAGAACAAGAACTTTTCGCAAGTTCCTATAATTGATCCTAGAAAGTCACTTATCAAGGGATCTATAAGATGCGTTCTCTAAACTTGAAAAAGTCCAAGAAAGTGCAAGATCCTATAGGTGGCTTGAAAACCCAAAACTTTGATTTGATATAGTCTTAATGAAAGCTAATCCAAATTTGGCTTAATTTTGACTTGCATGGCTAAGTATTCACGAGTCTCTTTAATTAGAGGTCTTTATATAGTGAAGAACGAGAGATGATAGAGTTAGACAAGTGATCATGCTAAACGTAGAACATGAACATGTTCTTTCAAAAACTCATATGTTTTTAATTGTGGTTCTTTCTTCCCATAAGATCAATGCATTAGGAATAATAATAATTGCAATAAGTAAGGTCATACGATTTGAAAGGTTACTTATCCTCTAGTGCAAGATCGTTTAAAATTTGCTCGGGGTTGAATAGAGTTCATAGCCAAAGCATATTTTATTGAAGCGGGACGCGAAGATTGGTGATCATCCAAAAAGGCCCTAACAAGGCATGAGGAGCTCTATTTTTGCTAAAGATCCAAGATGATGTGAAGTATCATTATTCCTAAATCAATATGAAGGATCGAGACACACGACGAAAAGCAATTACTCCCCTAAAGATCATGGAGAAAGTCTATCCGAAAAGACCCTTACAAGCTATGAGGATAAATATATCCAAGTCCGAAAAGGAGGCGGATCGTTGTATATCAAAGTCCAAAGTAAGGATTGAAGAAAAATAATGAAGTCGTGGTCCAAATATGAAGAATCTCTCAAAAACGTCAAGTGAAGAAATTCCAAATATATGAAGAGAAGACCATAATTTCAAGAACGTCTTCCCAAGATTTGAAGTATGAAGTACATGCCAAATATCGGTCCGAGAAAGGTCTCAAATCGTGAAATGAGTTATGCCAAGATATGAACTTAAGGAGATACACGAGAAGCCGTTTTAAAAGATTTTGTCCTTCGGCTAACTATCGATTAAATCGTGCTACTTTGCTTTCAGACTAATAACTACTCAAATAAGTCAATATGAATCACTTGTGATCCATGACAAATAGTTAAAAAAATGCTAGTAACCCATTTTCCTTTTATAATAACTAGGATTGCGGGGAGAAAAAGTATTACACAATTTGGACGTATGAGTAGTGTTAGCATTGTGACTTGTACCAACAATGATCTCGTTTTTGCACTTAGCATGGAATGTATGACAATCAAGGATGACGAAGTTTACTCTAAGGGACATTTACTTGTTTCTATTCTTTGACCCTAAAAGTCACATTCGTGATGAAAATCATACATTATCTCTTTACACATCTTCGTAGTATGTTGCAAGTCTTTTACTCTTCAATAAAGGTTAAATAAAATTGAACTTTGGTGATGCTTAGATACTTTATTCTAGCATTGCGTGAGGGCACGACAATGGCTTAGTATGGGGGAGTGATGAGATGGCATTTATACATGATCTCATCGTTCTTTTCGGGCTTTAAATGCATAAAAATGTCATAAAATACCATATATATGCTTGTGTTTGTTTACTTGTGTATTTTAGGTATGGATATCGTGAAAAAGACAAAAGATCACAAGAAACAAGGAAAAATGGACACGAGAAACGAAGCCGTACAAAGAACCGGGCCCTAGATCATGATTTATCCAACAAATACCCTTGAAGACTTGAAGACATGCAAGATTGATCCTCAATAAATGAAGAAATGACATTTAAAACCCTTGTGAATTCATAATTACAAGTTTTGTCCCTTAAGTTTGTCAAGATTACACAAATGGTCCTTCAACTTTGAAGAAATGGCAAGATTAGTGATGAGACTGCTTTTATACATAGTCTCATCGTCCAAAATGGGCTTAAAATGCATTAAATATCATTAAAAATACCCATATATATGCTCGTGTTTGTTACTTGTGTATTTTAGGTACGTATATTGAGAAAATGACAAAAAGATCACAAGAATCAATCAAAAACGAACACGGGAAATGAAGTCGCACAATGAATTGGACCCAAATCAAGAATTTCCAAAACAACCCTTGAAGAATTGAAGAAATACAAGATTGGTCCCTCAATGTTTGAAGACTTGTCATTTTATACCCCTATAAATCCTTAAAAATACTTGTGGGTCCCTAAAATATCAAGTATGTACAAGTTTAGTCCTTCGAGAATGAAGAAATTACAAAAGAAGTCCTTATGAAAAGTTTGCAAAGTTGTTGTGCCAAAATTGACAAGCAGACCAAAGTTGTTATAAAGGAAAATGGAGTTTTTGGCTGTTTATTACTAAATGAAGAGGACAAGGAAGTTCAGGGGGCAAATGTGACCAGACAACAAACCTCCCAACCCCCAATCACCTTACGCCACGTCACCCTCTCTCTCCCCTCAACCAATCACCACCATCCCTGCCACCACATCAGCAATCCACTTAACTCAAACCTTAATATTAATAAACTAAATTTTCAAAATGGGTTTATTAATATTAAACATGGCGCCAAACGATTACTGTGTTAATCCCACCCCCTTTAATCCTCCTACCCAGAAACATAAACCCTAATCCTAAATTAACACTAAACCAAAGGGTTTTTTGTTAATAACCTCTAGAAACCCAATTAAACCTCAAACGTCCACATCCCAACCTAAACCCCCCTCACCAGACAACCCCATGTGATACTATGGTACTCCTCTGACCCACGTTTTGCAACAAGACAACAAAAGGATAGTGCATAAACGCTCAAGAAGTGTTTTCTTCTTCCCAAAGGCAAGATAGATGCCCAAGATCCATTCTACCAGCTGGCACATCAAGGACATCACAAGACTCCACATTTTGACCATTTTTTTTGAATTTTCAACCAAGGGCAGCAATGGAAATTCATAGCTAGGGTTTTAGTTTCTACATTCTCCCATTCACTTGTATAAATAGAGGACGTATGTGTCCCTATTTCTTTGTTCCAGAATTTTCAAAGTTTTTGTAATCCCTTTTTAATATTAATGAAAGTTGGTGTTTTGGTTAAAAAGTAATTCCTTTTCTTTGTTTTAAAAGTTGGTATTAGCTTGTGAAAATTCTGAGTTCCATGTTCATTTGGTGAAACACTTTGTGTTTTGAGATTTCAAAAAAATTTCAGTTTTCAGAAATTTCCTTTCTTTATTTAAGCTATAAGCTATAAGCTGCTTAGTTCATAAGCCAGACTTATAGCTTATTAGCATTGTTATCAAGTCATTTTGTTTGGTTTCCTTATTCTTAGCAGATTCACAAGGGCTTGGCCCTTTGAAGATTCATTGAAGTGCCTTGACTGTTAAGTCATCACTTGGCGTCCCCCACATCAACAAGATCTGCACAAGCCCGAGCTTGTATGGAGATGGCTTTTCAGCCATAGTGGGGCCCGGATGTGGGTCCCACAAGGTAAATCCCTTGTCTTGAACTCTCTTGTTCTTCAAATTTGTGATTTATGTGATTTGGTGAATTTTGCATGATATTTGTCTAAATGTTAGTTTATATGTTTGTTTATGGTTTGTTTGCATGCTAGAGGTGATTTTAATCAGTTTCAAGTAGTTTTGATCTTATTTGGTTTGGAAAAAGTGATTTCTGAAAAATAAAGGGGTGTTTGGATACTGGTTTAGCTAGGATTTGTGACAAGTTTTTGGCTTAAAATCTGTCTAGACATACTCAAATAGGTTGTAGTAGGTTGTATCAGTCACTGGTGTGTAGTTTGGATAGCTTTAGAGTCAAGTTGCATGATAAAAATTGGATAAGTAGCTAAAATCAGCAAATCCATTTTCTGCCAGTTTTAGTGCATATTTGACATTGAGATCTTGTTGACTGCTAGATATTAGGTCCATATAGGATTATGTATCATTTGTAAGTCATTTGGGTAGCTTGTGTGCAAGTTTTAAGCTGTTGAAATCCATTTTTGTGCCAAGTAGATCAGACCACTGTTCATCAGAAACATTCAAGCTTAATCAGTCACTTTATTGTGAATTTGTGTGTGATTTTTGTGATAGACTTGTGTGTTTTTTTTATTTAATATACTCCCTACACTCAACTGAGTGTAGGGGTGCCTTATTGCCCAAAGATAAGCTCACAAATAAGCTTTCCTAAGCTTATAGGTCAACTGACCTTGTTTTTGCACTAATAGTGGGAACAAAGTTCCCCCTGCTAATACATTGGTTACCACTGCTACACTACTGGACAAAACCTAAGCACATGTCATTGTCAGTTTTTAACATTTTTTTGTCTTTAGTGCCTAAAAATAGGAATTAGACTTTGAAACTAGTTTTATTATTTTTCTTATTTTAATTGTGATTTTTCAGTTAGTTAGTTTTTCATTTACTGTTCATTTAATATTTTTAAGATTAAATAGCATTTTAAATCACTTTTTAATTTTCTGTTTTTGTCTTTTAGTGACAAAAATTATTACTTTTCAGTTCCAAAAATTTTCATAGACTTAGAAAATTGTTTTAAGATTTTAGTTCAAAAAATTTTCACTGTTCACTTTTTATTTAATTTTTAGAATTAATTTAGTTTAATTAGGGTTTAATTTCAAACTGTTTTTGTCTTTTAGTGAAAAGTTTTATATTTTTCAAACTTTTTCATTTTTCTACTAATCTTTAGTATAAATTAGGATTTTTAAAATTGTCAAATTATTTTTAGCATTATTTTATTATTTTTTATGATTATTTTAGTTTAAAAATAGTTTTAAGTGTTTTAAAAATAGAAAAAATAGTTTTTAAAATTTAGGAAAAATACTTTTTAGTCTTTAAATAATATAAGTAACTTATTAGTTCAATAAAACAATATTTTGGACATTTTGTTAATTATATTTAATTTTAGGGCTTTAATTAGCATTTAAAATTGAAGATTTAATCAATAAAAGGTTTTAAAATATTTTTGTTGGATTTTTATTCTTATTTATATTATTTTAGACTTAGTTTTAACTTTTAATTAATTTTTAGGTTTAATTTTTTTTAATTTGGTGCTTTTTACGGTTTTACGTGAACGACCTTTTCGCCTTAGTGTAATCCGTCATCGTAACCGTCATTCTCTTCTAATCTCATTTCTATTTTTTCTTTCTCAAAAGTATAATCACAAATCTAATCCAAGTCATTACACACATAACACACTAGCCTCCTTGAGAACGAACTCATTTTAGGGTCATTAATACACGGTTTTCCTAAATCGTCGTATTCATTACTTGCCCTATTTGCTCTCTTTTCCTAAAGAGTAGTAAAACCACTACATCAATTTTGGCGCCGCTGCCGGGGAGGCGTGTTGTGTTTTGATTTGGAATTGTTGTTTTTATATAGCCATAATAAGTATTTGTATTAGTAGCACTTTACTAATACGTATTATCGGTTTTTCGTTTTTTGTGAATACTATTACTATATTGTATACGTAGAACAATAAATTCACAAGTACTCCAAATACGTGAGAAATCACAACCTTGACTTGGGAGGTCATTACCTAATCATTGTATTCGAATCTCAAACCAAAGAAAAAAAGGCAAAAATAGATAAATACTTTCGAGAAGCTCGATTTTGAAAATACAAACTATAAGGTGGGTATAAGGCGGATATTATTAAATATATCCTAAGGAAAAAGGCTCTTAAGTGCTTCGCGCCGCCTCGTTTCCCCGCTTGCTTGTGAGTATTTGATTTTGAAAGCTAATCGAGGGTTTTGCCGCCCAAAGTATTATTAAGTATCATATATATTTTCTTGGTTTCATTGATTAAATCCTCTTGAACGTTTTGGTGTTCCACCAACGTTCTAAATTCATCGAAGGCGTTCACTTCACGTGATCGTTTTCATTCCTTGAGGCTTCTTTAATCAAGAGATTTGATTAAGGAGGAGATTTGTAGATTTTTGTCTACTTAATACAATTCCAAAATCCAAAAAAAGTAAAAACAATCAAAAATCCAAAAAAAATGAAAAAGTTAAAATACCAAAAAGAATCTTCTTTGCTCATCCCCACGTTGTACGTGACGTTTATGCTAACTCGTAATCAAGCAAGACGTGCACGTAAAAGAAAGAACAAAACTCCCACTCCCAATCTTTCTAGTGAGGTGTCTCCTATTGACGAACCCATTGTAAGAGAAGCACCAACCATGGCGAATCAAACTATGATGGAGTTACTTCAAGCACCCACCGAGGGTTATGGAGAAGCTATTGTGATTCCCGTTATCCTTGCGGAGAATTTTGAGGTGAAAACGGGTTTGTTGTCGATGATCCAAAATAACAAATTCTGAGGTGATGAGAAGGACAATCCACACAACCATATCCGCCAATTCAATCGTCTTACCGCAACTTGTAAGTTTAAGGATGTCTCGAATGACTTGATTAAGATGATGCTTTTTCCGTATTCCTTAGCGGGGCCCGCTAAAGTTGGTTAGAGAAAGATCCACCCAATTCTATATTGACGTGGAAGGATCTCGTGTCTAAATTTGTGAACCAATTTTTTTCTCCCTCTAAGACTACGCACTTGAAAAACGAGATTTCAAAATTTTCACAAGAATTTAATGAAAGTTCTTCAACGGCTTGGAATAGGTTTAAGGAGATGTTACATGAATGTCCTCATCACGGTTTTCCCGACTTGCATCAAATTGACACGTTTTACAATGGACTTAATGATCATGAAAGGGATTATTTAAATGCCGCCGCGGGTGGTAATTTTTTGTGTAAAACGGTTGAGGAAGCTTTGGTGATAATTGATAATAGGTCCAAGGTTTATAGCCCTCGTAACACACTGAGTGTTGCCAATTTGGGTTCGTCATCGTCTCGTAGCATTAATGCCTTGCAAGATGAAGCAAATGAGGAGAATCGGTTTTTCGATAGGTTTTCGACTCTTATGTCCCATTGGAAAGCTCAAGAAGCTTCAAATTCCGCTTCGGTTAAAGCGGTTGCCAAGAGTTGTATTTCGTGTGGTGGAGCTCATGATTTTTCCGAGTGCATTACCGCGGGTGGTAACACTTCAAATGCTTATGTAGCCACGGGGACTTATAACCAAAACGGTCAAGGTTCCCACCAAAATCAAGCTCCACAAAATCAAAATGCTAACAACTATCGAAACAACAATCAAAGTGGTAATTATCAAGGAAATCAACGTAACTACAACAAGGGTAATTATCAAAGTGGAAATGGGCAAATTTCAAACCAAAACCAAAACCGTGATTTTCAAACTACCACACAAGGTTTTCAAAATGATCACACCAAAAATCTTCAAGGAGAATTTTTGAATTATGTTAAAGCAAACGATGCTAAGTTTGATAATATGCAACGTGAAATGGTTAGCTTAAGATCCGAATTGAAAAACGAGCTTAAAAACGAACTTGCTAATGAACTTAAGACTCATGCTAATAAAATGGAAGGAAATGTTCAACGTCTCCAACAAAATCAACAAAATATGGAGCAAGGTCAACATGAGATTAAGCAAGAGTTATTAAAAGGGGATGCTAGGAAATCTAAGTTTGAAGATCGAATGGGAAAAATGTTTGAAGCTATCATGTGTAAACCTTCTTCTTCGGGTGGTCTTTCTAGTGATACCATCGTAAACCCGAAAGGAGAATTGAAGGTTATTACTACTCGTAGTGGTAAAACTTTCAAAGAACCCATTTCTCGTCCAAGTACTTCTACGGAGAAGGAAAAAGAGAAAGAACCCGAGGTGGTGGTAGAAAAGGAGCAAATTCCAAGCCCACGAAGTACCGCTCAAACCACACCTACGGTTGAACCAATACCAATAGTGGAACCCGAGATTCCAAGGCCGTTGCCTATGCCCCAACCCACACCACCCTTACCTTACCCTTCAAGACGAAACAAGGAAAAGGCACAAGAACGAAATAATTATCAATTTGAACTCTTTATGAAAATGTTTCGTGACTTGCATTTTAATATAAGTTTTGCCGACGCCTTGGTCATGATGCCTCGATTTGCCGCGAACTTTAAAAGTATGTTGAATAACAAAGAGAAATTGCAAAAATCGTCTAGTTGTTCTTCGGTTTTTCTTAGCCGCATACCTCAAAAAGTCGGTGATCCCGGCAAGTTTTTAATCCCATGTGCAATATAAGATTTGGAGGAATGCTACTCCTTGGCCGATCTTGGTGCTAGTATTAATTTGATGCCTCTTGAGATTTTTAAGTCGCTCAATCTTCCCAATCTCACTCCTTCAAGCATGTCAATCGAGATGGCCGATCATTCTACGATTCTAGCTTGTGGAGTAGCCGAGGACGTCTTCGTGAAAGTTGGAAAGTTCTACTATCCCGTGGACTTTATCGTTGTTGACATTCCCATCGATCCTAAAGTTCTTCTAATTTTAGGTCGATCATTTTTGGATACCTCGAGAGCACTTATCGATGTGCATGCTAGGAAAATCACTCTTCGTTTCAATGAGGAAGAAGTCGTCATAAATGCAACTCAAAACTCCACACTTTCTCATGTGTATTCTATCACGTCTTTGAACAATGTTAATCCCATCAAAAACATTTGTAAAAAGATTTCAAAAAGAGTTTTAGGAGTTGATGATAAAAACGATTTTCGGTCCCCTCCGCCGGTGGAAGTTAAGAGTGTTAAGCCTACGATTCCAATCATGAATGATTCTTCGGTTGATGAATATGTTGATCCCGATGGGGAAGTTTTCTTTGTTGACAAACATTTTGAGAACTTACCACCACCTAAACCAAAACGGTTTTCAAATGTGAGAATTTTTAGTGTGACTAACATTGCTTTAGAAACACCAAATATTTTTGACATAATTAAGTCGGGTTTTCATAAGGAGAGTTTAAAAGATGAAAAAGGGAAAGATTTTAAATTGGATTTAAAAGATTTTTCTACAATGCTAACTCTGTCATCACCCGTGTTTTGAGTGCTACAAGCTCGTCATCTCCTTTTGACGACGCTTTGTGTGGACTTAGTATGGGGGAAGCCCCTTATGTTCCCTCCCCTTTCTCCACTGAGGACGAGATATTTGATCTCGGAATTGCTTATAATGGGAAATCTCGGTCTTCCACCGATGCAATAAATGGAAAATATTTCTATTTGATTGGTGCGAGTCTACCTCGAGTATCTCATGGTTTTTATGACTTACCCTTTGTCCCACCTTTCTATTTCTTCTCATCTATTTTCTTGAAACCCTTTTGGTTTGTGTTGACACATGATGAAGTGGCGTTGATTTGTTTTTCCAATGAAAACGAGAACGCCATCTTCGATCCCGGTAATTTGCACCATCAAAGGACTTAGTCCTTTATACCGGTTGTTTTTTGGGCCTTGTTTATCATGTAAGCCCCACCAAAAAAAGACCATACCAAGATAATCACTAAATGATCACATTATTGGGGATTCGAGTCGAGCTTTTGACTCGGTTATCAAAAACAAGGTGCCTCGTGGGGGAAACCCATGCTTATCCATGTACATATTATTGCTTTCTAATTAGTTTAATGTGAGGGGATTTGTGCCCTTCCAACCTTTGTTCCGTGGTTGTTTGTGAATTGTGGTTTTTAGATCATGATCTTCACGATTGGAGCCTCTCGTGTTCGTTTTATAGGAGCACTCGATCGTTTGCTTTGAAGACTTTTTCAATATCAAAATGATATATCCTTTGATGTTCTAACCTTAGGTTATTAGCACACTTCATAAACGGCTATTAATTTATTGGTTACACCCTTTCCATGCTAGATTAGGCATTCGACTACGTCTCTAGTATGGGGGTGTTTGCACCCCTAGACTCGAAACATTGAGGACAATGTTTAACTTTAGTATGGGGGGTGAATAGATACTTGCCTTGCCAAACCTTCATGCTTTCGAAAGTTTATCTTTTTGTTTATCGTTTTGTTGCAAAATAAGGCTAAAAATGGCCAAATTTAAAATTTTTTCTCATGTTTTAAGACACGAATGTAGGTTTTCCGATGGCGAGAATAAGAGTAATTTTTGACTCGACCGTGCGTGTTGAGCACTTAGCTTTGATTCCTTAACTACACATTAGGCTAAGTCTCTTAAATGAGGACGAGAAATGATAGGGTTAATTATAAGTTACTATGCTAAACGTAGAGTACTCGTATTCTTTCAAAAACTCATGTGTTCTCGTTGTTTTCTTATTTCTCCCTTCGCATGTGAATATTTTTTGCTTAATAAATATTGACTTAGCGGTTTAGTTGGGATTGTTGAGTTTCTAGTCTTTTCTAGTAGCTTCCGTGTAATTAAATTGGGAAGACATTAAGGTATCGCCAGCGTCACGGTTTTGAAGTATTGGCACCCGAATAATCAAAAACTTCACCCAATAATAAGATTTCAAGTGCTCACCTAAATCAAGCAAACAATTTGAAGCCCCACAAGGCCGAAAAATCTATGCAAAATTGAAAGTGAATCAAGCCTTAATCTTCGAAGCTTTAAAGATCCAAAATTCGCCTTAGCGTGAGGATATACGTCTTTGGCTACTAAAACCACCGATGAGGTGGATAATAAAAGGCAAGGCAAGACCGAAGTCATAATAAAAGCTTCATGGCAAAGTTGAATAAAAGATGGAGGTAAACCAAAGATAATAAGGCCCTTCCGTTAGGGGGCGTATAAAAGTCTTGGTAATAAGTCTCATGTTCAAAACCGTTATAAAACCGTGTTTATCGATTCTTCTTGTCAACTTTTCGCAAGTTCCTATAATTGATCCTAGAAAGTCACTTATCAAGGTAACTATAAGATGCATTCTCTAAACTTGAAAAAGTCCAAGAAAGTGCAAGATCCTATAGGTGGCTTGAAAACCCAAAACTTTGATTTGATATAGTCTTAATGAAAGATAATCCAAATTTGGCTTAATTTTGAATTGCATGGCTAAGTATTCACGAGTCTCTTTATTTAGAGGTCTTTATACACTGAAGAACGAGAGATGATAGAGTTAGACAAGTGATCATGCTAAACGTATAACATGAAAATGTTCTTTCAAAAACTCATATGTTTTTAATTGTGGCTTTTTCTTCCCATAAGATCAATGCATTAGGAATAATAATAATTGCAATAAGTAAGGTCGTACGATTTGAAAGGTTACTTAGCCCTTAGCGCAAGATCGTTTAAAAGTTGCTCGGGGTTGAATAGAGTTCATAGCCAAAGCATAACTTATTGAAGTGGGACGCGAAGATTGGTGATCATCTAAAAAGGCCCTAACAAGGCATGAGGAGCTCTATTTTTGCTAAAGATCCAAGATGATGTGAAGTATCATTATTCCTAAATCAATATGAAGGATCAAGACACACGGCGAAAAGCAATTACTCCCCTAAAGATCATGGGGAAAGTCTATCCGAAAAGACCCTTACAAGGTATGAGGATAAATATATCCATGTCCGAAAAGGAGGCGGATCGTTGTATATCAAAATCCAAAGTAAGGATTGAAGAAAAATGATGAAGTCGTGGTCCAAATATGAAGAATCTCTCAAAAACGTCAAGTGAAGAAATTCCAAATATATGAAGAGAAGACCATATTTTCAAGAACGTCTTCCCAAGATTTGAAGTATGAAGTACATGCCAAATATCGGTCCGAGAAAGGTCTCAAATCGTGAAACGAGTTATGCCAAGATATGAACTTAAGGAGATACACGAGAAGCCGTTTTAAAAGATTTTGTCCTTCGGCTAACTATCGATTAAATCGTGCTACTTTGCTTTCGGACTAATAACTACTCAAATAAGTCAATATGAATCACTTGTGATCCATGAAAAATAGTTAAAAAAATGCTAGTAACCCATTTTCCTTTTATAATAACTAGGATTGCGGGGAGAAAAGGTATTACACAATTTGGACGTATGAGTAGTGTTAGCATTGTGACTTGTACCATCAATGATCTCGTTTTTGCACTTAGCATGGAATGTATGACAATAAAGGATGACGAAGTTTACTCTAAGGGACATTTACTTGTTTCTATTCTTTGACCCTAAAAGCCACATTCGTGATGAAAATCATACATTATGTCTTTACACATCTTCGTAGTATGTTGCAAGTCTTTTACTCTTCAATAAAGGTTAAATAAAATTGAACTTTGGTGATGCTTAGATACTTTATTCTAGCATTGCGTGAGGGCACGACAATGGCTTAGTATGGGGGAGTGATGAGATGGCATTTATACATGATCTCATCGTTCTTTTCGGACTTTAAATGCATAAAAATGTCATAAAATACCACATATATGCTTGTGTTTGTTTACTTGTGTATTTTAGGTATGTATATCGTGAAAAAGACAAAAGATCACAAGAAACAAGGAAAAACGGACACGAGAAACGAAGCCGTACAAAGAACCGGGCCCTAGATCATGATTTATCCAACAAATACCCTTGAAGACTTGAAGACATGCAAGATATATCCTCAATAAATGAAGAAATGACACTTAAAACCCTTGTGAATTCATAATTACAAGTTTTGTCCCTTAAGTTTGTCAAAATTACACAAAAGGTCCTTCAAATTTGAAGAAATGGCAAGATTAGTGATGAGACTGCTTTTATACATAGTCTCATCGTCCAAAATGGGCTTAAAATGCATTAAATATCATTAAAAATACCCATATATATGCTCGTGTTTGTTACTTGTGTATTTTAGGTACGGATATTGAGAAAATGACAAAAAGATCAAAAGAATCAATCAAAAACGAACACGGGAAATGAAGTCGCACAATGAACCGGACCCAAATCAAGAATTTCCAAAACAACCCTTGAAGAATTGAAGAAATACAAGATTGGTCCCTCAATGTTTGAAGACTTGTCATTTTATACCCCTGTAAATCCTCAAAATTACTTGTGGGTCCCTAAAATATCAAGTATGTACAAGTTTAGTCATTGGAGAATGAAGAAATTACAAAAGAAGTCCTTATGAAAAGTTTGCAAAGTTGTTGTGCCAAAATTGACAAGCAGGCCAAAGTTGTTACAAAGGAAAATGGAGTTTTTGGCTATTTATTACTAAATGAAGAGGACAAGGAAGTTCAGGGGGCAATTGTGACCAGACAACAAACCTCCCAACCCCCAATCACCTTACGCCACGTCACCCTCTCTCTCCCCTCAACCAATCACCACCATCCCTGCCACCACATCAGCAATCCACTTAACTCAAACCTTAATATTAATATACTAAATTTTCAAAACGGGTTTATTAATATTAAACATGGCGCCAAAAGATTACTGTGTTAATCCCACTGATAACTAGATTTTACTAGGTTGAAAAAGTTTGTTTTCTCGGTGTCTTAACGAATTGATTTCCGGTTCAAAGTGCGACTCAATTGTTTTTGGTTAAGAAAAAGGGAAGTTGATTATCTAATTTAAAAGTAAATGCGAAATGTATTTAAAAACAAACTAAAGACAAGTTTAAATAATAAAAGTAAAACTAGGTGAAAATTAAAAACTAAAAATTAAAACGATATTAAAACGAATATTGAAACAAATAATAAAACGAAATTAAAAGTGAAATAATTAATAAAAATAAATCTAAAAGACAAAATTAACTATCGACTCGAAAATAAAGGTTACTAAATGAAAAAGGAGAGAATAAAACTAAAATGGTACTTTAAAGCTAAACGAGGAAAAACCTAAAGCGAGTACTAAATAAAAGATAAAACTTGAACTTTACTTAAAAATATTAATTTTAAAATTGGAAGAAAAATTCAACTAAAAATACGTAACTTTCAAAAATAAAATCGGAACAACTTTAAGATAAAACTAGACAATTACTGAACAATACTAATAAATAAGCAAGCAGGCAGGCTATTTGCTGGAAGCAGCCAGCCTAGCTGCTCATTTTGGCGCCATGCAAAAGCATGCATGCATGTTTCCATCGTACTTGTAAATTGTTACCATCGTACTCATTATTGTTTCCATCGTAGTCATGATTGTTTCCATCGTGGTTAAATGGTTTCCATCGTACTCATGATCGCAACATCAGATCGTACCCAAAGATTGTAAAAATGGATCGTACCCACGGATCGCACTCTATGATCGTACCCACGATCACAACAAGTGATCGTGGTGAGGATTATGGAGTGTGATCGTAGTGACGATCGTACTGGGTGATCGAAGCAATGGATCGCAAGTAGAAACCCTAGGGTTTATGCGATCACACTTACTTGATCGTACTAGTAAAACCCTTAAGCATTACGATGGCATACAATAAGCAAATAAGCAAATACCAAATAAGCACTTATCTAAAAACTTAACCAAATCAAATTTAAGAAAAAGCTAATAGACCAAAATTTAAAAACTTTTAAAAATACTAAATAATAAAAATATTTAAAAACAACTTTTTTTATAAAAATTAACTAAAGAACACTTAATCAAAAATAAGAAAATTAACACCATAAGCACTAAAATACTTTAAGCTATAAAAATCAAACATTAAAAGATCAATAAGCATAAATTTGAAAACTTGAAAATTACGAAATAAGCAAACTTTAAAAAGACTAAACTTTTTAAGAAAACTAAAAAGTAAATAAGCTAAATACAAAATAAGCCAATAAGATTGTCAAACTTATAGCTTAATTCGTATAAAAGCTTAGACGAAATAAAAAGATGAACTTTTTAATCAAACATCAAAATCAACAAGACATGTATATAAAGAGATCGGATTTAAGATCATATAAAAAATTAAGAAAGATAGAATAAGATAAAGATTAAAACAAGAATTAAGCTATTTGAAAGTAAAGTTTTGATTACAAACAAGAAAGGAAGATAAAAGATTGAGATCCTAGTGAGAGAAACTGTCACTTTCTCTCTCTAGAATCACCTACCAAAATGAAAATGGAAACTACTCTAAAATAAAACTAACCAACCCTCCTAAATGAGTTTAGGAGGGTATTTATAGGAAATGGGGAGGTGCATGTGTTGCCTCCTCTTTCTTTCTTTCTTCACGTCTTCTCGTCTTTTAAGTTCTTCGACTTTATCGACTTTGTCTCGGGATTAATTAAACTCGTCTTATAATTTATTTATTTATTAGACTCGAGTTCTTTGGCTTTATTAAACTTCCATCTTTTAGACTTGTTCTTCGATAAATCTTCAGAATAGGCCTTGGACTTCCGTTCTTTTTGCATTCTTGATCTCTTGACTTCGTCTTTTTGTCGTTTTCTTCGATAAAAGCCCGTGAAAGCCCGTGTTTTCTTCCCTTTTCACATTTTGGTCCTAAATCACAACAAAAACACAAACCACGCATAATTCCGACATTTACGACATAAAATACATGTTTTGGCTTGGTTATTATTGCAATTAAGTGGTAAAAGGATGGGTGTTTTCACACCTATCAAATCCCCTACACTTAACCATTGCAATGTCCTCATGCAATGCATTAGTTACAAAGCACGATTACACTTTTCATCATAATCAATCCGTCTTGGCCTTTATTAAAGAGATAGAAAATTACGAAACAAGTAAAGAAATAAAAAACATACCTTCAGGTTTTGAAAATGTCATGAATGATCATCATCCTCAAGTTTTCACTTTCTCAAAACCAAGCTTAAAGACGAGATCATTATTATTATAAGTTAGCAAACTAACACGAACTCATGTGGGCCAATTATTTACTTAGACTCCCTTATTCCTAGGTGTATCTCTTATATTTTATTGTTGTCTTGAATGATCACGAGGATGCATTGTTGACTTATTTCGATAGTTATTAAGGCTGAAAATAAAGTGGGACGATTTAATCAATAGTTAGCTAAAGGACAAAATCTTTTAAAACTGCTTCTCGGGACCTCAAAAAGTTCATATCTTGGCATAAGTCGCTTCGCGATTTGAGACCTTTCTCGGACCGATATTTGGCAGCGACTTCATACTTCAAATCTTGAGAGACGTTCATGAAATAATGGTCTTCTCTTCATAATAGGAATTTCTTCACTTGAAGTTTTGAGAGATTCTTCATAAATGGACCACGACTTCTTCATTTTTCTCCAATCATTACTTTGGACTTTGATATACAACGATCCGCCTCCTTTTAGGACTTGGATCTATTTATCCTCATACCTTGCTAGGGTCTTTTCGGATAGACTTCTCCATGACTTTTGGGGAGTATTTGCTTTTCGTCGTGTGTCTCGATCCTTCATATTGATTTTCGATAAATGATTCTTCACATCACTTGGGATCTTTAGCAACAAAATGTAGCCCTCATGCCTTGTTAGGGCCTTTTCGGACTCGCCAATCTTCGCATCCCGCTTCAATAAGTTATGCCTTGGCTGTGAACTCTAATCCATACCGAGCAACTTTTAAACGATCTTGGGCTAGAAGCTAAGTAACTTTCAAATCGTACAACCTTATTTATGGCAGATAAATTTATTAACAAGCGATGGGAGAATAGGCTTATAATTAACTCACATAAATTCACGAAAGAATACCAAACTTATAATTGACTCTATCATCTCTCGTTCTCCACAGTTTAAAATCTCAAGGAATGAGACTCGTGGATGCTTAGCCTATTAAATCAAAGTTTTGGGTTTTCGAGTCGCCTATATGATCTTGCAAATTCTTAGACTCTTTCAAGTTTAGAAATCGCATTTTAAAGTTCCCTTGATAAACGACTCTCTAGGATCAATTATAGGAACTTGCGAAAAGTTCTTGTTCTTAGCCCGTGAGAGTTAAGACTTTCACGTTTTATAGCTCCCTATATAAAAGCCTAGCAAAACTTGACTTAAACACGTTAAGGATACTAGCTAGAGTAAACTTAGATAAGTAAACTTGGGTCGAGTCAAAATATTCACGACTTTTGAAAATTAAAACCACTTTATTAAAATTTATTCTAATAAGGAAAGAAAATAACTATACAAAAGTAAAAACTAATAGGCCAAAATAGATCAAAAATTTTGAAAAATGTCGAAAAATCAAATTTTCTGGTTGAAATGAGGACAAATACAAGGAAAAGGTCACTTAACTTCGATAGAAGTCCCCCTACACTTAAGATAAACATTGTCCTCAATGTTTATGCATGTGGAAGTAAACTCCCCTACACTTAGGACATTGTGCACGTTGTTTAAATCTCGCTAAGAAAGAGACAAGTAAAGATATTCCTATTTTAATATTGAGAAATATAAAATAGTGAATCGAAAAGAGTTTAGGATAGAACCGGGAAGAAGGGAACACAGAGTCATGGTTCGTCAAAAGTCATCAAGAGTGTGTCTTTGAAGCTCTAATCCCTGCACATGATAAGAAAGAAAGCAAGAAACACCAACGGGGCTCCCCCTACACTTATGGTGAAAACAGATAAAGATAGATAATCGGGTTGCCTCCTGAAGAGCGCTTGTTTTTGTTAACCGAGTCACGAGCCTGACTCGTCCCTGAATTAAATGGTCCATGGGGAAGCCTCGAATGTAATACCGGGATCAAAGACCTTGTCCTCGTTCCCGGTTGACATGAACAAAGGAGAGGCGGGGGGATAAGTCTTGAATGGGAGAAAGGTCCTTTCAACATACGAGAAGTATGTGAAATCAAGATCCACGGGAGGTGGGGTGGTTAAAGTAAGCACATTGTCATCCCTTAAAGACAATGGATGCTGAGCACTCGGCAAAGCCGTGATGGTATCAATTATAGAATTGTCATTGTCACCTTCCGGGTCAAAGCACTCATCCTCATTTCCCGGTATGAAACGAGGAGAGTAAAAGCGATACATCACCCGCTTGGGTGTGCACGCGGTAGGATGAGGTGGCAATATAATATGAGAAGTATAAGAACAATTACCTTCCACCTGCGGCCCTTTTTCAGTAGAGTCAAGTCTTTCCACCTCTGTGATAGAAGGAGGTATGGCTAACAAAGTATGCTCATTAATAGCAAGAGAATCAGCGCTATCAATGTCCTCAATCCCTTCGTCAAAGAGCGGATTCACCTCACTAGATATGTAGGCGTCATCAAAATCAAATAAAGGGTTCGAATAAATCTTGAAAGTTTCATGCATAACGTCTTCATCGGATAGTGACTCGTCATCACTAGAAGTAACATCATCATCTTGATCAAAAAGAGGATTAGAGAAAGCCAAAGAATCATCTCCCAAAGTGTTGGTGGAAGGAACATCATCATTAAGAGCGACCTCATCCGTAAGCTCCTCAAAAGTTAGCACATCACAAACCTCATCAAAGAATTTATCAAGACCGAAATCACTAATCTCACTCGAAGTATCACAATCCTTAGAGGCGTTGGGGAAATTAAGAGAGGGAAGTACAATTGCGCTAGGACATTGAGAAATTAGATCATTCCAAGAAATAGTATTCTCATCTTCATCATCATCATAATGGTATTGACGCACAAGAGGAGGGGTATAATCACTAAGATTAGAAACTTGCTCTTGTTGCTATCGCTTTTCCTCGTCCCTAAATTCTTTAAGCAGAACAACGGCTTCTTGAAGTTGCAAAACAATGGAGTGTGTTTCTTCATTCAAAGTAGTGAGTTGTTGAATTCTCTGAGAGGATTGATGATTGAGGTTGGGGTGTGGGGGCTCACAGTTATGAAAACCAGAATTATAGAACGGATGTGGCTCAAAGTAAGTCATCGGTTGAGAAGAAATTAGAACACGGATTTGGTTCATAATAATCCATCGGTGAATAAAAATGAGGACACGGATCTGGCTCATAATAATTCATTGGCTGACAATAAGAAGTATCGTGAGGGCCCCCACAGTTGTTGCAAAACGGGTGAGGAGAAAGACTGGGTGCGTCTTGTGGATAACTATTGTCATTGTCATAATTGTACCCCGGTTCTTGCTCGTGACCATACGAGTATCGAACCGGGCACGAAACATGCCAATGAGAATCGCTTCCACAATAGATGCACGGGGGAACAGGAGGAGGTGGGTTCAAAAAGGACGAATTAGTCGAGTTGCACAAAGGACAAAATCTGAATAGGAATTGTGTATTGTCGATATCGTTTCCGCACCGCTCACATGTACACCATTGACAAGAGTCGTTCCCAGATAATTGTTTCCCACACCCGACGCAATGGACATAAGAATCCATAAAGAAAAATAGATAAGCAAGAAGAATATTTTTGGTGCAAAACTTTGAAAAAGAAATGCTTTTTATGATTTGTCAAATGTTTTTGGGATTTTTTTTTTTTAAGATTTTTGATACGAAAAGTAACGTTCACGAGTGTACGGATCCCAAAAGCCAACGCGTCTCTCACAAAAAACCGTTAATCTTCACGAAAAGAGCCGGCAGCGGCGCCATTTGATAACTAGATTTTACTAGGTTGAAAAAGTTCGTTTTCTCGGTGTCTTAACGAATTGATTTCACGTTCAAAATGCGACTCAATTGTTTTAGGTTAAGAAAAAGGGAAGTTGATTATCTAATTTAAAAGTAAATGCAAAAAGTATTTAAAAACAAACTAAAGACAAGTTCAAATAATAAAAGTAAAACTAGGTGAAAATTAAAAACTAAAAATTAAAACGATATTAAAACGAATATTGAAACAAATAATAAAGCGAAATTTAAAGTGAAATAATTAATAAAAATAAATCTAAAAGACAAAATTAACTATCCACTCGAAAATAAAGGTTACTAAATGAAAAAGGAGTGAATAAAACTAAAATAGTACTTTAAAGCTAAACAAGGAAAAACCTAAAGCGGGTACTAAATAAAAGATAAAACTTGAACTTTACGTAAAAATATTAATTTTAAAATTGGAAGAAAAATTCAACTAAAAATACATAACTTTCAAAAATAAAATCGGAACATCTTTAAGATAAAACTAGACAATTACGGAACAATACTAATAAATAAGCAAGCAGGCAGGCTAGCTGCTGGAAGCAGCCAGCCTAGCTGCTCATTTTGGCGCCATGCAAAAGCATGCACGCATGTTTCCATCGTACATGTAAATTGTTACCATCGTACTCATTATTGTTTCCATCGTAGTCATGATTGTTTCCATCGTGGTTAAATGGTTTCCATCGTACTCATGATCGCAACATCAGATCGTACCCAAAGATTGTAAAAATAGATCGTACCCACGGATCGCACTCTATGATCGTACCCACGATCACAACAAGTGATCGTGGTGAGGATTATGGAGTGTGATCGTAGTGACGATCGTACTGGGTGATCGAAGCAATGGATCGCAAGTAGAAACCCTAGGGTTTATGCGATCACACTTACTTGATCGTACTGGTAAAACCCTTAGGCATTACGATGGCATACAATAAGCAAATAAGCAAATACCAAATAATCACTTATCTAAAAACTTAACCAAATCAAATTTAAGAAAAAGCTAATAGACCAAAATTTAAAAACTTTTAAAAATACTAAATAATAAAAATATTTAAAAACAACTTTTTTTATAAAAATTAACTAAAGAACACTTAATCAAAAATAAGAAAATTAACACCATAAGCACTAAAATACTTTAAGCTATAAAAATCAAACATTAAAAGATCAATAAGCATAAATTTGAAAACTTGAAAATTACGAAATAAGCAAACTTTAAAAAGACTAAACTTTTTAAGAAAACTAAAAAGTAAATAAGCTAAATACAAAATAAGCCAATAAGATTGTCAAACTTATAGCTTAATTCGTATAAAAGCTTAGGCGAAATAAAAAGATGAACTTTTTAATCAAACATCAAAATCAACAAGACATGTATATAAAGAGATCGGATTTAAGATCATATAAAAAAATTAAGAAAGATAGAATAAGATAAAGATTAAAACAAGAATTAAGCTATTTGAAAGTAAAGTTTTGATTACAAATAAGAAAGGAAGATAAAAGATTGAGATCCTAGTGAGAGAAACTGTCACTTTCTCTCTCTAGAATCACCTACCAAAATGAAAATGGAAACTACTCTAAACTAAAACTAACCAACCCTCCTAAATGAGTTTAGGAGGGTATTTATAGGAAATGGGGAGGTGCATGTGTTGCCTCCTCTTTCTTTCTTTCTTCACGTCTTCTCGTCTTTTAAGTTCTTCGACTTTATCGACTTTGTCTCGGGATTAATTAAACTCGTCTTATAATTTATTTATTTATTAGACTCGAGTTCTTTGGCTTTATTAAACTTCCATCTTTTAGACTTGTTCTTCGATAAATCTTCAGAATAGGCCTTGGACTTCCGTTCTTTTTGCATTCTTGATCTCTTGACTTCGTCTTTTTGTCGTTTTCTTCGATAAAAGCCCGTGAAAGCCCGTGAAAGCCCGTGTTTTCTTCCCTTTTGACATTTTGGTCCTAAATCACAACAAAAACACAAACCACGCATAATTCCGACATTTACGACATAAAATACATGTTTTGTCTTGGTTATTATTGTAATTAAGTGGTAAAAGGATGGGTGTTTTCAGACCTATCACCCACCCCCTTTAATCCTCCTACCCAGAAACATAAACCCTAATCCTAAATTACTAAACAAAAAGGGTTTTTTTGTTAATAACCTCCAGAAACCCAATTAAACCTCAAACGTCCACATCCCAACCTAAACCCCCCTCACCAGACAACTCCATGTGATACTATGGTACTCCCCTGACCCACATTTTGCAACAAGACAACAAAAGGACAGTGCATCAACGCTCAAGAAGTGTTTTCTTCTTCCCAAAGGCAAGATAGACGCCCAAGATCCATTCTACCAGCTGGCACATCAAGGACATCACAAGACTTCACATTTTGACCATTTTTTTTTTGAATTTTCAACCAAGGTCAGCAATGGAAATTCATAGCGAGGGTTTTAGTTTCTACATTCTTCCATTCACTTGTATAAATAGAGGACGTATGTGTCCCTATTTCTTTGTTCCAGAATTTTCAAAGTTTTTGTAATTCCTTTTTAATATTAATGAAAGTTGGTGTTTTGGTTAAAAAAGTAATTCCTTTTCTTTGTTTTAAAAGTTGGTATTAGCTTGTGAAAATTCTGAGTTCCATGTTCATTTGGTGAAACACTTTGTGTTTTGAGATTTCAAAAAAATTTCAGTTTTCAGAAATTTCCTTTCTTTATTTAAGCTATAAGCTATAAGCTGCTTAGTTCATAAGCCAGACTTATAGCTTATTAGCATTGTTATCAAGTCATTTTGTTTGGTTTCCTTATTCTTAGCAGACTCACAAGGGCTTGGTCCCTTTGAAGATTCATTGAAGTGCCTTGACTGTTAAGTCATCACTTGGCATCCCCCACATCAACAAGATCTACACAAGCCCGAGCTTGTATGGAGATGGATTTTCAGCCATAGTGGGGCCCGGATGTGGGTCCCACAAGGTAAATCCCTTGGCTTGAACTCTCTTGTTCTTTTGATTTGTGATTTATGTGATTTGGTGAATTTTGCATGAAATTTGTCTAAATGTTAGTTTATATGTTTGTTTATGGTTTGTTTGCATGCTAGAGGTGATTTTAATCAGTTTCAAGTAGTTTTGATCTTATTTGGTTTGGAAAAAGTGATTTTTGAAAATTAAAGGGGTGTTTGGATATGGGTTTAGCTAGGATTTGTGACAAGTTTTTGGCTTAAAATCTGTCTGGACATACTCAAATAGGTTGTAGTAGGTTGTATCAGTCACTGGTGTGTAGTTTGGATAGCTTCAGAGTCAAGTTGCATGATAAAAATTAGATAAGTAGCTAAAATCAGCAAATCCATTTTCTGCCAGTTTTTGTGCATATTTGACATTGAGATCTTGTTGACTGCTAGATATTAGGTCCATATAGGATTGTGTATCATTTGTAAGTCATTTCGGTAGCTTGTGTGCAAGTTTTAAGCTGTTGAAATCCATTTTTGTGCCAAGTAGATCAGACCACTGTTCATCAATAACATTCAAGCTTAATCAGTCACTTTATTGTGAATTTGTGTGTGATTTTTGTGATAGACTTGTGTGTTTTTTTGATTTAATAGACTCCCTACACTCAACTGAGTGTAGGGGTGCCTTATTGCCCAAAGATAAGCTCACAAATAAGCTTTCCTAAGCTTATAGGTCAACTGACCTTGTTTTTGCACTAACAGTGGGAACAAAGTTCCCCCTGCTAATACATTGGTTACCACTGCTACACTACTGGACAAAACCTAAGCACATGTCATTGTCAGTTTTTAACATTTTTTGTCTTTAGTGCCTAAAAATAGGAATTAGACTTTGAAACTAGTTTTATTATTTTTCTTATTTTAATTCTGATTTTTCAGTTTAATTAGTTTTTCATTTACTGTTCATTTAATATTTTTAAGATTAAATAGCATTTTAAATCACTTTTTAATTTTCTGTTTTTGTCTTTTAGTGACAAAAATTATTATTTTTCAGTTCCAAAAATTTTCATAGACTTAGAAAATTGTTTTAAGATTTTTAGTTCAAAAAGTTTTCACTGTTCACTTTTTATTTAATTTTTAGAATTAATTTAGTTTGATTAGGGTTTAATTTCAAACTGTTTTTGTCTTTTAGTGAAATTTTTTATATTTTTCAAAATTTTTCATTTTTCTACTAATCTTTAGTATAAATTAGGATTTTTAAAATTGTCAAATTATTTTTAGCATTATTTTATTATTTTTTATGATTATTTTAGTTTAAAAATAGTTTTAAGTGTTTTAAAAATAGTTTTTAAAATTTAGGAAAAAAACTTTTTAGTCTTTAAATAATATAAGTAACTTATTAGTTCAATAAAACAATATTTTGGACATTTTGTTAATTATATTTAATTTTAGGGCTTTAATTAGCATTTAAAATTTAATATTTAATTAATAAAAGGTTTTAAAATATTTTTGTTGGATTTTTATTCTTATTTATATTATTCTAGACTTAGTTTTAACTTTTAATTAATTTTTAGGTTTAATTTTTTTTTAATTTGGTGCTTTTTACGGTTTTACGTGAACGACCTTTTCGCCTTAGTGTAATCCGTCATCGTAACCGTCATTCTCTTCTAATCTCATTTGTATTTTGTCTTTCTCAAAATTATAATCACAAATCTAATCCAAGTCATTACACACATAACACACTAGCCTCCTTGAGAACGAACTCATTTTAGGGTCATTAATACACGGTTTTCCTAAATCGTCGTATTCATTACATGTCCTATTTGCTCTCTTTTCCTAAAGAGTAGTAAAACCACTACATCAATTAGTCCCTCAATAATTCTAAATTGCCAAATATGGTCCCTCATGGAGCTAAAGTTGCATTGAAGATCTTTGAAGATCAACAATGTCCAATATCAGTCCTTGAATTATCCAAAAATTGCAAAAACAACCCTTGTAACCCTTTTGGAAAAGTCTTGTGCCAAAATTGTCAAGTTCTAAAAGTTATTAACAAAGGAAATGAGTTTGTTTGCAAAATAAACGTGCTATACACATTCTGCCAAAAAACAAGGACTTAAGTTGCCACATTTAAAACATTCAAATGTTTTTGCGCCAAACACTTCTCCAATCCACCAAAAACGGATAAAAAAGGCTACTGTTTACCTTTTCACCACCCAGATTTTACACCACTTAAAACAAAGGGTAAAAAGCAATTACCCACTCCCACGCTTGATTCACATGTGCAGAAACACATCCCACAACAAAAACCCTTAATTCCACTCACTATGGACCCCACCCCTAATTGCCGTTTAACCAATCACATGACAACTTATTCTCCAACCTTAGCCACGTGTCAAGATCAACAGCTGACACACATTGCTTCATTCCAAAGCTAAAATGAACATCCAGGATCACTTTGGACAGCTCACACCAAGAAAACGTCTAGAAGGCTCAAGGATAGAATAGGAAATTCACTTCTAGGGTTTGTGAATAGTGCTAGCTTGGCATTTTCCTATAAAAAGACTCCTCAACCTGTGAGAGAGCTTTTGTTCCAGATTTTAGCTTTTAAATCTTTGTAATTCCTTTTTATGAAATAAAGTTTGAATTTCTGAGAATTTTGAATTCTTGTCTGTTATTTATAAAACTTTGGTGTCTGATAAGCTAAAATCTGAGTTCCGTAATCTTGTTTGAAGGTTTTTGAGGCAAGGTTTTAAGTGATAAAGCTTGTGCTTCAAAAATCATAAAGTGGTTGTTTATTTGATCTCACCTTATTGTTTGTTCATCTTAGCAGCATTGGAAGCCGGTACTTGTTCTTCTAGTACCTCAGCTCAAACAATCCAAGGCCTGGATGTAGGTCTTGGAGGTTTGCATCCTTCTCCCTTTTTATTTTCTCTCTTTATTTTTCTGAATTTTGTGATTATTGCATGATTATTGGTGAACTTGTGTTTTTGTGGTTGAATATTGTTAATCTGGTGTTGTTTGATGTTTTTGAAGTGTTTGTGGTTTGATTTGTGGTTTGAATCTGGATAATACTTTGAAAATTTGTGAAAACATGTTTTAAGGGGTGTTTGGGTTAACTGTTTAAGAAGGATTTGTGGTTTGTTAAGTGTTGGATTTGTGTTATTATCTGTTGTACATGCTTTACTGGTATACTTGGTCACTTATCTGCAATATTTGTGGTTTGAAACACCTTGATTCATAAAAAGGGTATAAAATCTTTGTTACATGGTAAAAATGGCTAGGATTTTGAGGACACCTAGATCTAATCATATACTAGGGTTAACAAGTGTGAAATCTAGGTTAACTACACCAGGGAAAGAGATTTGAGTGCCTGAATTTGGATCTTTGGTCAAATAGATCAGCAAAATTGTATGCATATTGTTCATGTTCTTATCAGTAACTGCTTGTGCTTGATTCTGCTTATTTACTTTGATTCAGTGTTTGATATAAGTTTATTTGTGCTTATTCATAGTTTATATAGCTTTTGTATGCATCCTGTTGAGTTTGGTTTGCTTATTCAGGCTAAATCTGCTTATTTGTGCATAAATGCTTATTTGACATGTCTAGGCAATATCCGGTGACTGTTTGATTGATTCTGGATTATTTTGTGAACCAAATTTGGATTTTCTTGTTGATATTGACTCCTTGTGATTCACTGATCACAAGGGTGCCCTTGTTTCCAATTGAATCCAACTAAATCTCTCTAAAAAGCTTGGTCAAATAGTCAAAGCAGTGGGAACCAGTTCCTACTGAAAGTTGCCACTGCTAGTGTTAATTGGGTTTCAGCTTATCAATAAGCTATAATAGCTTATTTTAACCAGAAACAACTTGGATTTTGTAATAGGTGCTCATTATTTGACACATTTGTTCATACTAGAGCATTTGGTGGGTTGACTTTAGGGTTTGACTAGAAAACCAACTTAATTGACTTTTTCATAAGTGCTTATTGGCTTATTCTGGCTTATTGGTTTTGCTTATTGGAATTTTGTTGATTGTTTTGGCTTATTGAGTTCATTTGTGACATTTTGCAAGTTGAATCAAGTCCTGAGGTGCCTTATTTCTCAAAAACGACTATTTTGTCTTTTAGTGAAATAATACTTTGCTTATTTCTGGCTTATTAAGTGTGCTTTTTGAAAATCTCTTTTTACAGATCTCTTAAGCATCCCAAAAGAAGGTTGTGTGTCAAATTAGAGCTTATGGCATTAGCTTATTGCTTAATGGGCTAAAAAGCCCAATAAGGATAAGCTGTTTGCATAATAAGCTGTGATAAGCTCACTTTCAGCTTTTGGGCCTTTAGAGTTTTGTGTTTAGAATTAAATTTTGAGTCAAATTGGGCTTTTCCATGTCAATTGGGCCAGGTTTGACTTTTTGGGCTAAAAAGCCCATTAGTGTTGACTGATTTTGGTTTTGGCCCATTTGAGGGCCTAATAGGGGTATTCTGGTCATTTCACTTTGATTTTCTGTTTATTTAGGTTAAAATAAACTAGTTTGCAAGTTTTTAGAATTTTTTTATAAATTTTGGATTTTTAATATTATTTTAATATTATTTTATTATTATTTTTAAAATTTCACATTTTTCAACTTTTTACATTTTTCTTAGCTTAAATACATTAAAATAGGAATTTTGCAACTTTTAGAATAATTTTATCACTTTTAGATTAATTTTTATAATTATTTCAAGTTTTAATAGTTTTTAAATCATTTTAAATAGTTTTTATTAGATTAAAAATTCCTAAAAATAGTTTTTAATCTTTTTAGGTCATTTTAGAGGTTTACTAATTGAAAAATCTTCATATGGGCTTTTTGATAATTTATTTGATTTTTAGGGCTTTAACTAGCATTTAAAAATTGAATATTTAATTATTTAAAAGGTTTGAAAAAGTTTTGATCATTGGTAAACTCTTAGTTTATTTATTTTGATTTTTGGTAAATTATTGGTAATTTTTAGAATTAATTTTTATTTTTGTAGTTTTTACGATTTTACGTTTTGTCGTCGTAGTATTAATTTCACGTCTTCGTCATCTTCTTTTCTCATCCCTTTCTAACCAATTATTTATCACAAACATTTAACAAGTTTTTCACACACATATACCTCCTTGGGAAACGAACTTTCACATCATAAGGGTCATTAGTGTTGATTTCCCTAAATCATCGCTTAATACTTACCGCTCATTTACCCTATTTTGTTTTCCTAAACAAGAGGTGTAATTTACCACAACCAATGATGAAAAAACCGAGCTCTTGAAAGTTCTTAAAGCTCATAAAGGGGCAATTGCGTGGAAAATTTCCGACATTAAGGGTATTGACCCAAAAATTTTAACTCACAAGATTTTAATGGAGGAGGACTACAAACCCGCAATTCAAAGTCAAAGAAGGGTAAACCCAATATTCACGATGTCATTAAAAAGGAAGTTTTAAAACTCCTTGACGCCGGAATGATTTATCCTATCCCTGATAGCCCATGGGTGAGCCCAATCCATTGTGTCCCTAAAAAGGGAGGAATGACTGTTGTGCCTAATGAAAACAACGAGTTAATTCCCACTCGTGTTGTGACCGGTTGGAGGGTGTGTATTGACTACCGAAAGTTAAATGACGCCACTCGTAAAGACCACTTTCCTTTGCCCTTCATGGATCAAATGTTGGAGCGACTCGCGGGAAATGAATTCTATTTCTTTTTAGATGGTTTTTCCGGTTACTTTCAAATCCCTATCGACCCTCGTGATCAACAGAAGACTACGTTACGTGTCCTTATGGAAAGTTTGCTTATCGTAGGATGCCTTTCAGACTTTGTAATGCACCGGGTACGTTTCAACGGTGTATGATGGCTATTTTTCACGATAGGATCGAGATGTCGATGGAATTGTTTATGGATGACTTTTTGGTGTTTGGCAATTTGTTCACGTCGTGTTTATCTAATCTCGAGCAAATGTTAAAACGTTTTGAAGAAACCAATCTTGTGCTTAATTGGGAAAAATGTCATTTCATGTGTAAACAAGGAATCGTCTTAGGACATAAGGTATCGAAAGCGGGGATTGAGGTCGATAAAGCTAAGGTAGACGTCATCGCCAAGTTACCTCATCCCAAAACCGTTAAGGGAGTTAGGAGTTTCCTAGGCCACGCGGGGTTTTATCGTCGTTTTATCAAAGACTTTTCGAAAATCTCTCGACCTATGACACACCTTCTCGAGAAGGATGCTCCTTTTAACTTCAATGAGGATTGTGTTAGAGCTTTCGAAACTCTCAAAAGGAAACTTACCGAAGCTCCAATTCTTGTTGCTCCTAATTAGGAATTACCCTTTGAAATCATGTGCGATGCAAGTGATTATGCTATAGGGGCCGTCTTAGGGCAACATTATGAAAAGCATTTCCGTCCTATCCATTATGCTAGTAAGCCGATTACCGAGGCTCAATTAAAGTACACCACAACGGAAAAGGAATTCCTTACCGTGGTCTACGCTTTTGAGAAATTCCGACCTTATCTCATCTTAACTAAAAGCATCGTGTATACCGACCATTCGGCTATCAAGTATCTCTTCGCTAAGCAAGATTCTAAGCCGAGATTGCTTCGTTGGATGCTCCTCCTACAAGACTTTGATGTCACCGTGCTTGACAAAAAAGGAGCCGAGAATCTAGCGGCCGATCATCTCTCTCGTCTAGAAGATCCTCACAAAGATGTTTTCGAGAAGAAGGAAATCACCGAAGCATTTCCTCTCGAGACTCTCGGTGTAGTGAATTCTAAAGACACCACCCCATGGTTTACCGACATTGCAAATTACCATGCGAGCAATTTCATAATCAAGGGTATGATGACACAACAAAAGCGAAAATTCTTTCGTGACGTCAAGTTCTATTTTTGGGACGACCCTTATCTCTTTCGGGTTTGTGCGGATCAACTCATTCGACGTTGTGTTTTTGGTGCCGAAGCTTCTAACATCCTTAGAGCTTGTCACGAGGGACCCACGGGTGGTCACCACGGTGCTAATCTCACGGCTAAGAAAGTGTTCGATGTCGGCTTCTTTTGGCCTTCTATCTATCGTGATGCACACGCACTTGTGAAGTCGTGTGATTCGTGCCAACGTCAAGGAAAATCGTCTCAACATGATGAAATGCCGCAAAACATAATTCAAGTGTGTGAGATTTTTGACATTTGGGGCATAGACTTTATGGGGCCGTTCCCATCGTCTCATGGTCAAGTATATCCTCGTCGCGGTCGACTACCTTTCTAAGTGGGTGGAAGCTAAGGCTTTACCTACTAATGATGCTCGTGTGGTAGTGAAGTTTTTGAAGCAACTATTCTCTCGGTTCGGAACCCCTCGTGCTATTATAAGCGATCGTGCAACCCATTTTTGTAATGACCAATTCGAGAAGGTCTTAAAGAAATATGGAGTTACTCATCGTCTTTCTACGGCTTATCACCCGCAAACGAGTGGGCAAGTAGAGGTTTCGAACCGAGCTTTGAAGAGGATTTTTGAGAGGTCGATTGGAGAAAACCGTGTTTCATGGTCCGACAAACTCGATGACGCTTTATGGGCCTTTAGGACCGCTTATAAGACACCTATTGGTTGTACTCCTTATAAGTTAGTCTATGGGAAGAATTGTCATTTGCCCATTGAATTGGAGCACAAGGCATATTGGGCCCTAAAGCATGCAAACTTTGACTTAAAGACCGCGGGAGATCACCGGAAAATACAATTGAATGAAATGGATGAATTAAGAGACAATGCTTATGAAAATTCATTAATTTTCAAAGAAAAGACTAAAAAGTTTCATGATGCAAAGATTAAAAACCGGGTTTTTAACGTTGGTAATCAAGTGTTACTTTTTAACTCTAGACTAAAGATATTTTTCGGGAAATTGAAATCTCGTTGGTCGGGTCCTTTCACCGTTACACAAGTTTTTCCTTATGGGACCATCGAGCTAGCTCAAGATGATGGTCCTAACTTCAAGGTGAACGGACATAGGCTTAAGCACTACTTTGGTGGGGAAGTTCCTTCAATGGTTGACCTCGACCAAGTCACCTTCCCCAATGATAACTAGCATTGAGGGGATCGAGTCGAGCTCATGACTCGGTAATCAAAAATGAGGTGCCTCGTGGGGGAGATCCCATGCTTATCCTTTTATGCTTTCTAATAAATAATGAGAGGGGATTTGTGCCCTTCCAACTCGTTGTCTCGTGGTTATTTGTGATTGTGTTATCTAGATCATCATCATCTACGATTGAAGACTCTCGTGTTCGTTTACGTGAGCCTCCATCGTTTGCTTGAAGAAGTTTTTCACGAATCCATGACATATCCTTTATTGTTCTAACAATTATCTTTTAGAATAATTAATAAACGGCTTTTGATATATTGTTGATCACCCTTTCCATGCTAGATCCTAAGCATTCGATTCTTCGTCTCTAGTATGGGGGTGCTCCACCTTTAGACTCGAAACATTGAGGACAATGTTTACTTTTAGTATGGGGGTGAATAGGTACTTGCTTTGCTACTCCCTTATGTTTTCCAACTTTCAATATTTTGTTTTTTGCTAATAAGGCTAAAAATGGCCAAATTTTAAGTTTTTCTTAGTCTTAATAAGTGTTTTTAAGACACGAATGTATATTTTCCGATGGGTAGAATAAGAGCTAATTTTTAACTTGATGGGCATTTGGAGCCTTTTACATTCCTTAACCCGCTCAATTCAAGTTTTGCTAGACTTTTATATAGGGAACTTTAAAACGCGAAAGTCTTAGCTCATTCGGGTTAAGAACAAGAACTTTTCGCAAGTTCCTATAATTGATCTTAGACAGTCACTTATCAAGGGAACTATAAAATGCATTCTATAAACTTGAAAAAGTCCAAGAAAGTGCAAGATCCTATAGGTGGCTTGAAAACCCAAAACTTTGATTTGATATAGTCTTAATGAAAGCTAATCCAAATTTGGCTTAATTTTGACTTGCATGGCTAAGTATTCACGAGTCTCTTTAATTAGAGGTCTTTATATAGTGAAGAACGAGAAATGATAGAGTTAGACAAGTGATCATGCTAAACGTAGAACATGAAAATGTTCTTTCAAAAACTCATATGTTTTTAATTGTGGCTTTTTCTTCCCATAAGATCAATGCATTAGGAATAAAAATAATTGCAATAAGTAAGGTCGTACGATTTGAAAGGTTACTTAGCTTCTAGCACAAGATCGTTTAAAAGTTGCTCGGGGTTGAATTGAGTTCATAGCCAAGGCATAACTTATTGAAGTGGGACGCGAAGATTGGTGAAGATCCAAAAAGGCCCTAACAAGGCATGAGGAGCTCTATTTTGTTGCTAAAGATCCAAGATGATGTGAAGTATCATTATTCCTAAATCAATATGAAGGATCGAGACACACGACGAAAAGCAATTACCCCCCTAAAGATCATGGAGAAAGTCTATCCAAAAAGACCCTTACAAGGTATGAGGATAAATATATCCAAGTTCGAAAAGGAGGCGGATCGTTGTATATCAAAGTCCAAAATAAGGATTGAAGAAAAATGATGAGGTCGTGGTCCAAATATGAAGAATCTCTCAAAAACATCAAATGAAGAAATTCCAAAATATGAAGAGAAGACCATAATTTCAAGAACGTCTTCCCAAGATTTGAAGTATGAAGTACATGCCAAATATCGGTCCGAGAAAGGTCTCAAATTATGAAACGAGTTATGCCAAGATATGAATTTAAGGAGATACACGAGAAGTCGTTTTAAAAGATTTTGTCCTTAGGCTAACTATCGATTAAATCGTGCTACTTTGCTTTCGGACTAATAAATACTCAAATAAGTCAATATGAATCACTTATGATCCATGACAAGTAGTTTAAAAATTATAGTAACCCATTTTCTTATAATAACTAGGATTGCAGGGAGAAAAAGTATTACACAATTTGGACATATGAGTAGTGTTAGCATTGTGACTTGTACCAACAATGATCTCGTTTTTGCACTTAGCATGGAATGTATGATAATCAAGGATGACGAAATTTACTCTATGGTACATTTACTTGACCCTAAAAGTTACATTCGTGATGAAAATCATACATTATGTCTTTACACATCCTCGTAGTATTGTTGCAAGTCTTTTACTTTTCAAATAAAGGTCAATAAAATTGAATTTTGGTGATGCTTAGATACTTTGTTCTAGCATTGCATGAGGGTACGACAATGGCTTAGTATAGAGGAGTGATGAGATTACATTTGTACATGATCTCATCATTCTTTTCGGGCTTTAAATGCATTAAAATGTCATAAAATACCACATATATGCTTGTATTTGTTTACTTGTGTATTTTAGGTATGGATATCGTGAAAAAGACAAAAGATCACAAGAAACAAGGAAAAACGGACACGAGAAACGAAGTCGTACAAAGAACCAGGCCCTAGTTCATGAATTATCCAAGATAAATCCTTGAAGAATTGAAGATGTACAAGATTGATCCTCAAAATATGAAGAAATGAAACTTAAAACCCTTGTATATTCATAATTACAAGTTTGGTCCCTTAAGTTTGTCAAAATTACAAAAAGGTCCTTCAACTTTGAAGAAATGGCAAGTGTAGTCCCTCAACAATTCTAAATTGTCAATTATGGTCCCTCATGAAGTCAAAGATACAAGGAAGACCTTTGAAGATCAAGAAAGTCCAAAATCAGTCCCTCAAATATTCAAACATGGCAAAAATAACCCTTGAAACCTTATTTCCAAAGTTTTGTGGCAAAACTATAAACTTTGAAAGTTTATTAACAAAGGAAAATGGTTTTGTTGGCTGAAAAACATTATATTCACATTTTACCAAAACACAAGGGATGCTATTGTCAATTCCCAAACTTTAAACTCACAAACACGCGCCAAACAACATGTGCCCCCTTATTTCAGATCAAAGTTACCACTATTCACCATTCATCCCACCCAGAATTACCTTCACTTAAACAAAGGGTAATTTGCAATTACCCATACCCACGCTTGATTCACACATGTAGAAACTCATCCCACACCCAAAACCCTCACTCCCACTCACCAAAGGGCCCCACCATTCAAGACGTCCACCTATCACATCACAACTTAACCTCCAAGGCATGACACGTGGCCAAATCAACAGCCAAGACTCAATGCTTAACTAGAAAGCTAAAATGAACGATTTGGATGCATTTGGACAACTCAATATCAAAATTCGTCTTGAAGATTCAAGGGCATTTTAGGGACTTCATAGCTAGGGTTTTCTCATTGTAATCCCAGCCCTTGTGGCCTATATAAGGACTCCTCAACTTGTAAGAGAGCCTTGTTCCAGTTTTATCTTTTAAACATTGTAATCCCTCTTTAAATTTTATAAAAGTTGGTATTTTGAGAAAATTGTAATTCCTTTTTATGTTTTTGAAAGTTGGTGTTGTTTAAGGGTAATTCCGAGTTCCATTATATGTTATAAGTGTGCTTGAATCTTGTGGTTCAAGGATGTTTATGTTTGGTAAGGTTTTCAAGTTTCAAATAAGCTTGAAAAGTGGTTTCTAATTTTGCTATTTTTGTTGTACTAATCCTTGACCAAAAGCTATAAGCTCTTACAAGTTGTTGACACCAAGCTTGTGTAGGGAGTGGAGCCTTTGATTGGGTTGTTTGTTCATTGTGTTGAAGAAATCAAGTCCTTGAGGTTCTACTTTGAACCATCAACCAAGGCAGTCATTCATCTCCTTTGTTGAAGTACCTTGGTCTTGTTCTAGTTGTTGAACAAGGTCCAAGGAGCATTTCTGGTCCTCCTAGGATGTTGTGGAGGACAAGTATAACCTCTTGTTAAGATTCCTCTAAAAAATCACATGATATTGTCTGATTTGTGTTTTGCTATGTGATTTGGTGATTTTTTGTTTGTGCTTTGTGTATAATGGTTAGTATTTGTTAGTTGTCACCTAGTGTAGCTATTTGATCATTAAAATCAGTAGGTTGTTTGTAGAATTAAGAAGTTGCTTTGAAAAAGGGCTTATAAAAGGCTGTTTGGGTTTACTAGTTCATAAGGCCTTGTGGCCTTGTGCCCTTGGTTCTTAGTGTTTGGGAGGTCAAAACAAGTCATATTAAACAAGTTTTAGTCATTGGTTAAGTTTCTGAAAGTTTGGAAAAGGGATTTGAAGTTTTATAAAAATCTGATAAAAAGTGTTTTGAAATTGGTCAAACACATCAGATCCAATAACTTCTTTGTTTGTTGGATCTAAGGTCTGAAATCAGGTTTGGGAATAGTTTAGGTGATAAGCTATCTGTGCATTATCTGTTTGTTGAATTTGGTGGCTTATTGAAGGAGCTAGGGCTTATCAAAGTTGGCTGAAGTGGTCATTTGCATCAGCAAAGTGACAACCTCATTTTGTGCTTGCATTTGTAATCCTAGTGTATGCCTTGTGGTTTTGTTGCTTGGATCTTGTTTATTTGCTGCTTGTGAGTGAATTTTGCTATTTGGTATGCCTTGTATCTGGCTTATAAGCTAACTGGCTTATTAAGCCCTTTTTGCCAAAATCTGTCATCAAAAGGTCAACTGACCTCTTGATTCACAAGGACTCCTCCTTGAGTTCTTCACAAAAATTGCTTAAAACAAGCCCTTATACCATTCCTGATCATTTGGTGAACTTTGGAGTACTTTGACTTTTGGTCAAATAAGCACAATTTGGCTTATTTTTGAGAACTGCTTATTGGTACATGCAACAACTTGGTTTTTGTAATAGAACTTATTTTTCTTAGCTTAATAACAAGTCTGGAAGGTTACAAGTCTTTTGGTTAAGCTTTTGCTAGGAAACTAGCTTATTTGGCTTTTTCAGCCAGCTTATTGGTTCACACAGCTTATTATACTTGGCTTTTTGTGATTTTCTTGATTTATTATTCTTAGTTAAGTTATTTGTGAGCTTTTGCAATAAACCAGAGCTTCTGAAACCCCCTAGAACTCTAACCCGACTATTTTGTCGTTTAGTGGATTTTATTTTGCTTATTACTGGCTTATAAATGAGATTTTTCAAAATTTCTTTTTACAGATCTCTTAGGCATCTCAAAAGAAGGTTGTGTGTTTAAGCAGAGCTTATGGCATTGGCTTATTGCTTAATGGGCTTATTGGCCCAATAAGAATAAGTTGTTTGCTATTTAAGTTGTGATAAGCTCAAAATCAGCTTTTGGGCCTTCAGACTTTTGTGCTTAGAATTAAATTTTGAGTCAGATAGGGCTTTTCCAGGTCATTCGGGCCTAGTTTGACTTTTTGGGCTAAAAAGCCCATTAAGGTTGACTGATTTTGCTTTTAGCCCATTTGGGGGCCCATTAGGGGTATTTTGGTTATTTCACTTTCATTTTCTGATTACTTAGGTTAAAATAAACTAGTTTGCAAGTTTTTAGAATTTTATATAATCTTTAGATTTTTAATATTATGTTAATATTGTTTTATTATTAAATTTCAAATTTCATATTTTTGCTCTTTTTATATTTCTCTTAGCTTTAATACATTAAAATAGGATTTTTGCATCTCTTAGATTAATTTTATCTTCATTAGATTATTTTTTTATAATTATTTTAAGTTTTTAATAGTTTTTAAATCATCTTAAATAGTTTTTCTTAGTTTAAAAATTTACAAAAATAGTTTTTAATCTTCTTAGGTCATTTTAGAGGTTTACCAATTGAAAAATCTTTATTTGGGCTTTTTGATAATTAATTGATTTTTAGGGCTTTAATTAGCATTAAAAAATTAATATTTAATTAATTAAAAGGTTTGAAAAAGTTTTGATCATTGGTAAACTCTTAGTCTATTTATTTTGATTTTTGGTAATTTTTTGGGAATTTTTAGAATTAATTTTTATTTTAGCTCTTTTTACGGTTTTACGTTTAGTCGTCGTAGTAATTAATTTCACGTGTTCGTCATTCTCTTTTCTCATCCCCTTCTCTCAAATATTAATAATCAATTACGAATTATTCACACACATATACCTCCTTGGGAAACGAACTTTCACATCATAAGGGTCATTAGTGTTTGATTTTCCTAAATCATCACTTAATACTTACCGCTTTTACGCCTTTTTCCTAAAAGGTCGTATTTTACCACAATCATTATTCTACTCTAGAAATGACATGTACTCATCATCTTTTGTTATATTATGTGTTGTATTATATTATGAACTTTTAACAGGTTATCTAATTTGGTGTGAAGTCTATGCATGAATTTCTTTTCGTGTATTTAAATATAAAACTGTACTAACACCTAAAACTAATGATTTCATTTTTGACTATAGACAAATGGCAATCACTAGAACAAACCCCAACAATGCCGACGCTACCCAAAACGTCACTGCCGCCCAACTAAGGGAAATGATTGATCAGGGCATCGCAACTATGATGGCTGCTAGTACGAACGCGGACGATAGCCAAAACTCCAACGCCCGTAGGAACAACCAGACCACCACGGGTTGCTCCTATCCCAACTTTCTGAAGTGTAAGCCCTCATACTACAAAGGCAAGGAAGGTGTTGTGGAGCTGATGCAGTGGTTTGAAAGGTTGGAGACCGTGTTTCGCATCAACGATTGTGCAGAGGAGAACAAAGTCAAGTTTGCCACCTGCACGTTGCTCGAAAGTGCTCTTACTTAGTGGAACTCTATAGTGGCTACTCTTGGACACGATGTTGCTTATACTCTCAACTGGACTGATCTGAAGTAGAGGATGACGGAGAAATACTGTCCAAGGGGTGAGATGAAGAAGCTTGAAATCGAATTATGGGATCTCTAATGCATGAACAATGACATCATTGCGTACAATCAAAGATTCCAAGAATTGACCCTGATGTGTACCCGAATGTTCCCTGAGAAAGATGAAAATATTGAGAAGTATATTGGTGGACTCCTAGACGCCATTCATGATAGCGTACTTGCATCCCCACCCATTACTGTCGAGAGTGCCATTGAGTTCGCTACTGAATTGATCAACAAACGAGTCCGTACCATGTCTGAGAGACAAACTGAAAGCAAGCGGAAGGTAGATGAAAATTTTCGTAGTCAACACCAGCAGCCTCCCAAAAGGCAAAACGCTGGAAAGGTTTACAGTGCTACCACCACAGGAAATAAGCTGTATGTGGGTACAAAACCCTGCTGCTCAAGGTTCCGCTATCATCATACTGTTGACAGCCCATGTCAGTCCTACCACAAACGTGGACAAGTTGGTCATTTTGCCCGTACCTGTCAAGTCAATGCTGCCACTCAAGTCCGACCCAACCACAACACCAGGAACCACAACAACAAGGGCGGATACAATGCCCGTGGGAATGGGAACGGACAGCAGGGAAACCGCAATACTGCCGGAGGGAATGGCAATGGCCCAAGAAGGGAGTCGTGTGTCATGAGTGTGGAGCACCAGACCATGTTCCACCAGGTTATTCCAAGTTGGCCAACCCGAACAAAATCAGTGGAGGAGCTTCATCAAGAATGTACGTGGTCGGCAATACAAAAGCCAAACCCGATTCTAATGTCGTTACTGGTACGTTCCTACTAAACAATCATTATGCATCTGTTTTGTTTGATAATGGAGCAGACCGAAGTTTTATATCCACTGATTTTAGCAATGTATTAGAAGTCGTCCCATCATTTCTAGAACACCGCTACTACGTAGAATTAGGTGACGGTAAAACTATAGATGCTGAAACTATCATTAGAGGTTGTACCTTAAATCTTTCTAAACATCCCTTCAACATTGACCTTATCCCAGTAAACCTTGGTAGTTTTGATGTTATTATTGGCACGGGCGGGTTGGCAAGATACCGCGCAGTCATTGTTTGTGATGAAAAACTAGTCCGTATTCCATGGGGAAACAAAACCTTGATCATTCGAGGAGACGTTAACACCGACCTTACTGACACTAGACTTAGTGTTATATCTTGTACTAAAGCTCAGAAATATCTGTTGAGAGGATGTCATATCTTCTTGGCACATATTTTTCAAACAGATGAGGAGGACAAACCCGAGAAAAAATAAATCAAGGACGTACCTATCGTCCGAGATTTTCTCGAGGTCTTTCCTAATGAGTTGCCAGGCTTACCACCAACCCGACAAGTGGAATTTCAAATCGATTTGATTCCCGGAGCTGCACTTGTGGCTAAAGCTCCATACCGGTTGGCACCATCAGAAATGAAAGAGCTAGCTAAACAACTTCAGGAATTATCTGAAAAAGGATTTATCCGACCCAGTTCCTCGCCTTGGGGAGCTCCGGTGTTATTTGTCAAAAAAAAGATGGTTCTTTCCGAATGTGCATCGACTACAGAGAACTGAATAAGTTAACTGTGAAGAATCGTTATCCACTTCCTCGCATCGACGACCTATTTGACCAACTACAAGGGTCAAGTGTGTATTCTAAGATTGACTTGAGATCTGGATACCATCAACTAAGGGTCAGGGAGGAAGATATTGCAAAAACAGCTTTCAGGACCCGTTACGGTTATTACGAATTCCAGGTTATGCCATTTGGGTTGACCAATGCACCAACCATTTTCATGGATCTTATGAATCGTGTGTGCAGACCCTACCTGAATAAATTCGTGATAGTCTTCATTGATGATATACTCATTTATTCCAAGAACGAACAAGAACACGGGGAACACCTTACACAAGCACTAAAAGTACTCAAGGAGGAACAACTTTATGCTAAATTCTCCAAATGTAAATTCTAGATTCCCAGAATGCAATTCCTCGGTCATGTCATCGATTGACGGTATTCACGTAGATCCAACCAAGGTCGAATCTGTCAAAGATTGGGTATCTCTTAAGTCGCCGACGGAGATCCGCCAATTTCTAGGCCTTGCCGGGTATTACCGTAGATTTATCGAAGATTTCTCCAAAATAGCCAAACCAATGACCAAACTCACTTAGAAAGGAATAAAGTTCAATTGGGGAGAGAAGGAAGAATCAACTTTTCAGCTGATCAAGCAGAAGTTGTGTAGTGCACATATATTAGCCTTGCTAGAAGGCAACGATGGTTTCGTTGTATATTGTGATGCTTCACACAAAGGTTTAGGTGCAGTACTAAGCAGAGAATGAAAGTGATCGCCTATGCTTCAAGACAACTGAAGAATCATGAGAATAACTACACCACTCACGATCTAGAACATGGATCCGTAGTATTTGCTCTCAAAATATGGAGACATTACATGTACGGAACAAAGTGTACTGTGCATACTGACCACAAAATTTTGCAACACATATTGGATCAGAAGGAGCTGAACATGAGACAACACCGTTGGATTGAGTTGTTGAGTGACTACGACTGTGATATCAAATACCACCCCGCTAAAGCAAATGTTGTTGCTGATGCTCTAAGTCGTAAGGAAACGGACCCTCCTATGAGAGTCCGGGCATTAGTTATGACCATCAGTGTGGATCTACCCAAACAGATTTTGGAAGCTCAGACTCAAGCCCAAGTACCTGAAAACCTCGTGAAGGAAGACATTGGAGGAATGCTCAGAACCGACGTTACCAAGGAGAAGTTAGAACCAAGAGCAGATGGAACCCTGTACCTTTACGGGAGGAGTTGGTTACCTTTTTATGGAGATTTGAGGAACGTGATCGTGCACGAGTCTCATATGTCTAAATATTCTATACATCCTGGATCTGAAAAGATGTATCAGAATATGAAGAAATTATACTAGTGGCCTAATATGAAAGTTGACATCGCCACCCATGCGCAAAAGTGCTTGATATGTTCACGTGTCAAAACTGAACACTAGAGACCATTGGGTTTACTTGTACAGCCCGAGATACCAAAATGGAAATGGGACAACATCACCATGGACTTTGTCACCAAACTCCCAAAGTCATCTCATGGTTACGATACTATCTGGGTAATCGCCGACCGACTCACCAAGTCCGCTCATTTTCTACCAATTAGGGAAAATGATTCCCTGACAAAACTAGCAAAAACGTACCTGAAGGAGATAGTGACCAAACATGGAATACTAGTCTCAATAATCTGTGATCGAGACGGTAGGTTCACATAAAACTTTTGGAAGGCTTTCCAACGAGCGTTAGGTACCTATTTGGACATGAGTACTGCTTATCATCCATAGACTGACGGTATGTTGGAAATACGTTTTACGTATTAGAAAGGGTCGGTCACTCCAACAATAGTCTAAGTAATAGCTCGTAATTTAGTTTTACTAATATTAATCAAACAAGGCTAAGCCAAGCCTACAACTTGTGTAGGTCGGACCAACTTGAAAGCCCAAGCCCATCTCATGGGCTTGGGTATATAAACCCTTTCCTTAGATGGAGAGGGTGTGGATTCATTTCATTTTTACACATAGTTCTTACTTTCTCTCTCAAGAAGTGTGTTTGATTCTACCAACTTGCTATCTCTTTCTCTCTCTAGAACATAAACTAGATTTACAATTTCCTACAAATGGTATCAAGAGCCATGGGATAATTGTTTGGTTTATGTGTTTGTATAGACTACCGCAAACTCTCGGAACGCAGCTCTAGTGTGCTTAAAATTCCATTCACCTTCCGTTATGGTCGTAGCCGTCGTACGTTCCGTAATGACCTTGTCAAAATCGGCAAAGTGTTGGTGCACTTCATTTAAGCTATCTGACACCTTACTTACCGGTGGAATTAACTTAGTTAAATCCTTTTTGACAAGTGTAGGAGACGTACTAGGAAGGTTTTCCGTTGACAAACTTTGAGGCACAAAAACTGTTAATTGAGCTAATTCCTTTTGTAAACGAATACGGGTCTTTTTAGAAAATTGATCTTTATTGTGCTGAACAAAATCAAGCTTATGGAATTTTGAAAGCATTTTAGAATGAGTTTCTTCCGTAAGTGACTGTGTCTCCTCAGTACTACGAACATAAGGTGCTTCTTTCGATTTGCCAATTATGGTCACATCATATAGGCAAGGAATATATTCCTGAGCTTGTTTTGCATAACCGGGATTAGGTGGTAAATCTTGAAGACGCTTAAGTTCGAGTTCTTTGAACGATTTAGTTAAAATATGAACCTTTTTGTGGAAGCGTATTGTTTTAAAAGCTGTTGTTCCTTGAATTTAGGAAGTTTGGTAGCATTAATTTCTTATTCAAACTTTTTAGACTCGAGTGTTTCGAAATCCATTTTAAGTTTCTGAAACTCATTTACAACCGACTCTTTTTCTTTTAATTCATTGGAAAAAGTAGCTTTTAATGATTCTATTTCGTTTAAGTGTTCAATCTTTTCAAAACGAAATTGGTCAAATTCAGAATAAGTTATTTTCTCTGATTGACGGACCATGTCAATAGTTTTGAACTTTTCCTTATACAGCGCAAGCTCAGCGGTTAGTTTGGCATTCATGTCTATGGTTTGTAGAACGGCCACATTCATGTTATCAATAATATGTTTAGGCACCATTACTATCGCTTGGCACCTCGTTAACTAAAGGGAACAAGTACATCCTCGTCGCCGTCGACTATGTTTCTAAATGGGTTGAAGCTAAGGCTCTTCCTACGAATGATGCGAGGGTGGTTGTGAACTTTTTGAAGCAGCTTTTCGCTCGATTTGGCGTTCCTCGTGCTATCATCAGTGACCGCGGGACTCATTTTTGCAACGATCAATTTGCAAGAGTCATGGCTAAGTATGGTGTCAATCACCGTCTTTCCACCGCCTATCATCCCCAAACCAATGGGCAAGCCGAGATTTCCAACCGAGGCTTGAAGAGAATTTTGGAGCGTACTGTGGGAGAGCATCGTGCCGCGTGGGCCGATAAGTTAGATGATGCTCTATGGGCTTTCTGTACCGCTTACAAGACCCCGATCGGTTGTACACCTTATCGTCTTGTGTACGGGAAAGCATGCCACCTACCCATCGAGCTGGAACATAAGGCGCACTGGGCCTTGAAGTGGGCTAACTTCGACATCAACAAAGTCGGTGATCATCGCAAGGTTCAACTCAACGAGCTAAATGAACTGAGGAATGAAGCTTATGAGAACTCGCTTATCTACAAGGAGAAGACGAAGATGATCCACGATGCTAAAATCAAGAACCGAGAGTTCCACGTTGGTGATCAAGTCTTACTCTTTAACTCTCGGTTGAAGATCTTCTCTGGCAAGTTGAAGAGCCGCTGGTCTGGTCCATTCACCATCACCAAAGTCTTTCCTTATGGGACCATTGAGCTTTCTCAGCCGAATGGGCCCAATTTCAAGGTGAATGGCCAGCGTCTGAAGCTGTACTTTGGTGAGGACATCTCTCAAGAGATGATTCCATCCCTCACCACGTTCCCCATGAACTAATTTGGGTCGAGTCAGGCTCATGACTCGGTGAACAAAAACAAGCGCTTCTCGGGAGGCAACCCGTGTTCTATCCTTTACTGCTTTCATAATAAGTGTAGGGGGAGCCCCGCATATGTTTGTTGTCTTGTTTCTTGTGTTGTGCAGGGATTAAAGCTTCAAAGATCCACCTTGATGACTTTTGACGAACCGTGATACCGTGTTTCCCATCTTCCCGGTTCTATCCTAAACTCTTGTGATTCAATATTTCATATTTTATATGTTCACATTGAATTCACTTTAGTTTTCCTTTCCTTAGCAAGATTTAAACAAAGTGCACAATGTCATAAGTGTAGGGGAGCTTCCTCCCACATGCTTAAACATTGAGGACAATGTTTATCTCAAGTGTAGGGGGGACTTCTATCGAAGTAAGTGGTCTTTTCCATGAATTTGTCCTCATTTTAATCGGAAAATTTGATTTTTCGACATTTTTCAAAATTTTTAATCTATTTTGGCCTAGTTGTATAGTGTATTTGCCTTTGTTATGTTTAGTTTCTTTCCATTGCTAGAATAGTTCTTCAATAAAATGGTTTTAGATTTTTCTTAGTTGTGAACATTTTGACTCAACCCGAGTTTACTTACCTAAGTTTACTCTAGCTAGTATCCTTAACGTGTTTAAGTCAAGTTTTGCTAGGCTTTTATATAGGGAGCTATAAAACGCGAAAGTCTCAACTCTCACGGGTTAAGAACAAGAACTTTTCGCAAGTTCCTATAATTGATCCTAGAGAGTTGTTTATCAAGGGAACTTTAAAATGCGATTTCTAAACTTGAAAAAGTCTAAGAATTTGCAAGATCCTATAGGCGACTCGAAAACCCAAAACTTTGATTTAATAGGCTAAGCATCCACGAGTCTCATTCCTTGAGATTTTAAACTGTGGAGAACGAGAGATGATAGAGTCAATTATAAGTTCGGTATTTTTTCGTGAATTTATGTGAGTTAATTATAAGCCTATTCTCCCTCCGCTTGTTAATAAATTTATCTGCTAATAAATAAGGTTGTACGATTTAAAAGGTTACTTAGCTTCTAGCCCCAGATCGTTTAAAAGTTGCTCGGTACGGATTAGAGTTCATAGCCAAGGCATAACTTATTGAAGCGGGATGCGAAGATTGGCGAGTCCGAAAAGGCCCTAACAAGGCATGAGGGCTACATTTTGTTGCTAAAGATCCAAAAGTGATGTGAAGAATCATTTATCGAAAATCAATATGAAGGATCGAGACACACGACGAAAAGCCAGAACTCCCCAAAAGTCATGGAGAAGTCTATCCGAAAAGACCCTAACAAGGTATGAGGATAAATAGATCCAAGTCCTAAAAGGAGGCGGATCGTTGTATATCAAAGTCCAAAATAAAGATTGGAGAAAAAAATGAAGAAGTCGTGGTCTAAAGATGACGTATCTCTCAAAACTTCAAGTGAAGAAATTCCTATATGAAGAGAAGACCATTATTTCAAGAACGTCTCTCAAAGATTCGAAGTATGAAGTCGCTGCCAAATATCGGTCCGAGAAAGGTCTCAAATCGTGAAGCGAGTTATGCCAAGATATGAACTTTATGAGGTCCCGAGAAGCAGTTTTAAAAGATTTGGTCCTTTAGCTAACTATTGATTAAATCGTTCACCTTATTTTCGGACTAAATAACTATCGAAATAAGTCAAACAATGCATCCTCGTGATCATTCAAGACAAGAATAAAATATAAGAGATACACCTAGGAATAAGGGAGTCTAAGTGAGTAATTGGCCCACATGAGTTCATGATTGTTTGCTAACTTATAATAACAATGATCTCGTTTTTAAGCTTGGTATGGGGAACGTGAAACTTGAGGATGATAAATGTTCATGGCCGCCTAAACCCAATGTAAGTTTTTAATTTCTTTACTTATTTCTATCTTTTATGTTTAGTACTTAATAAAGGCCAAGGTGGGTTATTTATGATGGAAAATGTAAACCGTGCTTTAAAATTAATGCATTGCATGAGGGCATTGCAATGGTCAAGTGTAGGGGATTTAATAAGTGTGAAAACACTTATCCTTTTACAACTTATTTCCAGTAATAACAAGACCAAAACGTGTGATTTATGTCGTAAAAGTCGGAATTATGCGTGGTTTGTGTTTTTATTGTGTTTTAGGACCAAAATATAAAAAAGGAAGAAAACACGGGCTTTCACGGGCTTTTATCGAAGAAAACGGGAAAAGACGAAGTCAAAAGATCAAGAAAACACGGGCTTTCACGTGGTTTGTGTTTTTATTGGTTAGTTTTTAGCTAGTTTTCACTTTTTCTTAGTTTTCTCTAGTTTTAGAGAGAGAAAGTCTTAAACTTTCTCTCACTAAACTTCATCTTTTCTTTTAATCTTTTAAGATTAAACACCTTTGTATTGCTTATTTCATTAATCAAGTTCTATTTTAAGCTTTTATTTCTTAATCTCATTCTTCTTTTCTTTGATTTTAGAGTGAGTTTGGTACGATTATCATAAGATCCGTGTTGTTCTAATTGATTTCGTGCTTAAAAGGTTAATCTTTTAATCATTTCATAAGTTTTCATTTGATTAAGCTTTAAGACTCTTGTGCTTATTTGCTTATTTTTATGATTAGCTTATTTTTCTTACAAAAAGTTTCTTAAAAAGGTTATGATTTTATTGTTTGATCCAAAAAGTTGCTTAATTTGAGGTTTGATAAGTTGATTCTAGTGCTTATTTGACCCGTTAGTTGGTTCGTTTTAAGTTTTGTGGATAAGCTCAATCTAATAGCTTATTTTCTAGCTTTTTAACCGAATCCCACCAATTTCGGAGAGGGTACAAACCCCTTTCCGATTTGAACATTCCGAGCAGCCTTCCATCTTCACATTCCGATCGATTGATCGGATAAGGGTTTTGTAGATTCCGACGGTAGCATTTGTTGAATATTCCGATTGAGGTTCTTCCCAGTATTCCGATCTGGCCTTTTTTGTGATATTCCGATTGTGTCAAAGTTTCAGTTATTCCGACGGGAAGTCTTCAGCATATTCCGATCTAGCAACCTTTTGCATATTCCGATTGAGGGCGTTATTAAACATTCCGATAGTTTTTTCGGTATTTGATCGCAATAACCCAATAGGGTTCCACTTTGCGATCGGTTGGTTATTACCCCTTATTCCGATCTGGGATGCGATCGCTTATTGCGATCGCATATTCCGACGGGTCTTAAGGTCTTGATTAAGGCCAAGTGCTGCCCATTTTTCGATAGGAACATTGCGACAACATCATTCCGATAGATACTCATTGCAACATTCCGATGGTAGTAAGTTTAACATTCCGATGGACTCTTGTTTGAATTATTCCGACGAGTAATTCTAGTGACATTCCGATGGTTGCAATTTTGGTGTATTCCGATGGACATTAATTGTTTTATTCTGATTGATTAAGTTTTCAAGTTTTCAAGTTTTACAAAGTTTTTAAGTTTTAAGTATTTTCATAAATTAACTTTAAGTTTAATTTAGTCAAAGCTTTAAATTTACTCAACGACACTTTAATTACTTGTTATTAGTTTAAATTAGACAAACAAACCAAACCATCCTCTTCATTCACCAAAAGACGATTGAGTCGCACTTAAGACCGGTTTTCAATTCGAAAAGATTCGGACGATAATATTTTCATACCTAGCCAAAAGCGAAGTATTAAATGGCGCCACTGTCGGCTCTTTTCGTTACGATAAACGTTTTCTAGTGAGAGACGCATTGAATTTTGGGATCCGTTCTTTGAACGTTATTTTCCTTGCTTTAAAAATTTTCAAAATTCCATAAAATATAAAACTCTTCAAAAATACAAAAACATTGAAAAATCATTAAAAGCAATTCTTTTCAAAAGGTTTTGCACCAAAAAGATTATATAGATATTTTCTGTGAATATTTTTCTTCTACAGGTGTATGCGTACTAGATCTTCGAACTATTCTGAGCCCGAGACTCGTGAAGATTTAGATATGGCTGGTGTTAATAACAACAATAATCACCCACCTCAACACAATTTGAATAACAACAACAACAACAACAACAACAATGTCCTCTTACCTGATTTACGGACCATGGAGGAATTGTGTCAACCCACCATGAACGGACGCGGTGGCCCGATTGCGTCGATGCACGTCACAACTCAGGAGTTTTCGTTGAAGCATCACATGATCCAACAAGTGCAAACGAACCCATTTCGTGGAATTCCGGATGATGATGCCAACAAACACCTCGACAAATTCATTACCATGACCCAAAGCATGAAGTGCTCCGGTGTTTCTATGGATGACCTTCGCCTCCAACTTTTTCCCCACTCACTTTCTCACCATGCCGAAAAATGGTTTGACCGTCTTCCTAAGAATTCTATTCATACGTGGAATGACATGACTCAACGCTTTTTATCGCGCTACTTTCCCCCATCCATGGTCACGAGCCTTCGTAACCAAATCAGTGGATTCATGCAAGAGAATGATGAATCGCTTTTCGATTCTTGGGAACGATACAATGATTTGATCGACCGCTGTCCAAATCACAATATGCTCCCCGTCACTCTCATTGACACCTTCTACAATGGTCTCACTTTTCGTGATCGTGACACGATCAATGCCGCCACCGGTGGTACTTTTATGAAAAGGAGACCGGAGGAGTGCCGAGAGTTGATCGAAAACATGACTACTCACCACAAGAATTGGGATTCATCCGCATCCTCAAGATCTAATCAGAGAGTCAATGTTTCATCTACTTCTTCCACCACCAACATGTCCGTTGTGGAACGTGCTATTCTTGATATTAACAAAAGTCTCCAAATTTTGACTTCTAACCAAACTCAACAAGCTAAAGTCGTTGCTATTTCTTGTGACACATGTGGTGGTCCTCATTCCTACAATGAGTGTCCGTCTACGCACGGAAATGTTTCTGAAGACGTTAACGCAGCTTATGGTACTTATCCCACGGGAGGCTATCAAGCCCGCCCTCAAGGAGACCGTGGCTTGCTAAGTTATCGTTCCAACAATTATCTTGCTCCTCCCGGTTTCCCTCCTGCAAACCAGAACCAACAACAAAGCTACAACCAATCCCAACCTCGTGCTAACAATCAATATCAATCCCAACGAAACCCTTACCCAACTCAAGGAAATTCTCAAGCTTACCAAGCTCCACTTCTCACTCAACCAATGGCAGTGAATCCAGAAGTCGAGACATTCATGAAGACTAATCGGGAGCTGGTGACGAATCTTCAGAATCAAGTCCGCAACTTGAAGGGAGAAATGGCAAAACAAGGGAACGATATTCGAGCCGAGCTAAGGAATGATATGGCCAAACACAGCAATGAAATTAATGCAAACATGCAAAACTCTTTTAATAATCAAGCTGTTCACCTTCGTGATATGATTGGTTCGCTCATCCAAAGTAATCAACCCTCTTCTTCGGGTACTCTTCCGAGTAATACCGTTGCAAATCCAAGAGGGGAGATGAAAGCAATCACCACTCGTAGTGGAAAAGGTTATATGGAACCCGAGCTTCCTACATCTCCACCCGTGATTGTGAACAAGGAAAAAGAGCAACTTTCCCCACCTCCTTCACCTTCTATCCCCATTTCCCCACCACCCGTGGATGTGAGTGATCCTATTCCATTAAAGCCTTCTTCTTCATCCAATATACCTTATCCTTCAAGGATGAGGAAAGAGAAGCAAAAGAGAAAGAATGATATTCAGGTTTCAAACTTTCTAAAAATGTTTAAACAATTGAATTTTAACATCTCCTTTGCCGAGGCTCTCGCTCACATGCCCAAATACGCTAAGATGTTTAAAGATCTTCTAAGTGATAAAGAAAAGCTTATTGACATCGCTCAGACCCAACTTAATGAGAACTGCTCCGCAGTGCTCTTAAGGAAATTGCCCACCAAACTTGGTGATCCGGGTCGCTTCTTGATTCCTTGCAACTTCCCGGGAGTAGAGATTTGCATGGCCCTAGCCGATCTAGGTGCCAGTATAAACTTAATGCCTTTAAGTGTTTGGAAGAAATTATCTCTCCCCGAGCTAGTCCCCACCAAAATGACTTTGGAATTAGCCAACCGTACGGTTTCTTATCCAGTGGGGATAGCCGAAGATGTCTTTGTTGGCGTTGATAAATTCACCTTCCCGGCGGATTTTGTCGTCGTTGACTACGGGATGGATCCCCGTGTTCCATTAATCGTCGGACGTCCATTCCTGAGGACCGGTCGCACTCTCATTGATGTAGCCGCGGGCGAAATAATCATGACAGTTGGTGACGATAAAATTGTCTTCAACATGGGTAAGATTTCTAAGCAACCTTATTCATATGAGAGTGTTAATGCTATTGATGTTCTCGATGAGGCTTGTGAAGAACATTTTCATGATGCTTGCAAAAGTACTCTCTCTTCTCTACCCAATGTTGAGACCGTTGCCTCAATTGCTCCAGCATTGACTCCTTTCGGAGAAAGTGACTTGGATGATTTCGAAGCTAGCTTGGGTCCTCTCGATATTAAGTATGATAATTTGTCCACCAATTGGGATGAAGACATTCGTACTATTGAGAGACTTCTCAATGAGGACCCGTTGTCTCCTCCTTCTCCTAAAGAGGTGACTAATGATGATCCATCGTTAGTTTCACCATCTATTGAGGATCCTCCTACTCTCGAGCTTAAGGACCTACCCCCTCATCTTGAGTATGTTTTCCTTGAAGACAACGAGAAGCTACCGGTCATCATCGCAAAGGATCTGAAAGAAGACGAAAAAGCCCGACTTGTCGCCGTGTTGAAGAAGCATAACAGAGCTATCGCTTGGAAAATTTCCGACATCCGTGGAATTGATCCTCACTTTTGCACACATAAAATTCTCATGGAGGACGACTTTAAGCCCACAATTCAAAGCCAACGAAGGGTGAATCCTAAAATCCATGAAGTCATCAAAAAAGAGGTTATCAAACTTCTTGATGCGGGTATGATTTACCCTATTTCAGATTCACCATGGGTTAGTCCAGTCCATTGTGTGCCTAAGAAAGGCGGAATCACCGTTGTGCCCAATGCAAACAACGAGTTAATTCCTACCCGTCTCGTTACTGGGTGGAGAGTTTGTATAGACTACCGCAAACTCAATGATGCCACGAGAAAGGATCATTTCCCTCTACCTTTTATGGACCAAATGCTTGAACGTTTAGCGGGTAATGAATATTACTGCTTTCTTGATGGTTTCTCGGGTTATTTTCAAATACCCATCGATCCCTAAGATCAAGAGAAGACAACATTCACTTTTCCCTATGGCACCTTTGCTTATAAAAGAATGCCTTTTGGCTTATGCAATGCCCCCGGGACTTTCCAAAGGTGCATGTTGGCTATCTTCCATGACATGGTTGAGCAAACCATGGAAGTCTTCATGGATGATTTCTCGGTCTTCGGGGATTCCTTCTCTTCTTGCCTTGCCAATTTGGAACGTATGCTAAAGCGGTGCGAAGACACTCGCCTTGTTCTGAATTGGGAAAAATGCCATTTTATGGTAAAAGAAGGCATTGTGCTAGGACACAAAATCTCTAAAGCCGGTCTGGAAGTCGAGCGTGCTAAAGTAGATGTCATAGCCAAATTACCTCCACCTTCAACCGTGAAGGGTGTTAGAAGTTTTCTGGGTCATGCGGGCTTCTATCGTCGATTCATTCAGGATTTTTCAAAAATCGCTCGCCCGATGACCCACCTCTTGGAAAAAGATACTCCTTTTATCTTTTCTAAAGAGTGTCTCGAAGCCTTCAATCTTCTTAAGGATAAGCTTACTAAGGCACCGGTCTTGGTTACCCCTAATTGGGAGCTGCCTTTTGAATTGATGTGCGATGCTAGCGACTTTGCTATTGGTGCGGTTTTGGGCCAAAGAGTGAATAAACACTTCCAACCAATCCACTACGCTAGCAAAACAATGACGGGGGCTCAACTGCATTATACGACAAAGCATGATGCTAAGCCAAGACTTCTTCGCTGGGTTTTACTCCTTCAAGAATTCAACATTGAAATTCGCGACAAGAAGGGAGCTGAAAACCTGGCCGCGGATCATCTGAGCAGACTTGAGGATCCATATCAAGGGGATCATCCGAACAAAGAGATCAATGACTTTTTCCCCCTTGAGACCTTAATGTCTATAAATCTCAATCTTGATGGCACCCCGTGGTTTGCGGACATTGCAAACTACTTAGCGGGTGGTATTCTCATCAAAGGGTTAACATCCCAACAAAAGAAGAAGTTCTTGAATGATGTTAAGACTTACTTTTGGGATGACCCTTATCTATTCAAACAGTGTGCTGATCTGATTATTCGTCGATGTGTTGACGGACCGGCAGCTTTTGACATCCTCCAAGCTTGCCACAAAGGACCCACCGGTGGTCACTTTGGTCCCAACTACACCGCTAAAAAAGTGTTTGATTCTGGATTCTACTGGCCCACCATTTATCGTGACGCTTACGAAATGGATAAGCATTGTGATGCTTGCCAACGCCAAGGCAAGATCACACATAAGGATGAGATGCCTCAAAATTTCATACAGGAATGTGAAATATTTGATGTATGGGGCATCGACTTTATGGGGCCATTTCCATCCTCCAAAGGGAAAAAGTACATCCTCGTCGCCGTCGACTATGTTTCTAAATGGGTTGAAGCTAAGGCTCTTCCTACGAATGATGCGAGGGTGGTTGTGAACTTTTTGAAGCAGCTTTTCGCTCGATTTGGCGTTCCTCGTGCTATCATCAGTGACCGCGGGACTCATTTTTGCAACGATCAATTTGCAAGAGTCATGGCTAAGTATGGTGTCAATCACCGTCTTTCCACCGCCTATCATCCCCAAACCAATGGGCAAGCCGAGATTTCCAACCGAGGCTTGAAGAGAATTTTGGAGCGTACTGTGGGAGAGCATCGTGCCGCGTGGGCCGATAAGTTAGATGATGCTCTTTGGGCTTTCCGTACTGCTTACAAGACCCCGATCGGTTGTACACCTTATCGTCTTGTGTACGGGAAAGCATGCCACCTACCCATCGAGCTGGAACATAAGGCGCACTGGGCCTTGAAGTGGGCTAACTTCGACATCAACAAAGCCGGTGATCATCGCAAGGTTCAACTCAACGAGCTAAATGAACTGAGGAATGAAGCTTATGAGAACTCGCTGATCTACAAGGTGAAGACGAAGATGATCCACGATGCTAAAATCAAGAACCGAGAGTTCCACGTTGGTGATCAAGTCTTACTCTTTAACTCTCGGTTGAAGATCTTCTCTGGCAAGTTGAAGAGCCGCTGGTCTGGTCCATTCACCATCACCAAAGTCTTTCCTTATGGGACCATTGAGCTTTCTCAGCCGAATGGGCCCAATTTCAAGGTGAATGGCCAGCGTCTAAAGCTGTACTTTGGTGAGGACATCTCTCAAGAGATGATTCCATCCCTCACCACCTTCCCCATGAACTAATTTGGGTCTAGTCAGGCTCATGACTCGGTGAACAAAAACAAGCGCTTCTCGGGAGGCAACCCGTGTTCTATCCTTTACTGCTTTCATAATAAGTGTAGGGGGAGCCCCGCATATGTTTGTTGTCTTGTTTCTTGTGTTGTGCAGGGATTAAAGCTTCAAAGATCCACCTTGATGACTTTTGACGAACCGTGATACCGTGTTTCCCATCTTCCCGGTTCTATCCTAAACTCTTGTGATTCAATATTTCATATTTTATATGTTCACATTGAATTCACTTTAGTTGTCCTTTCCTTAGCAAGATTTAAACAAAGTGCACAATGTCATAAGTGTAGGGGAGCTTCCTCCCACATGCTTAAACATTGAGGACAATGTTTATCTCAAGTGTAGGGGGGACTTCTATCGAAGTAAGTGGTCTTTTCCATGAATTTGCCCTCATTTTAACCGGAAAATTTGATTTTTCGACATTTTTCAAAATTTTTAATCTATTTTGGCCTAGTTGTATAGTGTATTTGCCTTTGTTATGTTTAGTTTCTTTCCATTGCTAGAATAGTTCTTCAATAAAATGGTTTTAGATTTTTCTTAGTTGTGAACATTTTGACTCAACCCGAGTTTACTTACCTAAGTTTACTCTAGCTAGTATCCTTAACGTGTTTAAGTCAAGTTTTGCTAGGCTTTTATATAGGGAGCTATAAAACGCGAAAGTCTCAACTCTCACGGGTTAAGAACAAGAACTTTTCGCAAGTTCCTATAATTGATCCTAGAGAGTTGTTTATCAAGGGAACTTTAAAATGCGATTTCTAAACTTGAAAAAGTCTAAGAATTTGCAAGATCCTATAGGCGACTCGAAAACCCAAAACTTTGATTTAATAGGCTAAGCATCCACGAGTCTCATTCCTTGAGATTTTAAACTGTGGAGAACGAGAGATGATAGAGTCAATTATAAGTTCGGTATTTTTTCGTGAATTTATGTGAGTTAATTATAAGCCTATTCTCCCTCTGCTTGTTAATAAATTTATCTGCTAATAAATAAGGTTGTACGATTTAAACGGTTACTTAGCTTCTAGCCCCAGATCGTTTAAAAGTTGCTCGGTACGGATTAGAGTTCATAGCCAAGGCATAACTTATTGAAGCGGGATGCGAAGATTGGCGAGTCCGAAAAGGCCCTAACAAGGCATGAGGGCTACATTTTGTTGCTAAAGATCCAAAAGTGATGTGAAGAATCATTTATCGAAATTCAATATGAAGGATCGAGACACACGACGAAAAGCAAAAACTCCCCAAAAGTCATGGAGAAGTCTATCCGAAAAGACCCTAACAAGGTATGAGGATAAATAGATCCAAGTCCTAAAAGGAGGCGGATCGTTGTATATCAAAGTCCAAAATAAAGATTGGAGAAAAAAATGAAGAAGTCGTGGTCTAAAGATGAAGTATCTCTCAAAACTTCAAGTGAAGAAATTCCTATATGAAGAGAAGACCATTATTTCAAGAACGTCTCTCAAAGATTCGAAGTATGAAGTCGCTGCCAAATATCGGTCCGAGAAAGGTCTCAAATCGTGAAGCGAGTTATGCCAAGATATGAACTTTATGAGGTCCCGAGAAGCATTTTTAAAAGATTTGGTCCTTTAGCTAACTATTGATTAAATCGTTCACCTTATTTTCGGACTAAATAACTATCGAAATAAGTCAAACAATGCATCCTCGTGATCATTCAAGACAAGAATAAAATATAAGAGATACACCTAGGAATAAAGGAGTCTAAGTGAGTAATTGGCCCACATGAGTTCGTGATTGTTTGCTAACTTATAATAACAATGATCTCGTTTTTAAGCTTGGTATGGGGAACGTGAATGTAACATCCCACCTACTCAGACTACAATATTGTCCGCTTTGCCCGCAGGCTCACGGCTTTGTTTTGTGGCCCTCTTGTAAGTACTTCCCGGCTGGTCACCCAACCTAGTACTACTATGACATGAGCACGCTTAACTGCCTGTTCCTAAGAACCCTACTTGCAGTAGACCACAAAACGCGTTGTGTCATGAGAAGACGACTGTTATCTTATGAACCATGGATCTCTCCTGGCCACAGCCGATGTGGGATTTGCCTGGGGTGTCACAATCACCCCCCCTTCGGGACTCATCGTCCTCGATGAGGTTTGCCCCACCATCCCGAACGGCTCAGGAGTGGCTCTGATACCACTTGTAACATCCCACCTACTCAGACTACAATATTGTCCGCTTTGCCCGCAGGCTCACGGCTTTGTTTTGTGGCCCTCTTGTAAGTACTTCCCGGCTGGTCACCCAACCTAGTACTACTATGACATGAGCACGCTTAACTGCTAGTTCCTAAGAACCCTACTTGCAGTAGACCACAAAACGCGTTGTGTCATGAGAAGGCGACTGTTATCTTATGAACCATGGATCTCTCCTGGCCACAGCCGATGTGGGATTTGCCTGGGGTGTCACAGTGAAACTTGAGGATAATAAATGTTCATGGCCGCCTAAACCCAATGTAAGTTTTTAATTTCTTTACTTATTTCTATCTTTTATGTTTAGTACTTAATAAAGGCCAAGGTGGGTTATTTATGATGGAAAATGTAAACCGTGCTTTAAAATTAATGCATTGCATGAGGGCATTGCAATGGTCAAATGTAGGGGATTTAATAAGTGTGAAAACACTTATCGTTTTACCACTTATTTCCAGTAATAACAAGACCAAAACGTGTGATTTATGTCGTAAAAGTCGGAATTATGCGTGGTTTGTGTTTTTATTGTGTTTTAGGACCAAAATATAAAAAAGGAAGAAAACACGGGCTTTCACGGGCTTTTATCGAAGAAAACGAGAAAAGACGAAGTCAAAAGATCAAGAGTGCAAAAAGAACAGAAGTCCAAGGCCTATTCTGAAGATTTATCGAAGAAAAAGTCTAAAGACGGAAGTTTAACGAAGTCGAAGAACTTAAGTCTAATAGAAGAAGAAAAAAAAAACCAGTTCAAATCCCGAGACGACAAAGACAAAGAATTAAAGTCGAGTCGAGAAAACGTGAAGAAAGCAAGCAAGAAGATGCAACACATGCACTCCTTCCACCTTCCCTATAAATACCCTCCTAATAGTCATTAAGAGGGGGGTTGGTTAGTTTTTAGCTAGTTTTCACTTTTTCTTAGTTTTCTCTAGTTTTATAGAGAGAAAGTCTTAAACTTTTTCTCACTAAACTTCATTTTTTCTTTTAATCTTTTAAGATTAAACACCTTTGTATTGCTTATTTCATTAATCAAGTTCTATTTTAAGCTTTTATTTCTTAATCTCATTCTTCTTTTCTTTGATTTTAGAGTGATTTTGGTACGATTATCATAAGATCCGTGTTGTTCTAATTGATTTCGTGCTTAAAAGGTTAATCTTTTAATCATTTCATAACTTTTCATTTGATTAAGCTTTAAGACTCTTGTGCTTATTTGCTTATTTTTATGATTAGCTTATTTTTCTTATAAAAAGTTTCTTAAAAAGGTTATGATTTAATTGTTTGATCCAAAAAGTTGCTTAATTTGAGGTTTGATAAGTTGATTCTAGTGCTTATTTGACCCGTTAGTTGGTTCGTTTTAAGTTTTGGGGATAAGCTCAATCTAATAGCTTATTTTCTAGCTTTTTAACCGAATCCCACCAATTTCAGAAAGGGTACAAACCCCTTTCCGATTTGAACATTCCGAGCAGCCTTCCATCTTCACATTCCGATCGATTGATCGGATAAGGGTTTTGTAGATTCCGACGGTAGCATTTGTTGAATATTCGGATTGAGGTTCTTCCCAGTATTCCGATCTGGCCTTTTTTGTGATATTCCGATTGTGTCAAAGTTTCAGTTATTCCGACGGGAAGTCTTCAGCATATTCCGATCTAGCAACCTTTTGCATATTCCGATTGAGGGCGTTATTAAACATTCCGATAGTTTTCGGTATTTGATCGCAATAACCCAATAGGGTTCCACTTTGCGATCGGTTGGTTATTACCCCTTATTCCGATCTGGGTTGCGATCGCTTATTGCGATCGCATATTCCGACGGGTCTTAAGGTCTTGATTAAGGCAAAGTGCTGCCCATTTTTCGATAGGAACATTGCGACAGCATCATTCCGATAGATACTCATTGCAACATTACGATTTAAAAGGTTACTTAGCTTCTAGCCCCAGATCGTTTAAAAGTTGCTCGGTACGGATTAGAGTTCATAGCCAAGGCATAACTTATTGAAGCGGGATGCGAAGATTGGCGAGTCCGAAAAGGCCCTAACAAGGCATGAGGGCTACATTTTGTTGCTAAAGATCCAAAAGTGATGTGAAGAATCATTTATCGAAAATCAATATGAAGGATCGAGACACACGACGAAAAGCCAGAACTCCCCAAAAGTCATGGAGAAGTCTATCCGAAAAGACCCTAACAAGGTATGAGGATAAATAGATCCAAGTCCTAAAAGGAGGCGGATCGTTGTATATCAAAGTCCAAAATAAAGATTGGAGAAAAAAATGAAGAAGTCGTGGTCTAAAGATGACGTATCTCTCAAAACTTCAAGTGAAGAAATTCCTATATGAAGAGAAGACCATTATTTCAAGAACGTCTCTCAAAGATTCGAAGTATGAAGTCGCTGCCAAATATCGGTCCGAGAAAGGTCTCAAATCGTGAAGCGAGTTATGCCAAGATATGAACTTTATGAGGTCCCGAGAAGCAGTTTTAAAAGATTTGGTCCTTTAGCTAACTATTGATTAAATCGTTCACCTTATTTTCGGACTAAATAACTATCGAAATAAGTCAAACAATGCATCCTCGTGATCATTCAAGACAAGAATAAAATATAAGAGATACACCTAGGAATAAGGGAGTCTAAGTGAGTAATTGGCCCACATGAGTTCATGATTGTTTGCTAACTTATAATAACAATGATCTCGTTTTTAAGCTTGGTATGGGGAACGTGAAACTTGAGGATGATAAATGTTCATGGCCGCCTAAACCCAATGTAAGTTTTTAATTTCTTTACTTATTTCTATCTTTTATGTTTAGTACTTAATAAAGGCCAAGGTGGGTTATTTATGATGGAAAATGTAAACCGTGCTTTAAAATTAATGCATTGCATGAGGGCATTGCAATGGTCAAGTGTAGGGGATTTAATAAGTGTGAAAACACTTATCCTTTTACAACTTATTTCCAGTAATAACAAGACCAAAACGTGTGATTTATGTCGTAAAAGTCGGAATTATGCGTGGTTTGTGTTTTTATTGTGTTTTAGGACCAAAATATAAAAAAGGAAGAAAACACGGGCTTTCACGGGCTTTTATCGAAGAAAACGGGAAAAGACGAAGTCAAAAGATCAAGAAAACACGGGCTTTCACGTGGTTTGTGTTTTTATTGGTTAGTTTTTAGCTAGTTTTCACTTTTTCTTAGTTTTCTCTAGTTTTAGAGAGAGAAAGTCTTAAACTTTCTCTCACTAAACTTCATCTTTTCTTTTAATCTTTTAAGATTAAACACCTTTGTATTGCTTATTTCATTAATCAAGTTCTATTTTAAGCTTTTATTTCTTAATCTCATTCTTCTTTTCTTTGATTTTAGAGTGAGTTTGGTACGATTATCATAAGATCCGTGTTGTTCTAATTGATTTCGTGCTTAAAAGGTTAATCTTTTAATCATTTCATAAGTTTTCATTTGATTAAGCTTTAAGACTCTTGTGCTTATTTGCTTATTTTTATGATTAGCTTATTTTTCTTACAAAAAGTTTCTTAAAAAGGTTATGATTTTATTGTTTGATCCAAAAAGTTGCTTAATTTGAGGTTTGATAAGTTGATTCTAGTGCTTATTTGACCCGTTAGTTGGTTCGTTTTAAGTTTTGTGGATAAGCTCAATCTAATAGCTTATTTTCTAGCTTTTTAACCGAATCCCACCAATTTCGGAAAGGGTACAAACCCCTTTCCGATTTGAACATTCCGAGCAGCCTTCCATCTTCACATTCCGATCGATTGATCGGATAAGGGTTTTGTAGATTCCGACGGTAGCATTTGTTGAATATTCCGATTGAGGTTCTTCCCAGTATTCCGATCTGGCCTTTTTTGTGATATTCCGATTGTGTCAAAGTTTCAGTTATTCCGACGGGAAGTCTTCAGCATATTCCGATCTAGCAACCTTTTGCATATTCCGATTGAGGGCGTTATTAAACATTCCGATAGTTTTTTCGGTATTTGATCGCAATAACCCAATAGGGTTCCACTTTGCGATCGGTTGGTTATTACCCCTTATTCCGATCTGGGATGCGATCGCTTATTGCGATCGCATATTCCGACGGGTCTTAAGGTCTTGATTAAGGCCAAGTGCTGCCCATTTTTCGATAGGAACATTGCGACAACATCATTCCGATAGATACTCATTGCAACATTCCGATGGTAGTAAGTTTAACATTCCGATGGACTCTTGTTTGAATTATTCCGACGAGTAATTCTAGTGACATTCCGATGGTTGCAATTTTGGTGTATTCCGATGGACATTAATTGTTTTATTCTGATTGATTAAGTTTTCAAGTTTTCAAGTTTTACAAAGTTTTTAAGTTTTAAGTATTTTCATAAATTAACTTTAAGTTTAATTTAGTCAAAGCTTTAAATTTACTCAACGACACTTTAATTACTTGTTATTAGTTTAAATTAGACAAACAAACCAAACCATCCTCTTGATTCACCAAAAGACGATTGAGTCGCACTTAAGACCGGTTTTCAATTCGAAAAGATTCGGACGATAATATTTTCATACCTAGCCAAAAGCGAAGTACTAGTTAACCCAAGTTGGTTGGATGTGGCGCCCCACTGGTAGAAATTTCACTATAGTAGGAAATGCCTGCCCTTTAACTAGGATCACTCCCACTAAAGCGAAGAAAGCGTGCCCTTTAATTAGGAGTACCAAGGCTACCAAAACACAAGCGTGTCCTTTAACTAGGAACACCGACACTACTGTAGGAACAAAGTGCCCTTTAAATAGGTATACTCCAACTGTAGTGCCTGCTAATAATCCAAAACCTCAGAAAGGTGGAACAATAAAACCTGTTAGTGGTAAAACTCACATTAGAAAACGCAGGAAATATAAGGGTCACACAAATGTTAGCAACTCTGATAATATTATGTCTGTATCTGCTAACTGTAACACCCCATTTTGATAATGGAAATGTCACACGTAATTATAGCGTGTCATCAAAGCATACAAGGAAAAAATGTCTAAACATTACATGACCATAAAAGGAAAATACCGGAATCAAACATCGGTAGTCCAAAAGTAAAGCTCATCACACACAAACATAAGTATAGCAAAGGAAAGGACTAAACAATGTCCATAGCAAATGTATCAAAAGAAAGGTAATGCATAAAGTAAAGAAAGGCTAGAAAGCTTCCAGTCCATATGCACGTACGCTTAAAGTTTACGAGCGTCCCTGAGTACCTGCCGTTTTGGGAACATAGAAAAGGAAAACGGTTGAGCAATACGCTCAGTGCACGGATGTACAATAAAGCATGAATAGGATAAGCATATAACATATAACAGCAGAAGAAACTAAGTCCCGAGTAACCTGGTTAAGTCTTGATAAAACTGGTTTTATAGTTTGAAAAGCCTTATGTTTATCTTGTAAAAACTGTTTATCATATTTTACCATTAGCCAATATAGGTCATGAAAAATCCACCGTGCATGAATACTTGGAGGGGTGACCTCATCATGCAAATTAGAGGGGCTGCCTCTAATTTAATATTTTGGTTTGGGTAGGAGGGATCAGCTCCTTGTGAAGGATGCAAGGCACACACCACAATCACCATGAAATCCTGACTGAAAACATGTAACTAGGATGCACCCATACGCCCCACATGATAAATATAAAATATGGCCAAAAGCTGAAGGGACGCCACGAGCAATCACTCCGTCGTGGTGAAGTCATAACATCAGTGCCTCTAATGTTATGGTTATGGTACCTCCATAACTAGGTGAAACTGGTCATGCATGTATATGGCTATAGGTATTCTAAATTAAACATAAGCAAATCAAACACATAACTTATACTACGGGAAAACATTTGGCTACATACGGGGAATCCTAATGAGGAAAGAATGTCCATACTGAAAGGACGGGAATCCGTACCTTATGTCCAGTAAACGAAGAAGATGAACTGAGAGGAATCCTACTTCCGTATCACTAATGCTACATAAATACATACATGAATAAGTATCTGCTTACTAAATACGTAACTGGTTTTATGTCATTTCTTAGCTTATTTTATATGTTCATATCATGTTTTACTGTTTTAAAGCCTTAAACTGTGTTTATCTTATATTCTGTCTATTCTGATTAAGTATTCCTGGTATTTCTGGTATTTCATGTATTATTATATTTACTGTGTAATAATAAGTAACTTTCCAAAAATAGCAGGTTTCCTAAAATAGAAAGTTTCCAAAAATAGAAAGTTTCCAAAAAAAGAAAGTTACCAAAAATAGAAAGTTTCCAAAAATAGAAAGTTTCCCAAAAGAGAAAGTTTCCAAAAATAGAAAGTTTCCAAAAATAGAATTACTGCTTAAAATAGATAAGTTTCTAGAAATAGAAAGTTTCCATAAATAGATCAGCTGCCTTAATTAAATAAGTTTCTAAAAATAGAAAGTTTCCATAAATAGATTAGCTGCCTTATTTAAATAAGTTTCTAAAAATATAAAGTTTCCATAATTAGATATAAGCTGGTTAAATAAGCTAAGTATATAAGCCTAAGTGTTTTCATGATTATTTCCTAAGTCATATGATATAATGTATAGTTTATTAATTATTTCATGTAATTAAAATAAACTATAGGTTAAAATATTTAATTAAAGTATATCATGTTTTTAATTAAATAAAGTTAAATACTTAGGTTAAAACATGTATTATTATTTATTAATAATATAACCTAAGTCATGTTAATTAATTAATTATAACCATGGTTTTTAAATAATTAATTAATTATAAGTCTAAAAATATAAAATACTTAGGTTAATAATTTCATGATTTTAATAATTAATATAACCTAAGTCATGTTATTAAATTAATCATGTCATGTTTATTAATTTAATTTTAACATATGATTATAAAAATAATAATCTTAACATACACCGTGAACCGGATCTTGACTAGGAACCATGAACCGGACATGAAATAGACACCATACCCCAAACCACTTCGGGGTTCCTCTTGTCTTGCTGCTGCCGTGGGACCCACACCAACCAACCGGGACCATATGGTCTCGGTGGTGGTCGAGTAGCCAAACCGAGACCCCCTTGGGGTTCGGTTTAGGCGCCGGCGAAAACAAACACCCCTAAAACACCCTTTTTGATTTATTCCAAAACCATTTTCATGTTACATCTATGTTTTTAATTAGTTTTAAAAACATCTTGATCTTAATTTATTATTAGATAAAAATCAAAGAAAAGAGATAAAATAATATACCGAATACGTGGATCTAAATGAGGATGAACAAACACGAACACTTGCACCAAAACCAAGATCAAAAATCAAACAATCACCTCCTTTGGTGTGTTTGTGTGTGGCGGCCAAACAAAGAAAAAGAAGGAGGAGGAGAAAGTATTTTTAGGTTTTTGGTTAATTCTTCTGTAAAGTGAAAATGAGTAGTAACTTTTCCCTTAACCCCTCTTTAGTGAAATTTGAGATGGGCTTAGCCCATCTCTTCCTTGTTGCCGCGGGTCGGGGCCCCACATGGGGGACCCGTACCATTTTCCGTGTCTCGATGTTTAATTTTTCGTTCATGTTTATTTGTGTTCGCGTTTCATGTGTTCTCGTTAAATAATTACCGTGACCTAATATATTTATTTACGCTCGTAATAGATATATATACGTAATTAATAATAGTTCGTGATTTAATTACGTTCATGATTTCATGATCGTATTTTCGTGATTAATTATTGTCAAATAATTATTGTGTGCTCGTGCGTAGTAAATATTTATCGTCTTCTAACACGTACGTAATACGTAAAATCCTAACACGTAATCGTAATCATGCTATAATAGGAATGTTTTAATCTAGTACGTACGATCTTAAGGGTACTATTCATGGTAAACGCATGCGGGTTTTACAACTCTTCCCCCCTAAAAAGAATAATTCGTCCCCGAATTATAGATAAAGTAAACTGGAAAAGAAGAACATACCCGAATTCAAAATATGAAATGAGGGTAAGAAGCCCGGATAGACTCCTCTGTTTCCCAAGTGGCTTCCCGCTCGGTATGATCCCTCCATAGGATTTTGACGAATGTAATCGTCTTCCTTCTAATGACTCGTTCTTGTTTGTCAAGAACTCGTTCGGGTTCTTCTATAAAAGTGAGATCCTCACGTATCTGTTCCAGTGGATACTAAACCATGTGAATGGGATGATACTGGTACCCTCTGAGTAAGGACACATGAAACACATTGTGCACATGCGAAAGCTGCGGAGGTAACGCCAATCGGTAAGATACTTCACCGACTCGTTCAATGATATCAAACGGTCCGATGAAACGAGGACTGAGCTTCCCTTTAATCCCGAAGCGTCTAACACCACGTGCCGGCGAAACCTTAAGGAAGACGTGATTTCCTACGTTAAAATGTATGTCCCTACGATGCTTATCGGCGTAACTCTTCTGACGTGACCGTGCTTCCTGAAGTTTCTGCTTAGCTACTGCGATCTTTTCATTGGTCATCTCTATGATTTCTGGTCCTTCAAGTGTTCGCTCGCCAACCTGATCCCAGCAGATTGGGGCGCGACACTTCCTGCCATACAACATCTCGAAAGGAGCACACTTGATACTTGCGTGCCAACTGTTGTTGTATGCAAACTCCACCAAACAGATGTAATCGTCCCAATCACCCATCCATTCCAACGCACATGACCTCAACATATCTTCCAATGTCTGAATGGTTCGTTCCGACTGTCCGTCCGTTTGAGGATGAAAAGCCATGCTAAGATTAAGTTGTGTACCCCAAGCTTTCTGCAGACTCTTCCAAAAGCGCGAAGTAAATCGAGGATCTCTGTCTGAGACGATGCTGGATGGTGCACCATGGAGTCTCATGATCTCTCTTCTATACGTATCGGCGAGTTTACTTACCGGATCTTCCTTGTGGATCGGTAAGAAATGAGCTGATTTGGTAAGTCGATCTACGATAACACAAATTGCATCGTGCTTCCTCTTGGTAGGCGGAAGACCAGTAACAAAATCCATGGTGATTTTGTCCCACTTCCACTCTGGAATATCTAACGGTTGAAGGAGACCGCCAGATCGCTGATGCTCGATCTTAACCTGCTGGCAGGTAAGACATTTGGAGACGTAAGTGGCTACATCCTGTTTCATAACACTCCACCAAAAGTACTGCTTGATGTCATGGTACATCTTAGTCGAACCAGGATGTATAGAGAATGGGGAGCTATGAGCTTCAGCTAACAAGGCTTCCCGGAGTTCTTGGTCATCAGGAACACAAAGTCTCGTACCCTGCCATACGATACCATCTGCAACTACTCTGAATTATGTCTGTTTCTCCAAATTCTGTACTATCGCCCAGATTTCTCCGTCATCCTTCTGAGCTTCCTTGATCTTAGAGAGTAACTCGGGTTCTACTCTAAGATTAGCCCAGTAACCGTGTTGTCCACGTACCATGATCTCGATGTCTAGTCGCTCCATGTCTCTTATGATTTCCTCTTTGATTTTGATAGGTGTGTAAACACCCATCCTTTTACCACTTAATTACAATAATAACCAGGCCAAAACGTGTATTTTATGTCGTAAATGTCAGAATTATGTGTGGTTTGTGTTTTTGTTGTGATTAAGGACGAAAATGTGAAAAGGGGAGAAAACACGGGCTTTCACGGGCTTTTATCGAAGAAAAAGACAAAAGACGAAGTCAAGAAATCAAGAGTGCAAAAAGAACGGAAGTCCAAGGCCTATTCTAAAGATTTATCGAAGAAAAAGTCCAAAGACGGAAGTTTAATAAAAGCCGAAGAACTCAAGTCTAAATTAAGGAAGAAATTAAAAGACGAGTTTACTAATCCCGAGACAAAATTCGAAGAATTAAGAAGACGAGGACTAAGTGAGAAATAAAGAAAGAAGAAAGAGAGGAGGAAGCTTCCACTAATCCTCCTCTTCCTATAAATAGATCATTAGTCTCATTTGTAAAAGTTGTTGGCTAATAGTGACAATTATTCTTCCACCATTTATATTACTTGCAATTTAAATTTATGTCATTTCCTTACTTGTCTTGCACTTTTAATTCCTTTAATTTCAAGTAAGTTACTTTTATTGTTATTGAATCTTTATCTTTATTGTTAATCTCTCATATACCTTTCTTGTGTTGATTTCATGTTTATGTTTATGTTAAGTTTTTGAGTTTTTATTGATTAGATTAAGTGGGTTTTGATTATTTTGATTATTATTGTTAGTTTTATTGATTTGGATTGTTAGATTATCATTAGTTGATTATTTGTGACTAGTCTTGCTTAATCTTTTGGTTTGATTTGATTAGTTTTTGTTAGATTCGTGTTCTATTTCTTTCCCGTGTCTTCGCTATATCTGTTTGCCCAGGTTATTCCGAACCAAGCAATCATTCCGGATCAGTGTGGTATTCCGAATCAGCAGTTTATTCCGCATAAGCAGGTTATTCCGCATAAGCAGGTTATTCCGAATAAAGGACTTATTCCGGATAAGTGAAATATTCCGGATCAGTTTGTTATTCCGGATCAGAGCAATATTCCGAATAAAGGTATTATTCCGGATGAAGGGATATTGCGGATGAGCTAATATTCCGGATGAAGGCTTCTGTTTGATTATTCCGCATGAACAAGTTTTATTCCGGACGAAGCAACTTATTCCGGATGAACCAAATTTATTCCGAACCAAGGACCTTTTCCGAATGAAGCTATTATTCCGGGTGAAGAAATTTTCCTAATGAAGGTTTTGGTTAGTTATTCCGAATGAAGCAATCTTTCCGGATGAAGGTGAGTTTTGTTTATTCCGGATGAACTAGGTATTCCGAATGAGTGTTTTGACTTGATTATTCCGAACGAAGAAGAATTATTCCGGGTGAAGGTGACATTTCGAACGAGTAATTATTTCGAGTGAGGTGTTTTTAGTTTATTTTATGTTTTAAACTTTACTTCTCCCGCCTTTTCCCTTAGTCGTACTTTTAAGTTTCCTGACCTTAGATTTAATTTACTTGCCTTTAGTTTAAGTTTAAGTTTTCCTTTAGGAAAGTTCTAAGTTTGCATTATTTACTTTAATTACTTTTAATTTCTCGTCATTTAATTTTTAATCATTTTCAACTTTATTTACTTTTCATTTATTTTAAAGTTTTGCACTTTATTTTCACTACAACGACAAATATTTTTCTTAACCAAAAACAATTGAGTCACACTTTGAACCAGTAATCAATTCGATTAGACCACTTCAACGAACTTAATTTTTATACTTGGTAAAAGCCTTGTATTAAATGGCGCCGCTGCCGGCTCTTTTCGTAAATATTAACGGTTTTCTGTGAGAGACGCGTTGCTTTTTGGGATCCGTTCATTCGTGAGCATTATTTTCTTGCTTAAAAATTTTTCAAAAATCCATAAAAATTAAAAAATTTCAAAAATCCAAAAAGATTTTATTTTTATAGTGTATATATATTGTCTATTTCTTTGGTATTGTTTTCTTTTGCTTTCGCAGGTGTATGCGTACTAGATCTTCAACTTATCAAGAGCCCAAGACCCGTGAAGATTTAGCTATGGCATGTATGAACAACAACAATCATCCACCGCACCTCAACAATAACAACAACAATGTTCTTCCACAGCCCGATCTTCGGACAATGGAGGAGCTTTGTCAACCCACAATGTTTGGACGAGGAGGACCGATTGCGCCGATGCAAATCACGGCTCCGGAGTTTTCGTTGAAGCATCACATGATCCAACAAGTGCAAACTAATCCATTTCGCGGATTTCCTGATGATGATGCCAACAAGCACCTCGACAAATTCATTACTATTACTCAAAGCATGAAGTTGCCCGGTGCTACTATGGATGTTCTTCGCCTTCTACTCTTTCCACATACTTTATCACACCACGCCGAAAAATGGTTTGATCGTCTCCCGAAGAATTCCATTCATACTTGGGATGACATGACTCAACGCTTTTTGTCGCGCTACTTTCCACCATCCAAGGTCACGAACCTTCGAAATCAAATCAGCGGTTTCATGCAAGAACCCGATGAATCTCTCTTTGATGTTTGGGAAAGATATAATGTTTTGATCTATCGATGTCCAAACCACAACATGCTCCCCGTTACCTTAATTGATACTTTCTACAACGGTTTGACTTTTCGTGATCGTGATACGATTAATGCAGCCGCCGGTGGCACATTTATGAAAAGAAGACCCGAGGAGTGTAGAGAGCTTATTGAGAACATGACTACTCATCACAAAAATTAGGATTCCTCCGCTTCTTCAAGGAACAACCCGAGAGTCAATGTTTCTTCTACTTCAGCAAACTCTGACATGACCGAATTCACCCGCATGATGCCCGAAATGAACAAAAATATCTTGCTCATCGCTTCAAACCAACAACAACAAGTTAAAGCGGTAGCCATTCCTTGTGAGACATGCGGTGCTCCTCACTCATACACTGATTGTCCTTCTACTCAAGGCAATCCGGAAAACGTGTATGCGGCTTATGGTAACTATTCACCGGAAAATTACCAAGCCCGACCTCAAGGGGATCGAAATTTGCTAAGTTACCGGTCCAACAACTATCTTTCACCCGGTTTTCTCCTCAAAACCACAATCCCAACAACAACTACACTAGAAGCAACCAAATCCCACCTCGAGCTTCTAATCCTTATCACCCACCCGCTCAACAAGCCCCACCCATCAGTCAAGATGTTGAAGCTTTAATGAGAACCCAAGGAGAGCAAATTAAGAATCTGCAAAGCCAAATTATCAATTTGAAAGGGGATATCACTAAGCAAGGGAATGACATTAGATTCGAGCTTCGAAATGATATACAATCCTCCTTCAGCACTCAAACGAATGATTTGAAGAATATGCTGGCTAGTTTCTTACCCACCACTCAACCCTCTACTTCGGGCTCTCTACCTTCAAACACCGTCACCAACCCGAGAGCGAATGTGAGTGCTATTACTACCCGTAGTGGAGCAACTTTAGTAGGACCATCTATCCCACCCCCAGTTACTCCATCTACACCTCCTCCACCAACATTTATCCCTACTACGCTCACACCTAGTATTAGTACACCATTACCGTCTCCGCCTCGTCATGAAGAAGTACCCAAGAAGAATCCTCCACCAACCCCACCTTCCACCTTTAACCCTTCAACATCTCAACCTTCATCTGCTACACCTCCACCACCCAACCCAAGCATTCCTTACCCTTCTCGACTCAACAAGGCTAGAATTTTGACTAAGAATGATGTTCGAGTCTCCAACTTTTTGGAATAGATTGCCAGAATGACCGTCACCTTTACCCTTGTTGAAGCTCTTGCCCAAATGCCACAATTTGTCAAGATGTTTAAGAAATTGCTTAGTAAGAAGGAGAAGATGGTCGAGTTTGGTAATACTCGCTTGAATGAAAATTGCTCTGCAATCCTTCTTAAAGAACTTCTAGAAAAACTTGAGATCCCGGTCGTTTTGTACTACCTTGTACTTTTAACCAAACCGACGAATTTACTGCCTTAGCAGATCTCGGGGCAAGTATAATCTTGATGCCTTTTAGCGTTTGGAAAAAGTTATCATTGCCCGACCTTACACCTACGAAGATGACTCTTGAGCTTGCAAATGGCACTCTCGCTTACCCCGTTGGTACTGCCGAAGATGTGTTCATTAAAGTTGGCACATTCACTTTTCCGGTCGACTTCGTCATTGTTGATTATGAAATGGACCCTCGTATTTCGTTAATACTTGGACGCCCATTTTTGAGAACCGGTCGAGCTTTAATAGATGTGGATAAATGTGAACTCATCTTAAGAGTCGGGGATGATGCACAAGTTTTTGAAATGGGGAAGCTTAAAAGCAAATCCTATGGAAGAGAATCGACGAATATGATTAATGTGCTCGATGATTTTGTCGTCTACAACAATCCTCTATTCGATTCTTGCAATGATAATCCACTGTTTCAAGATGATGCGGATTATTCTCTCTCCAATTTGGAACCTTCACCCATATATGATTCTCCACCGATCTATGATGCTTATAATGATGATTCTAGCTCCGATGGGGATGATTATGATGATTTTACTTCCGAGTATCCCGACATGCCCACTTATGATGATTTTGATGAGGCCGATACTCTCTCGAGTGATTCTTCATATGATGAAGATCCTCCGCCAACCATGCTTAATCCTACTTTGGATGACTACTCATTTGAGGAAGACTTTTCTACTTTTCTCAACACATACTTCCCAAATGAGAGTGATGCTCCTCCTTTAGACTTTGATAATTATGGTCTTCATTCTTCTACGGATTTGAAGAAAATTCTTTTAAAGGAGCCGACACCGGACGACACCAACATCCGTAGCACGTATGTTTTGACACCTCTTTTTCCACCTTCTGCGGACGAGGTTGTGCATTTTCTTAGCGGATGTTCTTCAAATTCTGCTGAGCCCGAGTGTTATTTTCCCCTAAAGGAAAAGGTGTTCGACCCCGACATTGCACTTTTTAAGCCATCTCAGTATCCGTCTGATGAAATAAAAGGAAAGATTTTTGGAACTACTAGAGATATGCTTGCACCTCTTCACCCTTGCTACCACCGTGCTCCATCTTTGCTTAAGGGAACCTTGCTAATAAGTGTGAAAACACTTATCCTTTTACCACTTATTTCCAATAATAACAAGACCAAAACGTGTGATTTATGTCGTAAAAGTCGGAATTATGCGTGGTTTGTGTTTTTATTGTGTTTTAGGACCAAAATATGAAAAGGAAGAAAACACGGGCTTTCACGGGCTTTTATTGAAGAAAACGGGAAAAGAGAAGTCAAAAGATCAAGAGTGCAAAAAGAACGGAAGTCCAAGGCCTATTCTAAAGATTTATCGAAGAAAAAGTCAAAAGACGGAAGTTTAACGAAGTCGAAGAACTTAAGTCTAATAGAAGAAGAAAATTAAAAGACAAGTTCAAAACCCGAGACGACAAAGACGAAGAATTAAAGTCGAGTCGAGAAAACGTGAAGAAAGCAAGAAAGAAGATGCAACACATGCACTCCTTCCACCTTTCCTATAAATACCCTCCTAATAGTCATTAGGAGGGTGGTTAGAGTTTTTAGTTAATTTTTCACTTTTTAGTTTTCTCTAGTTTTTAGAGAGAGAAAGTCTTAAACTTTCTCTCACTAGTTCATCTTTTTCTTTTAATCTTTCAAGATTAACTCTTTGTATTGCTTATTTTTATTAATCAAGTTCTATTTTAAGCTTTTATCTCTTAATCTCATTCTAATTTTCTTTGATTTAAGATTGATATTGGTGCGATTATCATGTGATCCGTGTTGTTCTAATTGATTTCGTGCTTAAAAGTTAATCTTTTGATCATTTTATAAGTTTTCATTTGATTAAGCTTTAAGACTTTTGTGCTTATTGGCTTATTTTTATGATAGCTTATTTTTCTTATTAAAAAGTTTTATTAAAAAGTTTATGTTTTTATTGTTTGATCTAAAAAGTTGCTTGATTTCGAGTTAGATAAGTTGATTAAAGTGCTTATTTGATTCGGTTAAGTATTTGGATTTATAAGTTTTGGATATTAGCTTATTGAACTTAGCTTATTATCTAGCCTTAACAAATCCCTTTATTTTCGGAAAAGGGAGTTTAAATCCCCTTTCCGATCGGGTTTTCCGACCGGTATACCATCATAACAATTTCCCTCAATTTTAGGAAAGGTTGTTACTCCCCTTTCCGATTGGCCCCTTATTCCGACGGCACCCCATCTTCACTTTCCGATTGATCCAATCGGATTAGGTCTTTGATTTTCCGATTGAGCCACATTAACATTCCGATCTGTGCCCTTGATGAACATTCCGATTGGGAGTTTACCCAAGTATTCCGATTTGGTCAAGACTTATACACATTCCGATTGTAGCATTTACCCCGTATTCCGATTGGTCCTTAGCAGTTATTCCGATTGACCCCCTTTGTACACATTCCGATTGTTGCATTTATCATATTCCGATCAGCCGATCGGAAAACATTCCGATCGGGGGCCTTTTTGGCTTGTTTTGGTTTCTTTCGATATCACTTTCTTATAGTACTTTTTATTTTCTGAAAATTTTCAAAGTGTTAGTTTTATTTAGTGAGTTAGTACTTTTCCATTGTCACCTTTACATTTATATGCATTTGTTTTTACTCGTTATTCAAATTAATCTTTTAACTTCCATTTTACTCAACGACACTTTATTTACTTGCTAGTAGTTTAAAACAAACAAAACCAAACCATTCACTTGATTCACCAAAAGACGATTGAGTCGCACTTAAGACCGGTTTTCAATTCGAAAAGACTTGGGACTAACGAATTTTGATACGAGGGGTAAAAGCCGTGTATTAAATGGCGCCGCTGCCGGCTCTTTTCGTTAAGATAAACGGTTTCTAGTGAGAGACGCATTGAATTTTGGGATCCGTTCTTTGAACGTTATTTTCATTGCTATAAAAATTTTCAAAAATCCATAAAAAATATAAAACTCTTCAAAAATACAAAAACATTAAAAAACCTATAAAAACCAAAAATATTATATAGATATTCTCTTTGTGTATATTTTTCTTCTGCAGGTGCATGCGTACTAGATCTTCGAACTATTCTGAGCCCGAGACTCGTGAAGATTTAGATATGGCTGGTGTTAACAACAACAATAATCACCCACCTCAAAACAATTTGAATAACAACAACAACAACAACAATGTCCTTCAACCTGATTTACGAACCATGGAGGAATTGTGCCAACCCACCATGAACGGACGCGGAGGCCCGATTGCACCAATGCACGTCACGGCTCAGGAGTTTTCGTTGAAGCATCATATGATACAACAAGTGCAAACGAACCCATTTCGTGGAATTCCGGATGATGATGCCAACAAACACCTCGACAAATTCATTACCATTACCCAAAGCATGAAGTCCCCGGTTTTTCTATGGATGACCTTCGCCTTCAACTTTTTCCACACTCGCTTTCTCACCATGCCGAAAAATGGTTTGACCGTCTTCCTAAGAATTCTATTCATACGTGGAACGACATGACTCAACGCTTTTTATCGCGCTACTTTCCCCCATCCATGGTCACTAGCCTTCGTAACCAAATCAGTGGATTTATGCAAGAGAATGATGAATCGCTTTTCGATGCTTGGGAACGTTACAATGATTTGATCGACCGCTGTCCTAATCACAATATGCTCCCCGTCACTCTCATTGACACCTTCTACAATGGTCTCACCTTTCGTGATCGTGACACGATCAATGCCGCCGCCGGTGGTACTTTTATGAAAAGAAGACCGGAGGAGTGTCGAGAGTTGATTGAAAACATGACTACTCACCACAAGAATTGGGATTCTTCCGCATCCTCAAGATCTAATCAGAGAGTCAATGTTTCATCTACTTCTTCCACCACCAACTCGTCTATTTTGGAACGTGCTATTCTTGATATTAACAAAAGTCTCAAAATTTTGACTTCTAACCAAACTCAACAAGCTAATGCCGTTGTTATTTCTTGTGACACATGTGGTGGTCCTCATTCCTACAATGAGTGTCCTTCTACTCACGGAAATTATTCTGAAGACGTTAACGCAGCATATGGTACTTATCCCACGGGAGGCTATCAAGCTCGCCCTCAAGGAGACCGTGGCTTGCTAAGTTATCGTTCCAACAATTATCTTGCTCCTCCCGGTTTCCCTCCTGCAAACCAAAACCAACAACAAAGCTACAACCGCAACAACCAATCCCAACCTCGTGCTCAAAATCAATATCAATCCCAAAGAAACCCATACCCAACTCAAGGAAATTCTCAAGCTTACCAAGTTCCACCTCTCAATCAACCGATGGCCGTAAACCAAGACGTCGAGACGTTCATGAAGACTAATCGTGAGATGGTGACGAATCTTCAGAGTCAATTTGTCAACTTGAAGAATGACATGGTGAAACAAGGGAGCGATATTCGAGCCGAGCTAAGGAATGATATGGCCAAACACAGCAATGATATTAATGCCAACATGCAAAACTCTTTTAACAATCAAGCTCTTCACCTTCGTGATATGATTGGTTCGCTCATCCAAAGTAATCAACCTTCTTCTTCGGGTACTCTTCCGAGTAATACCGTTGCGAATCCAAGAGGGGAGATGAAAGCAATCACCACTCGAAGTGGCAAAGGTTATATGGAACCCGAGCTTCCTACACCTCCACCCGTGATTGTGAACAAGGAAAAAGAGCAACTTTCCTCACCTCCTTCACCTTCTATCCCCATTTCCCCACCACCCGTGGTTGTGAGTGATCCTATTCCCTTAAAGCCTTCTTCTTCATCCAATATACCTTATCCTTCAAGGTTGAGGAAAGAGAAGGAAAAGAGCAAGGATGATATTCAAGTTTCGAACTTCCTTAAAATGTTCAAACAATTGAATTTTAACATCTCCTTTGCCGAGGCTCTCGCTCACATGCCCAAATACGCTAAGATGTTTAAAGATCTTCTAAGTGATAAAGAAAAGCTTCTTGACATTGCTCAGACCCACCTTAATGAGAATTTCTCCGCAGTGCTCTTAAGGCAATTGCCCACCAAACTTGGTGATCCGGGTCGCTTCTTGATTCCTTGCAACTTCCCGGGAGTAGAGAATTGCATGGCCCTAGCCGATCTAGGTGCCAGTATAAACTTAATGCCTTTAAGTGTTTGGAAGCAATTATCTCTCCCTGAGCTAGTCCCCACCAAAATGACTTTGGAATTAGCCAACCGTACGGTTGCTTATCCAGTGGGGATAGCTGAAGATGTCTTTGTTGGCGTCGACAAATTCACCTTCCCAGCGGATTTTGTTGTCGTTGACTACGAGATGGATCCCCGTGTTCCATTAATTGTTGGACGTCCATTTCTGAGGACCGGTCGCACTCTTATTGATGTAGCCGCAGGCGAAATAATCATGAGAGTTGGTGACGATAAAATTGTCTTCAACATGGGTAAGATTTCTAAGCAACCTTATTCGTATGAGAGTCTTAATGCTATTGATGTTCTCGATGAGGCTTGTGAAGAACATTTTCATGATGCTTGCAAAAGTACTCTTTCTTCTCTCCCCAATGTTGAGACCGTTGCCTCAATTGCCCCAGCATTGACTCCTTTCGGAGAAAGTGATTTGGATGACTTCGAAGCTAGCTTGGGTCCTCTCGATATTAAGTATGATAATTTGTCTACAAATTGGGATGAAGACATTAGTACTATTGAGAGACTTCTCAATGAGGACCCATTCTCTCTTCCTGCTCCTAAAGAGGTGACTAATGATGATCCATCGTTAGTTTCACCATCTACTGCGAATCCTCCTACTCTTGAGCTTAAGGACCTACCGCCTCATCTTGAGTACGTTTTTCTGGAAGACGACGAGAAGCTACCGGTCATCATCGCAAAGGATCTGAAAGAAGACGAAAAAGAACGCCTTGTCGCTGTGTTGAAGAAGCATAAACGAGCTATCGCTTGGAAAATCTCCGACATCCGCGGAATTGATCCTCACTTTTGCACACATAAAATTCTCATGGAGGACGACTTTAAGCCCACAATTCAAAGTCAACGAAGGGCGAATCCTAAAATACATGAAGTCATCAAAAAAGAGGTTATCAAACTTCTTGATGCGGGTATGATTTACCCTATTTCGGATTCACCGTGGGTTAGTCCAGTCCATTGTGTGCCTAAGAAAGGCGGAATCACCGTTGCGCCCAATGCAAACAACGAGTTAATTCCTACCCGTCTCGTTACTGGGTGGAGAGTTTGTATAGACTACCGCAAACTCAATGATGCCACGAGAAAGGATCATTTCCCTCTACCTTTTATGGACCAAATGCTTGAACGCTTAGCGGGTAATGAATATTACTGCTTTCTTGATGGTTTCTCGGGTTATTTTCAAATACCCATCGATCCCCAAGATCAAGAGAAGACAACATTCACTTGTCCCTACGGCACATTTGCTTATAAAAGAATGCCTTTTGGCTTATGCAATGCCCCCGGGACTTTCCAAAGGTGCATGTTGGCTATCTTCCATGACATGGTTGAGCAAACCATGGAAGTCTTCATGGATGATTTCTCGGTCTTCGGGGATTCCTTCTCTGCTTGCCTTGCCAATTTGGAACGTATGCTTAAGCGGTGCGAAGACACTCGCCTTGTTCTGAATTGGGAAAAATGCCATTCTATGGTACAAGAAGGCATTGTGCTAGGACACAAAATCTCTAAAGCCGGTCTTGAAGTCGACCGTGCTAATGTAGATGTCATAGGCAAATTACCTCCACCTTCAACCGTGAAGGGTGTGAGAAGTTTTCTGGGTCATGCGGGCTTCTACCGTCGATTCATTCAGGATTTCTCTAAAATCGCTCGCCCGATGACCCACCTCTTGGAAAAAGATACTCCTTTTATCTTTTCTAAAGAATGTCTCGAAGCCTTCAATCTTCTCAAGGATAAGCTAACTAAGGCACCGGTCTTGGTCACCCCTAATTGGGAGCTGCCTTTTGAATTGATGTGCGCCGCTAGCGACTTTGCTATTGGTGCGATTTTGGGCCAAAGAGTGAATAAACACTTCCAACCAATCCACTATGCTAGAAAAACAATGACGGGGGCTCAATTGCAGTATACGACAACCGAAAAAGAGCTTTTAGCTGTTGTCTATGCTTTTGAGAAATTTCGCCCCTATCTTGTTTTATCCACCACCATCGTATACACGGACCATTCCGCGTTGAAGTACTTGATGACAAAGAACGATTCTAAGCCAAGACTTCTTCGCTGGGTTTTGCTCCTTCAAGAATTCAACATTGAAATTCGTGACAAGAAGGGAGCCGAAAACCTGGCCGCGGATCATCTGAGCAGACTTGAGGATCCATATCAGGGGGATCATCCGAACAAAGAGATCAATGACTCTTTCCCCCTGGAGACTCTAATGTCTATAAATCTCAATCTTGATGGCACCCCGTGGTTTACAGACATTGCAAACTACTTAGCGGGTGGTATTCTCATCCAAGGGTTAACATCCCAACAAAAGAAGAAGTTCTTGAACGATGTTAAGACTTACTTTTGGGATGACCCTTATCTATTCAAACAGTGTGCTGATCTGATTATTCGTCGATGTGTTGACGGACCGGCAGCTTTTGACATCCTCCAAGCTTGCCACAAAGGACCCACCGGTGGTCACTTTGGTCCCAACTACACCGCTAAGAAAGTGTTTGATTCCGGATTCTACTGGCCCACCATTTATCGTGACGCTCACGAAATGGTTAAGCATTGTGATGCTTGCCAACGTCAAGGCAAGATCACACATAAGGATGAGATGCCTCAAAATTTCATACAGGAATGTGAAATCTTTGATGTATGGGGCATCGACTTTATGGGGCCATTTCCATCATCCAAAGGGAACAAGTACATCCTCGTCGCTGTCGACTACGTCTCTAAATGGGTTGAAGCTAAGGCTCTTCCTACGAATGATGCGAGGGTGGTTGTGAACTTTTTGAAGTAGCTTTCCGCTCGATTTGGCGTTCCTCATGCTATCATTAGTGACCGCGGGACTCATTTTTGCAATGATCAATTTGCACGAGTCATGGCAAAGTATGGTGTCAATCACCGTCTTTCCACCGCCTATCATCCCCAAACCAATGGGCAAGCCGAAATTTCCAATCGTGGCTTGAAGAGAATTTTGGAGCGTACTGTGGGAGAGCATCGTGCCGCGTGGGCCGATAAGTTAGATGATGCTCTGTGGGCTTTCCGTACTGCTTACAAGACCCCGATCGGTTGTACACCTTATCGTCTTGTGTACGGGAAAGCCTGCCACCTACCCATCGAGCTGGAACATAAGGCGCATTGGGCCTTGAAGTGGGCTAACTTCGACATCATCAAAGCCGGTGATCATCGCAAGGTTCAACTCAACGAGCTAAATGAACTTAGGAATGAAGCTTATGAGAACTCGCTGATCTACAAGGAGAAGACGAAGATTATCCACGATGCCAAAATCAAGAACCGAGAGTTCCACGTTGGTGATCACGTCTTACTCTTTAACTCTCGGTTGAAGATCTTCTCTGGCAAGTTGAAGAGCCGCTGGACTGGTCCATTCACCGTCGCCAACGTCTTTCCGTATGGGACTATTGAGCTTTCTCAGCCGAATGGGCCCAATTTCAAGGTGAATGGCCAGCGTCTGAAGCTGTACTTTGGTGAGGACATCTCTCAGGAGATGATTCCATCCCTCACCACGTTCCCCATGAACTAAAATTGGGTCGAGTCAGGCTCATGACTCGGTGAACAAAAACAAGCGCTTCTCGGGAGGCAACCCGTGTTCTATCCTTTACTGCTTTCATAATAAGTGTAGGGGAAGCCCCGCATATGTTTGTTGTCTTGTTTCTTGTGCTGTGCAGGGATTAAAGCTTCAGAAAGCATCTTGATGAATTTTGACGAACCGTGATACCGTGTTTTCCATCTTCCCGGTTCTATCTTAAACTCTTGTGATTCAATATTTCATATTCTATATGTTCACATTGAATTCACTTTAGTTGTCTTTTCCTTAGCAAGATTTAAACAAAGTGCACAATGTCCTAAGTGTAGGGGAGTTTACTCCCACATGCTTAAACATTGAGGACAATGTTTATCTCAAGTGTAGGGGGGACTTCTATCGAAGTAAGTGGTCTTTTCCATGAATTTGCCCTCATTTTAACCGGAAAATTTGATTTTTTGACATTTTTCAAAATTTTTAATCTATTTTGGCCTAGTTGTATAGTTGTATTTGCCTTCGTTATGTTTCCTTTGCTAGAATAGATTTTCAATAAAGTGGTTTTAGACTTTTCTTAGTCGTGAACATTTTGACTCAACCCGAGTTTACTTGCCTAAGTCTACTCTAGCTAGTATCCTTAACGTGATTAAGTCAAGTTTTGCTAGTCTTTTATATAGGGAGCTATAAAACGCGAAAGTCTTAACTCTCACGGGTTAAGAACAAGAACTTTTCGCAAGTTCCTATAATTGATCCTAGAGAGTAGTTTATCAAGGGAACTTTAAAATGCAATTTCTAAACTTGAAAAAGTCCAAGAATTTGCAAGATCCTATAGGCAACTCGAAATCCCAAAACTTTGATTTAATAGGCTAAGCATCCACGAGTCTCATTCCTTGAGATTTTAAATTGTGGAGAACGAGAGATGATAGAGCCAGTTAAAAGTTCGGTATTCTTTCGTGAATTTATGTGAGTTAATTATGAGCCTATTCTCCCTCCGCTTGATAATAAATTAAACTGCTAATAAATAAGGTTGTACGATTTAAAAGGTTACTTAGCTTCTAGCCCCAGATCGTTTAAAAGTTTCTCGGTAATGACGAGAGTTCATAGCCAAGGCATAACTTATGAAGCGGGGCGCGAAGATTGGCGAGTCCAAAAAGGCCCTAACAAGGCATGAGGGCTACATTTTGTTGCTAAAGATCCAAAGTGATGTGAAGAATCATTTATCGAAAATCAATATGAAGGATCGAGACACACGACGAAAAGCAAGAACTCCCCAAAAGTCATGGAGAAGTCTATCCGAAAAGACCCTAACAAGGTATGAGGATAAATAGATCCAAGTCCTAAAAGGAGGCGGATCGTTGTATATCAAAGTCCAAAATAAAGATTGGAGAAAAATGAAGAAGTCGTGGTCCAAAGATGAAGAATCTCTCAAAAACTTCAAGTGAAGAAATTCCTATTATGAAGAGAAGACCATAATTTCAAGAACGTCTCTCGAAGATTCGAAGTATGAAGTCGCTGCCAAATATCGGCCCGAGAAAGGTCTCAAATCGCGAACCAAGTTATGCCAAGATATGAACTTTCTGATACCTCGAGAAGCAGTTTTAAAAGATTTGGTCCTTTAGCTAACTATTGATTAAATCGTTCACCTTATTTTCGGACTAAATAACTATCGAAATAAGTCAAACAATGCATCCTTGTGATCATTCAAGAAAAAAATAAAATATAAGAGATACACCTAGGAATAAGGGAGTCTAAGTGAATAATTGGCCCATATGAGTTCGTGATAGTTTGCTAACTTATAATAACAATGATCTCGTTTTTAAGCTTGGTATGGGGAACGTGAAACTTGAGGATGATAAACGTTCATAGCCGCCAATACCCAATGTAAGTTTTTAATTTCTTTACTTATTTCTATCTTTATGTTTAGTATTTAATAAAGGCCAAGGTGGGTTATTTATTATGGAAAATGTAAACCGTGCTTTAAAAATTAATGCATTGCATGAGGGCATTGCAATGGTCAAGTGTAGGGGATTTAATAAGTGTGAAAACACTTATCCTTTTACCACTTATTTCCAATAATAACAAGACCAAAACGTGTGATTTATGTCGTAAAAGTCGGAATTATGCGTGGTTTGTGTTTTTATTGTGTTTTAGGACCAAAATATGAAAAAGGAAGAAAACACGGGCTTTCACGGGCTTTTATTGAAGAAAACGGGAAAAGAGAAGTCAAAAGATCAAGAGTGCAAAAAGAACGGAAGTCCAAGGCCTATTCTAAAGATTTATCGAAGAAAAAGTCAAAAGACGGAAGTTTAACGAAGTCGAAGAACTTAAGTCTAATAGAAGAAGAAAATTAAAAGACAAGTTCAAAACCCGAGACGACAAAGACGAAGAATTAAAGTCGAGTCGAGAAAACGTGAAGAAAGCAAGAAAGAAGATGCAACACATGCACTCCTTCCACCTTTCCTATAAATACCCTCCTAATAGTCATTAGGAGGGTGGTTAGAGTTTTTAGTTAATTTTTCACTTTTTAGTTTTCTCTAGTTTTTAGAGAGAGAAAGTCTTAAACTTTCTCTCACTAGTTCATCTTTTTCTTTTAATCTTTCAAGATTAACTCTTTGTATTGCTTATTTTTATTAATCAAGTTCTATTTTAAGCTTTTATCTCTTAATCTCATTCTAATTTTCTTTGATTTAAGATTGATATTGGTGCGATTATCATGTGATCCGTGTTGTTCTAATTGATTTCGTGCTTAAAAGTTAATCTTTTGATCATTTTATAAGTTTTCATTTGATTAAGCTTTAAGACTTTTGTGCTTATTGGCTTATTTTTATGATAGCTTATTTTTCTTATTAAAAAGTTTTATTAAAAAGTTTATGTTTTTATTGTTTGATCTAAAAAGTTGCTTGATTTCGAGTTAGATAAGTTGATTAAAGTGCTTATTTGATTCGGTTAAGTATTTGGATTTATAAGTTTTGGATATTAGCTTATTGAACTTAGCTTATTATCTAGCCTTAACAAATCCCTTTATTTTCGGAAAAGGGAGTTTAAATCCCCTTTCCGATCGGGTTTTCCGACCGGTATACCATCATAACAATTTCCCTCAATTTTAGGAAAGGTTGTTACTCCCCTTTCCGATTGGCCCCTTATTCCGACGGCACCCCATCTTCACTTTCCGATTGATCCAATCGGATTAGGTCTTTGATTTTCCGATTGAGCCACATTAACATTCCGATCTGTGCCCTTGATGAACATTCCGATTGGGAGTTTACCCAAGTATTCCGATTTGGTCAAGACTTATACACATTCCGATTGTAGCATTTACCCCGTATTCCGATTGGTCCTTAGCAGTTATTCCGATTGACCCCCTTTGTACACATTCCGATTGTTGCATTTATCATATTCCGATCAGCCGATCGGAAAACATTCCGATCGGGGGCCTTTTTGGCTTGTTTTGGTTTCTTTCGATATCACTTTCTTATAGTACTTTTTATTTTCTGAAAATTTTCAAAGTGTTAGTTTTATTTAGTGAGTTAGTACTTTTCCATTGTCACCTTTACATTTATATGCATTTGTTTTTACTCGTTATTCAAATTAATCTTTTAACTTCCATTTTACTCAACGACACTTTATTTACTTGCTAGTAGTTTAAAACAAACAAAACCAAACCATTCACTTGATTCACCAAAAGACGATTGAGTCGCACTTAAGACCGGTTTTCAATTCGAAAAGACTTGGGACTAACGAATTTTGATACGAGGGGTAAAAGTCGTGTATTACTTGCCTACTCTTCTTTGGCTTGCCTTGTTCGCCTTAAGCTTGTGCTATTTGATGGACGAAAACTATGTATTTGATACCGGTGGATGTTTTTCAAGCCTCGTCCTATGCTAATCAAGGTCGAGTCAGGCTCACGACTCGGTGAACAAAAATCAAGCGCTTCTTGGGAGGCAACCCAAGTATCTATCTTTTAGCTATCTTTATCCTAAGTGTAGGGGAGACCGGTTGGTGTTTGCAATTTCCTCTCTTCTCATATTCAGGGAATCGAGCGCTCAATGATCCACTCTTGATGATTTTTGACGACCCGTGATTCCGTGTTTCCGTCTTCCCGGTTCTATCCTAAACTCTTTTCGATTCACTATTTTATATTTTTCAATATTAAAATAGGAATCTCTTTAGCAAGATTTAAACAAAGTGCACAATGTCCTAAGTGTAGGGGAGTTTACTCCCACATGCTTAAACATTGAGGAAAATGTTTATATCAAGTGTAGGGGGGACTTCTATCAAAGTTAAGTGGCCTTTTCCTTGTATTTGTCCTCATTTTAACTGGAAAATCAATTTTTCGACATTTTTCAAAATTTTTGATCTATTTTGGCCTAGTAGTTTTTCCTTTATTTTAGTTATTTTATTTCTTTGCTAGAATAAATTTTAATAAAGTGGTTTTAATTTTCAACGTTGTGAATCTTTTGACTCAACCCGAGTTTACTTATCTAAGTCTACTCTAGCTAGTATCCTTAACGTGTTTAAGTCAAGTTTTGCTAGGCTTTTATATAGGGAGCTTTAAAACGCGAAAGTCTTAACTCTCACGGGTTAAGAACAAGAAATTTTCGCAAGTTCCTATAATTGATCCTAGAGAGTCGTTTATCAAGGGAACTTTAAAATGAGGATTTCTAAACTTGAAAAAGTCTAAGAATTTGCAAGGTCCTATAGATGACTCGAAAACCCAAAACTTTGATTTAATTGGCTAAGCATCCACGAGTCTCATTCCTTGAGATTTTAAACTGTGGAGAACGAGAGATGATAGAGTCAATTATAAGTTTGGTATTCTTTCGTGAATTTATGTGAGTTAATTATAAGCCTATTCTCCCGTCGCTTGTTAATAAATTTATTTGCAATAAATAAGGTTGTACGATTTGAAAAGTTACTTAGCTTCTAGCCCAAGATCGTTTAAAAGTTGCTCGGTATGGATTAGAGTTCATAGCCAAGGCATAACTTATTGAAACGGGATGCGAAGATTGGCGACTCCGAAAAGGCCCTAACAAGGCATGAGGGCTACATTTTGTTGCTAAAGATCCCAAGTGATGTGAAGAATCATTTATCAAAAAATCAATATGAAGGATCGAGACACACGACGAAAAGCAAATACTCCCGTAAAGATCATGGAGAAGTCTATCCAAAAAGGCCCTAACAAGGTATGAGGATAAATAGATCCAAGTCCTAAAAGGAGGCGGATCGTTGTATATCAAAGTCCCAAATAAAGATTGGAGAAAATTGAAGAAGTCGTGGTCAAAATATGAAGAATCTCTCAAAAAGTTCAAGTGAAGAAATTCCTATTATGAAGAGAAGACCATTATTTCATGAACGTCTCTTAAGATTTGAAGTATGAAGTCCCGAGAAGCAGTTTTAAAAGATTTTGTCATTTAGCTAACTATTGATTAAATCGTCCCACTTTATTTTCAGCCTAAATAACTATCGAAATAAGTCAACAATGCATCCTCGTGATCATTCAAGACAATAATAAAATATAAGAGATACACCTAGGAATAAGGGAGTCTAAGTAAATAATTGGCCCACATGAGTTCATGTTAGTTTGCTAACTTATAATAACAATGATCTTGTTTTTAAGCTTGGTATGGGGAACGTGAAACTTAAGGATGATGATCATTCATGACATTTCCAAAACCCTAAGGTAAGTCTTTGATTTCTTTACTTGTTTTGTTATTTTCTATCTCTTTAATAAAGGCCAATGTGGATTGATTATGATGAAAAGTGTAATCTTGCTTTGTAATTAATGCATTGCATGAGGACATTGCAATGGTCAAGTGTATGGGATTTGATAGGTGTGTAAACACCCATCCTTTTACCACTTAATTACAATAGTAACCAGGCCAAAACGTGTATTTTATGTCGTAAATGTCGGAATTATACGTGGTTTGTGTTTTTGTTGTGATTAAGGACAAAAATGTGAAAAGGGGAGAAAACACGGGCTTTTATCGAAGAAAAAGATAAAATACGAAGTCAAGAAATCAAGAGTGCAAAAAGAACGGAAGTCCAAGGCCTATTCTAAAGATTTATCGAAGAAAAAGTCCAAAGACGGAAGTTTAATAAAAGCCGAAAAACTCAAGTCTAAATAATGAAGAAATTAAAAGACGAGTTTACTAATCCCGAGACAAAAGTCGAAGAATTAAGAAGACGAGGACTAATTGAGAAATAAAGAAAGAAGAAAGAGAGGAGGAAGCTTCCACTAATCCTCCTCCTCCTATAAATAGATCATTAGTCTCCTTTGTAAAAGTTGTTGGCTAATAGTGACAATTAGTCTTCCACCATTTAAATTACTTGCAATTTAAATTCATGTCATTTCCTTAATTGTCTTGCACTTTTAATTCCTTTAATTCCAAGTAAGTTACTTTTATTGTTATTGAATCTTTATCTTTATTGTTAATATCTCATATACCTTTCGTGTGTTGATTTCACGTTTATGTTTATGTTAAGTTTTTGAGTTTTTATTGATTAGATTAAGTGGGTTTTGATTATTTTGATTATTATTGTTAGTTTTATTGATTTGGATTGTTAGATTATCATTAGTTGATTATTTGTGATTAGTCTTTCTTAATCTTTTGGTTTGATTTGATTAGTTTTGGTTAGATTCGTGTTCTATTTCTTTCCCGTGTTCTTCGCTATATCTGTTTGCCCAGGTTATTCTGAACCAAGCAATCATTCCGGATCAGTGTGGTATTCCGAATCAGCAGTTTATTCCGCATAAGCAGGTTATTCCGAATAAAGGACTTATTCCGGATAAGTGAAATATTCCGGATCAGTTTGTTATTCCGGATCAGAGCAATATTCCGAATAAAGGTATTATTCCGGATGAAGGGATATTCCGGATGAGCTAATATTCCGGATGAAGGCTTCTGTTTGATTATTCCGCATGAACAAGTTTTATTACGGACGAAGCAACTTATTCCGGATGAACCAAATTTATTCCGAACCAAGGACCTTTTCCGAATGAAGCTATTATTCCGGGTGAAGCAATTTTCCGAATGAAGGTTTTGGTTAGTTATTCCGAATGAAGCAATCTTTCCGGATGAAGGTGAGTTTTGTTTATTCCGGATGAACTAGTTATTCCGAATGAGTGTTTTGACTTGATTATTCCGAACGAAGAAGAATTATTCCAGGTGAAGGTGACATTCCGAACGAGTAATTATTCCGAGTGAGGTGTTTTTAGTTTATTTTATGTTTTAAACTTTACTTTTCCCGCCTTTTCCCTTAGTCGCACTTTTAAGTTTCCTGGCCTTAGATTTAGTTTACTTGCCTTTAGTTTAAGTTTAAGTTTGCTTTTAGGAAAGTTCTAAGTTTTCATTATTTACTTTAATTTCTTTTAATTTCTCGTCATTTAATTTTTAATCATTTTCAGCTTTATTTACTTTTCATTTATTTTAAAGTTTTGCACTTTATTTTCACTACAACGACAAATATTTTTCTTAACCAAAAACAATTGAGTCACACTTTGAACCAGTAATCAATTCGATTAGACCACTTCAACGAACTTAATTTTTATACTTGGTAAAAGCCTTGTATTAGATTTTAATGCCGTTGATCATTCCGGACTTCCTGCTAAGAGCATCTGCTACTACATTTGCCTTTCCGGGATGATACTATAGATTAATGTCATAATCCTTCAACAGCTCTAACCATCTCCTCTGCCTCATGTTCAATTCACGTTGAGTGAAGATATACTTCAAGCTCTTGGTGGTCCGTGAAAATGTCACATGATTCTCCATATAAGTAGTGCCTCCATATCTTCAATGCAAACACGACTGCAGCAAGTTCCAAGTCATGCGTGGGGTAATTTTCTTCATAAGGCTTAAGCTGCCGTGAAGCGTACGCGATCACTTTCCCATGTTGCATGAGAACACATCCAAGTCCCTTCGCCGATGCATCGTTGTAGATTTGCAATCCACCCGTACCAGATGGGAGAGTAAGAATAGGTGCAGATACTAGCTTCTGCTTCAGGTCTCCAAAGCTCTTCTCTCGTTCTTCAGTCCAGACGAATTTCTCCCCTTTTCGCATCAGTTTGGTCAATGGTAGTGCTAAGCGGGAAAAGTTCTCCACGAACCTACGGTAATAGCCAGCTAAGCCTAAGAAACTGCGGACTTCCGTCGCTGATTCGGCCTTGGCCACTTAGTAATGGCCTCAACCTTCGCTGGATCCATAGTGATTCCTTCTACTGATACAATGTGACCTAAGCATGCCACCTTGTCTAGCCAGAACTCACACTTGGAGAATTTAGCATACAACTGCTTTTGGCGAAGAATCTGTAGTACTGTACGAAGATGGTCTCTGTGTTCCTCCTTGGACTTTGAGAAAATCTAGATGTCATCGATGAAGATAATGACGAACTTGTATAGAAATTCATGGAAGATTCTGTTCATCAAATCCATGAACACTACTGGAGCATTTGTCAGGCCAAATGGCGTAACTACGAACTCGTAGTGACCATAGCGGGTACGAAAAGCAGTCTTGGCAATTTCCTGCTCCTTGACCCGTAGATGATGATAGCCTGACCTAAGATCAATCTTGGAGAAGTGTTTGTCCCCTTGGATTTGGTCAAAAAGATCGTCTATACGTGGCAGTGGATATCTATTCCGGATAGTAATCTTGTTGAGCTCGCGATAGTCTATGCAGAGACGCATACTGTCGTCCTTCTTCTTAACAAACACGACCGGTGCGCCCCATGGAGATGCGCTCGGTCGAATGAAACCTCGTTCAAGAAGTTCTTGCAGTTGATCCTTCATCTCCCTCAGCTCTATGGGAGCCATGCGATAAGGAGCCTTGGAGATTGGTTCAGCTCATTGAATAAGCTCGATACTGAATTCCACTTCTCGTGCAGGTGGTATGCCTGGAAGTTCTGCTGGAAATACATCTTGAAATTCTGACACTATTGGTTGATCCTGAAATGAAGGAGATTCAGCATCCATGTCGTGAACCGTAGCTAGATAACCCTCGCAGCCATGTGACAGTAGTGCACGCGCTTGCAGGGTAGATATGATTTGTACAGACCGTCCGGGTATGAACCCGTTATGAATGTACTCTGGTGCATTAACATCACCGAAGATAACTCGATATGAATGGCAGTCTATGGTAGCATGATGCTTAGATAACCAATCCATGCCCAAAATCATGTCGAAGTCATTCATGTCTAGCGGAAGTGCGTCAACAGGTCGAACCTTATCGTCAAATTCTAGGGGAAGACTCTTATATACATGGGTGATTAATACAGAGTCCCTCAAAGGCGTGGAAATAGTAAGCCTATTTTCTAGTGGCATGGGGAGCACCCTAATGTTCTTAGCATAAGCAGTAGAAATAACCGAGTGAGTAGCACCCGTATTGAAAAGAACACATGCAGCTTGACCATACATATACAAGATTCCAGTGATGATACCTGTAGACTTGTTGGCCTGGTCTCGAGATGTCGTGTAGACACGCCCGGTGGTAGGAGGCGGCTTGGAATCAGCATGTCCCGATGTACCCTCCATCTCGCCCTTACGGCAATCCTTCATGATATGGCCAGGAAGACCACACTTGAAGCATGCGTCAGTGTTACGGCGACATGGCCCTGGGTGCCTACGATGGCAAGTAGAGCAAAGAGGATGAGTAAATCCTCCAGCAGGTGCTCTGGCTGGGTGGGAACCTGATAAAACATTTTACATAAGACATGATAATTGGGTAAAAAGGACAATGCGGATAATCGTAAGATTGAATACCAGTGATAGCTGGACGGCTAGGCTGTGAACCTCTCTGGTTCTGGTCCCTACCGTTTCCATGGTTCCTGGTAGAAGTTTTGCTAAAGTGTCAGAATATGAGTTATAACATGAAATCATAAGGAAATGCGTAAGTATTAGGACCTGCTGCTTTTGGAGTGTCCAGCGTTGTTACGGTAATTATCATTACCGCCACCCCTATCCGTAGCAGAACGGTCGTTAGTCTGACAGTTTCCCTTGGGCTGATTAGGTTGCTGCTGTGTAGCCGGCTGAGACCGGCCCCCAGTTTTCTGCCTGGAAGATACATTTTAAAGAGATGAATAATTGACATATATGGAAAGAATACGGATTGATCACCGCTTGAATACGAATATTTACCTCTTGTCGGGTCTCTCAGCTTCCCCGAACTCATCTCTCTCCTGCAGCATTTCCAGCTTACGTGCTGCATCGGCCACTTGTGCTACGGTGTTGAACGTAGCACACACCAGATTGTTTGCGACCGATGTGCGAAGAGCCCACCTAAAGTGGTGTGCCTGCTCTTCAGGAGTACCTGCTGCCGCACCAAGGAAACCAGCTAAGCGAAGAAAGCGCTGCATAAACTCGTTGCTATTCTCCCCAGCTCTCTGTCGAATCCCATGGTACTCTCTCTTGAGCTTGTCTTACTCAGCCTTGGGAAAGAACTGCTCCATCACCCTGTCCTTGAACTGAGCCCAAGTCAAACCAGCAACCCACTCGTCACCACCCTCAGACTGCATCAACGCTAACCACCAATTTAGCAGATCGCCTTCGAACCGATAGCATGCCAACCTCGCCTTGTATGCGGTGTGACAACCCATAGCAATGAAAATCTTCTCGATGTGAACCAACCAGCTTTCAGCATTACTGGGGCTATCTTCTCAAAAGCTCGAGGACGGAGCTTGTTGAATCTCTCTAGCCATACTGCTAATGTCACTGGAGGAGGAGGAGGAGGTGCCTGATTATGCTGCTGATTGTTGGCAGCTTGAACTTCAGCCCTGATGTCGTTCCTCAGTTGAGGAAGCAAAGCTTACATAGCAGCTTGAATTGCAGCATTGAGCTGTTCCTGTTCGCGTGTGAGAACCATCTGACAGTATAACATAAAACATATGATTAAACAGATTAAAACATAAAATATATATATACATGAAAAAAATTTATACCAACATTTCAACAGAAAAATTTTATGCAAGAAAATTTTGTGTATGAATGCATGATGCTGTTTTATGATAACTTTTGTATGCTCGAGAGTGAACGCCTATGGTCAGTTCACCCAAAACAAAAGACATGACGAGGGGACGGCTATGGGTCGGTCCCAAATTTAAAAGTTTCGATAAAACACATGCGACTAAATAGGGCCAGTCCTGTACCAACCATTACTTAGTCATAAATCTGCGACAATGACATATATATGTATGCATAAAAATGATGAATGCATGAAAACAACTGTCAGTTCTAGGAAGACCATAGTGACTACCCACTAATCACAGGTCATATTTGAGAGCCTACAGGTCGAAGCCTTGGCTCTGATACCATAATTGTAACACCCCATTTTGATAATGGAAATGTCACACGTAATTATGGCGTGTCATCAAAGCATACAAGGAAAAAATGTCTAAACATTACATGATCATAAAAGGAAAATACCAGAATCAAACATCGGTAGTCCAAAAGTAAAGCTCATCACACACAAACATAAGTATAGCAAAGGAAAGGACTAAACAATGTCCATAGAAAATGTATCAAAAGAAAGGTAATGCATAAAGTAAAGAAAGGCTAGAAAGCTTCCAGTCCATATGCACGTACGCTTAAAGTCTACGAGCGTCCCTGAGTACCTGCCGTTTTGGGAACATAGAAAAGGAAAACGGCTGATCAATACGCTCAGTGCACGGATGTACAATAAAGCATGAATAGGATAAGCATATAACATATAACAGCGGAAGAAACTAAGTCCCGAGTAACCTGGTTAAGTCTTGATAAAACTGGTTTTATAGTTTGAAAAGCCTTATGTTTATCTTGTAAAAACTGATTATCATATTTTACCATTAGCCAATATAGGTCATGAAAAATCCACCGTGCATGAATACTTGGAGGGGTGACCTCATCATGCAAATTAGAGGGGCTGCCTCTAATTTAATATTCTGATTTGGGTAGGAGGGATCAGCTCCTTGTGAAGGATACAAGGCACACACCACAATCACCATGAAATCCTGACTGAAAACATGTAACTAGGATGCACCCATACGCCCCACATGATAAATATAAAATATGGTCAAAAGCTGAAGGACGCCACGAGCAATCACTCCGCCGTGGTGAAGTCATAACATCAGTGCCTCTAATGTTATGGTTATGGTACCTCCATAACTAGGTGAAACTGGTCATGCATGTATATGGCTATAGGTATTCTAAAATAAACATAAGCAAATCAAACACATAACTTATACTACGGGAAAACATTTGGCTGCATACGGGGAATCCTAATGAGGAAAGAATGTCCATACTGAAAGGACGGGAATCAGTACCTTATGTCCAGTGAACGAAGAAGATGAACTGAGAGGAATCCTACTTCCGTATCACTAATGCTACATAAATACATACATGAATAAGTATCTGCTTACCAAATACGTAACTGGTTTTATGTCATGTCTTAGCTTATTTTATATGTTCATATCATGTTTTACTGTTTTAAAGCCTTAAACTGTGTTTATCTTATATTCTGTCTATTTTGATTAAGTATTTCTGGTATTTCATGTATTATTATATCTAATGTGTAATAATAAGTAACTTTCCAAAAATAGCAGTTTTCCTAAAATAGAAAGTTTCCAAAAATAGAAAGTTTCCAAAAATAGAAAGTTACCAAAAATAGAAAGTTTCCAAAAATAGAAAGTTTCCAAAAATAGAATTACTGCTTAAAATAGATAAGTTTCTAAAAATAGAAAGTTTCCATAAATAGATCAGCTGGCTGAATTAAATAAGTTTCTAAAAATAGAAAGTTTCCATAAATAGATTAGCTGCCTTATTTAAATAAGTTTCTAAAAATAGAAAGTTTCCATAATTAGATATAAGCTGGTTAAATAAGCTAAGTATATAAGCCTAAGTGTTTTCATGATTATTTCCTAAGTCATATGATATAATGTATAGTTTATTAATTATTTCATGTAATTAAAATAAACTATAGGTTAAAATATTTAATTAAAGTATATCATGTTTTTAATTAAATAAATTTAAATAATTAGGTTAAAACATGTATTATTATTTATTAATAATATAACCTAAGTCATGTTAATTAATTAATTATAACCATGGTTTTTAAATAATTAATTTATTATAAGTCTAAAAATATAAAATACTTAGATTAATAATTTCATGATTTTAATAATTAATATAACCTAAGTCATGTTATTAATTTAATCATGTCATGTTTTTTAATTTAATTTTAACATATGATTATAAAAATAATAATCTTAACATACACCGTGAACCGGATCTTGACTAAGAACCATGAACCGGACATGAAATCGACACCATACCCCGAACCACTTCGGGGTTCCCCTTGTCTTGCTGCTGCCGTGGGACCCACACCAACCAACCGGGACCATATGGTCTCGGTGGTGGTCGAGTAGCCAGACCGAGACCCCCTTGGGGTTCGGTTTAGGCGTCGACCAAAACAAACACCCCTAAAACACCCTTTTTGATTTATTCCAAAACCATTTTCATGTTAGATCTATGTTTTTAATTAGTTTTAAAAACATCTTGTTCTTAATTTATTATTAGATCAAAATCAAGGAAAAGGGATAAAAATAATATACCGAATGCGTGGATCTAAACGAGGATGAACAAACACGAACACTTGCACCAAAACCAAGATCAAAAATCAAACAATCACCTCCTTTGGTGTGTTTGTGTGTGGCGGGCCAAACAAAGAAAAAGAAGGAGGAGAAAATATTTTTAGGTTTTTGGTTAATTCTTCTGTAAAGTGAAAATGAGTAGTAACTTTTCCTTTAACCCCTCTTTAGTGAAATTTGAGATGGGCTTGGCCCATCTCTTTCTTGTTGTCACGGGTAGGGGCCCCACATGGGGTACCCGTACCGTTTTCCGTGTCTCGATGTTTAATTGTTCGTTCATGTTTATTTGTGTTCGCGTTTAATGTGTTCTCGTTAAATAATTACCGTGACCTATATATTTATTTACGCTCGTAATAAATATATATACGTAATTAATAATAGTTCGTGATTTAATTACGTTCATGATTTCATGATCGCATGTTCGTGATTAATTATAGTCAAATAATTATTGCGTGCTCGTGCGTATTAAATATTTATCGTGTTCTAACACGTACGTAATACGTAAAATCCTAACACGTAATCGTAATCATGCTATAATAGAAAAGTTTTAATCTATTACGTACGATCTTAAGGGTACTATTCATGGTAAAAGCATGCGGGTTTTACACTAACACTCCAGAACCAATAGTTTCCAATGCATTGTCTACTGTTGTTGTTGAAAACAGGTGGTCTAAATTGTTCTCTGGTATTTGGACTCTGGTTGCTCTAAACATATGATCGGAGATCGCTCTCAGCTTAGAAATTTCGTCAGCAAGTTTCTTGGTACGGTTCAATTTGGAAATGATCATATTGCAAAGATAATGGGTTACAGTGAATATCATATTGGGAATGTTATAATTTCAAGAGTGTATTATGTGGAAGGTCTCGGTCACAACTTATTTTCTGTGGGACAATTTTGTGATGCAAACCTAGAAGTTGCTTTTCGAGAGCATACCTGCTTCATTCGTAATTTGGAAGGGGTTGATTTATTAAAAGGTACTCGAGGGAATAATTTGTATACTTTGTCTCTAAAAGACATGATGGCCACTTCTCCCGTATGTCTTCTCTCCAAAGCATCAAAGACTAAGTCATGGTTATGGCACGACGGTTATCTCATCTTAACTTTGACGCTATTAATCATTTGGCGAAAAACGAACTTGTTCGTGGTCTTCCTAAACTTTCATTTCACAAGGATCATTTGTGTTCCGCGTGTACAATGGGGAAAAGCACTAAGAAATCATACAAACCCAAGACTGAAGACACCAACCAAGAGAAACTTTATTTGTTGCATATGGATCTTTGTGGGCCAATGCGTGTTAAAAGTCTTAGTGGCAAAAAGTACATCCTCGTAATTGTCGATGATTACTCTCGGTTTACATGGGTGAGATTTCTTACAACAAAAAATGAGGCACCTAAAATCATCATCGGATTTCTCAAGATGATTCAAGTGCGTCTCAACACTACTGTTTGACGCATTCGTACAGATAATGGAACCGAATTTGTGAATCAAATCTTGCGTGATTATTATGAAGAAGTTGGCATATCTCATGAAACATCCGTTGCTTGCACTCCACAACAAAACGGTGTCGTTGAAAGGCAAAATCGCACGCTTATGGAAGCTGCTCAAACGATGTTAATTTACGCAAAGGCTCCATTGTTTTTATGGGCAGAAGCAGTATCTACAGCAGTTTTCACCCAAACCCGGTCACTAATTCATAAACGCCATGGTAAAACACCTTATGAGCTTCTACATGGAAAAGTACCAGACTTATCATATCTTCATGTATTTGTCTCTCTTTGCTATCCAAATAATGATGGTGACAATTTGGGAAAACTTCAACCCAAGGCTGATATTGGTATGTTCATTGGTTATGCACCCACAAAAAAGGCATACCGAATCTACAACCGTAATTCTCGAAAGATCCTCAAAACTATGAATGTTAGAAATACGTTTTAACGTATATTAGAAGTATCGGTCGCTCCACAATATGATTTATGTTGTAATAGCTCGTAGTTAGTAATTAGTTATTATTTGCTTATTAACTTAAGTAAGAACCGGTCCATGGGCTTGTCATGGACCGGCCCAAGTCCACTTATGACTTGGAACTATAAATACCCCTTTCCACTAAGGAAAGGGGTTGGTTGTTGTCATTTCTTTGATTCCATATTAATAAAATTCACATAGTTTCTCTCACTTTCTCTCTCTAACTTTCTCTCTCTAGAAATCAACAAACCCCTTCATAGATTCATTGATTATCAATATTCTACATTTGGTATCAAGAGCTATGGGGTGATTTAAGGTGGTGATTTGTGTGGTTTTTTAGTTTTTGATTGTATTAGTGTTCTTTAAGAAAAATCATCTTGATTCTTGGTGTTTTTGATGTTTTTGTGATTGGGATTAGTGGATAAGTATTAGTTGTTACTTATTTTAGTCGAAAGCACAAAACTTTTTGGGTTATTTGGTCAAAATCTGGGCTTAATCGTAAGTTTTACTGTTCTACTGTTCATCGGACAAAGTTTCTGTTCATTCAGCAAAACTTCCGGATCAAGGAGTTCCGGATCAAGAAGTTCCGGATCAAGGAGTTCCGAGTCAAGAAGTTCCGAATCAAGAAACTTCCGAACCAAGAAGTTCCGAGTCAAGAAACTTCCGAACCAAGAACTTCCGAGTCAAGAAGTTCCGGATCAAGAAACTTCCGAACCAAGAAGTTCCGGATCAAGAAACTTCCGAACCAAGAACTTCCGAGTCAAGAAGTTCCGGATCAAGCCAAAGTTCCGAACCAAGAACTTCCGAGTCAAGAAGTTCCGGATCAAGCCAAAGTTCCGGATCAATAACTTCCGAACCAAGAAGTTCCGAATCAATCCAAAAAGTTCCGAATCAAGGTAATCTTCCGAATCAACAAAAGTTCCGAATCAAGGTAATCTTCCGAATCAAACTTCCGAATCAACAAAAAGTTCCGAATCAAGGGTGATTTTGCTTGTTTTTTCGACGATTTTTTAGAGGATTTAATCTTGGTTTCATACAACAAAAACACAACACAATTCACAAGCTTTACTTCACTGCTCGATCAACCGATAATCTCTGTTTCTTTGAAGAAAAACAAAATGAATCCAAATTCAGTAATGCCTCAGATGACATCTCTTACGGATATATAAATCATAACGGGAACTGATAGCCGTCCACCGATGCTCATTAAAGAGGTATTTGAGGCATGGCAAGGTCGAATGATGCAATATCTAAAGGGGAAACCGACATACGGAAGACTTATGGTCAAATCGATTTTGAATGGTCCACTCGACTATGGTACCATTACGGTTGACAACGTGACTAGACCACGAGAATTTGAAGAACTCACTCCAGCTCAACAACTTGTTGCAGATGCAGATGAAAAAGCTCTTCAAACAATTCTCCAAGCTCTTCCCCATGACATCTATAGGATGGTGAGTCAGTATACAGTGGCAAAGGATCTATGGGAACGGTTAAAGGTGTTGTTACAAGGCACGTCTCTCACCAAACAAGAAAGGGAGTGTCAGCTGTATGATTTGTTTGATAGATTCACCTACAACCCAGGGGAAACACTCCACGATTATTACTTCAGATTCACCACACTCATGAATGATCTGAATGTATACAATCTTGTGATTGCACCATTCCAGGTTAACACCAAATTCTTGAATACTCTACCTCAAGCTGAATGGGGTGAGTATATTACCGATGTGAAGTTAACCCGGGATTTGCATAAGTGCAACTTAGATCAAATCTATGCCTTCCTTCAGCAGCATGAGAAGCATGTGATTATGCACCGTTCTCCTCGTGGTATGCACCCAGATTCTTTAGCATTGATGGCGAATCAACCAAGCTTGTCTCACAACAACACACCCTATATCTTGGGACATCAAGCTTATCATCAATCACCTTACATGACACCAGCCTTTCCCCAATACTCGATTCTACCACAACCACCCACCTCACATCAGCAACAATATCGGTTCAATGCACCCTCACCACAGTATGCTTCACAACCTCATCCAACAAATGTTGCACATTATGCTCAGCCATCATATTCTTCTTATCAAGAGAATGCAGCATATCCAACAAGCTACCCTGATCAAATGAGTCTTCCTTATACTGATTATGCAGCTCATCCAGATCAAGCACTATATTGTGATGATGAGGAAGTCCCAGTTCCTGTATTCCAACAAGGAGCTGACCCAGTTGAAGTGCTAACTACTATGTCTGCTTACCTCACAAGAACTTTAAGCAAACGAGGATTCAGAGGATCAGCTCCTACCAACAATCAGTTGAGGAATTCATCCAATTCTCGCCAACAAGCTACAATTGAGAATGGCAGGGTAATGGTTCAGCCAATTCAACCATATCATGGGAGACCTTCCACTTCAACCAATGCTCGCACCGCCAATCCTGCTCCTGCTCCAATGGTCAACAACCCTCCACGGGCTAATACAGGCAAGTTGAGAATGATCACATGCTACAACTGCAAGGAAGAGGGTCATATGTCCAGGGATTGTAAGAAACCCAAAAGGAGAAGGGATGGACAGTGGTTTGCAGAAAAGATCTATCTGGTAAATGCTCAGGCGCAAGGAAGGGAACTTGATGAATAGGAGCTTGCATTTCTTGCTGACCCAGGGATTGCTGAACAAGACGTTGTCACTACGCAAAATGCAGCTTACCAAGCCGATGATCTTGATGCGTATGATTCCGACTGTGATGACTTTCAAACTGCAAAGGCTGCTTTCATGGCAACTTTCTCCAGCTTAGGGCCAGATAAGAAATCTGAGGTACTTATTAATAACACCGATAATGCCACTGATGCTAGTATTCAACCACATCAAGTTGGGCAAGAGAGTGCTGATTCGAATGAATCTTCGGTGGTGAGTCTTTCAAACGAGGAGACAAACAATGATAGCAATATCAATGTGAGTTCCCAGACTTTGAGTGAATCACAACCGGGACCCAGTTCGCATACGCCTACTCCTGCTCAACAAGATTTGGTCATGGTTCCTGCTACACTACTTAGCCAAATGAATGTTGCACTCTTAGAAACCTTAGCTAAGAATAAGAATTTGTCTGATGAGCTTGCCTTAAGCAATGAGAAAGTACAAACTTTGGAATTAGTGCCTTCGTCTAGTGTTCTCACAAATCTCGAATATGATCACTTTAGAAACAAACAAATGGGTCACTTGCAAGAGATCGAAAACTTAAGAGCAAATCTGTCTAATGAACTTAAAGAAAAGGAGTTAGTGGTCACTAATTTTCAAAAACTTCAAACTGATTTTGAATTACTCGAATCTAAGAAGACTGAAATGGAGATTAATGCTACTAATAAGATTAGAAGTCTAGACTACTTGCTGTTAAGACAATACGCTGCTTCACAACTAGTTCACTTATTTGATGCTTCGTTTAAAGAGTTTAACTTATCACGTCTAAAAGGCCTTCCCCCTAATCCACGATATGCAAAACAAGCTTTAAGACATAGTCCTAGACTTTATAATGCAACTCAATTAGGATTGGCTTTAGACCCGATTGTTTTTCCCAATGATCGAACAAGTAAGGTTCTAGTTGATGAGGATCGGTCATACAATTCAGCAAAATATCCCGATTGTGATTATTTTAAAATGAATAAGGAGCTTGCTAAAACTGATTTTAGAGTTCGCTTCCATATGGACAAAGATCTCATTACAGCACCAACCTACATGATAGAGGAAGAAAGCCCTAGTACATTTCCTACACTTGTCAACATGGAAGGTCCTAAGGAAATTCCAAAGAATCTTCCACCTGTTAGCACTGTATGGTTAAACTTGCAAGAGATTAACCGATACTTTACTAACTTTGACAAGGTCATCTTGGAATGTACGACTTCAAATGGCTTAAATGCCGGAGAATGGGCTTTCGAACACATGAACGAGGTGTTTAAAACTGAGATCAATCCGTTTGTCGAAAGTCTAAAAAGAAGTTTTGCATCTCTTAAGGAAAATCTTCAGTTTGAAATTGGTGAAGTTCAAAAAGTGTTTTATGAAATGGACACCGCTTACGAACTGCAACTAATTGAAAAGGAAAAGATTTCAACCGAATATGACCGATTCTTGTCCGAAGTAATCTCGTGTGATGTGCTTACTATTGTAAATGTTAAATATTCGAATGAGCTTACATCCACTATGATGAATTGTGATGCTGTGAATATTTGTGAGGATATTTGTGATGATGTTTGTGATATTTCTGTAAATGTTGCTGAAACTGTAAATGAGGTAGATAATCATTCTTGTCACGAATCTAACGCTGAGTTTTTAAAGCTACAAGATTCTTATAATTTACTTTCTCAACGCTTTAATCAACTAGAACAACATTGTATATCTTTAGAGTTAAAACAACAAGCTCAAAATGAAAATCTTTTGATATCAAATGTTTGTGAAAACGGTGTTGAGAATAGTGACAAGATGATTGCAATTGTTAAGACATTAGAGGAAGAAATCATGAGATTGAAGAGAGAGATATCATCAAAGGAAACATTAAGAATGGAACTAGAGGCCGCAGAGTCTAAAAACCAGGTCTTAGAAATTAGACTATCAACTGTTCTAGGGGAGATGGATCGGACAAGGCAGGGACTATCCGCTCTTTATGGTTCACTAGAAGATCGATTCGCTTTTAATGCGACACAGCAACAATATTATGTTGAACAACTGAACCAAAAGTGCGAAGAAATCTCTGACTTGAACATCCTGCTCATAGACAAAAATATGGTTTTGGCTGAGTTAAAGGAGACACTTCTTCTCACTCGACAAGAAGTTGTTGATAACTTAGCTACCGACTCTGCACCGTCCACTAGTGCTCCAACAACCAAGAAAGTAGTGCTTTATAAGAATCCGCTTCATAAGAGAAACCAGCTTACCTATGATGATTATATGAAGAATGCCATTAAGCATGTCGATCTTCTTAGGGATATTTTAGACGATCTTTATGCCTTAGATCCTTCAAGTAGCGACTATTATTCGGCTCATGAATATGTTAAGCGAGTTCAATATTGCTTGGCTTATTTACAATACATAGGTACACCAGGTTCTGCACTACTTAATAATAGGCCCATTGCTGTCACTCCATTTAATAAGACTCCAGGAGCAAAACCGTCATTGGCACAATCAAGTAAGACACCTTTAAAATCTGCTGCTAATGTTCCCAATTTGCCTTCTACAGGATTAAAAGAGACTACTAAGGCTAAAGGATCGCCACTCAAGAAAGCTAAGATCAAGCCCTCCACTAGTAGTGCCACAAAGAAGAAAGTAGAAGTCCACAATAGGAATGCTAGTTCAGTTTTAAATAAAATGAATCATGTTAAGACTAAAAGCTCTGCGCCTGTGCAGCAGCCTAAACCATTCGTGAATTCTGATTTAAATTGTTGGAATTGTAATGAATGTATGTTTTCACAGCGTCATGATTTGTGTCTGATTGATCACGTTAATGAAATGAATGCTATTAAGAATGGTCTTGAATGGAAGCCAACGGGTAGAACTCGTGCCCAAGTTGGCTGGCAATGGCGTCCCACTGGTAGGACCTTTACACTCGATGGTAAAATGTGCCCTTTAACTAGGAATGCATCCATTGAGGTTAGGTCTGAGCGTCCTTTAGTTAGGAACACTCGCACTCAAGTAAGGAAACAGCGCCCTTTAATTAGGTCAGCCCCCACTGTAGTGCCTATCAGTGTAGAAATACCTCAGGATTTGAGCCAATTAGAATCTACACCACCAATTAAGAAGAAAAAGGCTAGGAAATCTAAGAAACCTAGAGTTAGCAAATCTAAGATTATTAAATCTGTACCTGCTAATAACAAGGAACACTCAGATTCCGATACCTCTACATTGTCTTTCTGTGGTGATATTTTCAGGTGGTCCAAATCATCCTGTGGTATTTGGACTCCGGTTGTTCAAAACATATGACCGGAAATCGCTCGATGCTCCGAAATTTCGTCAGCAAGTTTCTTGGTACGGTTAAATTTGGGAATGATCATATAGCAAAGATTATGGGGTATGGTGAATATCAGATTGGAAACGTGACGATTTCTAGGGTATACTATGTTGAAGGTCTTGGTCATAACTTATTCTCAGTAGGACAGTTTTGTGATTCCAACCTTGAGGTTGCTTTTCGACAACACACTTGTTTCATCCGCAACTTGGAAGGAAAAGATTTGTTGAAGGGATCTCGTGGTGCAAATCTTTACACTTTGTCCTTACAAGACATGATGGCCGCTTCTCCAGTATGTCTTCTCTCTAAAGCTTCGAAGACCAAGTCATGGTTATGGCATCGAAGATTATCTCATCTTAATTTTGATGCTATTAATCATCTGGCTAAAAATGAGTTAGTTCGTGGTCTTCCCAAGCTTAAATTTCACAAGGATCATTTATGTTCCGCGTGTTCAAGGGGGAAAAGCACCAAGAAATCTTACAAACCCAAAGCTGAAGACACTAATCAAGAAAAACTTCATCTTTTGCATATGGATCTTTGTGGACCGATGAGAACTGAAAGTGTGAGCGGTAAGAAATTCATTCTCGTCATTGTGGATGATTTCTCAAGGTTTACATGGGTTAGATTTCTACGTACAAAGGATGAAGCTCCGAAGGCTATCATCACTTTTCTGAAGTTCATTCAGGTACGTTTGAATACCACTGTCCGCCGTATTCGTACAGACAATGGTACAGAGTTCGTCAACCAGACTCTTCGTGATTATTATGAAGGAGTTGGTATATCACATGAAACATCCGCTGCACGCACTCCACAACAAAACGGTGTCGTTGAAAGACGAAATCGTACACTTATGGAAGCTGCTAGGACCATGCTTATTTATGCGAACGCTCCATTGTTCTTGTGGGCAGAGGCTATTTCTACTGCATGTTTCACCCAAAACCGTTCTATCATTCGGAAACGCCATGGAAAAACACCTTATGAGCTTCTACATGACCGCAAACCCGATGTTTCATTTTTCCATGTGTTTGGTGCTCTGTGTTATCCAAACATCAATAGTGAGAACTTGGGTAAGCTTCAACCAAAAGCCGACATAGGTATTTTCATTGGTTACTCACCGTCCAAAAGAGCATACCGAATCTATAACCGTCGTCTTGGCAAGATTGTAGAAACTATGGACGCTGATTTCGACGAGCTGACAGCGATGGCTTCTGAGCAACACAGCTCTGAACCCGCGCTTCATGAGATGGGACCCGGTGCTATAAGTTCCGGATTAGTTCCCAACAATCCTACTTCTACATCATTTTTACCATCATCAAGGCCCGAGTGGGATAAACTGTTTCAACCGTTGTTTGATGAATTCTTCGATCCCCCGACTGATGAAGTTCCAACACCTGTAGTAATTGCTCCAATACCTGAAGTGGTTGCTCAAGTTAATGAACCTTTATCCAATGCATCTACAATTCACATTGAACCGGATGCACCTTCACCAAGTGATTCTCAAACTACACCTGAATCATCACCTCTACTTGTGCCTAATGATGTAGAAGAGGATACTACTGATCACGACCTGGAATATGCTTACTTGCAAGAGCTTCCTTTCTTTGGTGTAGCGATTCCTGAAAACCCTTCAGCCGCCTCTACCTCAGAAGAAGCTCCATCTATTGTTCACTCCAGACCACCTAGGATTGAAAACCATAGCACTAAATGGACAAAAGATCACCCAATTAGGAATGTTATTGGAGATCTAGATCGACCAGTCTCTACACGCCATCAACTACAAGAGAGTGCACTATATTGTTACTTTGATGCATTTCTCTCTGAAGTTGAACCCAAAAATTGGCAGCAGGCTATGACCCAATCATCTTGGATTGAAGCTATGCAGGAGGAACTCAATGAATTCAAACGACTAGAAGTATGGGAATTGGTTCCTCGCCCTGACAAGGTTAACATCCTTACTTTGTTATGGGTTTATAAGGTTAAACTTGATGAGATGGGTTCGGTATTGAAGAATAAAGCAAGATTGGTCGCTAGAGGATATAAACAAGCCTTGGGTATAGACTTTGAGGAATCTTTTGCTCCTGTGGCTAGATTGGAGGCGATTAGACTATTCCTTGCGTTTGCTGCTCATATGAACATGATCGTCTATCAAATGGATGTGAAGACGGCATTTTTGAACGGTGAACTAAGGGAAGAGGTTTATGTTAGTCAACCGGATGGGTTCGTGAGTACGGAGTCTCCTAACCATGTGTACAAGCTTAAGAAGGTTCTCTATGGGTTGAAACAAGCTCCACGCGCGTGGTATGATCTCCTGTCAACATATCTCATGTCGGAAGGCTTCTCCAAAGGCAAAGTGGACCCCACTCTTTTCACTCTCAAGGACGGCAACGACATGCTTCTGGTACAAATTTATGTTGATGATATAATTTTTGCTGCCACTAACATAGAATTGTCTAAACAATTTGAGAAGATAATGTCCACACGCTTTCAGATGTCGATGATGGGAAAAATATCATTTTTCTTAGGATTACAGATTTCTCAGAATCCCAGAGGCATCTTTATTAATCAATCCAAATATGCTCTAGAATCTCTTAAGAAATATAACTTTGAGAATTGTGACCCCGTAGACACTCCAATGGTTGAGAAAACCAAGTTAGATGAAGATAGGGATGGGATTATTGTCGATCCGAAACTTTACCGTGGAATGATCGGCACCCTTCTCTATCTGACTGCTAGCAGGCCTGATTTGCAATTTGCTGTATGCATGTGTGCCCGGTATCAGGCTCGGCCTACCGAAAAGCACTTACATGTAGTTAAAAGGATCTTTCGGTATCTAAAAGGAACACTTCATCGTGGTCTATGGTATCCGAAAGATTCCTCGATTGCTTTAATATCATACGCAGATGCCGATCATGCTGGATGTCAAGATACGAGGCGTAGCACTTCTGGATCTGTGCAACTCCTAGGAGATAGATTGATCAGTTGGTCTTCAAAAAGGCAGAAAAGCGCTGCAATATCAAGCACGGAGGCTGAATACATCGCCATGTCCGGTTGTTGTGCTCAAGTCCTTTGGATGAGATCACAATTAACTGACTACGGTCTTGGATTTAACAAAATCCCGATGTATTGTGACAACAAGAGCGCCATTGCCCTTTGCTGCAACTATGTTCAACACTCCTGGGCCAAGCACATAGACATTCGCTACCATTTCATCAAGGAGCAGGTGGAGAACGGAGTGATCGAGCTGTATTTTGTCACTACTGAGTACCAGCTGGCGGACATGTTCACCAAAGCCTTAGATCGAGGACGAATCGAGTTTTTGATCGACAAGCTTGGCATGAAATCATTTACTCCAGCGACTCTCAAAGAGTTGGCAGAAGAATCAGCTGAATAGTCGTGGTAAACTATTCAGAGTATCCTTTGGTTGTGATCATGTATATTATCGTAAATATATAAACCACAAAAAGAAAATACAAAAATATAAAACCAAGAAAAACCATAAAAAATATAAAACCTAGAAAAACCATAAAAATTATAAAATCAAGAAAAACCAAAAATATTTTTCGTTTTAAAACGGGCATGTCTTTTAGTACGGTAATATTTACGGCCTTAGAAATGTCGATTAATATTGACACGGTGCCATAAATAGAGTCCGTATAAAAGTTGTACATTTTTAAAACATGCCCATTATGGCTTGTAGTTATTTCAGACTGCAACCCGGTTTTCATATTAAAGTCACGTATTTCCTTGGAAAACGTTGGCTCAGAACGGGAATTAATTTTCTCGGGCGTGATTTACAAGCCAAATCATGCAAAGGGATCAAGTTTACTTTATAACTTGGTCTGACACGAATTTGTGTACGTCTCAGTGCATTAATTTGTCAAAATAAGAGAAATCTTATTTAAACCACGAATCAAAATTTTTCAAGAGATAAATTGGAAATGCTTTCATCACTATTTGACTCTTTAAACAATGACTACATCTCTTTAAATAGAAAACGGGTCATCGTTTAAGGGGGAGAAAATAGTAAAATCATCTTCGTCATTAAAATTGATCTTCAAAAGTGATTGTGAAAATTAAGGGCTTCATGGTAATTGAGTGGTTTTGCTTTAGAAAACGACTTGTGTTCGTTCTAAGTGATAGGCATGGCTTTTAGATTTTGAGGATATGCTAATAGATTGTGTTTGTTAAGTTAAGTGTAAGTGAAACAAGGGTTAGGTGAAATGGAAAAATTAGAAACAAAAAGGAAAAGTTTAGAAAATGTAGGGACTAAAAGTGTGATTTATTGAAACTAGTCAAAATTGACCTAAGTCAAAAATCAAACACCCCGCCCCTCACTTATTTCCTTTCACTGTTTATTTTATCTTTTGCCGCCATTGTTGCATAAACACACACACACGATCCAAACAATCAAATCTCTTGCTTAAATCCATCTTGATCCTGTTCATCTGCTAAATTAAGGTAAATTCATCAATATGCTAACTTCTAATCTACATTTCTTATCATATAATTCGGTTAAACATGCTCATTTAATCAGATTAATCCATTTAGGGCGTATGATTAAATTAGGGTTTATTAACTAAGGATTTGTGGTGGGTTTTATGCGGATTTCTATGCTATGATGTTTAAATGCCTTAGTTTGCCTTAGAAACTCACAAACGCGCTAGATTAATCATCTGAGTTTAGTTTGTAAAAGTTCCGGATGAACGTGGCTTAAAACTTCCGAATGAAGGATTTCTTCTGAAAAACTTCCGAATGAGGAAGTTCCGAATGAAGGACTTCCGAATGAAGGAAGTTCCGAATGAAGAACTTCCGAATGAAGGAAGTTCCGAATGAAGAACTTCCGAATGAAGGAAGTTCCGAATGAAGAACTTCCGAATGAAGGAAGTTCCGAATGAAGAACTTCCGGATGAAGGAAGTTCCGAATGAAGAACTTCCGAATGAAGGAAGTTCCGAATGAAGGAATGTTCCGGATGAAGGAAGTTCCGAATGAAGAACTTCCGGATGAAGGAAGTTCCGAATGAAGAACTTCCGGATGAAGGAAGTTCCGAATGAAGAACTTCCGGATGAAGGAAGTTCCGAATGAAGAACTTCCGGATGAAGAAGTTCCGGATGAGGAGAAGTTCCGAATGAGGAAAAGTTCCGAATGAAGAATGAAAATGTTCCGAATGAGGAAAAGTTCCGGATGAGTTGTTTGATTGTTATTGTTTGCATGCTATCTATGTACTTGTTGTTTTATCTTATGAAATGTGTTATGCTTAGAAGTAAGAATGATATATATCTATCTGTTTTTGTGCATCAACCTTTCATGTCTTATCTTAAGCAGATAAAATGACTAATCCAACAGTACAAGCTATCCAAGAATCTAGGGAAGCCGATATTGCTAAAGCTCGAACCCTTAAGTTTATACCCAACAACTATAGGCTGAAGCAAGTTTCTAAATCCACTCACCATGGTTTTAAGGTCGCCATAGCCATTCTTGATAACTCCCATTTCAAGAACGCCCTTAGGAGTACAGCCTCGGTGCCTTATGAGTATATGTTTGAATTTTGGGCAACCAAGGATTTCACTTCGAACAAGATCACCTTCACCATCGACAACAAGCAGCAGACACTCACCGTTTCAGACTTCCATAAGATACTTGGTATACGGGATACACCCAAGGGCATGTCATTCTCAAGGGATCCCAATAAAGATGAACTCGCGGAATTATTTGACGCACTTGGATGTCCGGAAATACGAGTTGCGTCTGAGTTTACTACTGCTAAGGTAGGACAACCCTGGAGAGCTTTGATGGGTATTCTCAGTAAATGCCTTACACCAAAAACGAGTGGCCATGATGCTTTGCGCAGTCCAATAATGAACCTCTTCTATGGCATGTACAAAGCTGCGAATTTAGATTATGCTTTGTTGATATGGGAAGAATTCACCTTTCAACTCTTCCACAACAAGAAGCTGAAGACAAACTTCTTTCCTTATCCTCGGTTTATTAAGCTCATCATAAATTACTTTATGAAGCTTGATGCTACTATTGATAGGCGTGCAGGAGGTCGCTATCACACTGAAGAAGCTGATGATACTGTAGATCTGAGGCATGAAGGACCGTCTACTAGTGTGATTCCGGGTCCTGTTCCTGATTACCTTCTATCTGAAAAAATCAAAGGTTCTGCAGATTACAAGCTACTACAGTTAGAAATCCAGAGGCTGAAAGCAAACCTTCAAACTGGAGAAGACTCTTCCACAACGGTTAAGAGTAAAGGTAAACGCAAACAACCAGCTGCGTTACCTGAACCCGAACCCAAGAAGAAGAAGACAGAGGGTAAGAAAGGAAAGGGTAAGGATTTGATGCGTCTACGCGATGAAGCAGATATTGTTGATCCTACTCTTGACAAATCCGAGCAACAAATAATGAAGATTGCTATTAAAAGGAGTAGGAAAGATACAGGCGGTAGTGGTTCAGGTGCGAGGGTAGATATCGAGGATGAGTACGAGGAACCGCATGATGTTGATGAGTTTGGGTCACCTGAAAACTATTCCACTTCGAAGGAGCCATCAATCCCTATTTCAACAAGTGTGGAAAAGGAACCTGCTGCTCCTACAATCATGGTGACAATTCAACCCTTGGCAACTCTACCTCCACCAATCCAACCCTTAACAACCCGACCAACCCGACCGGCTTCCACACCATTTCTTCCACCACCCACAATCCCCATCCTTAGTACAGCAGTAACAACCGAGCCTATTCAGTCAACCCAGAGCAGCTCTGCAACATCTGCAATGGCTGCATTAGTGATGGCCGAAATGCTTGACAATCACAAACGCGAAATGGATGAACTTCGCCAAGAGTTGCAAAGACGAGCTCAAAGGGAAGAAGTATCTCAGAAAGCTCAAGAAGAGTTGATTGCCAAGTTCTCTGCAGACATGGAAGCTACACGCAAAGCTCATGCAGAGGAACTTGCTCGAGTTAAGCAGGCTGAGGCTGATAAGCATGCTGCACGCATTACCAGACTTCAAGCAATGAGGGATAAATATAAGGAACAAAAAGAAGCACTTGAAGCATCTGTGAAACAAAGAGTGCAAGAATCCGTTGAATCCTTAATGCCTAAGCTTCGTGACGAGTTGAAGACACTTGCTGCTGACAACTTGATGGTCAAATCCTCCAACCCTTCAGAAGCCGCCTATAAGATTGCATATGACCTGACGGATTTTGAATTGAAGAAGATCCTTAAGTCTCAAATGGTGGAACTTGGGTCGTATAACAAGTCGAGGATTCAACGGGCTCTATATAAATCCCTGAATGATGCTATCATGGAGGATGATAGATTATTCAAAATGTTTGGAAGTGTGGTACCATATCACATCTTACCTGAGGAAGAAAGGGAAGAGAGTGAAGAAGAGGGTACAGGTGAAGAAGAGGAAGAAGAAGAAGAAGAAGGTGAAAAGGAGAAAGACGATGACGAAGGTGGTGATGATGATGAGGATGATGAGGATGATGACGAGGATGAGGATGATGATGATGGCGATGATGGTGGTGATGAGAATCAGGAGAGTGTTAGGGATAATAACGGGGATGACAATCAGGATGATGATGGGGGTGAACAGCCGAAAGAGGGAGACAAGGTTACCAGCTCCAAGAAGACTGCTACTGGAACCAAGTCCACAAAAGATGCAGGACAGAAGGACAAGTCGACATCCTCAGAATCAAGACGAACTAAGTGGCGCCACGATGTGAATGCCACTACAGCGTCATCGGTTCCTGGTATCTCTGTCGCTGTATCTTTACCTATTACCACTAACCCCATTAGTTCTGCTGTTGTTCCTCCTGTGATTGCAGAATCAGTGACGGAACCCGAAGCTGCACAACACTCTCCAGTTCAAGACACTGCTGAAATGCCTGAAACTGAACCAGTAGATGTTCGCACTTCCACTCCTCAACAACAGGTTCAACAATCTACGGTTCCTGAACCAAGCATTCGTGCCTGGGAAGACACGTTGGAGATAGACGAGTCTGCACCACCACAAGCTTGGATCACGGCAGCAGCTCAATATGATCCGATCACAGATGCTGACAAAGATGTGCTGTATCTGCGTATCCGAAGTCCGATTGACTTATGTGCATTTCTTGCTCATGAGTATAAGACTTCGGTTACTCCATCCTTGGTCAAGAAAGCGATGAAAGATAAGAGACTGCGTGCCAAAACCCGATTACCCCGAATGGAGTTCGAGTATTATGCCGATGAGATCATAAAGGCTTTGAAAACCGTTCAAAGGCCAGGACTTCATGAATCAGAAAGAGCTCCACCTCCAATGGATCCTGCTCAAGATAATCAGATTGCTCTTGACTTCTTCGTCACCAACGATCTTGAGTATCTACTGAAGGGATCATCAAAGTATGCAACATCCCTGACTTTGCTGAAAGCTGCCAACTGGGGGACAATACCCTTCATCGAGGAAAAGGTAAATCGACTCTGGGTCCCAAAAATGAATCGTAATTATGATATGTATGCTGTCATAGGTGCATCTCATTGGGACGAACGAGTCCGAAGGGCGTACAGGGGTTGCTGCTTGGTCAAGTCTGGAAGCAATGTTAGATCCGACATCCGTATCTCCAGCATCTTAGGAATGAAAACTGAAGCCAAGAACGGCTACTATCATGTGACGGAGATTCGCTTGAAAAGGGAGGATGACAGGGAATACAAAATCCAGCAAGGAGATTTTTCCATCATTCGCCTTGAGGATATTGAAGATATGCTGCTTCTGATGACCCGAGATCAACTTACTCACATTCCTCGTGAAGACCTGATTGCTTTGAATACAGCACTTCGTATGTTCACACGAAGCGTTGTCATCAAGTCACGAGTTGAGGATCTTCAGTTGGGAGTCGAAAGCTATCAGAGGAGGCTCAATTTAACCCGTCCTGTGAATCAAGTGCTACCTCAACACGTAGAAAGATGTCCTTATACCGGCATTTCTGTCCCGAATTCCGGCATTTTCTACTTGAACAGTCGAGGTTTGATGAAGTTTATGAGGGTGGGTGAGCTTCACAAGTATAGTGATGGAACTCTTATACAAGTCAGAGATAAGCTGGAGCATCTGAACTCGGGTGGGACTTTGCCAGAGATGACGGAGGATTGGCATCCGGGTTACCGGCAGATGGCAAAGTATGTGATCAAAAAGATCGATCAAAAGCTCCGTGAACGTAGATTGATGAGGAGCTTGGAAAGATTCGTGGGTGGAAGACCGTATTTAGTGCACCACAAGCTACTGCAACGATCCATCTGATGGGTCGTACATCTCAGGTCACTTTATATTGGTTTTCAATTGTGAATATGTAAATTTGTGAATAATGTGCTTAAATGGCTTGGTGTAGTGTTAAGGTATGATAATTTTTCAAGAATTTCTCACGAGATTCTAAATCTTTCAAAATATGTCATACCAAAGCACTACAACTATCCCTTATTAACTTAAGGGGGAGCAATAACTTGTTCTATGGCCAAAACATCGATTTCATTTTTACCCAAAGACCGGTTAATCCATTCAATATCCCAAATATTAATGGTTAACATTTTGGATAAGGGGAGAAAATGGGATTAAGGAGACGTAAGTGATACTTGGCTAAAAGATGAAAAAGACTTAAAGATTATCCAACTTAATATGTGTAAAGCACGTGTTAAGGGGGAGCGTTTTTGATGAACAAAACACCTAAGGTACAAAACTTTTGATTTCAATATCACAAGTACTTTAGGTGATTTTCAATGATTTTTCATGGTGGCAACTCCTTCCCAAAACACGCTTAATTCACGACGGATGTGGAGACAAAAGGGTGGTAGGAATAGGTTTAGTCCAATGATTCATCAGAGCCGATGGAATCTTCCCAAGGACAATTCCCTAGATAGAATTAGAAGTCCTAGGATAGATGGAGAAAGAATGTGAACGTAGCTGAATGCCGACCAAGTACTTAAGCTAGCACTGGAACAATCACAACAAGGTGCTAGTGATGACGTATTGGTAAGCATTGAAGGGGTTGAAGAATGAAAAAGAAATGTAAAGATAAAGGGTGTAAAGAAAGAAGCCCTCCTTACAACTTTAGGCAGAAACCGGGTCAATACATATGCTATTGAGGTCATTTTTGTTAATGATTCTCGGTATTGAAGAAAGACATCATGGACCCAGTGATGCAATGCACAACCCTTCCCCAGCTAACTCAAATATCTCTCAAAAGGTATTTGTTTTAATCACACGGAGATCAACACGTTATCTATTGGTTTATTCACTCCGAATAAACTGGTATTGAAAAGGTGGCACTCCTCTCCAGCCATCGCTCACTAAATCAAAACGCACAATCGAGTCTAGAGCCAAGAGATCATCAAAAGTCTCATTAGGACACTTTCCATTTATTCCTTGCTTTCTCACACACTGTGAAAAGTAAGATATTTTCATGAGTCCTACGCAATATTCTTGTAATATTGCCAGAACATCCGAGTAATACGTAAGTATTACAATGAAGATGGAAATCCTGCTTGAGCCAACATCAAACAAGCTCATGGTAGGTTACACGTGCGGTTCTTTTAGAACCAATCTTGTGAAAAACTGGAAGGTAACAGTGGTTTAATTCTTAATTGAACTTAAACTCGTTCCAGGCCTCTTCGCATTATCATATGATCTTGCCAGAACACTCAGAGTGACTCTTTATTGACCACAGTGACGAGTGGAAATCCTTCTAGTGTCAACATCAAACAGCACTTGGTAGGTAACGTGCAAGGTTCTTTATGAATCGAGCTCGTGACAACTGGAAAGCAACGATGGTGAAAATCTTAATTGAAATTCACTTGTTCCAGGTTTCATGAATTGACGGCTTTTAATCACAAGGATAATTTATCCAAGTGATTCACTCTTTATGTTCGTAGTCAGCTTTGGACGGTCGAATAAAGAGAACGGGTTTACCCGCGAAATCCTGTCAGGAAGTTACTTAATTGAAACTATCCGTCACGGGTACGATATCTAATATCGTCCAACGGTCTTCACCGACCGGAGGTAAAATGCTACCGAATTAGAATAAAATGTTCAAAGCCATTTTATTCGTGTCGTTGCTGTGTACCTGCTAAAGACGGTGGCGTTGCTGAGTACCTGTTGAAGACGGTGGCGTTGCTGTGTACCAGTGAAGACGGTGGTGTTGCGGTGTACCTGTAAAAGTCGTTCCCACATGCTTATGTCTTTTGCAACAAAAAATTAAAGAAAGTACAAGATGAAGTCTTCCGCTGTACCAAACTCTGAAGCTTTCAAGAATCCAACAAAAAGACGTAAGTGTGTGGAACATGAAGTCACGAGGAGGCAAAGTTCACAAGAAAGGCAAAGATCGCACGTGAAAGGCCAAAGAACAATGCTCTCAAGTCAAAGCCAAAAAGATCAAATCAACATATTCACAACAAAAGAAAGAAAAGAAGAAAAGACTACGAGCTAAAGAACGAAGACTTAGTATAGTATGCTAGGTTTAGAACTTTGTAACGTGGAGTGACCTCCCTTAGGGGGAGATTGTTAGAAATACGTTTTAACGTATATTAGAAGTATCGGTCGCTCCACAATATGATTTATGTTGTAATAGCTCGTAGTTAGTAATTAGTTATTATTTGCTTATTAACTTAAGTAAGAACCGGTCCATGGGCTTGTCATGGACCGACCCAAGTCCACTTATGACTTGGAACTATAAATACCCCTTTCCACTAAGGAAAGGGGTTGGTTGTTGTCATTTCTTTGATTCCATATTAATAAAATTCACATAGTTTCTCTCACTTTCTCTCTCTAACTTTCTCTCTCTAGAAATCAACAAACCCCTTCATAGATTCATTGATTATCAATATTCTACAATGAATGTTAATTTTGATGAGCTGAAGGCAATGGCTTCTGAGCAAAGCAGCTTTGAACCCGTACTTCATGAAATGAGACCCAGTAACATTAGCTCTAGTCTTGTCCCAAATAACCCTACTTCATCATCATTTACACCACCTTCTAGGAATGAATGGGATACGTTGTTTCAACTGTTCTTTGATGAATTCTTTACTCCTCCAAGTATTGTTGCTACAGAACCTAAAGAAATAGCTTCGGTTACCGAAGTTGTCCCTCCAGCAACCGAAGCACAATCGGATACATCTGCACCTACAATTGGTCAAGATATACCTTCAACGAGTAATTCTCAACCAACTACCGAATCAACTACCCATGTGATGCATATTGATGATGAAGAGGATGATGATGATCACGATTTGGAATTCGCTCAAATGCGTGAACTTCCATTCTTTGGTGTACCATTCCCGACTCTAATTAAGCCGGGTCGTCCACCTCAGAGGAAGATCCTAGTACGGTCTACTCTAATCCACGGATTCGTGAACATGACAGCAAGTGGATAAAGGATCATCCTATAGATTCTATTATTGGTGACCCTAATAGTCAGGTATCCACACGGAGTCAGCTATATAAAAGTGCAATGTTTTGTCATTTTGATGCTTTTCTTAGTGAAGTTGAACCTAAGACGTGACAACAAGCATTTACCCAATGTTGTTGGATAGAAGCTATGCAAGAAGAACATAATGAATTTATACGTCTTGAAGTATGGTAACTTGTCCCATGCCCGGATAAAGTGTAGTTACTCACTTTGAAATGGGTTTACAAGGTGAAACTCGATGAGTTAGGCAGAATATTGAAGAACAAAGCTCGACTAGTAGCTCGTGGATACAAGCAATTATTAGGCATCGACTTTATGGAATCCTTTGCACCGTTTCCCGTTTAGAAGCTATTAGACTATTCCTTGCTTATGCAGCCCACATGAATATGATCGTCTATCAGATGGATATGAAGACGACATTTCTTAATGGTTAAATCAAGGAAGAGGTCTATGTTCAACAGCCAGATGGTTTTGTGAATCTTAAATATCCTAATCATGTGTACAAGCTTAAGAAGCTCTCTATGGGTTGAAGCAAGATCCACGCGCATGGTATGATCTATTGTCACAATTCATCGTTACGCAAGGCTTCGCTAAAGGCAAGGTGGATCCCACGCTGTTCATTCAGAAACGAGGTAACGATATGATTATGGTACAAATATATGTTGATGATATTATATTTGTTGCTTCGACCCAAACCTTATCGGATGAGTTTGGAACACTAATGTCTTCCAAGTTTAAGATGTCAATGATGTGCAAGGTATCATTCTTCTTAGGACTTCAGATATCTCAGAGTCCCAGAGGCATCTTTATCAATCAATCCAAGTATGCCCTTGAATCGCTTAAGAAATATAAGATGGAATCTTGCGACCCCGTGGATACTCCAATGGTAGAACGAACTAAGCTTGATGCAGATCCACATGGGATTACCGTTGATCCGACACTTTATCGTGGAATGATCGGTACCCTTCTGTATATCACAGCTAGTCGGCCTGATCTTTAGTTTGCTATATGTATGTGTGCTCGGTATCAAACTCGGCCTACTAAGTTACACTTAGCTACTGTTAAACGGATCTTTCGGTATATTAAAGGAAGCATTAATCAGGGACTTTGGTATTCAAAGGACTCTTCGATTGCACTAATGGCATATGCTGATGCGGGTCACGCGGGTTGTCAAGATACAAGGCGTAGCACGAGTGGAACTTTGCAACTACTAGGAGACAGACTAATCAGTTGGGCATCGAAAAGGCAGAAAAGCGCTGCAATTTCAAGTACGGAAGCAGAATACATAGTTATGTCCGGTTGCTGTGCTCAAATTCTTTGGATGAGATCAAAATTAACCGACTATGGTCTAGGTTTCAACAAAATTCCGATGTACTGCGACAACAAGAGTGCAATTGCCTTATGCTGCAACAATGTTCAATTCTACCGGTCGAAGCAAATTGACATTCGCTACCACTTTATCAAGGAGCAAGTAGAAAATGGAGTGATCGAGCTTTACTTTATTCCGATCTGAGTATCAATTGGCGGATATTTTCACGAAGGCTTTAGATCGCGCTCGAATGGAATTTTTGGCCGACAAGCTAGGATTGAGAACTTTCTCGCCCGAGACTCTAAAGGAATTGGCAGATGAAGCGAAAGAATAGTGGTGGTAAACTATTCTCCGTATTCTTGGTGATCATCTGTATATATTGTTTATATTTTTATCCACAAAAGCAAAATACAAAAATATAAAACCATATAAAAACCCTAAGAATTCAAAAATTCAAAAAAATCCAAAAATATTTTTACTTTATTTTTCAAAGGCATGTCTATTGGTACGATAATATTTACGGCCTTAGAAATGTGGATTAATATTGACACGGCGCCATAAATAGAGTTCGTACAAAATTTGTAAATATTTCATAAAACATGCCTAAATGGCTTGTAGTTATTTCAGACTACAACCCACTTTTCACATTAAAGTCAAGTATTTCTTATGAAAGCTTTGGCTCTCAATGGGAATTAATTTTCTCGGGCAAGGTTTACTTTAAAACCTTGTAAGGGATCAAGTTTACTTTATAACTTGGTCTAACATAAATCTATGTACGCTTCAGTGCATTTATTTGTTAAAACAAGAGAAGTCTTGTTTTTATGAAGCTACCATCTCGACAACCATAGCACTCTACAATTGGTATCTACATACTAGACGATACGACTACTCAAATGACGACTACAACTCTTTCAATAGAACAAAGGTCAACAATTGAGGGGGAGCAACTGTCAAGGATTCAGAATCTTTGATGTCGAACATGCCATGTTCACAAATTGGTGTCAAGACAACAATACCAATCGTACATGTGGTGTCAAGAGATGACTTCAGACGTGACGCGGTGACCAACATTTGATCTTATCATATGATGTTCTCATCAATCAGGTCCAACCTTGTCAATTCATTCTTATATGGTGGATATGTGATCATATTACAAATCCGTATCATATCTCACAAATTGGTCTCATGAAGATTAAACGGACTTGCATGTTTGTTCCCAAAACCTTTGTTAAAACTTCATTAAATCAATTGATATTAAAAACATCGATTGGGTTAATATTTTTAATATGGTGGAGAAATGTGATTTAATATGGGAAATTATCACAAATAGTTTGACTTGACGTGATGGCTCATCCCTACATGTGCGAGATGTTTTTGAATATTGTGGCATATGTTAAGGGGAGAAAAATGGATTTGCTATATTAAAATGGATTTCATGGTGACATACACTTACCCTAAACCCATTTATTTCACGACGATAAAGATTGGGGTGACATAAGGATGGTAGGATAGGTTAATTCCAATGATTCTTCCAAAACCGGAGGAATCTTCCAAAGGACATTCCATAGCTAGAAATAGTAGTCCTTAGGAAAGATGGGGAAAGATTGTGAACGTAGCTGAATGCCGACCAAGTACTTAATTTATCACTGGAACAATCACAACAAGGTGCTAGTTATGACGTATTGGTAAGTATTGAAGGGGTTGAAGAATGAAAAAGAATTGTAAAGATAAAGGGTGTAAAGAAATAAGCCCTCCTTACAACCTTAGACAGAAACCGGGTAAATACATATGCTATTGAGATCATTTTAATGATGCTCGATATTGAAGATAGACATCATGGACCCAGTGATGCAATGCACAATCCATCCCAGCTAACTCAGATATCTCTCAAAATGTATTTGTTTTATTCACACGGAGACAACGCATTATCAATCGATTTATTCACTCCGAATATATTGATATCGAAAAGGTGGCACTCCTCTCCAGCCCCCGATCACAAAAAATCCAAAATGCACGATCGAGTCTAAAGCCATTTGAGATTATCAATAATCTCATTAGGACACACTTTCATAATTCCTTGCTTCTTCACACAATGTGAAAATTAAGAAAGATCTTAAGAGTCCTACGCAAAATCTTCATGATCTTGCCTGAACATCCGAGTAATGCGAAAGTATTTACAATGAAGATGGAAATCCCTCTTGATCGAACATTCAAAAGCTCATGGTAGGTGACTTGTGCGATTCTTTGTGAATCAAACTTGTGATAACTTGAAAGCAACAGTTGTTTAATTCTTAATTGAATTTAAACACGTTCTAGGCCTCTACGCAATATCTTAGTGATCTTGCCAGAACACTCAGAGTGACATCCTAGTGTTCACAGTGATGAGTGGAAATCCTTCTAGTGTTAACATCAAACAACACTTGGTAGGTAACTTGCAAGATTCTATATGAATCGAGCTCGTGACAACTGGAAAGCAACAATTGTGTAATTCTTTAATGAAACAAACTTGTTCCAGGAATCGGAATTGACGGCTTTAATCAGGCGGATAATTTTATCCAAATGATTCACTTTTTACGTTCGCAGTCAGTTTTGGACGGTCGAGTAAAGAGAACGGGTTTACCCGCGAAATCTTGTCAAGGAGATTTTTAATTAAATCTACCTGCCACAAGTACGATATTTTATATCTTCCAACGGTCTTCACCGACCGGAGGTAAAATGCTACCGAATTAGAATGAAATGTTCAAAGCCATTTCGTTCGTGTCTACTTATGTTGCGGCATTTGAAGACGGTAGTGTTGCGGAATCCGAGAAGAAGTCGTCCCTGCATGCTTATACTTTATGCACTTAATACCTCATGTAATTCAAGAAAGCCTAAAAGTTAAGTCTTCCGTTGTATCGAACTCTGAAGCTTTCAGGAATTACGAAGGTATAAGTATATGGGACATGAAGTCACGAAGAGGCGAAGATCACAAGTGAAGGATGCACAAGATCAAGGCAAGAGATTAATGCTAAAGATTGATATCTAATATCACATCAACCTGTTCACCAGAAAAGAAAATGAAAATAAAGACGAAGACTACGAGCTCAAGACAAGCATAGTATGCAAGGTTTATTTTAACTTGGGTAACGCCCTTGTTTGGAGTGACCTCCCTTAGGGGGAGATTGTTGGAAATACGTTTTACGTATTAGAAAGGATCGGTCACTCCAACAATAGTCTAACTAATAGCTCGTAGTTTAGTTTTACTAATATTAAGCAAACAAGGCTAAGCCAAGCCTACAACTTGTGTAGGCCGACCCAACTTGTAAGCCCAAGCCCGTCTCATGGGCTTGGGTATATAAACCCTCTCCTTAGATGGAGAGGGTGTGGATTCATTTCATTTTTACACATAGTTCTTACTTTCTCTCTCAAGAAGTGTGTTTGATTCTACCAACTTTCTATCTCTTTCTCTCTCTAAAACATAAGCTAGATTTACAATATACTACACGGTCAAAGTGAACAAACCATCCAGACTCTAGAAGACATGCTGCGAGCATGTGTGATTGACTTTGGAAATGGATGGGTTGACCACATTCCTTTAGTGGAATTCTCCTACAACAACAGCTATCACGCCAGTATGAAGGCTGCCCCTTTTGAAGCACTATATGGTCGAAAGTACCGTTCGCCTGTATGCTGGGAAGAAGTAGGTGAATTATAGCTCACTGGACCCGAGTTAATCCAGGAGACTACAGACAAGATCGTCCTCATAAAGCAAAGAATTCAAGCTGCTCGCGCTCGACAAAAGAGCTACGCGGACCGAAAACCCAAACCTATGTAATTTGAAGTAGGTGACCGCGTCATGCTCAAGGTATCACCTTGGAAGGGTGTTGTACGCTTTGGTAAACGTTGAACACTGAATCCACGTTATGTCGGCCCTTTCAAAGTAATAGCCAGGATCGGGGAGGTAGCTGATCGTTTAGAGTTACCCCAGCAATTGAGTCGGGTACACTCTACTTTCCACGTGTCTAATCTGAAGAAGTGCTATGATGAAGAACCATTGGCTATGCCATTGGAAGGAGTTCAGTTTGACGACAAACTCCAGTTCACAAAAGAACCAGTATAAATCATGGAGAGAATGATTAAGAAGTTGAAACGCAGTCGCATCCCGTTGATCAAAGTACGTTGTAACTCTAGGAGAGGTCCGGAGTTCACATGGTAACGAGATGACTCGTTCAAAACCAAGTACCCACATTTTTTAACCTGACCGGTGACTTCATCTTATGTGACAATCCGTCAATTTACGACTGATATTTTATTCTCAATATTTATTTAAAAACATTATTTTAATGTTATAATATGAACTCACATATTTTTGGGAAGAAATTTGGATTTACGTCTTGGAGTAGCATCGACTACGTTTAAACCGGATGATTCAACGTTACGTGCTTACGTTTACATACACCGTCTTTGGTGGCAGTCCGACATTTCGGAAAATAAATTTATCCGTGAATATTATTTTGGAGTTTTAAATTTGTGTTGGTTCATAAACTCACAAATTTACGAGAAGAGATTAGGACTTACGATTTTATTTTAACGTCCTTTACGACTAAACCGGAAACCCTAGGATTACGTATTTACGTTTTCGAACTCCGTTTTTGATGAGACAATTTTTATTGGATTCGTTTTGTGATGGTGATTCATAAATTATAAAAACTTTTTTCGTAAAACGACCCGAGGGCACGCAAATCGAGAAAACTAGAATCGAGAAATACCCGTAAACTAGTGAGATGGGACAAAACACATTGTCCCACCCCACTAGCTTATTATGGACGGCACACTTGACACCACACACTAAGGTGGCATCAAGTTAAGCTAACACATAACAAGTGTAAGCTTAGCTTACACTTTAAGCACTAACTTTACCACTAACTAGCTAAACTAGAAACTTGTTTTCATTTCCATCATTCTTACATGCAATCAACACCAACAACTCTCTCAAAACCACTCTTCTTGCCGTCCCAAATAATCCAACAAACACCCTCTTTGATCTTTTCTAGCCATAAACCACATGTTTATTAGTCCTATTAAGGTGTTCTCTTGAAGCCTTGATCATTTGGTGGCCATATTAACAAATTTGGAGGTGATTTTCTTGTGTCCTAGGGCTGATTTTCCAACCTATTTTCTTGATATTTGATGGTCTTGGAGATACTTGTTGTGTTCATCAAGTTCTTGTCTTCCTAAAACAAGAAATCCACTTGGTTGGTAAAGAAGATCATCCTCTCTATTTTTCTCTTGTTTTTTTTTTAAGAACAAATGTATTTTCTTTCATTTTGTATATGTATATGATGTATATATGATGATAAAAATGTTTTGTGAGGATCAAGTGTTGATAAATATGCTTAAAAATGATGATAACTATAAGAAATGAAGCTAAAATCTTGACTATTTATTTGGCTGTATAAAAACAATAGATAACTAAAAGATGAACTGATAAAATTGCATGGTTTGATCCATTTACAGTAAGTAGATGATGTTATACACATGTGAGAGTTGGCCATGCAATGGAATCAAAATAATGAGTGAGATATGATCAAAACAAGTTAGGCGGTGTAATCTGAATAAGCAGTTTTGTAGGGACTGTTAAGGCAACTTAAACTCAAAATGGGCAGTAGCTATATCTAAGTTATATGTAGCACATATTATGAAGAACATGTCATCCAAAAATGAGCTTCTAAGTCATTATAGAACACTAGATATGTTAAAAATGGTGAACATGAAGTTAAAAATCAGATTTTTGGAAATAATGTTTATTATTATTATATAAGCACTCACATTATAATGTATAAAATGTAAAAATATAAACCCACTAACCTATAAAACTTATTTATATAAATGTATAAAAGGTTAATTAAATGGGTAAATTATATAAATGGTGGTAAAATAATATTTATAAGTAATAAAAACTATAAACTTGATTTTTACGACTTTTTCGGCTATCGCCGTAAAATTAACGTTTTCGCCAAATAAAACTTAGACGACCAAACCCGTCTAATGTAAAGTTTATAAAAGTCATATACTGATGTATAGGTAACTAATACAAGTAAAAACCGATAAAACCCGAACTATAAGAAATACGGACATTTACGAGCTAAATAAACATGTTGGACTAATAATTGGAATTAATAAGATAAAAACTTGTAAAAAGAACTTATTGGGCTTAACCCATTTGGGCCAAACTTGTAAAGTTTAACTACTGATAATATAAGTGTGAAAAGGATTAATAAGAGTTAAAGAACTTATAATAAGTTTATTGGACTTAAAACACGAAAATAGGTGAAACTAGTAAACTAGTATAAAAGTTATCGACATATAACACTAAAATGAGTAAACGAGAATATGTAAACTCACTTGATCATCATATATATATAATCATCATATGTATACATAATTGATATTTTTATAAAGTCATTGGACAAACGTCTAAGACCGAGTATTATTTGTCTAGGTTTCCGTGATTGAAGCACGTATCGTACGTCCGAGTTGCCGATAACCCGCCTTCCCACATCAACGTGAGTTCATAGCCTCACACTCTTTTAAATGTTTTTATAAATGTTTTATAAACCCTCGAGGGAGATAACATGTTAGTTTTTATAAAATAGGACACCATTTGTCCTGGTTGTTTGTTTATTGATTTGGACCCGAATGATTGAATGACCCGATTGTATGACCCGATAAATGATTAAAGGACCCGATAGATGAAACTAAATGGATTATTAAAGTTAGGTTATGTCACTAAAAGTCCCATTAGCATGAATTATGAACTACCGGGATTTGGTAGACGCTTATGCATTTAATAGTACTATTTGGGGACGATTACCCTAGTTCGCGCCTTGACGGTTGATCCCCGTCGTGCCACATTGATTGGTAAGCGAATTTATGTATGAGAAGATTTCCACAGCGTGACCTTTGTGACGACACGCTACTTTAGATGGGCAAATTTGGTATCGGTTTAGCTACCCGTTTTGGTTTAGTAAGGTAACAATGTCATGCGGCTTATAATAATCCAAATCACCGAAATACTATTAGACGCTTCTAATTACGATGTATTGCCTGACTAGCAATACAGGGTCATACTACTGATATTATGTTCGTGTTTTGGTTTTCATAACCATATTCATATAACGGTTTTTATTTGATTTTATACAACGTCATAAGACGTATTGTATGATGTTTTTACGACATTGGCTCGTATAATGATTTTTACGGCAAATGCCTATATTATGATTTTCGATAAGGATTTGTATAAAATGACTTTGGCTATTTTATGGCCTATTAAAATGATTTGTACAAAATGATTTCAGTGATAATTTCATACTGATATTATATTGATGGATTTTATTAAACTCTATGAATTCACTCGGCGTTATCGCTGACCTTTTCTTTTAACATATTTTATCTCAGGTACTTGAAGGTAATTCTCGGGAAGACAACAAGAATTCATGGCCCGCACCTAAACAATATTTTCCATTCAAATACTTTGTAAAACTTTGTATGAAATATAATGACTTGGGACCGATGTAACTTTGATATTTATGAATGGAAATGCTTTTATTATAAAACGACGCGATTTTTATGCGTTGTCTATGATGTGAGTAATGTGCTATCCCGTAACACCAACTAGTCTTCCGCTGTACTGAGTTGTATAAATTTGGGGGTGTTACAGTTTGGTATCAGAGCTCTCGTTATCGAGAAAGAAAGATTTTTAAAACCAAGGTTTTGAATAAAACTTTAAAAATCTTTTAACTATAAACATTTTTCTAAAAATGTCTAAAAAAAAAAAAAAAAAAAAAAAAGAAAAATCTTTTGACTATAACGGTGCCGAAGAATTCCCGAGTTACCGACAACGCCAAGACTGAGAAGTGTTATTTTAATATATATATAACCTGGATTATATATATATATATATATATCTATATATATATATATATATATATTTATGATGTAATTTGATTACATGATTGTTTGATGATTATTTTGATTTTTATACGAGGTATTTATACGAGGTATTTATACGACGTAGATTGTCACAAGTAACCCTAACTCCCCTAGTAAATTAATCGAAGCTATTCTCGTAGGAATTCTAGCTATCCTAGATCTAAACCAAGTTGTGGATATTTATGATCCCAACAAATGGTTGATATTCGTAGAAATGTAGATATTAGTTGATTGTGATATTGAAAAAGAATTGGCGAGATTAAAACTGATATCGACGTCATGACGATCTTTCCTTATAGAGTGGAGTTTGACAAAACGTTATCACCTGGAAAGATGTCATCCGATTCGTTGTCATGCAATTCTTAAATTGAAATCGAAAGGGTGAACGTTGCACTTGAGGCTGTCATTGGAACCATTACCCAAAAGCCTCATGGCACTAGTACCTTTCCGAGAAATCTGATTGAATGTGTGAGTTATCTCATGCTAGTGACTTATTTGGTAATTGTTGTTGTAAGAAATATAGGATTGGAAATTAAGTGTTGATCATATTGAGCTTTTATTGCCCTTTTAAGATCTAAGAATAAGGTTGTAAGTATTGGAGAATGAAGTAGGATATCGACTTGAGTATAAAATTGGTTGAAACTTGGATAAAGTAAAATTTAACCCATATGGAATATGAGATTATAAATAGAAGTCGTTAAGTTTTGTGATTGAATTATAAGGTTTTAACTGATTGTTGATTCGTGTTAAGGGTTGTTCCTAGGCCATTGTCCACTGACGAGGATGCCCAGTGTCCAAGAAATAAATTGAAGAAATCTTCTTCTGAATTGGGACCGATGGATCTTCCGGGACAGGTAGGACACCTAATGACTCTTGTAGATTAGTATTCATTGTGGTATCTATTAAAAATAATCCCTAACTTAACTGAGATATCAGTTGGTAGGATGAGTTCTGAGAATTGTATGACATAGTAACACGTAATGTGTTACGGTACAATTTTGACTTGTTTGTGATTAATGAAAAAGGCTACCTTTGATTGCTAAATCCTACATGTATCGATGTTATCTATCTTTTATTGCTTCATCCTAATGTTCGCATTAGTGATGCAACCATTGAACAAGTACTCATCTTGAATCGAGTTACGTTGTGGATTATTCTTTTTGAGTGCCATCGAGATCATGAACCTCGTGATTATTTGGCTAAGCTCATTAATACTTGAAATTTTGCAACCAAAAGTATCCAAGTTCGTTATAGTTCCGAATCTTTTCGAATTGAAAACCGGTCTAAAGTGTGACTCAATCGTCTTTTGGTGAATCAAAGGTTTGGTTGATTTGTTTTAATCTAATAGCAAGAATTTAAAGTGTCGTTAAGTAAAATGGAAGTTAAAAGATTAATGTGAATGACGAGTAAAAATAAATGCATAAAAAATTAAAGGTGGTAATGGAAAAATACTAACTCACTAAATAAAACTAACACTTGGAAGATTTCAGAAAAATTTTTGGAAAATAAAAGTACTATAAGAAAGTGATAACGAAGGAAACCAAAAACAAGCCAAAAGGGGACCCGATCGGAATGTATTCCGATCGGATGGTCGGAATGGTGTGGAGAAGTGACACAATCGGAAAAGAGGGACAAGGGGTCAATCGGAAAGTGGGATTAGGGACCCAATCGGAATGCTCAACTACAAGTCCCAATCGGAAAGCGCATGGAGGTTCAGATCGGAAAAGCAAAGCCCTAATCCGATTTGACACAATCGGAATATGGAGTAGGGGTCTGGTCGGAATAGAGGCTCAATCGGAAAGGGAAGTTAACAACCTTTCCGAAAATGAAGGAAATGCACTAAGAGATACCCCCGGTCGGAAAAACACCAATCGGAAAAGGGGGTTTAAACCCATTCCGAAATTTGTGGAAAATGTAAAAGCTAGGTAATAAGCTAAAGAATTAAGCTCATACCCGAAACTTATCAATCCAAATACTTAACCAAATCAAATAAGCACTTTAATCCACTTATCTAACTCGAAATCAAGCAACTTTTTTAGATCAAACAATAAAAACATAAACTTTTTAATAAAACTTTTAATGATAAAAATAAGCTAATCATAAAAGTAAACCAATAAGCACAAAAGTCTTAAAGCTTAATCAAATGAAAACTTATAAAATGATCAAAAGATTAACTTTTTAGCATGAAATCAATTAGAACAACACGGATCACATGATAATCACACCAAAATCAATCTTAAATCAAAGAAAAGTAGAATGAGATTAAGAGATAAAAGCTTAAAATGGAACTTGATTAATAAAAATAAGCATACAAAAAGTGTTAATCTTGAAAGATTAAAAGTAGAAGATGAACTAGTGAGAGAAAGTTTAAGACATTCTCTCTCTAAAAACTAAAAAGTGAAAAATTAACTAAAAACTCTAACTACCCTCCTAATGACTATTAGGAGGGTATTTATAGGGAAGGTGGAAGGAGTGCATGTGTTGCATCTTCTTTCTTGCTTTCTTCACGTTTTCTCGACTCGACTTTAATTCTTCGTCTTTGTCGTCTCGGGATTTGAACTTGTCTTTTAATTTTCTTCTTCTATTAGACTTAAGTTCTTCGACTTCGTTAAACTTCCGTCTTTTGACTTTTTCTTCGATAAATCTTCAGAATGGGTCTTAGACTTCCGTTCTTTTTGCACTCTTGATCTTTTGACTTCGTCTCTTCCCGTTTTCTTCAGTAAAAGCCCGTGAAAGCCCGTGTTTTCTTCCTTTTTCATATTTAGGTCCTAAAACACAATAAAAACACAAACCACGCATAATTCCGACTTTTACGACATAAATCACACGTTTTGGTCTGGTTATTATTGGAAATAAATGGTAAAAGGATAAGTGTTTTCACACTTATTAAATCCCCTACACTTGACCATTGCAATGCCCTCATGCAATGCATTAATTTTAAAGCACGGTTTACATTTTCCATCATAAATAACCCACCTTGGCCTTTATTAAATACTAAACATAAAAGATAGAAATAAGTAGAGAAATTAAAAACTTACATTGGGTTTTGGTGGCCATGAACGTTTATCATCCTCAAGTTTCACGTTCCCCATACCAAGCTTAAAAACGAGATCATTGTTATTATAAGTTAGCAAACTATCACGAACTCATGTGGGCCAATTATTCACTTAGACTCCCTTATTCCTAGGTGTATCTCTTATATTTTATTTTTGTCTTGAATGATCACGAGGATGCATTGTTTGACTTATTTCGATAGTTATTTAGTCCGAAAATAAGGTGAACGATTTAATCAATAGTTAGCTAAAGGACCAAATCTTTTAAAACTGCTTCTCGGGATATCAGAAAGTTCATATCTTGGCATAACTTGGTTCGCGATTTGAGACCTTACTCGGGCCGATATTTGGCAGCGACTTCATACTTCGAATCTTCGAGAGACGTTCTTGAAATTATGGTCTTCTCTTCATAATAGGAATTTCTTCACTTGAAGTTTTTGAGAGATTCTTCATCTTTGGACCACGACTTCTTCATTTTTCTCCAATCTTTATTTTGGACTTTGATATACAACGATCCGCCTCCATTTAGGACTTGGATCTATTTATCCTCATACCTTGTTAGGGTCTTTTCGGATAGACTTCTCCATGACTTTTGGGGAGTTCTTGCTTTTCGTCGTGTGTCTCGATCCTTCATATTGATTTTCGATAAATGATTCTTCACATCACTTTTGGATCTTTTAGCAACAAAATGTAGCCCTCATGCCTTGTTAGGGCCTTTTCGGACTCGCCAATCTTCGCGCCCCGCTTCATAAGTTATGCCTTGGCTATGAACTCTCGTCATTACCGAGCAACTTTTAAACGATCTGGGGCTAAAAGCTAAGTAACCTTTTAAATCGTACAACCCTACTTATTAGCAGATAATTTATTAAGCAAGCGGAGGGAGAATAGGCTCATAATTAACTCACATAAATTCACGAAAGAATACCAAACTTATAATTGACTCTATCATCTCTCGTTCTCCACAGTTTAAAATCTCAAGGAATGAGATTCGTGGATGCTTAGCCTATTAAATCAAAGTTTTGGGTTTTCGAGTCGCCTATAGGATCTTGCAAATTCTTAGACTTTTTCAAGTTTAGAAATCGCATTTTAAAGTTCCCTTGATAAACGACTCTCTAGGATCAATTATAGGAACTTGCGAAAAGTTCTTGTTCTTAACCCGTGAGAGTTAAGACTTTCGCGTTTTATAGCTCCCTATATAAAAGCCTAGCAAAACTTGACTTAAACACGTTAAGGATACTAGCTAGAGTAAACTTAGGCAAGTAAACTCGGGTTGAGTCAAAATGTTCACGACTAAGAAAAATCTAAAACCACTTTATTAAAAAACTATTCCAGGAAGGGAAAAAAAATAAACATAGTAAAGGAAAATGCAACTATACAACTAGGCCAAAATAGATTAAAAATTTTGAAAAATGTCGAAAAACCAAATTTTCCGGTTAAAATGAGGGCAAATTCATGGAAAAGACCACTTACTTCGATAGAAGTCCCCCCTACACTTGAGATAAACATTGTCCTCAATGTTTAAGTATGTGGGAGTAAACTCCCCTACACTTAGGACATTGTGCACTTTGTTTAAATCTTGCTAAGGAAAAGACAACTAAAGTGAATTCAATGTGAACATATAGAATATGAAATATTGAATCACAAGAGTTTAGGATAGAACCGGGAAGATAGGAAACACGGTATCACGGTTCGTCAAAAGTCATCAAGATGCTCTCTGAAGCTTAAATCCCTGCACAGCACAAGAAACAAGACAACAAACATATGCGGGGCTCCCCCTACACTTATTATGAAAGCAGTAAGGGATAGAACACGGGTTGCCTCCCGAGAAGCGCTTGTTTTTGTTCACCGAGTCATGAGCCTGACTCGACCCAATTTTAGTTCATGGGGAACGTGGTGAGGGATGGAATCATCTCCTGAGAGATGTCCTCACCAAAGTACAGCTTCAGACGCTGGCCATTCACCTTGAAATTGGGCCCATTCGGCTGAGAAAGCTCAATGGTCCCATACGGAAAGACTTTGGCGACGGTGAATGGACCAGACCAGCGGCTCTTCAACTTGCCAGAGAAGATCTTCAACCGAGAGTTAAAGAGTAAGACTTGATCACCAACGTGGAACTCTCGGTTCTTGATTTTAGCATCGTGGATCATCTTCGTCTTCTCCTTGTAGATCAGCGAGTTCTCGTAAGCTTCATTCCTTAGTTCATTTAGCTCGTTGAGTTGAACCTTGCGATGATCACCGGCTTTGATGATGTCGAAGTTAGCCCACTTCAAGGCCCAATGCGCCTTGTGTTCCAGCTCGATGGGTAGGTGGCAGGCTTTCCCGTACACAAGACGATAAGGTGTACAACCGATCGGGGTCTTGTAAGCAGTACGGAAAGCCCACAGAGCATCATCTAACTTATCGGCCCACGCGGCACGATGCTCTCCCACAGTACGCTCCAAAATTCTCTTCAAGCCACGATTGGAAATTTCGGCTTGCCCATTGGTTTGGGGATGATAGGCGGTGGAAAGACGGTGAGTGACACCATACTTTGCCATGACTCTTGCAAATTGATCGTTGCAAAAATGAGTCCCGCGATCACTGATGATAGCACGAGGAACGCCAAATCGGGCGAAAAGCTGCTTCAAAAAGTTCACAACCACCCTCGCATCATTCGTAGGAAGAGCCTTAGCTTCAACCCATTTAGAGACGTAGTCGACGGCGACGAGGATGTACTTGTTCCCTTTGGAGGATGGAAATGGCCCCATAAAGTCGATGCCCCATACATCAAAGATTTCACATTCCTGTATGAAATTTTGAGGCATCTCATCCTTATGTGTGATCTTGCCCTGACGTTGGCAAGCATCACAATGCTTAACCATTTCGTGAGCGTCACGATAAATGGTGGGCCAGTAGAATCCAGAATCAAACACTTTCTTAGCGGTGTAGTTGGGACCAAAGTGACCACCGGTGGGTCCTTTGTGGCAAGCTTGGAGGATGTCAAAAGCTGCCGGTCCGTCAACACATCGACGAATAATCAGATCAGCACACTGTTTGAATAGATAAGGGTCATCCCAAAAGTAAGTCTTAACATCGTTCAAGAACTTCTTCTTTTGTTGGGAGGTTAACCCTTGGATGAGAATACCACCCGCTAAGTAGTTTGCAATGTCTGCAAACCACGGGGTGCCATCAAGATTGAGATTTATAGACATTAGAGTCTCCAGGGGGAAAGAGTCATTGATCTCTTTGTGCGGATGATCCCTCTGATATGGATCCTCAAGTCGACTCAAATGATCCGCGGCCAGGTTTTCGGCTCCCTTCTTGTCACGAATTTCAATGTTGAATTCTTGAAGGAGCAAAACCCAGCGAAGAAGTCTTGGTTTAGAATCGTTCTTTGTCATCAAGTACTTCAACGCGGAATGGTCTGTGTATACGATGGTGGTGGATAAAACAAGATAGGGGCGAAATTTCTCAAAAGCATAGAAAACAGCTAAAAGCTCTTTTTCGGTTGTCGTATAATGCAATTGAGCCCCCGTCATTGTTTTGCTAGCATAGTGGATTGGTTGGAAGTGTTTATTCACTCTTTGGCCCAAAACCGCACCAATAGCAAAGTCGCTAGCATCGCACATCAATTCAAAAGGCAGCTCCCAATTTGGGGTAACCAAGACCGGTTCCTTAGTTAGCTTGTCCTTGAGAAGATTGAAGGCTTCGAGACACTCTTTAGAAAAGATGAAAGGAGTATCTTTTTCCAAGAGGTGAGTCATCGGGCGAGCGATTTTAGAGAAATCCTGAATGAATCTACGATAGAAGCCCGCATGACCCAGAAAACTTCTCACACCCTTCACAGTTGAAGGTGGAGGTAATTTGGCTATGACATCTACTTTAGCACGGTCGACTTCAAGACCGGCTTTAGAGATTTTGTGTCCTAGCACAATGCCTTCTTTTACCATAAAATGGCATTTTTCCCAATTTAGAACAAGGCGAGTGTCTTCGCACCGCTTAAGCATACGTTCCAAATTGGCAAGGCAAGCAGAGAAGGAATCCCCGAAGACCGAGAAATCATCCATGAAGACTTCCATGGTTTGCTCAACCATGTCATGGAAGATAGCCAACATGCACCTTTGGAAAGTCCCGGGGGCATTACATAAGCCATAAGGCATTCGTTTATAAGCAAATGTGCCGTAGGGACAAGTGAATGTTGTTTTCTCTTGATCTTGGGGATCGATGGGTATTTGAAAATAACCCGAGAAACCATCCAGAAAGCAGTAATATTCATTACCAGCTAGACGTTCAAGCATTTGGTCCATAAAAGGTAGAGGGAAATGATCCTTTCTCGTGGCATCATTGAGTTTGCGGTAGTCTATACAAACTCTCCACCCAGTAACGAGACGGGTAGGAATCAACTCGTTGTTTGCATTAGGCACAACGGTGATTCCGCCTTTCTTAGGCACACAATGGACTGGACTAACCCACGGTGAATCCGAAATAGGTAAATCATACCCGCATCCCCGGCAGCGGCGCCATTTAATACTTGAAATTTTGCAACCAAAAGTATCCAAGTTCGTTATAGTTCCGAATCTTTTCGAATTGAAAACCGGTCTAAAGTGTGACTCAATCGTCTTTTGGTGAATCAAAGGTTTGGTTGATTTGTTTTAATCTAATAGCAAGAATTTAAAGTGTCGTTAAGTAAAATGGAAGTTAAAAGATTAATTTGAATGACGAGTAAAAATAAATGCATAAAAAATTAAAGGTGGTAATGGAAAAATACTAACTCACTAAATAAAACTAACACTTGGAAGATTTCAGAAAAATTTTTGGAAAATAAAAGTACTATAAGAAAGTGATAACGAAGGAAACCAAAAACAAGCCAAAAGGGGACCCGATCAGAATGTATTCCGATCGGATGGTCGGAATGGTGTGGAGAAGTGACACAATCGGAAAAGAGGGACAAGGGGTCAATCGGAAAGTGGGATTAGGGACCCAATCGGAATGCTCAACTACAAGTCCCAATCGGAAAGCGCATGGAGGTTCAGATCGGAAAAGCAAAGCCCTAATCCGATTTGACACAATCGGAATATGGAGTAGGGGTCTGGTCGGAATAGAGGCTCAATCGGAAAGGGAAGTTAACAACCTTTCCGAAAATGAAGGAAATGCACTAAGAGATACCCCCGGTCGGAAAAACACCAATCGGAAAAGGGGGTTTAAACCCATTCCGAAATTTGTGGAAAATGTAAAAGCTAGGTAATAAGCTAAAGAATTAAGCTCATACCCGAAACTTATCAATCCAAATACTTAACCAAATCAAATAAGCACTTTAATCCACTTATCTAACTCGAAATCAAGCAACTTTTTTAGATCAAACAATAAAAACATAAACTTTTTAATAAAACTTTTAATGATAAAAATAAGCTAATCATAAAAGTAAGCCAATAAGCACAAAAGTCTTAAAGCTTAATCAAATGAAAACTTATAAAATGATCAAAAGATTAACTTTTTAGCATGAAATCAATTAGAACAACACGGATCACATGATAATCACACCAAAATCAATCTTAAATCAAAGAAAAGTAGAATGAGATTAAGAGATAAAAGCTTAAAATGGAACTTGATTAATAAAAATAAGCATACAAAAAGTGTTAATCTTGAAAGATTAAAAGTAGAAGATGAACTAGTGAGAGAAAGTTTAAGACTTTCTCTCTCTAAAAACTAAAAAGTGAAAAATTAACTAAAAACTCTAACTACCCTCCTAATGACTATTAGGAGGGTATTTATAGGGAAGGTGGAAGGAGTGCATGTGTTGCATCTTCTTTCTTGCTTTCTTCACGTTTTCTCGACTCGACTTTAATTCTTCGTCTTTGTCGTCTCGGGATTTGAACTTGTCTTTTAATTTTCTTCTTCTATTAGACTTAAGTTCTTCGACTTCGTTAAACTTCCGTCTTTTGACTTTTTCTTCGATAAATCTTCAGAATGGGTCTTGGACTTCCGTTCTTTTTGCACTCTTGATCTTTTGACTTCGTCTCTTCCCGTTTTCTTCAGTAAAAGCCCGTGAAAGCCCGTGTTTTCTTCCTTTTTCATATTTAGGTCCTAAAACACAATAAAAACACAAACCACGCATAATTCCGACTTTTACGACATAAATCACACGTTTTGGTCTGGTTATTATTGGAAATAAATGGTAAAAGGATAAGTGTTTTCACACTTATTACTCATTTCCTATCATATCGTAGTTAATTCTTGGTGAACAAGCTTTCATCACTCTTTTGCAGATCACTCATTGTTTTTATAAGACAAAACAGTATCCATTGAGAAAAACTGAATTTTCATCACTATAAGGATTATTCAAAGTAAGATTTATAAGTGATTGCTATCAAAATGAAGTTGTTTATAAAACACCTTGGAAAACTTAATTGTTTTCATAACAAGGAAAATCTTTGTAAATTTATTTTGATTCTTATTTAAGAATTAAGCATGTAAATGTTTTTATTATAAACATGATGATAAAGTTTTGACGAACTGAGTATTGCATCGTTAATCTTGAAATTGTATATAGTTGCGCGCCTACATACAATTGGGAATGGACCATGCAAGACTGATTAGTAGTCACCATAAAACTAATGAATAAAACACTACATTTTCATTGAAGATTGTGAAAGATTAAATTTTATGAGATCTGCAAGAAGTGAAAAATAAGGACATAATGTTAGGGACACCTACATATGTGCCTGTAGCATCTATTCTTCTGAATTGAATTTACTCATCTATGGAATTTGTCTTATTTGACAATTGATAATTCTTTCTTGTCCAATTCTCCCGTAGTGAGATTCTTAGGAAAAATATTTGATTACCGAGTGTTGATACCCGACTGGATGTATCGACGTTCCTATCATTTCTTTTGATTTGATTTCATTTGAATGACCTGGGTAACGATCCGAGGAGCTTTCGAATGCGTACTCAAATTATGAAAACATGGGATATATTCATATTCGTTAAATGTTTTCGCCTTTATGTGAATTGAAATTCTATCGCGTAGATTATGCGTTGACCTTAATCTTAGGACGATAGTTGTGTCTCTATATATCCTTGAAATTGTGAAGGATATTGAATTATTAAAGTCTTTTGAGAAGTTCACATCTTATCGACGGCAATGAAACTGAAAAGTTGATAGTGCCAGTAGAATGGATTGATTGATTATGACATGACGACATTGTCTTAATTGATGGGAACTCGAGTAGAATTCCCCTAAATGATAAGATGTTGATTATCAAAAGTGATCTAAATAATTCTTGATGGATGACCATATCCTGTATAAAGACTTGAAATATTACCATGAATGGTTGTGAATTAGTCATAGATATTATAATCTAGAAAGAACATAATATAAATGTATTAAAAGATGTTTATGTTATCTGAAACTTTAATAAGTATTTGTTGATGAATTACCTAGACTTTCGCCATTAAGGCAAGTCGAAATTGGTATTGATTATATTTCCGGTGCTGCACTTGTGGCTTGTGCACTGTACGTCAGCACCATCTGAATTTAAGGAATTACCATACAACTGAGAGAGTTGTCGGAGAAAGATTTTATTATACCAAGCCTGTCATCCTGAAGAGCTATGGTGTTATCATTCCTTATATTTATAGATTACCAAGAACTGAGTAAATTGACAATCGAAAACGATATCCATAACTCGAAATGGAAGATTTGTTCGATCATTTACAAGGTTTTAGTGTATGTTTTAAAGATTTGATCCATGGCATGGTTATCATCAAACTTCGCATCTGCGAAAAAGATTATGTATTCCAACCACTACATCCGATACTTGTAATGAACATTATGAGTTTCACGTGGTGACGATTGGATTGACTAATACACATGTAGCATTCATAAATTTGGTGAATCTCGTGTGTAGGCTGTAATTTGATAAATTCATGCTTGTGATCATTAAGGATCATTTGTTTGTTTATAAGAATAAGAATGAGTTAATAATTATTTATAGATTGCCCTGAATTTGCCGAACAATGAAAACATGTACCTTAAATATTTAACATAAGACTTAAGACTTAATTCTTTACATGATTTAACCGTGTGATTAATAGATAATGGAAGCTATATTGACTTTTCAAAGATTAGAACCATTAAAGCTTAGGGATTACAAACTTAATCCTTTACATAAAATGACCGTTGGATTAATAATGGTAAGATGTATGCATATAGACTCTTCAAAAATTAAGAGCCCTTTTAAGACTTTGGATTTTACCAAAAAGAAATGGAAATATGTTTTGACAAATGTTTTAACAAAGGATTTTTAAAGGGATTATTCCCTTATACACAAACCATTTAACTAAACTTCTGTTTAGGGGTAAATGTTTGTGTATACCTCAAGATAACTTAAGAAGGACTGAGTAAAACCATTTATACCATAACCTGAAAACTTAAAACGACAATTTTTGCTTTTCAAACTAAGAAAACTTTGACCAAAGTATAAACAACGGTTTTTTTTCGAACATTTACGGATCTTACTAATTATTTTAATTATTTTCGATAAATCAACAAAAATCTTGTTAATTAAATTCATATTTATTTTGAACATTTTTATATAATTGGTCGAACTAAGAAATTTAAAACTTTTACGTTTACGTTTCATAAAAATATAATAATTATTATTTAATTAATTGTAATACTGTTATCGACGCTTTAAAACGTCGGATTGAGTAAAACGGATAAAAATGATAGATGAGACGAAAATGAAACTTAGAAAATATGAAGAAAGGTGAACGTAATTACTGACGCATAATATAGAAAGAAAATCTGAGTGAATTGTGGACATGATAATTACATCATCATGAGAAGTGAATATAGATACTGACATATTATATAAATAAAGATAAAGAACCAATTAGGACATGTTCCTTGATAATGAAGGTCCAAAATAAAATTTCCGAACAATTTAAAATATAGCCGATGCTTATAAAAGGATAATATAAATAATGAAAGGTTTCACGGCTAATGTGAACCATTAAAATTGAGAAGCCGATAGCGTTAAATGTTTTAAAGACCACTTGTGATTGTCTAAATATGGAGGATTGTGAGATATAGTTATATTGGAATCTTGTAAGTATAAGTATTATATGTATGTCATTTATGACTAAAAGTATCTTTGTCTGAAGAAGTTGTACTGATGACGAATTATGAAGGCAGACATCGCCTCATACATTTGTAAATGTTTAGCTATTGCAAAGGTCATCATCGGAATTTGATTCGATTTGGGTCATCGTCGACAGACTGACCAAATCTGCTAATATCATTCTCGTTAATGATAATTGCAAAAGAGTTACGTAAACATAGTGTGCTTGTATCGAACATCTTTATCAAGATCCTCGCTTCGCAACTAATTTCTAGAGATTTGCTCAGAAATCATTGAGAACGAACCTTGATGAGAGTACTATGTACCACCCCAAATCGAAGGGGCGAGGTAAAGTAACAATACAAAATACTATAAGCATTGTTCTATGTTTGAATGATTGACCTTTGGTAATAGACCGTATAATCGTTTTCCTTTGGAAAGATTACCATTGATAATTATCGTATTAGGATCGAGATCGAATCTTGTTAGGATCTAAATCTTAGAGCATCTGTAAGCAAGAGTTGAGATGAAGACACCCGACATACACCCATTGTGAGTTGGACATGTCTTTTAGGTTTAAGGTTTCCTATGATGGCGAACCTATCCTTGCAAAATACCCGACCCGCGAGATCTGAAATGATTGTTGAAATTAGGATTTGATTATTGACTGCCGATAGTGGGCAAGAGGTTATGTGAATGTGAAATGTAGATCCTGAAGTGCCAAATGGGTAGCGAAGTTATGCCACAATTTTTAACCTTGGAAAAAAATGAATTCATGATCTGACAAATCATGGGATATAAGTCCCCGTTGTATGGGACCATTGAGATGATGTAAAAGTTGGGATTGAAAGGCATATAAGCTGGATCTACCCTAGGACTTCAAGAACCGCGTGAATTATGTTTCGTAAATCGAACTTGATGGAATATCTATCAAGTGAAATTCTGATTATTCTTAGTAGAGCTTAGATCGGCGAAAAGTTGCATTCATCAGAAACCCGTGAACATCATGGATAGAGAAAGTAAGTCAACTTTAGCCTGATCTTATTCCCGTAGTTATGTTTGATGAAACTCGCGTATTGTTATTGCACTTGTGAGAAAAGACCGAATGTGGAGGAAATACCCACATGGCTTTAACTCTATAAGAAGCGAGTAGTAAGGTAAGATGATCTTTGAGGACAAAGATCCTGTTTAGGGGTAAATGCTGTGACAATCTGTCAATTTACGATTGATATTTTATTCTCAATATTTATTTAAAAACATTATTTTAATGTTATAATATGAACTCACATATTTTTGGGAAGAAATTTGGATTTACGTCTTGGAGTAGCATCGACTACGTTTAAACCGGAGGATTCAACGTTACGTGCTTAGGTTTACATACACCGTCTTTGGTGGCAGTCCGACATTTCGGAAAATAAATTTATCCGTGAATATTATTTTGGAGTTTTAAATTTGTGTTGGTTCATAAACTCACAAATTAATGAGAAGAGATTAGGACTTACGATTTTATTTTAACGTCCTTTACGACTAAACCGGAAACCCTAGGATTACGTATTACGTTTTCGAACTCCGTGTTTGATGAGACAATTTTTATTGGATTCGTTTTGTGACGGTGAGTCATAAATTATAAAAACTTTTTTCGTAAAACGACCCGGGGGCACGCAAATCGAGAAAACTAGAATCGAGAAATACCCGTAAACTAGTGAGATGGAAAAAAAACACATTGTCCCACCCCACTAGCTTATTATGGACGGCACACTTGACACCACACACTAAGGTGGCATGAAGTTAAGCTAACACATAACAAGTGTAAGCTTAGCTTACACTTTAAGCACTAACTTTACCACTAACTAGCTAAACTAGAAACTTGTTTTCATTTCCATCATTCTTACATGCAATCAACACCAACAACTCTCTCAAAACCACTCTTCTTGCCGTCCCAAATAAGCCAACAAACACCCTCTTTGATCTTTTCTAGCCATAAACCACATGTTTACTAGTCCTATTAAGGTGTTCTCTTGAAGCCTTGATCATTTGGTGGCCATATTAACAACTTTGGAGGTGATTTGCTTGTGTCCTAGGGCTGATTTTCCAACCAATGTTCTTGATATTTGATGGTCTTGGAGATACTTGTTGTGTTCATCAAGTTCTTGTCTTCCTAAAACAAGAAATCCACTTGGTTGGTAAAGAAGATCATCCTCTCCATTTTTCTCTTGTTATTTTGTAAAGAACAAATGTATTTTCTTTCATTTTGAATATGTATATGATGTATATATGATGATAAAAATGTTGTGTGGGGATCAAGTGTTGATAAATATGCTTAAAAATGATGATAACTATAAGAAATGAAGCTAAAATCTTGACTATTTATTTGGCTGTATAAAAACAGTAGATAACTAAAAGATGAACTGATAAAATTGCATGGTTTGATCCATTTACAGTAAGTAGATGATGTTATACACATGTGAGAGTTGTCCATGCAATGGAATCAAAATAATGAGTGAGATATGATCAAAACAAGTTAGGCGGTGTAATCTGAATAAGCAGTTTTGTAGGGACTGTTAAGGCAACTTAAACTCAAAATGGGCAGTAGCTATAACTAAGTTATATGTAGTACATATTATGAAGAACATGTCATCCAAAAATGAGCTTCTAAGTCATTATAGAACACTAGATATGTTAAAAATGGTGAACATGAAGTTATAAATCAGATTTTTGGAAATAATATTTATTATTATTATATAAGCACTCACATTATAATGTATAAAATGTAAAAATATAAACCCACTAAACTATAAAACTTATTTATATAAATGTATAAAAGGTTAATTAAATTCTTAAATTATATAAATGGTGGTAAAATAATATTTATAAGTAATAAAAACTATAAACTTGATTTTTACGACTTTTTCGGCTATCGCCGTAAAATTAACGTTTTCGCCAAATAAAACTTAGACGACCAAACCCGTCTAATGTAAAGTTTATAAAAGTCATATACTGATGTATAGGTAACTAATACAAGTAAAAACCGATAAAACCCGAACTATAAGAAATACGGACATTTACGAGCTAAATAAACATATTGGACTAATAATTGGACTTAATAAGATAAAAACTTGTAAAAAGAACTTATTGGGCTTAACCCATGCCCAACTTGTAAAGTTTAACTACTGATAATATAAGTGTGAAAAGGATTAATAAGAGTTAAAGAACTTATAATAAGTTTATTGGACTTAAAACACGAAAATAGGTGAAACTAGTAAACTAGTATAAAAGTTATCGACATATAACACTAAAATGAGTAAACGAGAATATGTAAACTCACTTGATCATCATATATATATAATCATCATATGTATACATAATTGATATTTTTATAAAGTCATTGGACAAACGTCTAAGACCGAGTATTATTTGTCTAGGTTTCCGTGATTGAAGCACGTATCGTACGTCCGAGTTGCCGATAACCCGCCTTCCCACATCAACGTGAGTTCATAGCCTCGCACTCTTTTAAATGTTTTTATAAATGTTTTATAAACCCGCGAGGGAGATAACATGTTAGTTTTTATAAAATAGGACACCATTTGTCCTGATTGTTTGTTTATTGATTTGGACCCGAATGATTGAATGACCCGATTGTATGACCAGATAAATGATTAAAGGACCCGATAGATAAAATTAAATGGATTATTAAAGTTAGGTTATGTCACTAAAAGTCCCATTAGCATGAATTGTGAACTACCGGGATTTGGTAGACGCTTATGCATTTAATAGTACTATTTGGGGACGATCACCCCAGTTCGCGCCTTGACGGTTGATTCCCGTCGTGCCACATTGATTGGTAAGCGAATTTATGTATGAGAAGATTTCCACAGCGTGACCTTTGTGACGACACGCTACTTTAGATGGGCAAATTTGGTATCGGGTTAGCTACCCGTTTTGGTTTAGTAAGGTAACAATGTCATGCGGCTTATAATAATCCAAATCACCGAAATACTATTAGACGCTTTGAATTACGATGTATTGCCTGACTAGCAATACAGGGTCATACTACTGATATTATGTTCGTGTTTTGGTTTTCATAACCATATTCATATAACGGTTTTTATTTGATTTTATACAACGTCATAAGACGTATTGTATGATGTTTTTACGACATTGGCTCGTATAATGATTTTTACGGCAAATGCCTATATTATGATTTTCGATAAGGATTTGTATAAAATGACTTTGGCTATTTTATGGCCTATTAAAATGATTTGTACAAAATGATTTTCAGTGATAATTTCATACTGATATTATATTGATGGATTTTATTAAACTCTATGAATTCACTCGGCGTTTTCGCTGACCTTTTCTTTTAACATGTTTTATCTCAGGTACTTGAAGGTAATTCTCGGGAAAACAACAATAATTCATGGCCCGCACCTAAACAATATTTTCCATTCAAATACTTTGTAAAACTTTGTATGAAATATAATGACTTGGGACCGATGTAACTTTGATATTTATGAATGGAAATGCTTTTATTATAAAACGACGCGATTTTTATCCGTTGTCTATGATGTGAGTAATGTGCTATCCCGTAACACCAACTAGTCTTCCGTTGTACTGAGTTGTATAAATTTGGGGGTGTTACATCTTATGCTTTGAGGACAAAGCTAAAATAACGGGATGGTGCTGTAAAACCTCTGATTTTACCTTATTGACTTTGTCAACTGTTGTACTCTTTAGTTTTGGAATCTCTATAATTCCGCTTTTATATGGTTAATTGAGTATCATCTTCTTTTGTCATACTGTCATTTTCATATTTATTTTTAATATATATATGAACCCTTAGTCTTTCTGACTACTCTGGCAATTGACTGGCCACATTTTTAAACAACGACTCATCACCTTAGTACATTTTTTGGAAAAACTATAATTTTATTTACTTAATTTATTAAGTACCTGGATTTACTTTTATATGTATATATTTACATATACTTTATACTATGAACAAACACCTATCACCTTAAAACAATGTCTATTATCTCACACTAGCATTTATTTATTTTGTTCAAGTAAAATAATTATAATGATATACTCATTATATACTTTCACTAAGTGACCTAAAGGTTTAACCAAAATACCTAGAAACCCTACAAGTACCTACACTATAATACATAGACTATTGTTAACTCTCAATTTTAGACAAGTCAACACAATTTCTACCCTAAAGTATATACTAGCCGTGTATATATGTACATACACTCCCACTAATACTTTCAAGCTTGCAAGCAAACTTAGTACCATAATCAAGTGTACACTATACCTTCCTACTATGCCACCATACTTACACCATAACATATACATAATTCCATGTCTAGTCTTGTCCCCTTTGACTTGAAAACACACGGCTAGAACTCAAAAGATGGAAGTGAGACATTTTGCTATAATTGGCATGTCTTTGAAATCTTGCACCAAATCTAACACATATCTATCAAAGATACATTCTACCTTACAAGATACACATAGATCTCTCTCTCTCACCTTAATTTAGCCAAATATATCACTAGTTTCTCAAACACACAACACAAAACATTTGAATCTCACTTCTACTCTCTCTCAAAACACACGGCATACCTTTACTCCTACACCAAAATCCTCCATTTCTCATTTACTTCTTCATTTACTAACCTCAAATCATGCCTCATGCAACATAAATACTAATCATCACTCTTTATTACTCCTAACTTACACTACAAGGCAACAAGGAAACCCTAAGAGCATCATAGGAAAGTCACGGCTAGGTTTTGATTTAAGCTTCCACCATTGTTGAACACAAGCTCAAGCTATCACTAGTTCACTTGTTCATTCCTAAAACCACTTAACAAGTAAGTATCATAAATCCTATCTCTTTCTTGATATCTTCATTATCATACACATGAACATATATATATATATATATATATATATATATATATATATATATATATATATATATATATATATATATATATATATATATATATATATATATATATATATATATATATATATATATATATATATATATATCCCTAGTGTAAACTTAACATAAAAACAAATCTAGGAAAACCTAGACTAATGAAAGTCACGGCTAAAATATAAAGTGTCACTTACTGTGATGAAAAATATTGTTAACTATGATAACCATGACCTTATGAACATGCTAACCTAGAAAAATCACAAAACCTATGCATGTATATATTTGGCCGTGGGTTTTGCCCTAGTTTTTAGGGTGATGAATAACTTTGAAATATTATAGTAAGCCTAGAAATCATTAGATCCATATTAATACTAAACATGTTTAACTAGTTTTTCTTAATGGATTAATAAGCCTAATGAATAATATTTAATATAGTTAGGCCCGTTAAGCCCACTATGTAAGCCCAATAGAAACTAGAAGCCCAATAAGTCCACTTATGCTTCTTAAAGCCCACTAACATAAATATCCCAAAAATAAACTTTACATATGTTAAATAAACATATTATAAAACCTTTATATGAAAAATGTAAATTATTAAAGTTTCGGGTTAAAAATGTAATTTATGAAACTTTCGGATTGATTTGTAAATTTAAATAAGTCTAAGGATTTAAACGGTGATTTTCAGAAACTCATTTTAACAAAATATAATGTATAAGGACCCATTATGTAATTTGCCGAGAGTATAGGGGTGAATAGTACCGTATTCGAGACTTAAACATAGTAGAAGGACCACTTTTGTAAATTAGTATAAGTTGTATAAACTTGTGTAACTCAAATGGAACCCTAAGGACCCCTTTTTCCAATTGCCAAAACCTATTAGGAGCCATAGGGGCCATTTTTGCCAACTAGGATAAGTTAGAAAACCTAATTCTAACCCTAGGGACCATTATGGTCAATAACCGAATCTATTTCAAGCCCTAGGGGGCTGTTATGAAAATTATGTTAAACCTAAGCCCTAAACCGAATATAACAAGGACTAAAAGTGGCAATGTGGGAAACTTTTACAAGCCCTAGTTACACGTGTAACTAGGGGGACTTGTTTTGCCATTGTTTGAAAGTCAAACAAACCCTAGGGTACTTTAAAATTGGCGAGAAAAATTAAGGTTTGAAAACCATCCGGGAAATCAAAATTTGAACATAAGTCGGAATAAAAGATTGGAACATAAGTCGGAATCCAAGTAGCACAATTAGTTCGGAATGTGAGACTCCACACACAAGTCGGAATGTGTGTCCTAGATGCAATTCGGAAAATGAGGTACTATTCCTAATCCGGAATCCGTGATTTGAATTAATCCGAAAGCCGTCTTCAACAACTAATCCAGAATCCCAATCCTCAACGTAATCCGGAATCACAACAAGCTAGCAATCCGGAATCCTTGTGCCTGACCTAGTTCGGAATCCTCGTCACACACCTAATCCGGAAGCCATCTTCCCTAACTAGTTCGGAATGTTTGTGCTGCTTGTAATCCGGAATCCAAAATCCATAGCCAATCCAGAATCCGTGATTCTCTATCTAATCCGGAATATGACTTGCTCAACCTTATTTGGAATACTTGATTCTGACCCACTCCGGAATACTCAATCCGGATACGATCCGGAATATGCAAATGTGTTATGAACTTAATTCGGGAAATTAGCTTGTACCTAAGTCGGAATGTGGAAGCTTGATCTAATTCGGGATAAATCAAAATACACTTAAGTCGGGATAATGTGGTTATTCATATAGTTCGGAATAAAAGGGTTTTGAGAACCCGGATTAACACAAAATAAGCAAAAATCAAATAAGCACTTACCAAAACTTTTACCAAATCAATTTTTAGAAAAAGCTAATAAGACACAATTTAAAAACTTTTAAAAACACTAAATAATCAAAATATTTAAAATCACTTTTTATGAAAATATTAATCTACGAAAATCAACTTATTTAAAAACTAACAAACATAAAAATTAAGCAATAAGCATAATAATCTAAAAACCTCAAACACACCAACTCAATAACCACAATCCAATAAGCAAACCAATCACACAATCAATAAGATGAAATCAACTACATGATTAATTAAGCAAAACAATAGGTTATGATTAAGAAAGGTAGAATGAGAATTTATTAAAAAGCTTGATTAGATTAAAGATTAAGATCCAAGATTACAAGGTGAAAGATTAAAAAGCTTGAAAGAAAAGCTAGATCGAAAAGTAAACACACACTAAAAATAAAACTAACTAGAAAATTAAAAGCTTCCTCCTAATGACATATTAGGACACTATTTTTAGTGGAAGAGGAAGGTGTTTGTTTCTTCCTCTTGTCTTCTTGTCTTCTCGACTTTGTCTCGGGATTAGTTGAATGATAACTTGAACTCGTCTTCTAATTTTTCTTTTAGTAGACTTGGTTCTTCGACTTTGTTAAACTTCCGTCTTTAGACTTTTTCTTCGATAAATTTTCAGAATATGCCTTTGACTTCCGTTCTCCTTGCACTTTTGATCTTTTGACTTCGTCTTTTGTCTTTTTCTTCGATAAAAGCCCGTGAAAGCCCGTGTTTTCTTCCTTTTTCATAATTTTGTCCTAAAACACAATAAAAACACAAACCACGCATAACTCCGCCTTTTACAACATTAAAAACACGTTTTGGTCTTGTTATTATTAGAAATAAGTGGTAAAAGGATAAGTGTTTTCACACTTATTAAATCCCCTACACTTGACCATTGCAATGCCCTCATGCAATGCATTAATTTCAAAGCACGGTTTACATTTTTCATCATAATTAACCTACCTTGGCCTTTATTAAATGATAAACACTAAGGAAACTAAAAAGATAGAAATATATACAAAATGCTTGAAGGGAGAACAAGTAAAGAGATCGAAGACTTACATTAGGGCTTTGTTTGTCATGAATGTTTATCACCCTCAAGTTTCACGTTAACCACACCAAGCTTATAAACGAGATCATTGTTATTATAAGTTAGTAAGCTAACACAAACTCATGTGGCCCAATTATTCACTTAGACTCCCTTATTCCTAGGTGCATCTCTTATATTTTATTATTGTCTTGAATGATCACGAGGATGCATTGTTTGACTTATTTCGATAGTTTACTTAGGCTAAAAATAAAGTAGGACGATTTAATCAATAGTTAGCTAAAGGACAAAATCTTTTAAAACTGTTTCTCGGGACCTCATAAAGTTCATATCTTGGCATAACTCGCTTCACGATTTGAGACCTTTCTCGGACCGATATTTGGAAGTGACTTCATACTTCAAATCATGAGAGACGTTCTTGAAATAATGGTCTTCTCTTCATAATAGGAATTTCTTCACTTGAATTTTTTGAGAGATTTTTCATACTTGGACCACGACTTCATTTTTTCTCCAATCTTTATTTTGGATTTTGATATACAACGATCCGCCTCCTTTTAGGACTTAGATCTATTTATCCTCATACCTTGCTAGGGTCTTTTCGGATAGACTTATCCATGATCTTTAGGGGAGTATTTGTTTTTCGTCGTGTGTCTTGATCCTTCATATTGATTTTTGATAAATGATTCTTCACATCACTTGGGATCTTTAGCAACAAAATGTAGCCCTCATGCCTTGTTAGGGCCTTTTCGAACTCGCCAATCTTCGCATCCCGCTTCAATAAGTTATGCCTTGGCTATGAACTCTAATTAATACCGAGCAATTTTTAAACAATCTTGTGCTAGAAGCTAAGTAACTTTTTAAATCGTACGATCTTATTCATTGCAATTAAATTTATTAACAAGCGATGGGAGAAAAAGCTCATAATCAACTCACATAAATTCATGAAAGAATACCAAACTTATAATTAACTCTATCATCTCTCGTTCTCCACAATTTAAAATCTCAAGGAACGAGACTCGTGGATTCTTAGCCTATTAAATCAAAGTTTTGGGTTTTCAAGTCATCTATAGGATCTTGCAACTTCTTAGACTTTTTCAAGTTTAGAATTTGCATTTTAAAGTTCCCTTGATAAATGACTTTCTAGGATCAATTATATGAACTTGCGAAAAGTTCTTGTTCTTAACCCGTAAGAGATAAGACTTTCGCGTTTTAAAGTTCCCTATATAAAAGCCTAGCAAAACTTGACTTAAACACATTAAGGATACTAGCTAGAGTAAACATAGATAAGTAAACTCGGGTTGAGTCAAAATATTCGCGACTTTGAAAAATAAGTAGACTCGGGTTGAGTCAAAAGATTCATGACGGGCCTAATATATCAAAGACATCTAAACTCATTAAAACCATTTTATTTAACTTTATCTTTCTCTTTTGACTTTATTTTTGAAATGAAATATATACATAAGATGCGGTAAAAAAAGGAAAGAACATAAAAGATAATAAATGAAAATACTACTAGGCCAAAATAGATCAAAAATTTTGAAAAATGTCGAAAAATTAGATTTTCTGGTTAAAATGAGGACAAATTAATGGAAAAGCCCACTTAACTTCGATAGAAGTCCCCATACACTTGATATAAACAGTGTCCTCAATGTTTAAGCATGTGGGAGTAAACTCCCCTACACTTAGGACATTGTGCACTTTGTTTAAATCTTGCTAAGGAAGAGACGACTATAGTGATTTCAATGTGAACTTATATGATATGAAATATTGAATCACGACAGTTTAGGATAGAACCGAGAAGACGGGTACACGGGATCACGGGTCGTCAAATATCATCAAAAGTGCTCTTTGAATCTTTAATCCCTGCACATTAATATGTGTGAAAACACTTATCCTTTTACCACTTATTTCCAATAATAACAAGACCAAAACGTGTATTTTATGTCGTAAAAGTCGGAATTATGCGTGGTTTGTGTTTTTATTGTGTTTTAGGACCAAAAGATGAAAAAGGAGGAAAACACGGGATTTCACGGGCTTTTATCGAAGAAAACGAGAAAAGACGAAGTCAAAAGATCAAGAGTGCAAAAAGAACGGAAGTCCAAGGCCTATTCTGAAGATTTATCGAAGAAAAAGTCTAAAGACGGAAGTTTAATGTAGTCGAAGAACTCAAGTCTAATAGAAGAAGAAAATTACTAGACAAGTTCAATTTACATCGACAAATCAAGAGACGACGTCAAGAAAGACAAAGAATTTAGATCGAGTCGAGAAGAAAAGAAAGAAAGAAGGAAGCACACATGCATTCCCCACTCCCTATATATACCCTCCGAATGACACATTAGCAGGGTGTTAGTCATTAGCTAGTTTAATTTTCTTTGTTTTAGTTTTCATTTTAGAGAGAGAAAGTATTTAACTTTCTCTCACTAAAACTTCATCCTTTCTTTCAAGTTAAGCTTTGTTTATCTTTGTATTAGTGTTTCATTAATCAAAAGTTCAAGTTTAAGCTTTTAATCTTTTATCTCTTTCTACCTTTCTTGATTTTGTTTTGTCCTTGATCCGAAACTTCATCTTTGATCTGAATAGTCCTTAATTCGTGTTTGATTTTGATGTATTAGTGATTAAAAAGTTAATCTTTTCATTCCTTCCTAAGCTTTTGTACGGTATAAGCTATAAGCTTGTTGTGCTTATTGGCTTGTTACATATATATAGCTTAATGCATTTTCGGATTTCTTAAAAAAGTTTAGTGTTTTTAAAAGGTTCGATTTATAAAGTTTGCTTATTTGGAGTTTTGAAAGTTGTCAAATTTATGCTTGTTGAGTTGTTTAAGATTCGGTTAAGAGTGCTTATCGGAACTGATTATTGAGAATTTGGCTTATCTCCATTTTCGGATTATTTGGTGCTCATCGCAATATTGAGGTTTTACACATTCCGACGGCAGCTTGTTTGTATCGCAATAACCCTTGTGGTTCTACTTTGGGATCTAGAGTAACATACCCCTTATTACGATCTAGGATTGCGATCGCTCATTGCGATCGCATATTCCGACGGGTCTTAAGGTTACTTTAAGTCGAAGTGCTGCCCAAATTTTGTTAACAACATTCCGACAGGTTTACTTATTCCGATACTTGAACATTGCGACAGAAGTGCATTGCGACAGCTTGTATTCCGACATAATTGATCTCTTGTATTCCGATCTGGACATTCCGATGGACTTCACTTTGATATTCCGATGGGTTTGATTGCATTACATTCCGACAGACTGGGTTTATTATTATTCCGATAGTTTAAGTTTTTAAGTTTTATAAAGTTTTAAGTTTCAAGTTCATTACGTTTTAATTCCTAAAAATTGCACGCTTCCCGAAATCTCTATTTTTAGCAAGTGTTTTTCTAAGTAATTTTTACTTTAATTTTTAAAGCTTTAATTTTACTCAACGACGCCTTTTCTTTAATTTGTTTTAGACAACCAAACCATTTAATTTTCCACCAAGAACGACTGAGTCGCACTAATTAATGGTAATCAATTCGAAAAGATCTGATTCAACGAACTTTCATAACTAAGTGAAAACATAGTTATTAAATGGCGTCGCTGCCGGCTCTTTTCGTTAAGATTAACGGTTTTTAGTGAGAGACGCGTTGGATTTTGGGATCCGTTCTTTTAGGAACGTTATTTTCCTTGCTCAAAAATTTTCAAAAATCCATAAAAATTAAAAAAAAATAATTTAAAAAAAACATTTCTTTTCCTAAGTTTTGCACCAAAAAGATTATATATATATATATTCTCTGTTTCTTGGGTCTCTTTTTCTTTTGCAGGTGTATGCGTACTAGATCTTCAAATTATTCTGAGCCCGAGACTCGTGAAGATTTAGATATGGCTGGTGTGCATAACAACAATAACAACCCACATCTACCCAATTTGAATAACAATAACAACAACAACAATGTTCCCCCACCTGATTTACGAACAATGGAGGAACTTTGTCAACCCACCATGAACGGACGCGGAGGACCGATTGCACCGATGCAAATCACGGCTCCTGAATTTTCGTTGAAGCATCACATGATCCAGCAAGTTCAAAACGCTTGCCCGTTTAGCGGATTACCGGATGATGATGCCAACAAACATCTCGACAAGTTCATTACCATCACCCAAAGCATGAAACTTCCCGGTGCTTCCATGGATTTTCTTCGCCTTCACCTTTTTCCACACACTTTATCCCATCATGCCGAAAAATGGTTTGATCGTCTTCCCAAAAACTCAATTCAAACATGGGATGACATGATTCAAAAAATTTTGTCGCGCTACTTTCCACCATCCATGGTCACTAGTCTTCGCAACCAAATCAGTTGACACAAGAACCTGATGAGTCGCTTTTCGATGCTTGGGAACGCTATAATGTTTTGATCGACCGTTGTCCGAACCATAACATGCTCCCCGTTACTTTGATTGATACCTTCTACAATGGTTTAACTTTTCGTGATTGTGATACGATTAATGTTGCCGCCGGTGGTACATTCATGAAGAGAAGACCTGAGGAGTGTAGAGAGCTGATTGAGAACATGACCACTCACCACAAAAATTGGGATTCATCCGCATCCTCAAGATCAAAGCCGAGAGTCAATGTTTCTTCTACTTCTTCAAACCCTGATATTACCGAAATGTCCCGCGCAATAGTCGAAATGAGCAAAAAGATTGAACTTTTAGCCACTAACCACGTCTTGTGAGATTTGTGGGGATTCTCATTCATACACCGATTGTCCTTTTACTCAAGACACTCCGGAAAATGTGTATGCCGCCAACGATAACTTTTCTATGGGAGGCTATCAAGCACGTCCTCAAGGTGACCGCAATTTGCTTAGTTATCGTTCGAATAACTATCTATCTCCACCCAGTTTTTCCCTCAAAACCAAAACTAAAACAATTTCAACCACAACAATCAAATCCAACCTCGAGCTACCAATCAATATCAATCCCAAAGAAACCCATATCCACCTCAAGGAAATAATTCAGCTTACCAAGCCCCACCTCTCAATCAACCCACGAAATTGAACCAAGACCTCGAAACTTACATGAGGACCAATAGAGAGATGGTGACGAATCTTCAAAGCCAATTCATTAACTTGAAATATGACATGGCAAAACAAGGGAACGATATTCGAGCCGAGCTAGTTTTTTCCCAAGTAATCAAGCCTCTGGTTCGGGTTCTCTTCCGAGTAACACCGTTGCTAATCCAAGAGGGGAGATGAAAGCAATCACCACCCGAAGTGGCAAAGGTTTAAAGGGACCCGAGATTCCTACACCTACACCGGTGATTGTGAAAAATGAAAACGAGTCCCCTTCTCTAATTACTCCACCTTCTACTTCCACCCCTCCACCACCCAAGAATGTGAGTGAGAATTCCATACCAAAGCCTTCATCTCAACCCAATATACCTTATCCCTCAAGGTTGAGGAAAGAGAAATTGAAGAACAAGGATGATATTCAGGTTTCTAACTTTCTCAAAATGTTTAAACAACTGAATTTCAATATCTCCTTTGCTGAGGCTCTCGCTCAAATGCCGAAGTATGCGAAAATGTTTAAAGATCTTCTCAGTGATAAGGAGAAACTCCTTGATATCTCTCAAACCCAACTTAATGAGAATTGCTCTGCAGTCCTCTTAAGGAAATTACCAACCAAACTTGGTGATCCGGGTCGTTTCTTGATTCCTTGTAACTTCCCCGGGGTAGAGAATTGTATGGCCCTTGCCGACCTAGGTGCTAGTATCAACTTATTTCCTTTAAGCGTTTGGAAACAATTATCTCTACCCGAGCTAGTCCCCACACGAATGACTTTGGAATTAGCTAACCGTACGGTTGCTTATCCGGTGGGGATTGCCGAAGACGTCTTCGTCGGGGTCGACAAATTCACCTTTTCGGCGGATTTTGTTGTCGTTGACTACGAGATGGACCCCCGTGTTCCATTAATCGTTGGACGTCCATTATTGAGGACCGGTCACACTCTCATTGATGTAGCCGCGGGCGAATTAATCATGAGAGTTGGTGACGATAAAATCGTCTTCAACATGGGAAAACTTTCTAAGCAGCCTTCTGAAAACGAGAGTGTTAATTTCATTGACGTTCTTGATGAGGCTTGTGAAGAACATTTCAAAGACGCTTGTAAAATTGGTTCTTCTTCTCTACCCATTGTTGAGACCGTTGCCTCTATTGCTCCATCACTAACTCCATTTGGAGAAAGTGATTTCATTTTGAAAGAATTTGAAGCAACTTTGGGAGACGTGGATTTGCAATATGACGATTCTCCCTCCAATTGAGATGAAGACATTCGTACCATTGAGAAACTTCTCAATGAGGACCATATTTCTCCACCATCTCCTAAGGATATCTCTATCGATGATCCGTATTTGAAAACTCCGTCCATCGAAAATCCTCCGAATTTAGAGCTTAAGGATCTACCGTCTCATCTTGAATATGTGTTCCTTGACGACAACAACAAATCACCGTCATCATCGCAAAGGACTTGAAATAAGAAGAAAAATCCCGACTTATCGCCGTGCTAAAGAATCATAAGAAAGCGATTGCATGGAAAATCTCCGATATTCGTGGAATTGATCCTCACTTTTGCACACATAAAATTCTCATGGAGGACGATTTTAAACCCATTATTCAATGCCAACGAAGGGTGAATCCCAAGATCCATGATGTTATCAAAAAAGAGGTTATCAAACTTCTTGATGCGGGCATGATCTATCCTATCTCGGATTCACCATGGGTTAGTCCGGTCCATTGTGTGCCTAAGAAAGGCGGAATCACCGTTGTGCCCAATGAAAACAACGAGTTGATTCCTACTCGTCTCGTTACAGTGTGGAGAGTTTGTATAGACTATCGCAAACTCAATGATGCCACGGGAAAGGATCATTTTCCCCTTCCTTTCATGGACCAAATGCTTGAACGTCTAGCGGGTAATGACTATTACTGCTTTTTAGACGGTTTCTCGGGTTATTTTCAAATACCCATCGATCCCCAAGACCAAGAGAAAACCACATTCACTTTTCCTTATGGAACATTTGCTTATAAAAGAATGCCTTTCGGCTTATGCAATGCTCCAGGGACTTTCCAAAGGTGTATGATGGCTATCTTCCATGACATGGTTGAAGAAACTATGGAAGTCTTCATGGATGATTTCTCGGTCTATGGTGATTCATTCTCTACTTGTCATTTGGAACGCATGCTTAAGCAGTGTGAAGACACTCGCCTTGTTCTGAATTGGGAAAAATGCCATTTCATGGTACAAGAAGGCATTGTGCTTGGACATAAAATCTCGAAAGCCGGTCTTGAAGTGGACCGTGCTAAAGTGGATGTCATAGCCAAATTACCTCCACCTTCAACCGTGAAGGGTGTGAGAAGTTTCCTTGTTCATGCGGGCTTCTATCATCGATTCATTCAGGATTTCTCTAAAATTGCTCGCCCGATGACCCACCTCTTGGAAAAAGATACTCCTTTTATCTTTTCTAAAGAGTGTCTTGAATCCTTCAATCTTCTTAAGGACAAGCTAACTAAGGCACCGGTCTTGGTTACCCTTAATTGGGAGCTACCTTTTGAATTGATGTGTGATGCTAGCGATTTTGCTATTAGAGCGGTTTTGGGCCAGAGAGTGAACAAACACTTCCAACCAATCCATTATGCTAGCAAGACAATGACGGGGGCTCAATTTCATTATACCACTACCGAAAAAGAGCTTTTAGCTGTAGTGTATGCTTTTGAGAAGTTCCGCCCCTATCTTGTTCTTTCCAACACCATTGTGTACACTGATCATTCCGTGTTGAAGTACTTGTTAACTAAGCAAGATTCTAAGCCAAGACTTCTTCGTTGGGTTTTGCTCCTTCAAGAATTTAAAATCGAAATTCGTGACAAAAAGGGAGCCGAAAACCTAGCCGCGGATCATCTAAGTAGACTTGAGGATCCTTATCAAGGGGATCATGCGAATCTAGAGATTAATGACTCTTTTCCCCTTGAGGCCTTAATGTCTATCAGTTCCAATCTTGATGACACCCCGTGGTTTGCGGACATTGCAAACTACTTAGCGGGTGGTATCCTTATCGAAGGATTAACATCCCAACAAAAGAAGAAGTTCTTTAAAGATATTAAGACTTACTTTTGGGATGACCCTTATCTCTTCAAACAATGTACTGATCTGATTATTCACTGATGTGTTGATGGACCCGCAGCTTTAGAAATTCTTGAAGCTTGCCATAAAGGACCCACCGGTGGTCATTTTGGTCCAAATTATACCGCGAAGAAAGTGTTCGACTCTGGATTCTCTTGGCCCACCATTTATCGTGACGCTCACGAGATGGTTAAACGTTGTGATGCTTGCCAAAGACAAGGCAAGATCACACATAAAGATGAGATGCCTCAAAATTTCATACAAGAATGTGAAATCTTTGATGTATGGGGCATCGACTTTATGGGGCCATTTCCATCATCTAAAGGGAACAAGTACATCCTCGTAGCCGTTGACTACGTATCCAAATGGGTTGAAGCTAAGGCTCTTCCTACGAACGATGCGATGGTGGTTGTGAACTTTCTCAAGCAACTTCTTGCTCGATTCGGTGTTCCTCGTGCTATGATCAGTGACCGCGGGACTCATTTTTGCAATGACCAATTTGCAAGAGTCATGGCTAAGTATGGTGTGAATCATCGTCTTTCCACCGCTTATCATCCTCAAACCAATGGTCAAGCCGAGATATCTAACCGTGGATTGAAGTGAATTCTTGAGCGTACTGTGGGAGAGCATCGTGCCTCGTGGGCCGATAAGTTAGATGATGCTTTGTGGGCTTTCCCTACCGCTTATAAGACCCCGATTGGTTGTACACCTTATCGTCTTGTGTACGGGAAGGCATGCCACCTCCCTATCGAGCTGGAACATAAGGCATACTGGGCCTTGAAGTGGCCTAACTTCGACATCAACAAAGCCGGCGATCTTCGGAAGATTCAACTCAACGAGCTAAATAAATTGAGGAATGAAGCTTATGAGAACTCGTTGATCTACATGGAGAAGACCAAGATCTTCCATGATGCAAGGATTAAGAACCGAGAGTTCCACGTTGGTGATAAAGTCTTACTCTTTAACTCTCGGTTGAAGATCTTCTCGGGAAAGCTGAAGAGCCGTTGGTCTGGTCCATTCACCGTCGCCAAAGTCTTCCCATATGGCACCATTGAGCTTTCTCAGCCAAATGGGCCCAATTTTAAGGTGAATGGTCAGCGCATGAAGTTGTATTTTGGTGAGGACATCTCTCATGAGATGATTCCATCCCTCACCATGTTTCCCTTGAATTAAGTTCTGGGTCGAGTCAGGCTCGTGACTCGGTTAACAAAAACAAGCGCTTCTCGGGAGGCAACCCGTTCATCTATCCTTTACCGTTTTCATAATAAGTGTAGGGGGAGCCCCGTATGTGTTTGTTGTCTTGTTTCTTATTCTGTGCAGGGATTCAAGCTTCAGAGAGTACTTTTGATGACTTTTGACGAACCGTGATCCCGTGTTCCCATCTTCCTGGTTCTATCCTAAACTGTCGTGATTCAATATTTCATATCTTATATGTTCACATTAAAATCACTATAGTTGTCCTTTCCTTAGCAAGATTTAAACAAAGTGCACAATGTCATAAGTGTAGGGGAGTTTACTCCAACATGCTTAAACATTGAGGACACTGTTTATATCAAGTGTAGGGGGGACATCTATCGAAGTAAGTGGTCTTTTCCATGAATTTGCCCTCATTTCAACCGGAAAATTTGATTTTTCGACATTTTTCAAAATATTTAATCTATTTTGGCCTAGTAGTATAGTAGTATTCTCCTTTGTTATCGTTATTTACTTTCTGTGTTAGAATAAATTTTCAATAAAGTGGTTTTAATTTTTCAAAGTCGTGCATATTTTGACTCAACCCGAGTTTACTTATCTAAGTTTACACTAGCTAGTATCCTTAACGTGTTTAAGTCAAGTTTTGCTAGGCTTTTATATAGGGAACTTTAAAACGAGAAAGTCTTAACTCTTACGGGTTAAGAACAAGAACTTTTCGCAAGTTCCTATAATTGATCCTAGAGAGTCGTTTATCAAGGGAACTTTAAAATACGAATTCTAAACTTGAAAAAGTCTAAGAGTTTGCAAGATCCTATAGATGACTCGAAAACCTAAAACTTTGATTTAATTGGCTAAGCATCCACGAGTCTCATTCCTTGAGATTTTAAATTGTGGAGAACAAGAGATGATAGAGTCAATTATAAGTTTGGTATTCTTTCGTGAATTTATGTGAGTTGATTATAAGCCTGTTCTCCCATCGCTTGTTAATAAACTTATCTACAATAAATAAGATTGTACGATTTGAAAAGTTACTTAGCTTCTAGCACAGGATCGTTTAAAAGTTGCTCTGTATTTGTGACAATCCGTCAATTTATGGTTGATATTTTATTCTCAATATTTAGTTGAAAACATTATTTTAATGTTACATTATGAACTCACTTATTTTTGGGAAGTAATTTGGATTTACGTCTTGAAGTAGCATCGACTACGTTTAAACCGGAGGATTCTACGTTACGTGCTTACGTTTACATACACCGTCTTTGGTGACAGTCCGACATTTCAGAAAATAAATTTATCCGTAAATAATAATTTGGGATTTTAAATTTGAGTTGATTCATAAACTCACAAATTTACGAGAAGAGATTAGGACTTACGATTTTAATTTAACGTCCTTTACGACTAAACCGGAAACCCTAGGATTTCGTATTTACGTTTTCGAACTCCGTTTTTGATGAGATAATTTTTATTAGATTCGTTTTGTGCCATTGATTCATAATTTATAAAAACATTTTTCGTAAAACGACCCGAGGGCACGCAAATCGAGGAAACTAGAATCGAGGAGTACCCGCAAATAAATGGGGATGAGACAAGTGGGACACGTGTCCCACCCCCACTCAAACCGGCCTAACTAAGCTACCAACACATTATGTGTCAACTTGTAAACAAAACTAACAACACTTGTCTAAGTTAAGCTTACAAGTTAAGCTACTTCCATACAAAACCATCTATCCTAAACTAGAAACTCATTTACAACATGCAAATCCACTCAAAATTCTCTCTTCCTCCTCCATTGATGCCGTCTATACTCCACCATCAAACACCACTTTTGATCAAAATCAACCATGAAATCCTATGTTATTCTTGCACATGTTGAAGCCCTTTTGAAACCCTATTGAAGGGTGGTGATTATAACATCCAAGGAGGAGTTTCCATGGAGTCTTGGGGCTGATTTTCCACAAAGAGTTTATGAAGATTGGTGGTCTTGAAGATGGTCTTGGTTATCCACAAGTTTCTCCATCAAAATCCATGTCCAAATTACAACCTACATCAACTTGGTGGTATAAAGATTGTCCTCCTCATCCTCTTGGTATTTTTTATTATGTAATCTTGTATTTATTTCACTTATGTATATTTATATGACGATGAATGATGATTAAAAATATTGTGTGGGGATTTGGTGTTGATAAACATGCTTAAAAAGATGAAAAACTATAAGAAACAAGGTTAAAATCTTGCTTAATTTAGATGGCTGTATAAAACAGTAAAGAATCATATGGTAAACTGGTAAAATGACTTGAATAGATTTATATACAGTAAGCTATGGATCTTGTACACATGTGAGAGTTGGCCATGCAATGGAATCATTGTAATGAGTGAGATATGATCAAAACAAGTTTAGAGTACCAATCTGAGTTCACTGTTTTGGACGATTTTTAGAAAATACTTAGAGTCTGATTCAACAGTATCTATAAAAGAGTTAAATGGAGCACATATCATGTAGTTTATGTGATAAAAATTTTAGCTTCTATCTCCCTATAGAACTCTAGATATGGCAGTTTTTGGTGAACATGAAAATAAAAATCAGATTTTTGGAAATTAAAGTATAATAGTATTATATAAGCACTCAAATAAAAATAGTATAAAATGTGAATTAAAACCCACTAACTTATATAATACATTTATATAAATATGTACAATGATAAATAAGGGTACATTTTATAAAAATGGTAACTTATTAAGTTTTATAAGTTATAAAACTATAAACATGATTTTTACGACTTTTTCGGCTATTACCGTAAAATTAATGTTTTTGCTAAATAAAACTTAGACGGTTGGACCCGTCTAATGTGAACTTTATAAAACTCATATACTGATATATAAACATACATAACAAGTAAAAACCGATAAAACCCAAACTATATAACATACGGACATTAACGGGCTACGTTAACGTTATTGGACTAATAATAAAACAAAATGGACTAAAACACTTATAAACTTATTTATTGGGCTTAACCCATTTAGGCCCAACTTGTAAAGTTTAAATACTGATAATATAAGTATAAAATGGATTAAAACAAGTTAAAGAACTTATAATAAGTTTATTGGTCCTAAGACACGTAAATAGATAAAACTAGTAAACTAGTATAAAAGTTATCGACACATAACACTAAAATGAGTAAATGAGAATATGTAAACCCACTTGATCATCATATATATATAATCATCATATGTATACATAATTGTTATTTTTATAAAGTCATTGGACATGAGTCTAAGACGAGTATTATTTGTCTAGGTTTCCGTGATTGAAGCACGTACCGTACATCCGAATCGCCGATAACCGCCTTCCCACATCAACGTGAGTTCATAGCCTCGCACTCTTTTAAATGTTTTATAAATGTTTTATAAACCCGCGAGGGAGATAACATGTTAGTCTTTATAAAATAGGACACCATTTGTCCCGATTGTTTGTTTATTGATTTGGACTCGAATGATTGTATGACCCGATTGTATGACCCGATAAATGATTAAAGGACCCGATAGATGAAATCAAATGGATTATTAAAGTTAGGTTATGTCACTAAAAGTCCCATTAGCATGAATTGTGAACTACCGGGATTTGGTAGACGCTTATGCATATAATGGTACTATTTGGGGACGATCACCCCAGTTCGCGCCTTGACGGTTGATCCCCGTCGTGCCACATTGATTGGTAAGCGAATTTATGTATGAGAAGATTTCCATAGCGTGACCTTTGTGACGAAACGCTAATTTAGATGGCAAATTGAGTATCGGGTTAGCTACCCGTTGTTTGGTTTAGTAAGGTAACAATGTCATGCGGCTTATAATAATCCAACTAACGAAATACTACTAGACGCACCGAATTACGATGTATTTCCTGACTAGCAACACGGGGTCTTACTATTGATATTATGTTCGAGTTTTGGTTTTATATAACCATATCCATATAACAGTTTTTATTTAATCTATACAACGTTGCAAAACGTATTGTATGGTGTTTTTAACGACAATGATTCGTATAATGTTTTTTTAAGGCAAATGCCTATATTATGATTTTCGATAAGGATTTGTATAAAAATGATTTTGGCTATTCTATGGCCTATTACAATGATTTGTACGAAATGATTTTTGGTGATAATTTTATACCAAAGTTTTATTGATGGAATTTATTAAACTCTATGAATTCACTCGGCGTTATCGCTGACCTTTTCTTTTAACATGTTTTATCTCAAGTACTTGAAGGTAATTCTCGGGAAGACGACAAGAATTCATGGCCCGCACTTAAACAATATTTTCCATTCAAATACTTTGTAAAACTTTGTATGAAATATAATGACTTGGGACCGATGTAACTTGATGTTTATGAATGGAAATGATTTATTATTAAACGACGCGATTTTTATGCGTTGTCTATGATGTGAGTAATGTGCTATCCCGTAACACCAACGAGTCTTCCGCTGTATTGAATTGTATAAATTTGGGGGTGTTACAGTTTGGTACCAGAGCTCTCGTTATTGAGAACGAAAGATTTTTAAAACCAAGGTTTTGAATAAAACATTTCAAAATCTTTTAACTATAAACATTTTTCTAAAAATGTCTAAAAATCATTTGACTATAACGGTGCCGAAGAATTCCCGAGTTACCGACAAGGCCAGACTGAGAAGTGTTATTTTAATATATATATATATATATATAACTTGGATTATATATATACATATGATGTATTTTATTACATAATTGTCTGATGATTATTTTGATATTTATACGAGGTGTTTATACGACGTAGATTGTCACAAGGAACCCTGAATCCCCTAGTAAATTAATCGAAGCTATTATCGTAGAAATTCTAGCTATCCTAAATCTAAACCAAGTTGTGGATATTTATGATCCCAACAAATGGTTGATATTCGTAGAAACGTTAATATTAGTTGATTGTGATATTGAAAAAGAATTGGCAAGATTAAATCTGATATCGATGTCATGACGATCTTTCCTTATAGAGTGGAGTTTGACAAAACGTTACCACCTAGAAAGATGTCATCTGATTCGTTGTCACCCAATTCTTAAATTGAAATCGAAAGGGTGAATGTTGCACTTGAGGCTGTCAATGGAACCATTACCCAAAAGCCTCATGCCACTAATACCTTTCCGAGAAGTCTAATTGAATGATCGAGTTGTTTCATACTAGTGACTCATTTGATAGCTATTGTTGAAAGAGCTATAGGATTGGAAATTAATTGTTGATTCATATCGAGCTTTTATTGCCCTTTTAAGGTTTATAAATAAGGTTGAAATTATTGAAAAATGAGGTAGGATATCGCCTTGAGTATAAAATTGGTTGAAACTTGAATAAAGTAAAATTTAACCCGTATAGAATGTGAGATTATTAAGAGGAAGTCGTTAAGTTCTGTGATTGAATTATAAGGTTTTAATTGATTGTAGGTTTGTGTTAAGGGTTGTTCCTAGGCCATTGTCCAATGACGAGGATGCCCAGTGTCCAATAAATAAATTGAAGAAATCTTCTTCTGAATTGGGACCGATGGATCTTCCGGGACAGGTAGGACACCTAATGACTCTTGTAGATTAGTGTTCATTGTGGTATCTTTTAAAAATCCCTAACTTAACTGAGACATCAGCTGGTAGGATGAGTTCTGAGAATTGTATGACATAGTGACATGTAATGTGTTACGATACAATTTGACTTGTTTGTGATTAATGAAAAGACTACCTTTGATTGCTAAATTCTACATGTATCGATGTTATCTATCTCTTATTGCTTCATCCTAATGTTCGCATTAGTGATGCAACCATTGAGCAAGTACTCATCTCGATTTGAGTTACGTTGTGCATTATTATTTTGAGTGCCATCGAGATCATGAACCTCATGATTATTTGGCTAAAGCTCATTTCCTATCATATTGTAGTTAGTTCATGGTGAACAAGCTTTCATCACTCTTCTACAGATCACTCATTGTTTTTATAAGATAAAACAGTATCCTTTGAGAAAAATTGAATTTTCATTACTATAAGGATTATTCAAAGTAAGATTTATAAGTGATTGTTATCGAAATGAGGTTGTTTATAAAGCACCTTGGAAAACTTAATTGTTTTCATGACAAGGAAAATCTTTGTAAATTTATTTTTGACTCTTATTTAAGAATTAAACATGAAAATGTTTTTACTATAAAACATGATGGTAAAGTTTTGACGAACTGAGTATTGCATCGTTAATCTTGAAATTGTATATAGTTGCGCGCCTACATACAATTTGGAATGGATCATGCAATGCTGATTAGTAGTCACCATAAAACTGATCAATAAATACTACATTTTCTTTGAAGATTGTGAAAGATTAAATTTTATAAGATCTGCAAGAAGTGGAAAATAAGGACATAGTGTTAGGGACACCTACATATGTGCCTGTAGCATCTATTCTTCTGAGTCGAATTTACTCATATGTGGAAATTGTCTTATTTGACAATTGATATTCCCTTCTTGTCTAATTCTCCCGTGGCGAGATTCTTTGCAAAAGTATCTGATTACCGAGTGTTGATACCCGACTGGATGTATTGACGTTCTTATCATTTCTTATGATTTGATTTCATTTGAATGACCTGGGTAACGATCCAAGGAGCTTTCGAATGCGTACTCAAATTATGAAAACATGGGATATATTCATATTTGTTAAATGTTTTCGTCTGTATCTGATTTGAAATTCTCTCACATAAATTATGCGTTGACCTTACTCTTTTAATAGTAGTTGTGTATCCTAATATCCCTGAATTTGTGAAGGATTATGAGTTATTATTAGTCCTTTGAGAAGTTCACATCTTATCAACGATAATGAAACTGGAAAAAATTGATAATGCCAATAGAATGGATTGATTGATTATGACATGACGACATTTTCTTTATTGATGGGAACTCGAGTAGAATTCCCCTAAATGATAAGATGTTGATTATCAAAAGTGATTTAAATAATTCCCGATAGGTGGCTGTATCCGGCTTTTAGACTTAAAAGTATAACCTGAATGGTTGTGAATTAGTCATAGATATTGTAATCTAGAAAGAACCTAATATGAATGTATTAAAAGATGTTTATGTTATCTGAAACTTTAGTAAGTATTTGTTGATGAATTACTTAGACTTTCGCCATTAAGGCAAGTAGAATTTGCTATTTGATTATATTCTCGGTGTTGCACCTGTGGCGTGTGCACTGTACGACAGCACCATCTGAATTAAAAGAATTACCGTTCAACTGAGAGAGTTGTCGGAGAAAGCTTTTATTCTACCAAGCTCGTCATTATGAAGAGCTATGGTATTATCGTTCCTTATATTTATAGATTACTGTCAACTGAGTAAATTGACAATCGAAAACGATATCCATAACTCGAAATGGAAGATTTGTTCAATCATTTACAAGGTTCTAGTGTATGTTTTAAAGATTTGATCCACGGCATGGTTATCATTAACTTCGCATCTGCGGAAAAGATTATGTATTCTAATCACTACATCCGGTACTTGTAATGAACATTATGAGTTTCACGTGGTGACGTTTGGATTGACTAATACACATGTAGCATTCATAAATTTGGTGAATCACGTGTGTAGGCTGTATTTTGATAAATTCATGCTCGTGATCATTAAGGACTATATGATTGTTTATAAGAATAAGAATGAGTTAATAATTATTTATAGATTACCCTAAATTGACCGAACAATAAAAACCTGTACCTTGAATAATTAATATATGATTAAAGACTTAATCCTTAACATTATTGGACTATGTGATTAAAAAGATAATGGAATCTATACTGACTCTTCAAATTAGAGCCATTTAAGACTTTGGGTTATAATAAAAAGAAAGTGCAAATATATTTTGACAAATGTTTTAACAAAGAACTTTTGAGGGATTATTCCCTTATAACCAAAACATTTAAGTAAAATTCTGTTTAGGGGTAAATGTTTTTGCATACCTTAAGACAACCTAAGAAGGATTGAGGAAACCCATTTAAACCATAACTTGAAATTTGAAACGACAATTTTTGCTTTTCAACTAAGAAAATTGTGACCAAAGTATAAATAAAGATTTTTCGAACATTTATGAATCTCACTAATTATTTTCAGTAAATCAACAAAAATCTTGTTAATTAAATTCAAATTTATTTTTGAACATTTTTATATAATTGGTGGAACTAAGAAATTTAAAATCTTTACGTTTACGTTTCATAAAAAATGAATATTTATTATTTAATTAGTCGTAATAATTGTCGACGCTTTAGACATCGGATTGAGTAAAACGGATAAAAATGATAGTTAAGAAGAAACTAAAACATAGAAGATATGAAGAAAGAATTTTAGAATAAATACGGTCATGTTATATATATTTCATCAGGAGAAAGTGAATGTAGATACTGACATATTATATGGAAAGTATAAAGATTCAATTAAGATATATTTCTTAATAATGACTGTGCAAAATATATTGCCGAACAATATAAAAATAAACGATGTTTATAAAAAGGATAATATAGATAATAAAAAGGGGTTCGTGGATAATGTGAACCAATAGATTTGAGAAGCCAATAGCGTTGAATGTTTTAAAGGCCACTGGTGGTTGCCTAAATATAGAGGATTGTGAAATATAGTTATGTTGGAATTTGTAAGTATAAGTATTCTATTTATGTCATTTATGACTAAAAGTATCTTTGTCCAAAGAAGTTGTACTAATGACAAATTATGAAGGCAGACATCACCTCATACATTAGTAAACGTCTAGCTATCGCAAAGGTCATCATCTGAATTAGATTCGATTTGGGTCATCGTCGACAGACTGACCAAATCTGCTAATATCATTCCCGTTAATGATAAATTCAAAAGAGTTATGTAAACATAGTGTGCCTGTATCGAACATCTTTATCAAGATCCTCGCTTCGCATCGAATTTCTAGAGATTTGCTCAGAAATCATTGAGAACGAACCTTGATGAGAGTACTGTGTACCACCCCAATCGAAGGGACGAGGTGAAGTAACGATACAAAATACTATAAGCGATGTTCTATGTTTGAATGATTGACCTTTGGTAATAGACCGCATAATCGCTTTCCTTTGGAAGGATTATCATTGATAATCATCGTATTAGGATGAAGATCGAATCTTGTTAGGATCTAGATATTAGAGCATCTGTAAGCAGGAGTTGAGATAAAGACACCCGACATACACCCATTGTGAGTTGGACATGTCTTTTAGGTTTAAGGTTTCCTCTGATGGCGAACCTAACCTTGCAAAATACCCAACCCGCGAGACCTGAAATGATTGTCGAAATTAGGATCTGATTATTGACTGCCGGTAGTAGGCAGGAGGTTATGTGAATATGAAATGTAGATCTTGAAGTGCCAGATGGGTAGCGAAGTTATGCCAAAAATTTTAACCTTGGAGAAATGAATTAATGATATGACAAATCATGGGATATAAGTCCCCGTTGTATAGGACCATTGAGATGATGTGAAAGATTGGTTTGAAAGGCATATAAGATGGATCTACCCTAGGACTTCAAAAGCTGCGTGAATTATGTTTTGTAGATCGAACTTGATAAAATGTCTATCAAGTGAAAATCTGAATTCTTCTTGATAAAGCTTAGATCGGCGAAAAGTTGCATTCATCAGAAACCCGTGAACATCATGGATAGAGAAAGTAAGACAACATTTAGCCTGATCTTATTCCTGTAGTTATGTTTGATGAAACTCGCGTATTGTAATGGATTACAATTGTGAGAAAAGATCGAATGTGGAGGAAATACCCACATGGCTTTAACTATATAAGAAGCGAGTAGTAAGATGATCTTTAGGACAAAGATCCTGTTTAGGGGTAAATGTTGTGACAATCCGTCAATTTATGGTTGATATTTTATTCTCAATATTTAGTTGAAAACATTATTTTAATGTTACATTATGAACTCACTTATTTTTGGAAGTAATTTGGATTTACGTCTTGAAGTAGCATCGACTACGTTTAAACCGGAGGATTCTACGTTACGTGCTTACGTTTACATACACCGTCTTTGGTGACAGTCCGACATTTCAGAAAATAAATTCATCCGTAAATACTAATTTGGGATTTTAAATTTGAGTTGATTCATAAACTCACAAATTTACGAGAAGAGATTAGGAATTACGATTTTAATTTAACGTCCTTTACGACTAAACCGGAAACCCTAGGATTTCGTATTTACGTTTTCGAACTCCGTTTTTTATGAGACAATTTTTATTAGATTCTTTTTGTGCCATTGATTCATAATTTATAAAAACGTTTTTCGTAAAACGACCCGAGGGCACGCAAATCGAGGAAACTAGAATCGAGGAGTACCCGCAAATAAATGGGGATGAGACAAGTGGGACACTTGTCCCACCCCCACTCAAACCGGCCTAACTAAGCTACCAACACATTATGTGTCAACTTGTAAACAAAACTAACAACACTTGTCTAAGTTAATCTTACAAGTTAAGCTACTTCCATACAAAACCATCTATCCTAAACTAGCAACTCATTTACAACATGCAAATCCAATCAAAATTCTCTCTTCCTCCTCCATTGACGCCGTCCATACTCCACCATCAAACACCACTTTTGATCAAAATCAACCATGAAATCCTATGTTATTCTTGCACATATTGAAGCCCTTTTGAAACCCTATTGATGGGTGGTGATTATAACATCCAAGGAGGAGTTTCCATGGAGTCTTGGGGCTGATTTTCCACAAAGAGTTTATGAAGATTGGTGGTCTTGAAGATGGTCTTGGTTATCCACAAGTTTCTCCATCAAAATCCATGTCCAAATCACAACCTACATCAACTTGGTGGTATAAAGATTGTCCTCCTCATCCTTTTGTTATTTTTGATTATGTAATCTTGTATTTCTTTCACTTATGTCTATGTATATGATGATGAATGATGATTAAAAATATTGTGTGGGGATTTGGTGTTGATAAACATGCTTAAAAAGATGAAAAACTATAAGAAACAAGGTTAAAATCTTGCTTAATTTAGATGGCTATATAAAACAGTAAAGAATCATATGGTAAACTGGTAAAATGACTTGAATAGACTGATATACCGTAAGATATGGGTCTTGTACACATGTGAGAGTTGGCCATGCAATGGAATCATTGTAATGAGTGAGATATGATCAAAACAAGTTTAGAGTACCAATCTGAGTTCACTGTTTGGACGATTTTTAGAAAATACTTAGAAGCTGATTCAACAGTAGCTATAGTAGAGTTAAATGGAGCACATATCATGTAGTTTATGTGATAAAAAATTTAGCTTCTATCTCCATATAGAACTCTAGATATGGCAGTTTTGGTGAACATGAAAATAAAAATCAGATTTTTGGAAATTAAAGTATAATAGTATTATATAAGCACTCAAATAAAAATAGTATAAAATGTGAATTAAAACCCACTAACTTATATAATACATTTATATAAATATGTACAATGATAAATAAGTGGACATTTTATAAAAATGGTAACTTATTAAGTTTTATAAGTTATAAAACTATAAACATGATTTTTACGACTTTTTCGGCTATTACCGTAAAATTAAAGTTTTTGCTAAATAAAACTTAGACGGTTGGACCCGTCTAATGTGAACTTTATAAAACTCATATACTGATATATAAACATACATAACAAGTAAAAACCGATAAAACCCGAACTGTATAACATACAGACATTAACGGGCTACGTTAACGTTATTGGACTAATAATACAACAAAATGGACTAAAACACTTATAAACTTATTTATTGGGCTTAACCCATTTAGGCCCAACTTGTAAAGTTTAAATACTGATAATATAAGTATAAAATGGATTAAAACAAGTTAAAGAACTTATAATAAGTTTATTGGACCTAAGACACGTAAATAGATAAAACTAGTAAACTAGTATAAAAGTTATCGACACATAACACTAAAATGAGTAAATGAAAATATGTAAACCCACTTGATCATCATATATATATATATAATCATCATATGTATACATAATTGTTATTTTTATAAAGTCATTGGACATGAGTCTAAGACGAGTATTATTTGTCTAGGTTTCCGTGATTGAAGCACGTACCGTACATCCGAATCGCCGATAACCGCCTTCCCACATCAACGTGAGTTCATAGCCTCGCACTCTTTTAAATGTTTTATAAATGTTTTATAAACCCGCGAGGGAGATAACATGTTAGTCTTTATAAAATAGGACACCATTTGTCCCGATTGTTTGTTAATTGATTTGGACCCGAATGATTGTATGACCCGATTGTATGACCCGATAAATGATTAAAAGACCTGATAGATGAAATCAAATGGATTATTAAAGTTAGGTTATGTCACTAAAAGTCCCATTAGCATGAATTGTGAACTACCGGGATTTGGTAGACGCTTATGCATATAATAGTACTATTTGGGGACGATCACCCCAGTTCGCGCCTTGACGGTTGATCCCCGTCGTGCCACATTGATTGGTAAGCGAATTTATGTATGAGAAGATTTCCATAGCGTGACCTTTGTGATGACACGCTAATTTAGATGGGCAAATTGAGTATCGGGTTAGCTACCCGTTTTTTGGTTTAGTAAGGTAACAATGTCATGCGGCTTATAATAATCCAACTAACGAAATACTACTAGACGCACCGAATTACGATGTATTGCCTGACTAGAAATACGGGGTCATACTATTGATATTATGTTCGTGTTTTGGTTTTATATAACCATATCCATATAACGGTTTTTATTTAATCTATACAACGTTGCAAAACGTATTGTATGGTGTTTTTAACGACAATGATTCGTATAATGTTTTTTTTAAGGCAAATGCCTATATTATGATTTTCGATAAGGATTTGTATAAAAATGACTTTGGCTATTCTATGGCCTATTACAATGATTTGTACGAAACGATTTTTGGTGATAATTTTATTCCAAAGTTTTATTGATGGAATTTATTAAACTCTATGAATTCACTCGGCGTTATCGCTGACCTTTTCTTTTAACATGTTTTAACTCAGGTACTTGAAGGTAATTCTCGGGAAGACGACAAGAATTCATGGCCCGCACTTAAACAATATTTTCCATTCAAATACTTTGTAAAACTTTGTATGAAATATAATGACTTGGGACCGATGTAACTTGATGTTTATGAATGGAAATGATTTATTATTAAACGACGCGATTTTTATGCGTTGTCTATGATGTGTGTAATGTGCTATCCCGTAACACCAACGAGTCTTCCTTTGTATTGAATTTTATAAATTTGGGGGTGTTACAGTATTAATTAGAGTTCATAGCCAAGGCATAACTTATTGAAGTAGGATGCGAAGATTGGCGAGTCCGAAAAGGCCCTAACAAGGCATGAGGGCTACATTTTGTTGCTAAAGATCCAAAATTGATGTGAAGAATCATTTATCGAAAATCAATATGAAGGATCGAGACACACGACGAAAAGTAAAAACTCCCCAAAAGATCATGGAGAAGTCTATCCAAAAAGGCCCTAACAAGGTATGAGGATAAATAGATCCAAGTCCTAAAAGGAGGCGGGTCGTTGTATATCAAAGTCCAAATAAAGATTGGAGAAAAATGAAGAAGTCGTGGTCCAAAAATGAAGAATATCTCAAAACTTCAAGTGAAGAAATTCCTATTATGAAGAGAAGACCATAATTTCAAGAACGTCTCTCAAGATTTGAAGTATGAAGTCGCTGCCAAATATCGGTCCGAGAAAGGTCTCAAATCGTGAAGCGAGTTATGCCAAGATATGAACTTTAAGAGGTCCCGAGAAGCAGTTTTAAAAGATTTTGTCCTTTAGCTAACTATTGATTAAATCGTCCCACTTTATTTTCGGCCTAAATAAACTATCGAAATAAGTCAAACAATGCATCATCGTGATCATTCAAGACAAAATTAAAATATAAGAGATACACCTAGGAATAAGGGAGTCTAAGTAAATAATTGGCCCACATGAATTCGTGTTAGTGTGCTAACTTGTAATAACAATGATCTCGTTTTTAAGCTTGGTTTGGAGAACGTGAAACTTGAGGATGATAAACGTTCATGGCAGCCAAAACCCCAATGTAATTCTTTGATTTCTTTACTTGTTTCGTATATATTTCTATCTTTTTAATAAAGGCCAAGGTGGGTTATTTATGATGGAAAATGTAAACCGTGCTTTAAAATTAATGCATTGCATGAGGGCATTGCAATGGTCAAGTGTAGGGGATTTAATAAGTGTGAAAACACTTATCCTTTTACCACTTATTTCCAATAATAATAAGACCAAAACATGTATTTTATGTCGTAAAAGTCAGAATTATGCGTGGTTTGTGTTTTTATTGTGTTTTAGGACCAAAACATGAAAAAGGAAGAAAACACGGGCTTTCATGGGCTTTTATCGAAGAAAACGAGAAAAGACGAAGTCAAAAGATCAAGAGTGCAAAAAGAACGGAAGTCCAAGGCCTATTCTGAAGATTTATCGAAGAAAAAGTCTAAAGAAGGAAGTTTAATGTAGTCGAAGAACTCAAGTCTAATAGAAGAAGATCGACAAATCCCGAGACAACGTCAAAAAAGACAAAGAATTTTGATCGAGTCGAGAAGAAAAGAAAGAAAGAAGGAAGCACACATGCATTCCCCACTCCCTATATATACCCTCCTAATGACACATTAGGAGGGTATTAGTCATTAGCTAGTTTAATTTTCTTTGCTTTAGTTTTCATTTTAGAGAGAGAAAGTGTTTAACTTTCTCTCAGTAAAACTTCATCCTTTCTTTCAAGTTAAGCTTTGTTTAATCTTTGTATTAGAGTTTCATTAATCAAAAGTTCAAGTTTAAGCTTTTAATCTTTTATCTCTTTCTACCTTTATTGATTTTGCTTTGTCCTTGATCCGAAACTTCATCTTTGATCCGAATAGTCCTTAATTCGTGTTTGATTTGATGTTTTAGTGATTAAAAAGTTAATCTTTTCATTCCTTCCTAAGCTTTTGTACGGTATAAGCTATAAGCTTGTTGTGCTTATTGGCTTGTTACATATATATAGCTTATTGCATTTTCAGATTTCTTAAAAAGTTTAGTGTTTTTAAAAGGTTCGATTTATAAAGTTTGCTTATTTGGAGTTTTGAAAGTTGTCAAATTTATGCTTATTGAATTGTTTAAGATTCGGTTAAGAGTGCTTATTGGAACTGCTTATTGAGAATTTGGCTTATCTCCATTTTCGGATTATTTGGAGTTCACACATTCCGACGGCAGCTTGTTTGTATCGCAATAACCCTTGTGGTTCTACTTTGCGATCTAGAGTAACATCCCCCTTATTCCGATCTGGGATTGCGATCGCTCATTGCGATCGCATATTCCGACGGGTCTTAAGGTTACTTTAAGTCGAAGTGCTGCCCAAATTTTGTTAACAACATTCCGACAGGTTTGCTTATTCCGATACTTGAACATTGCGACAGAAGTGCATTGCGACAGCTTGTATTCCGACGGAATTGATCTCTTGTATTCCGATCTAGACATTCCGATGGACTTCACTTTGATATTCTGATGGGTTTGATTGCATTACATTCCGACAGATTGGGTTTATTATTATTCCGATAGTTTAAGTTTTTAAGTTTTATAAAGTTTTAAGTTTCAAGTTCATTACGTATTAATTCCTAAAAATTGCACGCTTCCCGAAATCTCTATTTTTACCAAGTGTTTTTCTAAGTAATTTTTAGTTTAATTTTTAAAGCTTTAATTTTACTCAACGACGCCTTTTCTTTTAATTAGTTTTAGACAACCAAACCATTTAATTTTCCACCAAGAACGACTGAGTCGCACTAATTAACGGTAATCAATTTGAAAAGATCGGATTCAACGAACTTTCATAACTAAGTGAAAACATAGTTATTACACATCATAAGAAACAAGACAACAAACCCTATGTAGCTCCCCCTACACTTATTATGAAAATGGGTAAAGGATAGATCATCGGGTTGCCTCCCGAGAAGCGCTTGTTTTTGTTAACCGAGTCACGAGCCTGACTCGACCCAGAGCTAATTCAAGGGAAACGTGGTGAGGGATGGAATCATCTCATGAGAGATGTCCTCACCAAAGTACAACTTAACACGCTGGCCATTCACTTTAGAATTTGGCCCATTTGGTTGAGATAACTCAATGGTGCTATAAGGGAAGACTTTGGTGACAGTGAATGGACCAGACCAACCGCTCTTAAGCTTGCCCGAAAAAATTTTCAACCGAGAGTTAAAGAGTAAAACTTGATCACCAATTTTGAACTCTCGGTTTTTGATCTTAGAATCATGAATGAGCTTGGTTTTCTCCTTGTAGATCAATGAATTCTCATAAGCCTCATTCCTTAGTTCATTAAATTCATTGAGTTGGATCTTCCTAAGATCACCTACTTTGTTGATATCAAAATTATCCCATTTCAAGGCCCAATAAGCCTTATGCTCCAACTCAATAGGGAGGTGGCATGCCTTCCTGTATACAAGACGATGTGGACTGCAACCAATAGGTGTCTTATATGCGTTATGGAAAGCCCACAAAGCATCATCTAACTTATCGGCCCATGAGGCACGATGCTCTCCCACAGTTCGCTCTAAGATTTTCTTAAGTCCACGGTTAGAAATCTCGGCTTGACCATTTGTTTGTGGATGATACGCGGTGGAAAGACGGTGATTAACACCATACTTAGCCATGACTCGTGCAAATTTATCATTGCGAAAATGAGTCTCGCGATCACTGATGATAGCACGATGAACACTGAATCGAGCAAACAATTTTTTCAAAAAGTTCACAACCACCCTCGCATTGTTAGTAGGTAAAGCCTTTGCTTCAACCCATTTGGATACGTAGTCAACGGTTACGAGGATGTACTTGTTTCCTTTGGATGATGGAAATGGCCCCATAAAGTCGATGCCTCATACGTCAAAGATTTCACACTCTTGGATGAAATTTTGAGGCATCTCATCTTTATGTGTGATCTTGCCTTGTCGTTGGCAAGCATCACAATGCTTAACCATTTCGTGTGCATCACGATAAATGGTGGACCAATAAAATCCAGAATCGAAAACTTTCTTCGCGGTGTAATTAGGACCAAAGTGACCACCGGTTGGTCCTTTATGGAAAGCTTCCAAGATTTGTAAAGCTGCGGGCCCGTCAACACACCGACGAAGGATCAAGTCAGCACATTGTTTGAAGAGATAAGGGTCGTCCCAATAGTAAGTTTTCACATCCTTGAAGAATTTCTTCTTTTGCTGGGACGATAACCCTTCGATGAGAATTCCACCCGCCAAGTAGTTTGCAAAGTCCGCAAACCATGGGGTCTCATCAAGATTAGAGTTAATATACATCAAGGCCTCAAGGGGAAAAGATTCATTAATCTCTTGATTTGGGAGCTCCCCTTAATAAGGATCCTCGAGTCTACTAAGATGATCTGTGGCTAGGTTTTCCGCTCCCTTTTTATCACGAATTACAATTTTGAATTCTTGAAGGAGTAAAACCCAACGAAGAAGTCTTGGTTTGGAATCTTGTTTTGTTAACAAGTACTTCAAGGCGAAATGATCGGTATACACAATGGTGCTGGAAAAGACAAGATAGGGGCGGAATTTCTCAAAAGCATACACTATAGCTAAAAGCTCTTTTTCAGTAGTGGTATAATGCAACTGAGCCCCCGTCATTGTCTTGCTAGCATAATGGATCGGTTGGAAATGTTTGTTAATTCTTTGTCCCAAAACCGCTCCAATAGCAAAGTCGCTAGCATCACACATCAATTCAAAAGGTAACTCCCAATTAGGGGTAACCAAGACCGGTGCCTTAGTTAATTTATCCTTAAGAAGATTGAAAGATTCGATACACTCTTTAGAAAAGATAAAATGAGTATCTTTTTCCAAGAGGTGGGTCATCGGGCGAGCGATCTTAGAAAAATCTTGAATGAATCGACGATAGAAGCTCGCATGACCAAGAAAACTTCTCACACCCTTCACGGTTGAAGGTGGAGGTAATTTAGCAATCACATCGACTTTAGCACGGTCAACTTCAAGACCGGATTTGGATATTTATGACCAAGAACAATGCCTTCTTTTATCATGAAATGGCATTTTTCCTAATTAAGAACGAGATGAGTGTCTTTACACCGTTTGAGCATACGTTCTAAATTGGCAAGGCAAGTAGAGAAAGAATCACCATAGACCGAGAAATCATCCATAAAGACTTCCATAGTTTCTTCAACCATGTCATGTAATATAGCCATCATACACCTTCGGAAAGTCCCGGGAGCATTGCATAAGCGGAAAGGCATTCTTTTGTAAGCAAATGTTCCATAAGGACAAGTGAATGTGGTTTTCTCTTGGTCTTTTGGATTGATGGGAATTTGAAAATACCCGGAGAAACCGTCTAAGAAGCAATAATAGTCATTACCCGCTAAACGCTCGAGCATTTGATCCATGAAAGGAGAGGAAAATGATCCTTACGAGTGGCATCATTGAGCTTGCGATAGTCGATGAAAACTCGCCAACCCGTGACAAGTCGAGTAGGAATCAACTCGTTGTTTTCATTGGGAACAACGGTTATTCCGCCTTTCTTAGGCACTAATAACTGGTTTTTGCCAAGTATAAAAATTTGTTTGTCTTGATTTAAATCGAATTGACCCGGTTTAAAAGTGTGACTCAATCGTTTTTTGGTGAAAAAGAAATATATTTGGTCGTTGATTAAAATTAAAATTGCAAAACTTAAAAGTAAAAAGCAAGGTAAATAAGCTAAAAGTAATTAAAAAGTAAATGGTGCGAAATTAAGTCTTTGAAAGTAAATTAATTAAAAAAACGAGAAATTAAAGCTTGACGAAAAGTAAATAAACGATATTAAAAACCAATATGAAAACGAAACATTTAATAAAAATAAAACTAAAAGACAAAATTAACTATCGACTCAAAAATAAAGTTTACTTAACGAAAAAGGAGAGAATAAAACTAAGATGGTACTTTAAAGCTAAACGAGGCAAAACCTAAAGCGGGTACTAAATAAAAGATAAAACTTGAACTTTACAAAAAACTATTAATTTTAAAATTAGACGAAAAATATTACTAAAAATACGTAACTTTCAGAAATAAAATCGGAACAACTTTCAGAGTAAACTAAATAATTACGGAACAAAATAATAAATAAACAAGCTAGCAGGCAGCTAGCTCAAGCTAGCAACCTAGCTCAAGCTAGCAACCTAGCACCTGAATTTGGCGGGAAACCTGGGAAGCTAGCACAAAGGCATGTAGGTCAATACAAGTTATACGGAATGTTTGTTTATTTTTTCTTATACGGAATCTTATTTTTTGTCTTATCCGGAAAATGCCACATTGGCCACTTATCCGGGAAATGTTCTTTCCCTTATCTGGGTTTTTGGTTTTCTTGTGGTTATCCAGAATTGGTGATCTATGAGTTATCCGGAATATGTATAATACACTATCCGGAATACTCACTTTGGCTGCTATCCGGAATACTTTTAAAACACCCTTATCCGGAATTCGTGTTAAGCTGTTATCCGGAATTCGTTTAATTGTTCACTATCCGGAATATGAAAATTGACTACTATCCAGAATATCACAAACTAAAGCTTATCCGGGAAAAGAATCTTTGGCTTATCCGAGTAAAGAGGGTTTGAAGAAAATCCGGATAAGGAACAAAAATGCAATAAGCAAAACTAAAAATAAGCAAAAATCTAATAAGCACTTAACTAAAACTTTAACCAAATTAATTTTAAGAAAAACTAAATAAGCCAAAATTTAAATACTTTAAAAACACCAAATAATCTAAATAATAAAAATCAACTTTTTATAAAATAACTTTTAAAAACACTTAATTAAAATTAAAACAAACACACAATAAGCTATAAAAACAATAAGCTAACACAATCAAACACATAAAAACATAACAAACAATCAAATAAACATGACAATAAGAAAATAAGCATAAAGATTAAGCAAACATGAAAGGTAGAATGAGAGATTAATTAAAAACTTAATTAAAGATAAAGATTCCACAACAAAATTTAAAGACTTACTTGAAATTAAAGACAAGAATTTAAAATGACAATATGAAAGTGCAAGAAAATAAATTGGAAAGACTATGTGTCAAATAGCCAAAACCTCCTAATGACACATTAGGAGGGTATTTATAGGAGGATTAGTATGTCTTGATGCTTTCTTCCTTTTCTCGTCTTTTCGTCTTTATAAATTCTTCGACTTTTTCGACTTTGTCTCGGGATTATTTGAACTCGTTTTATAATTTCTTCATTTATTAGACTTGAGTTCTTCGACTTCATTAAACTTCCATCTTTAGACTTTTTCGTCGATAAATCTTCAGAATAGGCCTTGGACTTCCGTTTTTTTGCACTCTTGATCTTTTGACTACGTCTTTTGTCTTTTTCTTCGATAAAATCCCGTGAAAGCCCGTGTTTTCTTCCCTTTTCACATTTTGATCCTAAATCACAACAAAAACACAAACCACGCATAATTCCAACATTTACGACATAAAATACACGTTTTGGCTTGGTTATTATTATAATTAAGTGGTAAAAGGATAAGTGTTTTCACACTTACTAAATCCCCTACACTTGACCATTGCAATGCCCTCATGCAATGCATTAATTACAAAGCAAGATTTACATTTTTCATCATAATTAACCTACCTTGGCCTTTATTTTAACACAAGACATTAAGTAAACTTAAAGGGATAGAAAATTACAAATTATTTGAAGGAAGAAAACAAGTAAAGAAATCGAAGATTTACATTAGTGCTTTGGATTGTCACGAATGTTTATCACCCTCAAGTTTCACGTTCCCCATACAAAGCTTAAAAATGATATCATTGTTATTATAAGTTAGCAAACTAACACAAACTCATGTGGCCCAATTATTCACTTAGACTCCCTTATTCCTAGGTGTATCTCTTATATTTTATTGTTGTCTTAAATGATCACGAGGATGCATTCTTGACTTATTTCGATAGTTATTTAGGCTGAATTTAAAGTAGGACGATTTAATCAATAGTTAGCTAAAGGACAAAATCTTTTAAAACTGCTTCTTGGGACCTCATAAAATTCATATCTTGGCATAACTCGCTTCACGATTTGAGACCTTTCTCGGACCGATATTTGGTAGTGACTTCATACTTCAAATCTTGAGAGACGTTCTTGAAATAATGGTCTTCTCTTCATAATCAGAATTTCTTCACTTGAAGTTTTGAGAGATTCTTCATACTTGGACCACGACTTCTTCATTTTTTTCCAATCTTTATTTGGGATTTTGATATACAATGACCGCCTCCTTTTAGGAAGTGGATCTATTTATCCTCATACCTTTCTAGGGTCTTTTCGGATAGACTTCTCCATGATCTTTAGGGGAGTATTTACTTTTCTTCGTGTGTCTCGATCCTTCATATTGATTTTTGATAAATGATTCTTCACATAACTTGGGATATTTAGCAACAAAATGTAGCCCTCATGCCTTGTTAGGGCATTTTCGGACTCGCCAATCTTCGCATCCCACTTCAATAAGTTATGCCTTGGCTATGAACTTTAATTAATACCGAGCAATTTTTAAACGATATTGTGCTAGAAGCTAAGTAACTTTTCAAATCGTACAACCTTACTTATTTCAATTAAATTTATTAACAAGCGATGGGAGAAAAAACTCATCATTAACTCACATAAATTCATGAAAGAATACCAAACTTATAATTGACTCTATCATCTCTCGTTCTCCACAATTTAAAATCTCAAGGAATGAGACTCGTGGATGCTTAGCCTATTAAATCAATGTTTTGGGTTTTCAAGTCATCTATAGGATCTTGCAACTTCTTAGACTTTTTCAAGTTTAGAATTCGCATTTTAAAGTTCCCTTAGTAAACGACTTTCTAGGATCAATTATAGGAACTTGCGAAAAGTTCTTGTTCTTAACCCGTAAGAGTTAAGACTTTCGCGTTTTAAAGTTCCCTATATAAAAGCCTAGCAAAACTTGACTTAAACACGTTAAGGATACTAGCTAGAGTAAACTTGGATAAGTAAACTCGGGTTGAGTCAAAAAATTCACAACGTTTGAAAAATTAAAACCACTTTATTAAACTTTATTTTAGCAAAGAAAGTAAATAACGATAACAAAGGAAAAATTAATAGGCCAAAATAGATCAAAAATTTTGAAAAATGTCGAAAAATCATTTTTCCAGTTAAAATGAGGACAAATACAAGGAAAAGCCCACTTAACTTCGATAGAAATCCCCCCTACACTTAATATAAACATTGTCCTTAATGATTAAGCATGTGGAAGTAACCTCCCCTAAACTTAGGACATTGTGCACTTTGTTTAAATCTTGCTAGGAAGAGACAACTAAAGTGATTCCTATTTTAATTTTGAAGAATATAAAATAGAGAATCAAAAGAGTTTAGGATAGAACCAGGAAGACGGGTACACGGAATCACGGGTCGTCAAAAGTCATCAAGAGTGTAACTTTGAAAGCTCGAATCCCTACACATGATAAGAAAGAAAACAACAAACACATACTAGGGTCTCCCCCTACACTTATTATAAAAGCAGAATAAAAGGATAGATATTGCGGGTTGCCTCCCGAGAAGCGCTTGTTTTTGTTAACCGAGTCGTGAGCCTGACTCGACCTTGATTACAATGGTAAGAAGCTTGAAGAACATCCACCGGGATCAAATACATGGTTTTCATCCATCAAGTAGCACAAGCTTAAGGCGAACAAGGCAATCCGAAAAAGAGTAGGCAAGGTTCCCTTAAGCAAAGATGGAGCACGGTGGTAGCAAGTGTGATGAGGTGCAAGCATATCTCCATAAGTTCCAAAATTCTTTCCTTTTATTTCATCAGATGGATACGGAGATGGCTTAAAAATTGCAATACCGGGATCGAACACTAATAAGTGTGAAAACACTTATCCTTTTACCACTTAATTATAATGATAACCAAGCTAAAACGTGTATTTTATGTTGTAAATGTCGGAATTATGCGTGGTTTGTGTTTTTGTTGTGATTTAGGATCAAAATGTGAAAAGGAAAGAAAACACGGTCTTTCACGGGCTTTTATCGAAGAAAAAGACAAAAGACGAAGTCAAAAGATCAAGAGTGCAAAAAGAACGGAAGTCCAAGGCCTATTCTGAAGATTTATCGAAGAAAAGTCTAAAGAAGGAAGTTTAATAAAGCCGAAGAACTCAAGTCTAATTAATGAAGAAATTCGAGTTTAATTAATCCCGAGACAAAGTCGAAAAAGTCGAAGAATTTAGAAGACGAAAAGGCGAGAAAGAAAGAAAGAAAGAAGGAAGCTTCCAACACATGCTAACCTCCCTTCTCCCTATAAATAGAGACTTCATTTCATTTTTTAGTTTTGTTGGCTATTTGACACATAGCTCTTCCATCTTTAATTACTTGCACTTTTATATTGTCTTTTAATTAATTGCCATTTAAATTCAAGTCTTTAATTTTCAAGTAAGTTTTAATTTTATGTTGTTTAATCTTTAGTTTTAATCAAGTTTTTATTAATCTCCTTCTACCTTTCTTGGTTTAATCTTAATCTTTTTAATCATCTTCATTTGTTTTGATTTCGTGTTCTTAATCTTAATCTTTTTCGTCTACTTTTTACATAAAGTTTGCGTCTTTTTACATTTCTTTGTTTGTTTTAAAAGTTTTTTAAGTTTTAGCATTAATCTAGGCTTTTTAGTTAGCTTATTGGTGTTTTACTTTGCTTATTTTCTTTAAAAATTTGAGTTTTAAGTGCTTATTTTCTTCCTTTTACGATTTCCTGTTTTTTAGGAAAAGCTGATTCGATTTCGTAATACCTTGTGTATTGCGAATTTGAACTTCTCCAAGAATTGCGGAATCTTCCATTGGTATTGCGAATTCTTACATTTCGCAATTATTGCGGAATGATTCTCTTTTGGTCATTGCGGAATTAAGGCCAATTCCAACATTGCGAAATCTTGGCTTTCACCATATTGCGGATTTATTCAATTTTTGCTATTGCGGAATCTTGGTCATAATTGCGGAATTGGGTTCTTTAACATTGCGGATTTATGCTATGTTAGACATTGCGGAATTGTTGAGTAGGGAGGATTGCGGATTTATGTACATCATTTCAATAGTGAGAAATTAATTCGTTTATTGCGAAATTATTTCAATTTTTTTAGTATTGCGAAATTAAATGGTTTTTATTTAATTTTAATTTTTAAACTTATTTTTCCCGCCAATTTACTTAGTTTTATTTCTACTTGTTCATCTTAGTTTAATTTTCGAGCATTTTAATTTTTAAAGTTTTCATTTTAATTAAGTTTTTAAGTTTTCTTATTTACTTTTAAAGTTTTTAATATTTCGTCATTTATTTTTAAAGTCTTATTTTTAGTTTAAATCTTTTCAAGCTTTTATTTTAAATCGTTTAAGTCTTTCATTTAAGTTTTAATTAGTTTATCGCTTTTATTATTTTGTCATTTACTTTGCCTTTTACTTTTATGTTTTGCAATTTAATTTTACTACAACCACAAATCTATTATTCTATCCACCAAAAGACGAATGAGTCGCACATTTAACTATTGTCAATTCGAAAAGTCTGGTTCAACGAAATTTTTAACTTGGCAAAAACCTTGTATAAAATGGCGCCGCTGCCGGCTCTTTTCGTGAAGATTAACGGTTTTCTGTGAGAGACGCGTTGAATTTTGGGATCCGTTCACTCGTGAACGTTATTTTTCTTGCTCAAAAATTTTCAAAAAATCCATAAAAATTAAAAATTGTTAAAAATCCATAAAAATTAAAAATTTTCAAACATCCAAAAAGATTTTTATTTTTATTTTTATTTTTACACGTACATATATATTCTCTATTTCTTTGGTATCTTTTTCCTTTGCTTTTGTAGGTGTATGCGTACTAGATCTTCATATTATTCAGAGCCCGAGACTCGTGAAGATTTAGATATGGCTGGTGTGCACAACAACAATAATCCACCCCACCCTAACATGAATAACAACAACAATGTTCCCCCACCGACCTTCGAACGATGGAGGAGCTTTGTCAACCAACCATGAACGGACGTGGAGGACCGATTGCGCCGATGCAAATCACGGCTCCAGAGTTTTCGTTGAAGCACCACATGATCCAACAAGTTCAAAACACTTGTCCATTTCGCGGATTGCTGGATGATGATGCCAACAAACACCTCGACAAGTTCATTACCGTTACTCAAAGCATGAAGTTTGAGGGTGTTACTATAGATTTTCTTCGCCTTCACCTATTTCCACACACCTTATCCCACCATGCCGAAAATGGTTTGATCGTCTTCCGAAGAATTAAATTCATACTTGGGATGGGATGACTCAACGCTTTTTGTCTCGCTACTTTCCACCATCCATGGTCACGAGCCTTCGAAATCAAATTAGTGGATTTACACAAGAACCTGATGAATCACTTTTGATGCTTGGGAACGATATAATGTTTTGATCGATTGATGTCCGAACCACAACATGCTCCCCGTCACTTTGATTGATACTTTCTACAATGGTTTAACTTTTCGTGATCGTGGTACGATTAATGTAGTCGTCGGTGACACATTTATGAAAAGAAGACCCGAGGAGTGTAGAGAGCTTAAAGAGAACATGACTACTCATCACAAAAAATGGGATTCATCCGCATCCTCAAGATCAAACCCGAGAGTCAATGTTTCTTCTACTTCTTCAAACCCTGATATCACCGAATTGACCCGCGCAATGGTCGAAATGAGCAAGAATATGCAATTTTTGGCTACAAATCAACAACAACAAGTTAAAGCTGTAGCACTTTCTTGTGAGATTTGTGGGGGTCCTCATTCATACACTGATTGTCCTTCTACTCATGACAATCCAGAAAACGTGTATGCGGCTTATGGGAACTATTCAACGGAAAACTACCAAGCCCGACCTCAAGGTGATCGTAACTTGCTAAGTTACCGTTCTAACAACTTTCTTTCCCCCGGTTTTTCTCCTCAAAACCACAACCCCAACAACTACAATAGAAGCAACCCAAACCCACCTCGAGCTTCCATTCCTTATCACCCACCCGCTCAACAAGCACCACCCATTAATCAAGATGTTGAACTTTCATAAAGACCCAAGGAGAGCTAGTTAAGAATCTACAAAGCCAAATCATCAACTTGAAAGGAGATATCACTAAGCAAGGTAATGATATTAGATCCGAGCTTCGACATGATATGCAAACCTCTTTTAGTAATCAAACAAATGATTTGAAGAATATGATGGCTAGTTTCTTTCCAAGTACTCAACCCTCTACTTCGGGCTCTCTTCCTTCAAATACCGTCACCAACCCAAGAGCGAATGTGAGTGCTATTACTACACGCAATGGAGCAACCTTAGTATGACCATCTATCCCTCCCCCATTTACTCCATCTACACCTCCTCCAACACCATTTATCCCTCCTACTCCCACGCCTAGTATTAGTTCTCCATTACCGTCTCCACCTCGTACTAAAGAAGTTCCCAAGAAACACCCTTCACCAACCCCACCTTCCACCTGTAAACCTTCAACATCTCAACCTTTACCTTCTACACCTACACCACCTAAACCCAACATCCCTTATCCTTCTCGCTTAGACAAGTGCCAATTGCTCACCAAGGATGACATTCAAGTGTCGAACTTTTTGAAGAAGATTTCAGGACTGACCATCACCTTTAGCCCTGTTGAAGCTCTAGCCCAAATGCCTAAATTTGTTAAGATGTTTAAGGACTTGATTAATAAGAAGGAGAAGATGGCCGAGTTTGTTAACACTTAATTGAATGAAAATTGTTCTGCAGTCCTTCTTAAAGAACTTCCGGAAAAGCTTGGAGATCCTGGTAGTTTTGTGTTGCCTTGCATTTTTAACAAAATTGAAGAATTCACTGCCTTAGCTGATCTCGGGGCGAGTATTAATTTGATGCCTTTAAGTGTTTAGAAAACACTATCACTACCCGATCTTACACCAACAAAGATGACTCTTGAGCTAGCAAATCGCACTCTCGCTTACCGCGTTGGTATTGCCGAAGATGTGTTTATTAAAGTTGGTACCTTCACTTTTCCGGTCGACTTTGTTGTTGTTGATTATGAAATGGACCCTCGTATTCCGTTAACACTTGGTCGGCCATTATTGAGAACCGGAAAAGCCTTAGTCGATGTTGCCGAAGGTGAGTTAATCTTAAGAGTCGGGAATGAGGCACAAGTTTTTAAAATGGGGAAAATCAAACCCAAATCAAATGGAAGAGAATCAGTGAATATGATTAATGTGCTTGATTATTTTGTCGTCTACAACAATCCTCTTTTCGATTCTTGCTATGATAATCCACTGTTCAAAGATGATGTGGATGATTCTCTCTCCAATTTAGATCCTCCACCAATTCATGAGTCTCCACCGATCTATGATGACTATGATGATGATTCTAGTTCCGATGAGGATGATTATGATAATTTTGTTTCAGAGTATCCAGACATGCCAACTTATGATGATTTTGATAATGTCGATACTCTGTTGAGTGATTCTTCACATGATGACCTTGTACCTACTTTTGATGAAGATCCTCCACCAACCATGCTTGATCCTACTTTGGATGACTACTCATTTGAGGAAGACTTTGCTACTTTTCTCAACACTTACTTCCCAAATGAGAATGATTCTCCTCCTTTGGACTTTGATGATGCTCTTTATCCTCCTTCAGATATTAAGAAACCCGTTCCAAAGGAGAAGAAACCGGAAGACACCAACATCCGCAATACTTATGTTTTGACACCTCTCTATCCACCTTCTGAGGATGAGATTGTGCGATTTATGAGCGGATCCTCTTCAAGGTCTACTGAGCCTGAGTGTTATTTTCCCCTAAAGGAAAAGGTGTTCGATCCCGGTATTGGAATTTTCAAGCCATCTCAATATCCATCTGATGAAATAAAAGGAAAGATTTTTGGAAACCATGGAGATATGCTTACACCTCATCACCCTTGCTACCACCGTGCTCAACAACTGCTTAAGGGAACCTTGCCTACTCTTCTTTGGCTTGCCTTGTTCGCCTTAAGTTTGTGCTATTTGAGCGATGAAAACCATGTATTTGATCCCGGTGGATGTTCTTCAAGGTTATTACTATGCTAATCAAGGTCGAGTCAGGCTGATGACTCGGTTAACAAAAACAAGCGCTTCTCGGAAGGCAACCCGCAGTATCTATCCTTTTTCTCTATTTTTATAATAAGTGTAGCGGGAGACCCTAGTATGTGTTTGTCGTTTTCTTTCTTATCATGTGCAGGGATTCGAGCTTTCAAAGATCCATTCTTGATGACTTTTGACGACCCGTGATCCCGTGTACCCGTCTTCCTGGTTCTATCCTAAACTCTTTTGATTCATTATTTTATCATTTAGGTTGAAATAGGAATCACTTTAGTTATCTCTTCCTTAGAGAGATTTAAACAACGTGCCCTAATGTCCTAAGTGTTGGGGAGGTTACTTCAACATGCTTAAACATTGAGGACAATGTTTATATTAAGTGTAGGGGGACTTCTATCGAAGTTAAGTGGGCTTTTCCTTGTATTTGTCCTCGTTTTAACCGGAAAATTGATTTTTCGACATTTTTCAAAATTTTTGATCTATTTTTGGCCTAGCTGTTTTATCTTTGTTATAGTTATTTTCTTTCTTTGCTAGAATAAATTTTAATAAAGTGGTTTTAATTTTTCAACGTTGTGAATCTTTTGACTCAACCCGAGTTTACTTATCTAAGTTTACTATAGCTAGTACCCTTAACGTGTTTAAGTCAAGTTTTGCTTGGCTTTTATATAGGTAACTTTAAAACGCGAAAGTCTTAACTCTTACGGGTTAAGAACAAGAACTTTTTGTAAGTTCCTATAATTGATCCTAGAAAGTCGTTTATCAAGGGAACTTTAAAATGCGAATTCTAAACTTGAAAAAGTCTCAGAAGTTGCAAGATCCTATAGACGACTTGAAAACCCAAAACTATGATTTAATTGGCTAAGCATCCACGAGTCTCATTCCTTGAGATTTTAAATTGTGGAGAACGAGAGATAATAGAATTAATTATAAGTTTGGTATTCTTTCATGAATGTATGTGAGTTGATTATAAGCTTTTTCTCCCATCGCTTGTTAATAAATATATTTGCAATAAGTAAGGTCGTACGATTTGAAAAGTTACTTAGCTTCTAGCCCAAGATCGTTTAAAAGTTGCTCGGTATTAATTAGAGTTCATAGCCAAGGCATAACTTATTGAAGCGGGATGCGAAGATTGGCGAGTCCGAAAAGGCCCTACCAAGGCATGAGGGCTACATTTTGTTGCTAAAGATCCAAAGTGATGTGAAGAATCATTTATCAAAAATCAATATGAAGGATCGAGACACACGACGAAAAGCAAATACTCCCGTAAAGATCATGGAGAAGTCTATCCAAAGAGGCCCTAACAAGGTATGAGGATAAATAGATCCAAGTCCTAAAAGGAGGTGGAACGTTGTATATCAAAATCCCAAATAAATATTAGAGAAAAATGAAGAAGTCATGGTCCAAGTATGAAGAATCTCTCAAAGAGTTCAAGTGAAGAAATTCCTATTATGAAAAGAAGACCATTATTTCATGAACGTCTCTCAAGATTCGAAGTATGAAATCACTGCCAAATATCGGTCCGAGAAAGGTCTCAAATCATGAAGCGAGTTATGCCAAGATATGAACTTTATGAGGCCCCGAGAAGCAGTTTTAAAAGATTTTTCCTTTAGCTAACTATTGATTAAATCGTCCTACTTTATTTTCAGCCTAAATAACTATCAAAATAAGTCAACAATACATCCTCGTGATCATTCAAGACAACAATAAAATATAAGAGATACACCTAGGAATAAGGGAGTCTAAGTAAATAATTGGCCCACATGAGTTTGTGATAGTTTGTTAACTTATAATAACAATGATCTCGTTTTTAAGCTTGGTATGGGGAACGTGAAACTTGAGGGTGATAAACATTCATGACATTCCAAAACCCTAAGGTAGGTCTTTGATTTCTTTACTTGTTTTCTTCCTTTAAATATTTTGTAATTTTCTATCTCTTTAATAAAGGCCAAGATGGATTGATTATGATGAAAAATGTAAAACTTGCTTTGTAATTAATGCATTGCATGAGGACATTGCAATGGTCAAGTGTAGGGGATTTAATAAGTGTGAAAACACTTATCCTTTTACCACTTAATTATAATAATAACCAAGCTAAAACGTGTATTTTATGTCGTAAATGTCGGAATTATGCGTGGTTTGTGTTTTTGTTTTGATTTAGGATCAAAATGTGAAAAGGGAAGAAAACACGGTCTTTCACGGGCTTTTATCGAAGAAAAAGACAAAAGACGAAGTCAAAAGATCAAGAGTGCAAAAAGAACGGAAGTCCAAGGCCTATTCTGAAGATTTATCGAAGAAAAGTCTAAAGACGGAAGTTTAATAAAGCCGAAGAAATCAAGTCTAATTAATGATGAAATTCGAGTTTAATTAATCCCGAGATAAAGTCGAAAAAGTCGAAGAATTTAGAAGGGGAAAAGACGAGAAATAAAGAAAGAAAGAAGGAAGCTTCCAACACATGCTAACCTCTCTTCTCCCTATAAATAGAGACTTCATTTCATTTTTTAGTTTTGTTGGCTATTTGACACATAGCTCTTCCATTTTTAATTACTTGCACTTTCATATTGTCTTCTAAATTAATTGTCATTTAAATTCAAGTATTTAATTTTCAAGTGAGTTTTAATTTTATGTTGTTGTATCTTTGATTTTAATCAAGTTTTTATTAATCTCCTTCTACCTTTCTTGGTTTAATCTTAATCTTTTTAATCATCTTCATTTGTTTTGATTTCGTGTTCTTAATCTTAATCTTTTTCGTCTACTTTTTACATAAATTTTGCGTCTTTTTACATTTCTTTGTTTGTTTTTAAAGTTTTTATAAGTTTTAGCATTAATCTAGGCTTTTTAGTTAGCTTATTGGTGTTTTACTTTGCTTATTTTCCTTAAAAATTTGAGTTTTAAGTGCTTATTTTCGTCCTTTTATGATTTCCTATTTTTTAGGAAAAGCTGATTCGATTTCGCAATACCTTGCGTATTGCGAATTTGAACTTCTCTAAGAATTGCGAAATCTTCCATTGGTATTGCGAATTCTTACATTTCGCAATTATTGCGGAATGATTCTCTTTTGGTCATTGCGGAATTAAGGCCAATTCCAACATTGCGAAATCTTGGCTTTCACCATATTGCGGATTTATTCAATTTTTGCTATTGCGGAATCTTGGTCATAATTGCGGAATTGGGTTCTTTAACATTGCGGATTTATGCTATGTTAGACATTGCGGAATTGTTGAGTAGGGAGGATTGCGGATTTATGTACATCATTTCAATATTGCGAAATTAATTCGTTTATTGCGAAATTATTTCAACTTTTTTAGTATTGCGAAATTAAATAGTTTTTATTTAATTTTAATTTTTAAACTTATTTTTCCCGCCAATTTACTTAGTTTTATTTCTACTTGTTCATCTTAGTTTAATTTTCGAGCATTTTAATTTTTAAAGTTTTCATTTTAATTAAGTTTTTAAGTTTTCTTATTTACTTTTAAAGTTTTTAATATTTCGTCATTTATTTTTAAAGTCTTATTTTTAGTTTAAATCTTTTCAAGCTTTTATTTTAAATCGTTTAAGTCTTTCATTTAAGTTTTAACAAGTTTATCGCTTTTATTATTTTGTCATTTACTTTGCCTTTTACTTTTAAGTTTTGCAATTTAATTTTACTACAATGACAAATCTATTATTTTATCCACCATAAGACCACTGAGTCGCACATTTAACTATTGTCAATTCGAAAAGTCTGGTTCAACGAAATTTTTAACTTGGCAAAAACCTTGTATTAAACACCTTTTCCTTTAAGGGAAAATAACACTCAGGCTCAGTAGACCTTGAAGAGGATCCACTCATAAATCTCACAATCTCATCTGATGAAGGTGGATAGAGAGGTGTCAAAACATAGGTACTACGGATATCGGTGTCTTCCGGCTTCTTCTCCTTTGGAACGGGTTTCTTCATATCCAAAGGAGGATAAAGAGCATCATCAAAGTCCAAAGGAGGAGAATCATTCTCATTTGGAAAGTAAGTGTTGAGAAAAGTAGCAAAATCTTCCTCAAATGACTAGTCATCCAAAGTAGGATCAAGCATTGGTTGTGGATGATCTTCATCAAAAGTAGGAACAGGGTCATCATGTGAAGAATCACTCGAAAGAGTATCAACATCATCAAAATCATCATATGTTGGCATGTTTTTATACTCTGAAGTAAAATCATCATAATCATCCACATCGGAACTAGAATCATCATCATAGTCATCATAGATTGGTGGAGACTCATAAATTGGTGGAGGATCCAAATTGGAGAGAGAATCATCCACATCATCTTGGAAAAGTGGATTATCATAGCAAGAATCGAAAAGAGGATTTTTGTAGACGACAAAATCATCAAGCTTTGTACTTTCACAAGTAGTTGTATCAAGCTCGTCTTGAAGCACATTAATCATATTCGTCGATTCTGTTCCATGGGATTTGTTTGTGATCTTCCCCATTTTAAAAACTTGATCATCATTCCCGACCCTTAAGATTAGCTCACCTTCGGCAACATCGACTAAGGCTTTTCTGGTTCTCAAGAATGGCCGTCCAAGTATTAACCGAATACGAGGGTCCATTTCATAATCAACAACAACAAAATCGACTGGAAAAGTGAAGGTGCCAACTTTAACAAACACATCTTCGGCAATACCAACGGGGTAAACGAGAGTTAGATTTGCTATCTCAAGAGTCATCTTTGTTGGTGTAAGATCGGGTAATGATAACATTTTCCAAACACTTAAAGGCATCAAATTAATACTTGCCCCGAGATCGGCTAAGGCCGTAAATTCTTCGGTTTGGTTAAATGTACATGGGAGCACAAAACGACCGGGATCTCCAAGTTTCTCTGAAAGTTCTTTAAGAAGGACTGCAGAACAGTTTTCATTCAATCGAGTATTAACAAACTCGGCCATCTTTTCCTTCTTATTAAGCAATTCCTTAAACATCTTAACGAATGTTGGCATTTGGGCAAGAGCTTCAACAAGGCTAATGGTGATGGTCACTCCTGAAATCTTCTTCAAAAAGTTTGACACTTGAATGTCATCCTTGGTGAGCAATTTGTACTTGTCTAATCGAGATGGATAAGGAATATTGGTTTTAGGAGGTGTAGGTGTAGTAACGGAAGGAGGGATAGAAGGTTTAAAGGTGGAAGGTGGGGTTGGTGAAGGGTATTTCTTGGGTACTTCTTCATTAAGAGGTGGAGACGGTAATGGAGAACTAATACTAGGCGTGTAAGTAGGCGGGATAAATGGTGGTGGAGGAGGTGTAGATGAAGTAACTTGGGGAGGGGTAGATGGTTCTACAAGAGTTGCTTTACTGCATGTAGTAATAGCACTCACATTCGCTCTCGGGTTGGTGACAGTATTTGAAGGAAGAGAGCCCGAAGTAGAGGGTTGAGTGGTTTGAAAGAAACTAGCCATCATATTGATTGCTCAAAGAAGTTTGCATATCATGTCGAAGCTCGGTGCGAATATCATTCCCTTGCTTAGTGATATCTCCTTTCAAGTTGATGATTTGGCTTTGAAGATTCTTAACTACCTCTCCTTGGGTCCTCATGAAAGCTTCAACATCATGAGTGATGGGTGGTGCTTTTTGAGCGGGTGGGTGATAAGGATTAGAAGCTCGAGGTGGGTTTGGGTTGCTTCTATTGTAGTTGTTGGGGTTGTGGTTTTGAGGAGAAAAACCGGGTGAAAGAAAGTTGTTAGAACGGTAACTTAGCAAGTTACGATCACCTTGAGGTCGGGCTTGATAGGTTTCCGTTGAATAGTTACCATGAGCCGCATACACGTTTTCCGGATTGTCATGAGTAGAAGGATAATCAGTGTATGAATGAGGACCACGGCAGATCTCACAAGAAAGTGCTACAGCTTTAACTTGTTGTTGTTGATTCGTATCTATGAGAAGAATATTTTGGTTCATTTCGGCCATCATGCGGGTGAATTCGGTCATATCGGTGTGTGATAAAGTAGAAGAAACATTGACTCTCGGGTTATTTCTTGAAGATGCGGATGAATCCCAATTTTTGTGATGAGTAGTCATGTTCTCTATAAGCTCTCTACACTCCTCAGGTCTTCTTTTCATAAATGTGCCACCGGCGGTTGCATTAATCGTATCACGATCACGAAAAGTTAAACCGTTGTAGAAACTATCAATTAAGGTGACGGGGAGCATGTTGCGGTTAGGACATCGATCGATCAAAACATTATATCGTTCCCAAGCATCAAAAAGTGATTCATCAGGTTCTTGTGTAAATCCACTGATTTGATTCCGAAGGCTCGTGACCATGGATGGTGGAAAGTAGCGCGACAAAAATCGTTGTGTCATCTCGTCTCAAGTATGAATTGATTCTTCGGAAGACGATCAAACCATTTTTCGGCATGGTGGGATAAAGTGTGTGGAAATAGATGAAGGCGAAGAAAATCCATAGTGACCCCGGGCAACTTCATGCTTTGAGTAACGGTAATGAATTTGTCGAGGTGTTTGTTGGCATCATCATCCGGTAACCCGCGAATGGACAAGTGTTTTGAACTTGTTGGATCATGTGATGCTTCAACGAAAACTCTGGAGCCGTGATTTGCATCGGTGCAATCGGTCCTCCGCGTCCATTCAATGTAGGTTGACACAGCTCCTCCATTGTGCGTAAGTTGGGTGTGGAAGATGGTTGTTATTATTCATGTTGAGGTGAGGTGGGTTATTGTTGTTCTGCACACCAGTCATATCTAAATCTTCACGAGTCTCGGGCTCAGAATAGGATGAAGATCTAGTACGCATACACCTGCAAAAGAAAAAGAAATAGATACCAAAGAAATAGAGAATATATATGTACTTGTAAAAATAAAAATAAAATCTTTTTGGTGAAAAACTTTGAAAAAGAAATGCTTTTTATAAGTTTTTTAATGTTTTTGTATTTTTGAAATTTTTTTATTTTTATGGATTTTTGAAAATTTTTGACACGAAAAATAACGTTCACGAGTGAACGGGTCCTAAAATTTAACGCGTCTCTCACAGAAAACCGTTAATCTTCACGAAAAGAGCCGGCAGCGGTGCCATTTAATAATTGGTTTTTGCCAAGTATAAAAATTTGTTCGTCTCGATTCAAATCGAATTGACCCGGTTTAAAAGTGTGACTCAATCGTTTTTGGGTGAAAAAGAAATATATTTGGTCGTTGTTTAAAATTAAAATTGCAAAACTTAAAAGTAAAAGGCAAGGTAAATAAGCTAAAAGTAATTAAAAAGTAAATGGTGCGAAATTAAGTCTTTGAAAGTAAATTAATTAAAAAAAACGAGAAATTAAAGCTTGACGAAAAGTAAATAAACGATATTAAAAACAAATATGAAAACGAAACAATTAATAAAAATAAAACCAAAAGACGAAATTAACTATCGACTCGAAAATAAAGTTTACTTAACGAAAAAGGAGAGAATAAAATTAAGATGGTACTTTAAAGCTAAACGAGGCAAAACCTAAAGCGGGTACTAAATAAAAGATAAAACTTGAACTTTACAAAAAAATACTAACTTTTAAATTAGACGAAAAATATAACTAAAAATATGTAACTTTCAGAAATAAAATCAGAACAACTTTCAGATTAAACTAAACAATTACGGAACAAAATAATAAATAAACAAGCTAGCAGGCAGCTAGCTCAAGCTAGCAACCTAGCACCTGAATTTGATGGGAAACGTGGGAAGCTAGCACAAAGGCATGTAGGTCAATACAAGTTATACGGAATGTTTGTTTATTTTTTCTTATACGGAATCTTATTTTTTGTCTTATCCGGAAAATGCCACTTTGGCCATTTATCCGGGAAATGTTCTTTCCCTTATCCGGGTTTTTGGTTTTCTTGTGGTTATCCGGAATTGGTGATCTATGAGTTATCCGAAATATGTAAAATACACTATCCGGAATACTCACTTTGGCTGCTATCCGGAATACTTTTAAAACACCCTTATCCGGAATTCGTGTTAAGCTGTTATGCGGAATTCGTTTAAATGTTCACTATCCGGAATATGAAAATTGACTACTATCCGGAATATCACAAACTAAAGCTTATCCGGGAAAAGAAACTTTGGCTTATCCGGGTAAAGAGGGTTTGAAGAAAATCCGGATAAGGAACAAAAATGCAATAAGCGAAACTAAAAATAAGCAAAAATCTAATAAGCACTTAACTAAAACTCTAACCAAATTAATTTTAAGAAAAACTAAATAAGCCAAATTTAAAAAATTTAAAAACACCAAATAATCTAAATAATAAAAATCAACTTTTTATAAAATAACTTTTAAAAACACTTAATTAAAATTAAAACAAACACACAATAAGCTATAAAAACAATAAGCTAACACAATCAAACACATAAAAACATAACAAACAATCAAATAAGCATGACAATAAGCAAATAAGCATAAAGATTAAGCAAACAAGAAAGGTAGAATGAGAGATTAATTAATAACTTGATTCAAGTTAAAGATTCCACAACAAAATTTAAAGACTTACTTGAAATTAAAGACAAGAATTTAAAATGACAATATGAAAGTGCAAGAAAATAAATTGGAAATACTATGTGTCAAATAGCCAACACCTCCTAATGACACATTAGGAGGGTATTTATAGGAGGATTAGTATGTCTTGATGCTTTCTTCCTTTTCTCGTCTTTTCGTCTTTATAAATTCTTCGACTTTTTCGACTTTGTCTCGGGATTATTTGAACTCGTCTTATAATTTCTTCATTTATTAGACTTGAGTTCTTCGACTTCATTAAACTTCTGTCTTTTGACTTTTTCTTCGATAAATCTTCAGAATAGGCCTTGGACTTCCGTTCTTTTTGCACTCTTGATCTTTTGACTTCATCTTTTGTCTTTTTCTTCGATAAAAGCCCGTGAAGGCCCATGTTTTCTTCCCTTTTCACATTTTGATCCTAAATCACAACAAAAACACAAACCACTCATAATTGCGACATTTACGACATAAAATACACGTTTTGGCTTGTTTATTATTATAATTAAGTGGTAAAAGGATAAGTGTTTTCACACTTATTAGGCACACAATGGACGGGACTAACACATGGCGAATCCGAAATAGGGTAAATCATTCCAGTATCTAGAAGTTTGATAACTTCTTTCTTGATGAGGTCATGAATTTTTGGATTAACCCTTCTTTGGCTTTGGATTGCGGGTTTATAGTCATCTTCCATGAGAATTTTATGAGTAAAAAGTTATGATCAATTCCGCGGATGTAAGAAATTTTCCAAGCAATTGCTTTCTTATGATTTTTGAGCACATCGATAAGTCGAGATTTTTCATCTTCTTGTAAGTCCTTTGCAATAATGACAGGTTACTTCTTATTGTCTTCAAGGAAAACGTATTCGAGATGAGACGGTAAATCCTTAATCTCTAAATCCGGAGGATTGTCAATGGAAGGCGTAGTCAAATTTGGATCATCATTTATGATTTCCATAGGAGAAGGTGGAGAAATATGGTCCTCATTGAGAAGTTTCTCAATGGTACGAATGTCTTCATCCCAAACGGTGGGAGAATCTTCATATTTTAAGTCCACATCCCCTAAGCTTGCTTCAAGTTCTTTCAAAAGGAACTCACTTTCTCCAAATGGAGTCAGTGAGGGAGCAATAGAGGCGACGGTCTCAACAATGGGTGGAGAAGAAAAACCACTTTTACAAGCGTCTTTGAAATGTTCTTCACAACCCTCATCAAGTACGTCAATGAAATTAACGCTCTCGTGTTCAGAAGGTTACTTAGAAAGTTTACCCATGTTGAAGACGATTTTGTCGTCACCAACTCTCATGATTAATTCGCTCGCGGCTACATCAATGAGAGTGTGACCGGTCCTCAAGAATGGACGTCCAACGATTAATGGAACACGGGGGTCCATCTCGTAGTCAACGACAGCAAAATCCGCCGGAAAGGTGAATTTGTCGACACCGACGAAGACATCTTCGACTATCCCCACCGGATAAGCAACCGTACGGTTAGCTAATTCCAATGTCATTCGTGTGGGGACTAGCTCGGGTAGAGATAATTGTTTCCAAACACTTAATGGCATTTGATACTAGCACCTAGATCGGCTAGGGCCATACAATTCTCTACCCCGGGGAAGTTGCAAGGAATGAGAAAGCGACCCGGATCACCATGTTTGGTTGGTAATTTACTTAAGATAACCGCGGATCAATTCTCATTAAGTTGGGTCTGAGCAATATCAAGAAGATTTTCCTTATCACTAAGAAGATCTTTAAACATTTTAGCATATTTCGGCATGTGAGCGAGAGCCTCGGCAAAGGAGATGTTGAAATTCAATTGTTTAAACATTTTAAGAAAGTTTGAAACTTGAATATCATCCTTGTTCTTCAACTTCTCTTTCCTTAACCTTGAAGGGTAAGGTATATCGGGTTGAGATGAAGGCTTTGGAATGGATTTCTCACTCACATCCTTGGGTGGAGGAGGGGTAGAAGTAGAAAGTGGTGGAATTGGTGAAGGGGGCTCGTTATCCTTTGTCACAATCACCGGTGTAGGTGTAGGAATCTCGGGTTCCTTTAAACCTTTTCCACTTCGAGTGGTGATTGATTTCATCTCCCCTCTTGGATTAGCAACGGTGTTACTCGAAAGAGAACCCGAAACAGAGGGTTGACTACTAGGGAAGAAACTAGCCATCATATCCCTTAAGTCATTCGTTTGACTGCTTAAAGAGTTTCGCATATCATTCCTAAGCTCGGCTCGAAGATCATTCCCTTGTTTCGCCATGTCACCTTTCAAGTTGATGATTTGACTCTGAAGATTCTTCACCAGCGCGTCATTAGTCCTCATGTACGTTTCAACCTCTTGATTGTATGCCGTGGATTGGTTGGGATGGGGAACTTGGTAAGCGGGTGGTTGATAAGTGGTTTGTTGATAAACTTGATTATTTCCTAGAGGTGGATATGGGTTTCTTTGGGTTTGATATTGATTAGAGCTCGAGGTTGGTTTGATTGTTGCGATTAAAGTTGTTTTGGTTTTGAGGAGGAAAATCGGGTGGTGAAAGGAAGTTTTTTGAACGATGACTTAGAAAATTGCGGTCACCTTGAGGACGAGCTTGATAGCCTCCCGTGGAAAAGTTACCGTTAGCCGCATAAACGTTTTCCGGATTGTCATGAGTAGAAGGAGAATCGGTGTATGAATGAGAACCACCGCAAATCTCACAAGAAGTTGCTACAGCTTTAGCTTGTTGAAATTGGTTCGTATCCATGGTTAAGAAGTTTTTGTTCATCTCGGCTATTTGGCGGGTAAGTTCGGTTATCTCGGGGTTTGATGAAGTAGAAGAAACATTGGCCCTCGCGGTATTTCTTGAAGATGCGGATGAATCCCAATTTTTGTGGTGAGTGGTCATGTTTTCTATAAGATTTCTACACTCCTCAAGTCTTCTCTTCATGAATGTACCACCGGCGGCAGCATTAATCGTATCACGATCACGAAAAGTTAAACCATTGTAGAAAGTATCAATCAAAGTGACGGGGAGCATATTATGGTTCAGACAATGATCGATCAAGACATTATAACGTTCCCAAGAATCGAAAATCGACTCATCAAGTTCTTGAGTGAAACCACTGATTTGATTGCGAAGACTAGTGACCATGGATGGTGGAAAGTAGCGCGACAAAATTTTTTGAGTCATTTCGTCCCATGTATGAATTAAGTTTTTGGGAAGATGATCAAACCATTTTTCGGCAGGGTGGGATAAAGTGTGTGGAAAAAGGTGAAGACGAAGAAAATCCATGGAAACACCAGGCAATTTCATGCTTTGAGTGATGGTTATGAATTTATCGAGGTGTTTGTTGGCATCATCATCCGGTAATCCGTGAAATGGACAAGTGTTTTGAACTTGTTGGATCATGTGATGCTTCAACAAAAATTCAGGAGTCGTGATTTGCATCGCGCAATCGGTCCTCCATGTCCGTTCATGGTTGGTTGACATAGCTCCTCCATCGTTCGAAGGTCGGGTGGAGGGACATGGTTGTTATTGTTCAAATTGGGGTGAGAAGGGTTGTTATTATTATTATGCACACCGGACATATCTAAGTCTCTAAGAGTCTCGGTCTCAGAATAAGACGAAGATCGAGTACACATACACTAAAATGAATTACAATATCTTCTTTTTGGATTTTTGAATTTTTTTCATTTTTAGGATTTTTGAAAAAAATTTATGCTAGAAAATAACGTTCCCATAATAACGGATCCCAAAATCCAATTTTTCGCACTAAAAACCGTTAATCTTTACGAAAAGAGCCGGCAGCGGCGCCATTTGATATGGTGGTTTTGCATATGTGTACTCAATCGTTCTCGATTCAATTCGAATTGATCACGGTTTAGGGTGGAATTAATGGTGTTGGTCACTAAAAGGGGGAGCTTGATTATCTAAGTCTACAAATAACATAAACGTAAAAGCTATTAAAAATAAAGAAGAATGTCTAATCTTGATTGCTTTCCCAGAATGAATGCTGCACAGTAGAACTTGGTGAAAATAACTAAAGGTAATTATCTATTTTAAAATAAAGGGTTAATTCCATATATACCCAACTTTAACCTCTAAATGTCATATTTACCCAATAAAAAATCATAATACCATATATACCCATTTCAAATATAAAATTTGTCATATATACCCAAATACAAATTTTACCACTTTAAATTTATTAAATATTCCTAACACAAAATATTTTGACCAGTTTGCCCTTGTTAGTTCCCTGTACATGTGATGCTCTATGTTTGTCATCAATCTCAAAGCAAAGAAAACCTCTCTCATATAAACAAAATGCAATCCAGTTGTATTTCTAGGCCAACATTTAATGTATAGAGTATACAATTATCAATTTAGATTCTAATTGTATGTAAACTGTTAAAGCCGATGCAACAGATACATCACCACCCTTACATGCCACAGCAAGACATCACCTTGTTACGATCAATAGGGACGTTATTTGACTCTTTTGTTCTTTTTATATTTTTTGTTTAGTGTTGTCAAAGATTGGTTTGTCATTTAGTAGCAAAAGCGGGCTGCAACTGGTACCGTTTGAGACCAAATCTCAGATTCTTTCCATTTACGACCTATACTTTAATTTATGTGTGTAGATTTCGAGTATTCTTCAGAATAACCGGGTCATCTATAATAAATCTTTGCTCTTAGAAAAAATCGAATACATATGTCATCTCGTTTACTGGTTCTAGTAGTGTGTCCTTGATACGGAAAAATGGTTAACAAAAGCAACATTCAGGTAATGGTTTACCAACTTAAATGAGCAATTAAGTGAATGTATACAGCGGATTATCTTATGTACTTCAGAGTATCTATTCATGTTGAATATAGATCAGAAGGAGCAATACCATTCCATATGTTTTGCTCGATTGTTTTTTTCGACGGTTGTTCATAGAGACTTGGTGTTAAGGGTATAAAGGGTACTCAGTAATATAAATTTAGTTTTAACATGTTTAGTAATAAAATGGATAGATATGACAATTATGCTATTAAAATTGGACATATATGGCATTTTAATTTTTGCTTGGGTAAATATGACATTTAAAGGTTTTATTTGGGTAAATAAGGAATTAACCCTAAAATAAAAGTGAAAATGTAAATGTTGTTGAGTAAAGATAAAAGCTTCAAAAGTTAAACTAAAAATTAAGACTTAAAAGATAAATGACGAAAAATTAAAACTTTAAAAGTAAATTTTAAACTTAAAACTTATAAAAATGTAAACTTTATAAAAACGTAAACTTGAAAATAACTAGGACAAAACACTTTTAAAAATAAACTAAGTAAAACTGGCGAGAAAAATTAAGGTTTGAAAATAATTCGGGAAATCAAAATTTGAACATAAGTCGGAATAAAACATTGGAACATAAGTCGGAATCCAAGTAGCACAATTAGTTCAGAATGTGAGATCCCACACACAAGTCGGAATGTGTGTCCTAGATGCAATTCGGAAAATGGGGTACTAGTCCTAATCCGGAATCCGTGATTTTGAATTAATCCGGAATCCGTCTTCAACAACTAATCCGGAATCCCAATCCTCAACGTAATCCGGAATCACAACAAGCTAGCAAACCGGAATCCTTGTGCCTGACCTAGTTCGGAATCCTCATCACACACCTAATCCGGAATCCATCTTCCCTAACTAGTTCGGAATGTTTGTGCTGCTTGTAATCCGGAATCCAAAATCCACAGCCATTCTGGAATCCGTCATTCTCTATCTAATCCGGAATATGACTTGCTCAACCTTGTTCGGAATACTTGATTCTGACCCAATCCGGATACAATCCGGAATATGCAAATGTGTTATGAACTTAATTCGGGAAATTAACTTGTACCTAAGTCGGAATGTGGAAGCTTGATCTAGTTTAGGATAAATCAAAATACACTTAAGTCGGGATAATGTGGTTTTGCATGTAGTTCAGAATAAAAGGGTTTTGAGAACCCGGATTAACACAAAATAAGCAAAAATCAAATAAGCACTTACCAAAACTTTTACCAAATCAATTTTTAGAAAAAGCTAATAAGACACAATTTAAAAACTTTTAAAAACACTAAATAATCAAAATATTTAAAATCACTTTTTTATGAAAATATTAATCTACCAAAATAAACTTATTTAAAAACTAACAAACATAAAAATTAAGCAATAAGCACAATAATCTAAAAACCTCAAACACACCAACTCAATAAGCACAATCCAATAAGCAAACCAATCACACAATCAACAAGATGAAATCAACTACATGATTAATTAAGCAAAACAATAGATTATGGTTAAGAAAGGTAGAATGAGAATTTATTAAAAAGCTTGATTAGATTAAAGATTAAGATCCAAGATTACAAGGTGAAAGATTAAAAAGCTTGAAAGAAAAGCTAGAGAGAAAAGTAAACACACACTAAAAATAAAACTAACTAGAAAATTAAAAGCTTCCTCCTAATGACATATTAGGAAACTATTTTTAGTGGAAGGGGAAGGTGTTTGTTTCTTCCTCTTTTCTTCTTGTCTTCTCGACTTTGTCTTGGGGTTAGTCGAATGATAACTTGAACTCGTCTTCTAATTTTCTTCTTTTAGTAGACTTGGTTCTTCGACTTTGTTAAACTTCCGTCGTTAGACTTTTTCTTCGATAAATCTTCATAATAGGCCTTTGACTTCCGTTCTCCTTGCACTTTTGATCTTTTGACTTCGTCTTTTGTCTTTTTCTTCGATAAAATCCCGTGAAAGCCCGTGTTTTCTTCCTTTTTCATATTTTTGTCCTAAAACACAATAAAAACACAAACCACGCATAATTCCGCCTTTTAAAACATTAAATACACGTTTTGGTCTTGTTATTATTAGAAATAAGTGGTAAAAGGATAAGTGTTTTCACACTTATTAATACTATTTATTTCACACTTAAAAAATAAGTACTTCTATTACTAGTACCACGATAAATTAAAATACAGGAATTGTAATAAAATGCTTAAAACCAGTATAAGCATGCACCGATTTAGTCAGAGACTTTTATGCATTATTTTATGCATTTACTGAAACTGTATAATTATTTAGATTGTTGACTGTGTCGTGAGCATCCTTGGATTTTCTTGTGACTTATTTCTGTACTACTGAGGTGAGTTCATGGCCCCACTTTATATATTGACAAACTTTTAAACCTTTTATGGGGAAGAAAACATGCAACATATTTTTATTTGATGGACATAGACTGAGCTACGAAACCTTTGATTACATTTGCCTATTGTAGAATGCCTCCCTTACCCGGGAACTGGAACTGTAAAATTGTTGAATTGCCTGAATGTATAAATAGATCTATTTGGGATTGACCATCCCCATCTGGGTGAGTAGCGCTCACTGTGCCTGGACCAAGGACAACAGATGTTTATCATGTCGGAACAGAATATTGGGTGATTTTTTTTAATGCGAAGGGTCCTCATAAGTTGTACGGCCTAACGTGTCAAGTTTCCATTTCGGGCAATAGGAAATGTAGTTACCTTTAAAGTTTTGATGCTTTGTTCATTACTACTTCAGTGAATGTTTATTGTCCAAAATTAATTTATTTATTTAAACTTGTGAATTCACCAACTTTATGTTGACTCCTAAGCATGTTTTCTCAGGAAACTGAAGCAGGTATTTGATGTGCATGGAGTCAAGCATCATGATAGTCTGCATTTGTAGAGCTCATCTGGGGTTTTACAAATGGGGAAATCATCCAAACTATTGAATAATGTTTAAGACAATTTTTATAACATTTGCACTTTTATTCATGTAATAATTGTAATGATAATCTTTTATCTGTTTCTCTACATACTATCTGCTGTTGATCCACCTACGTGACACCCAAATATTATTTCCACTGCATTTGACCAATTTGGGGATGTCACAAAATACACAATGAACAAACACGAGTATATTTTGTGGTATTTTAATGATATATTAAGCGTTTTAAGCCCGATTTGAACGATGAGACTATGTATAATTGCAGTATCATCAACGGGTGCGGGTACAGGTTCACTAAAACCCGGCCCCGTTGACATCCCTAGTTACTACATGATTTTAGATGCAACCACTACAACCAACCTCTTTATAACAATAGGAGTGAAATTCTTGATCCTAACTTTAGATGATATACAGTATAGTGCTTCCACTTGGCTAGCCTAGGTTAGCTAGTTATGTCTCTTATTATATATAGTTCATCACCTTATATCATACACCCCAACTCATTAATTGTTACCAATGTAAATATATAAGCATATTTACAAATAAAGTGATTTGGTCCAGTCGTACAACATTAAACCATAAGTTTAAGGTGTTCTCATTCATACCATCAAAGCTGATATATAGAATGGACCAACCGCTAAACCCTTTGTTCTGTTGAGAGGGAAATACTAAGAATACGAACAAGACGATTAAGTGATAAGATTAATTGAGAAAAGAGGGGATGAGTAAACCTTGATAGCTAAATGCACTTCTTCTTGGTGTTCAAGCTCATTAAGAACAACAACCATGTCCATCTTTAAGAGCCTTGAGACATGAGTTTTGACAAATTTGTTTCTCTTCATCGTCTTTAACTCTCTTCAACCCCAAAATAACTAAAAGAGCTTCTTTACCAAGCAATTTTTTTCCCATCCATAGGGAACCTCTGGGCCTGCCATCATGGTAATATCGAGGCCCTAAATATCTATAGAACTGTTGTTGACAATTGCAGACATCTTCAATGCTTTTCGTTGTTTGGTTATATGCCAATGATTTTGTGGAGAAAGAATAAGAGTATGTATATTCATTCAAGATGGGTATTCTCGTTATTTCACGACGAAGCAATGAGGAAACTGATAATCGTAACTTTGACGTCAATCTGCCCCCAATTGTTGCCATCGCAGAGGCTGAGGCTCAAATCCACTGTCCTACAGAACACTAGTGTTAGACATATAGGAAGTAATAAACATGACGATAAATAGCAAGATGGTGGTCAGGCCCGATAGGTTGTGTCACAGGTAATCACCAGCTTTGGATGGATTGCACGTCAAACATATCTGTGTCCGATGTTCAAGGTGCTAATCATGAGTAGAAAAATTACGATATAATCTCAGTATTTGAGGATTTAGAATTAAGCAGGTCAAATGCATTATCAAGACTTTGAAAGACATTCACCCTGTTTAACTGTTTAACCTTTAACACACGTCGGCTCAACCAGTATCATACGTAAATTTTCGAAAAATACCACATTAATCTATTTCTGTTCTCGAGTATAAAAAGAGAGGAAGAGGGATGGAGAGAGAAAAAAGGAAAGAAGTAAAGAGTAGAGGAAGAAGAAATAAATTTTTTTAGTGTGTTCCTGAGTTGAAAAGAAAAGAAGAGCGGGTAAGCATCAATAAGGCTAAAAATGAACTTCACTATTTTTCATTCCAATTTAGGAAAAAGATTAGGAGAGTAAATTTGGTGTAATTTACTCTCCTTTACTTCCCTCTTCTCTCCTAAAAATCTCAAGAACACAAAATTTTTTATTATCACCCCAATCCTTTCTCTTTCACTTCAAAATATAAACTCGGGAACTTGTTAACCTTTAACACACGTTAGATCAATCAGTATCATACATAAACTGGTGGAAAATACCACATTAAGCTATTAGGCGGAATATAGCCTTTGTAATCAGAATCTCGACAATAGACAATATTTTTCAATATGAAGTGCAATTTAACCTAAGAATAGTTGTGGAGTATTTGTAAAACACGCATTAAAAATCATATGAACAGTACACGTGAACAGTAACTTATGAAAACACGATAAAATTTAAACTTTCCATTTATAATATTAATACACGTGTCACGACAATAAATAACGAACAATCATGAATATTATAAATGTGACTCGATCACGAATACCAAATTCACGAATACTAAAACACGAACATACATGAATAATTATTTAGATAGGAAAAACTTTGGGTTACCCTTAGTGGGCCCCACATGTCGCGGCCAAGGCAAGAGAAAGGAGAAGGTGGGCTTTTGGCGCAAGATCTATGATGTGATCGTGATAGTATAGTGATAATTTGAGATACGTTATAGGGTAAATTAGAAAATTACCTTTAGGAAAAAGTAATAGACTAATATTACCAATGACGAATTCAATTAAACACGTTGGTGACTCAAGTTCGTTGTACACGAAGATCTTATGAATTTGAGACGTTTTGCTTTGATTTGGACAATCGATTCGAATTGGTTTTCGGTTTTTAAACTAGAATTAAAATCTACCAATTTAAAAGTATTTAAAATTAACCTAAAGTGCATGAATCGTAAACCCCGCTATATTTAAAATCTACAAACAATTAATTGTTTAAAAATTAAATCTATTTAAAAATTAAACTATTTTAATTATTTATAAATAATTAAACTATTTAATTAAAATAACTTTTGAACTATTTTAAAAATCTAATTAAACTATTAAACTAATTATCTTTATTAAAAGTCACTTAAAACAAATCTATTTAAAAATTATTCTTATTTAAATCTAATATTATAAAATTCTAATTAATCAAAAATAAACTAATTAAGCTATTTAAATTTAATAAAAACATTTTTTTTATTCTATTTTTTTATTTATTATTTTTTTTAATAAAGAAACTGATTAATATTTTTTTTAAATTAAAATTTACTTTTAGATAAAATATTAATAAAACTTTATTTTAAGCTGAAATTTAATAAAATGCGACTAAGATAAAAGTCTGGCAGATTAATTAGTACTATATTAATGACCTATCAGATAAAGAAATCAAAAGAGTGCGTAGCACAGTTGGCTAACACACTATGCCTGTGACCAGGGGGTCACAGGTTCGAGCCCAGGTAGGGACATATTTTTTTGGATTTAATTCTGTTTGAACAATTGAGATAAGAGAGATCACAGGAGTGATCTTTTACAAGCTTATTTTGTTTAAGCTTCTAGGAACCAGCTTATTGAGCTTATCAGATCAGTTGGATCTGATAAGCTAAACACAGCAAATCAAACCAACTAAAATTTAGAATAAGCAAGCGAATCAATAGAGCAATTTAAACAGATAAGTCAGCTTATCAATAACATTCAGCAGGTAAAACTCAAAACAGATAACAGTATACAAATTCAGTAACATAAATTCAAACTTTCAGCAAATAAAGAAAATATTATATTAGCAAAGAAGAGATTATATCAGCTATTAAACAGTAAATGCAACAGCACAAGTAAGCTATAACAAAACTACCAAATCATATTCATTCAGCAGATCAATTAACCAGTCATACCAAACCAAATGTGTACCGTAATTACTCAGCATAATATCAGCAAACTACAATATAAACTTACCTATATTACTTAGCAGATTCATAACTCAGACTAATTTACTCATGAAGATCTAAACATCTTATCAGACTCATGAATTTTTATCCTTAAAACTAAACAGATCTGTTATCAGTTAAACAAACTCAGTAAGTAAACATACAAGTTTACAAATCTCAAATTAACAGATTAAGCATACTTATCAATACTCACTGAAAATTTAAGCAGATTAACAAATTACCACAACTAGCAAACTTATCAAATTAAAATTATAAACAATAAAATTAAAAAAGAATGAGCACCTATTGAAGATTTCCTTTGAGCAGTAGGATTGCGCTGAGCAACCTAATGAACCGGAGTTGTAACCACCATCATCTACCATTTTTTCATGAACCGAACCAACACCACCAACAGTTTCACCATTTTAATCAAACGAACCGAGCAGATTTATTATATTATGATTATCTAGTAGGGATAAAAATTGATCCAATTCTTTAGTTCTAACATTAAACTTAAACTATCAATTAGCTTAAATTTAACATTACAAACGTTATTTTGTGAAACAGTATATTAATTAATTCGTAAATCAATTTAAGCAGGAAATAAAAACGAGACACGAATTAAATGAAACGAGTAACTTTTATTAAATTCAAAAGATATTACAAGATTTAAAAAGAAATACAAGATTTAATCCTACAACTATTTCAACAGAATAACTTTAAAGAAAAGTAAAGGATGAAAATTACAATAGAAGATGAGGGTTTTTATAGCCATCCCAGGGCTTGCTGAGGAGGAGAATATCCGCATATTCTTGGAGCATATTCCTTCTGATATTTGGCCCTTGGATCTTCTCTTTCTCTCTCTTTGATCTGATGGTTGATATGACACATACTAGCACACAGATTGCCAACGTGGCATCCGTGTGTTAGTTGTGTTTCTTTCTAGCAATTTGATTGGTTGATTGTGGAGATTGAGGTGTCTCTTCAAATCATATGTTGCCACGTTGCTCTTTTCTTCCATCAGTCTCTTCTTAAAACCTTGGGGGTTTTATTCCTCATCACGTGAATTATACGTGTGCATAAAAAGCCCTAAATAATATTGACTTTTACCCATCTAGGATTTTAGGAACAGTAACTATTTGTTACTGGTTTTATTTGGGGAAGGAGATAAATGGGGAAGAAAGGGGAAAGTGAATGCATAGGTAACATCGAAGGTTTAATTTAATTGTGTGTGTAAATGAGTGGGTGAGTGGGTGAGAATAATAGGTTTATTTATTTGGTGTGGGAAATGGTAAAACGTGTGGTGATAATTGAGTGGGTAAGGAATGACTGGATATTTGTGAGAAAGTAAATACAAAACGTGTGAGTGAAAGTGAGGTTTATTTATTTGTGAATACACGTTAGACGAAACCCTAGAGGCCCATCACTTGTCATTCGTTTCAATTTGTTTTAGTTGTGAAAGATTGGGCTTGAAGGTCCAAAACAAACAATTTAGCCGTATCATTTCTTGATCAAATGGGCCTTGATAAGCATCTGTTCCATTCTCTTCATTTTTGGGCCTCATATGGGCTTTTGGTTATCAAAAGTGAATTCCACTTCTTTAAATGGGCTTTTAAGCCCATTTCCCAAATGTGGGTCCCACTTGGCCCGTTTTCTTGCAATATTATAAAATCCACTCAAGTCGAGCTCGATTTTGGCTTCTTCAATCTTTATCATCAAACTCGTGTCGATATTTGCCAGTTTTTGCGAACTTGGTACCTACACACACGAAACAACAAAAACAAGCATATACAAGGCATTTTCATGATATTTATGCAATTATTGAATGTTTAAAGATACAAATGATATGACTATTTATGCTCATATCAAACTCCCCCTTGCTAAGCAATTGCCGTGTCCTCACGCAATGATAAAATAAAACACTAGCTACACCTTTATTCAACTTATGACACTTATTTTGCAATGACATAATGTATTGCTTTCATTATTTGAAAATTAACTTTAAGGATCATAAAACTCAAATAGATTCATCATCCTCGACTTTTCACTTTTCTATGCCAAGTGCAAAAACAAGATCATTGTTATTATAAGTTAGCAAACTAACACGAACTCATGTGGGCCAATTATTCACTTAAACTCCCTTATTCCTAGGTGTATCTCTTTTATTTTATTGTTGTCTTGAATGATCACGAGGATGCATTGTTGACTTATTTCGATAATTTATTAGGCCGAAAATAAAGTGAACGATTTAATCAATAGTTAGCTAAAGGACAAAATCTTTTAAAACTGCTTCTCGGGACTTCATAAAGTTCATATCTTGGCATAACTTGCTTCGCGATTTGAGACCTTTCTCGGACCGATATTTGGCAGCGACTTTATACTTCAAACCTTGAGAGACGTTCATGAAATAATGGTCTTCTCTTCATATAGGAATTTCTTCACTTGAAGTTTTGAGAGATTCATACTTGGACCACGACTTCTTCATTTTTCTCCAATCTTTATTTGGGATTTTGATATACAACGATCCCCCTCCTTTTTGGACTTGGCTTTATTTATCCTCATACCTTGTTATGGTCTTTTTGGATAGACTTCTCCATGACTTTTGGGGAGTATTTGCTTTTCGTCGTGTGTCTCGATCCTTCATATTGATTTTCGATAAATGATTCTTCACATCACTTGGGATCTTTAGCAATAAAATATAGCCCTCATGTCTTGTTAGGACCTTTTTGGACTTGCCAATCTTCGCATCCCGCTTAAATAAGTTATGCCTTGGCTATGAACTCTAATCCATACCGAGCAACTTTTAAACGATCTAGGGCTAGAAGCTAAGTAACTTTTCAAATCGTACAACCTTATTTATTGCAGATAAATTTTATAGCAAGCGATGGGAGAATAGGCTTATAATTAACTCACATAAATTCCCGAAAGAATACCAAACTTATAATTGGCTCTATCATCTCTTGTTCTCCATATTGTAAAATTTCAAAAATGTGAAATCAATGGATACTTAGCCTATTAAATCAAAGTTTTGGGTTTTCAAGTCATCTATAGGATCTTGCATCTTCTTATACTCTTGCAAGTTTTAGAATTTGCGTTTTAAAGTTCCCTTGATAGACGACTTTCTAGGATCAATTATAGGAGCTTGCGAAAAGTTCTTGTTCTTAACTCGTATGAATTAAGACTTTCGCGTTTTAAAGCTCCCTATATAATAGCCTAGCAAAACTTAATTCAAATACGTTAAGGAAAAGCTAAGGTTAAAAACCGAGTCGAGTCAAAAGCTATTCTTATTTTCACCAACGGAAAGCCTACATTCGTGTCAAAAGCACTTATTTTATTTATTAAAACTTAAAAATAACACAAATTTAAATTTTTTATCAAAAATGAGAAAAACAATACGTTTGGACACGAAAAAAGCAATTGCAAGCGATTATATCGATTGACTCCCCCATGCTAAAACCAAACATTGTCCTCAATGTTTCTTATCTCAAGAGTAACACCCCCTTGCTAAGATACGAAGAGTCTAATGCAAAATCCTAGCATGGAAAGAGCACGCAAATCTATAAGCCGTTTATTAATTATGCCTCAAGATAAAACGTTAGTCGATAAAAATCAAGGGTAAAGAGTGTGCCCCTTTTTGGCATTCAAAGAATGGAAGATCAAGTGGACCTGCAAAAACCTAACACGAGAGTCTTCAAATATTAGGGTCATATCTAAGATTCACAACACAACAAAACACGAGCACGAGCTTGAAAGATCAAGCCTTATTAGTGTTAGAAAATAGAAAGAAGATAGAATGTATGGGACTCCCCCACAAGGCACTCGTTTTTGTTCACCGAGTCATGAGCTCGACTCGATCCCCGCATTCATTGGTCGTTAGGGAAAGTATGAAGATCCGGGACAACCTCCGTAGGTATGTCTCCTCCAAAGTAGTGTTTCACGCGATTACCATTCACCTTAAAGTTAGGCCCGTCTTTTTGAGCTAGCTCAACGGTGCCATAAGGGAAAACTTGTGCAATGGTGAATGGTCCGGACCAACGGGATTTAAGCTTGCCCGAGAAAATCTTAAGTCTAGAGTTGAATAAGAGGACTTGATCACCAACATTGAAAATGCAGTTTTTGATCTTAGAGTCATGAATCCTCTTAGTCTTCTCTTTGTAGATCAAAGAATTTTCATAAGCTTGATCCCTTAGTTCATTCAATTGAACCTTGCGATGATCACCCGCGGTCCTCAAATCAAAGTTACAATGCTTAAGAGCCCAATACGCCTTATGTTCGAGTTCAATTGGCAAGTGGCATGCTTTTCCGTAGACCAATCTAAATGGTGTACAAACAATTGGCGTCTTGTAAGCCGTACGGAAAGCCCATAAAGCATCGTCCAATTTATCCCACCATGAAGTGCGATTTTCTCCAATAGAACGCTCAAAAATCCTTTTAAGAGCACGGTTTGAAACTTCCACTTGACCACTCGTTTGAGGGTGATAAGCCGTAGAAAGTCGATGAGTGACACCATATTTCTTTAGAACTTTTTCAAATTGTTCATTACAAAAATGGGTCCCACGATCACTTATAATAGCCCGTGGAGTTCCAAACCTAGCAAAGAGTTGTTTCAAAAAGTTCACCACAACTCGAGCATCATTCGTGGGCAAAGCCTTAGCTTCAACCCATTTAGATAAATTGTCCACGGAAACGAGAATGTATTTATTTCCTTTCGAAGATGGAAACGGCCCCATAAAATCGATCCCCCACATGTCAAAGATTTCACAAACTTGGATAATGTTTTGAGGCATTTCATCCCTTTGTGAGTTCTTTCCTTGACGTTGACAAGCATCACAAGTCTTGATCAAGTCTTGGGCATCACGATATATGGAAGGCCAAAAGAAGCCGACATCAAAGACTTTTTTCGCGGTGGCGTTAGCACCGTGATGTCCCCCGGTGGGTCCCTCATGACAAGATTTAAGGATATCTTGAGCTTCTTTGCCAAACACGCACCTACGAATCACTTGATCCGCGCGCACACGAAACAAATAGGGGTCGTCCCAAAAGTAGTAGGAAATATCCTTGAAAAACTTTCGTTTTTGTTGGGACGACATACCCTTGATCACAAACTTCCCCGCATGGTAATTTGCGATGTCCGCAAACCATGGGGTACTATCATCACCACGAAAAGCAATCATACCAAGCGTCTCGAGAGGAAATTTTTCATTGATTTCCTTGTTCTCTCGATCGCTTTGGTGAGGATTCTCAAGTCGAGATAAATGATCGGCCGCGAGATTCTCGGCTCCTTTTTTGTCTAGAATTTTGACATTAAATTCTTGAAGGAGGAGAATCCGCCGGAGCAACCTCGGCTTAGCATCTTGTTTATTAAGAAGATATTTGATAGCCGAGTGGTCCGTATACATTATTGTTTGAGACAAAACGAGATATGGTCTAAACTTTTCAAAAGCATACACAACGGCAAGTAACTCCTTTTCCGTTGTAGTGTACTTTGTTTGAGCATCCGTCATAGTCTTACTCGCATAGTGTATAGGAAAGAAGTGTTTTAACTTACGTTGCCCCAAAACCGCACCTACCGCATAATCACTAGCATCACACATAATTTCAAAAGGTAGATCCCAATCCGGGCAACTAAGATTGGAGATTCGGTTAACTTCTTTTTAAGCATCTCAAAGGCTTGAATACATTCATCCGAAAAGATGAAAGGAGTTTCTTTTTCCAAAAGATGGGTCATAGGCCAAGCTATCTTAGAGAAGTCTTGTATAAAACGTCGATAGAAGCCGGCATGGCCGAGAAAACTCCTTAATCCCTTAACGGTGGTGGGTGGAGGCAATTTGGAAATCACGTCGATTTTAGCCCTATCAACCTCAATATTGGCCTTAGAGATCTTATGTCCTAACACAATTCCCTCTTTGCGCATGAAGTGACATTTCTCATAATTAAGCACAAGATTAGTTTCCTCACAACGTTGCAACATTCTTTCAAGGTTACAGAGACATGAAGTGAAAGATTCCCCAAAAACCAAAAAGTCATCCATGAAGACTTCCATGGTTTTCTCGATCATATCATGGAAAATGGCCATCATGCACCTTTGGAACGTCCCTGGAGCATTGCATAGTCCAAAAGGCATGCGACGATAAGCCAATGTTCCATAAGGACAAGTGAATGTGGTATTTTCTTGATCACGAGGGTCAATGGGGATTTGGAAATAGCCGGAAAATCCATCCAAAAAGCAATAGAATTCATTCCCCGCTAGTCTCTCTAACATTTGATCCATAAAAGGTAATGGAAAATGATCCTTCCTAGTGGCATCATTAAGTTTCCTATAATCAATACAAACACGCCAACCGGTCACAAGTCTAGTAGGAATCAATTCATTATCCTCATTAGTAACAACCGTCATTCCTCCTTTCTTTGGAACACAATGCACGGGGCTAACCCACGGACTATCCGAGATAGGATTCCGGCATCTAGAAGTTTAATGACTTCCTTTTTGATCACCTCATGAATCTTTGGATTGACCCTTCTTTGATTTTGGATAGCGGGTTTATAATCATCCTCCATTAGAATTTTATGAGTACAAAATTTGGGATCTATACCCTTAATGTCGTAGATTTTCCATGCAATGGCCCGTTTATGTTTCTTAAGCACTTTAATAAGTTCATCCTTTTCATTTTCCTTTAATCCCTTAGCAATAATCACCGGTAACTTATCCAATCCCTCAAGAAAAGCATACTCCAAATGAGTGGGTAATTCCTTAAGTTCTAATTCGGGTGCTTCCTCAATAGATGTTTTCACTTTAGTCTCATTTTCATTCACAACTTTTAAATCCATAGGTGGTGATTCAAAAGGATCCATATTCAACAATTTTTCAATCAACGCAATATCTCCCTCGGGATAAAAATTCTCACTATCAAACTCACTAGGATCAAATGGTGTGCTAAGGTAATCATCAATTTCCTTTTCAATTTTTGAATAACCATTATTCTCAAGCTCTTCAAGAACGAAGTCACCTATCTCAAATGGAGTGAGTGGAGGCTTAGCCGAAGAGATAATAGGATTCGAAGAAGTGGGATTGCCACTTTTAGAAGAAGCCGAGAATCCAAGAACTTCTTGAGAATATTCTTTACAAGTAACATCAATCACATCAATTTGATTAATTGATTCCTCGTAATACTTGGAAGAAAATTTAGAGATATGACCAATATCAAACGTGATATGTTCTTCATCAACTCTTAAAGTCAATTTCCTCGCTTTCATGTCAATTAAAGCACTAGTCGTCATCAAAAACGGTATTCCCAAAATTAGTGGCACACGAGAATCTTCGGGATAATCACAAACCACAAAGTCCGTTGGAAAGACGAGTTTCCCTACTTTGACAAACACGTCCTCGGCTATACCTTTTGGTAAGGCGATCGATCGATCCGCTAGCTCGAGAGTCATCTTAGTAGGTGTAAGCTCGGGAAGTGATAACCTTTTCCACATTGAAAAAGGCATCAAATTAATGCTAGCACCAAGATCGGCTAAAGCAAAGCATTCTTCCATATTAGGGAAATCACATGGTATCACAAACTTGCCGGGGTCTCCAAGCTTTTTGGGAAGCTTTTGTGTAAGAACCGCGGAACAATTAGCATCTAAAGATGTAGACACTTCAACCAATTTCCCTTTATCATTCATCAATCTCTTAATAGTCGAAGCAAACTTAGGCATGTAAAGCAATGCATCCGCGAAACTAACATTATTGGGTCTACTAGATGTAGATCTTGTAGCTTGTCAAGAATGGTGAACGACTTCTGTAATCACAAGTCAATTCACAGAGAGACTCTATACACAATATGAAAGCAGAATACAAATATAATAAAGAAGAACAGAATAACTATAAAGACTTGATCCTTTCTAAGGATTTCTAATATTGATAATGACTAGAACTACGAATGATGAATGTGTCCCTAACCCTTCTGCCCAAGGTTCCTTTTATACTACAAGGAAACCCTAATACAGCATTAAACAAAACGTGTAGATGTGATATGCATATCCTTTCCTAACATATCTCATGCATATCCTAACAGAATAATAAATAAATAATAAAGTTGACTTTGACTAGGACCAGGAGCACGACTTGCTCCTACTACTACTAGGACCAGGAGGAACTACATACCTCCTAGTCTACCTATTACAATAACTATTACAATGGTCCTAACAATCCTCCCCTAAACTTGAATTTGACCTGTTGAGTTCAAGTTTCCTGGAAAACATGCATGAAAGCTCGAGGATTGAATCAGCAAAAGAAACAGCAGCATCAGCAAGATAAGAAACAGAAGAACCGCCGCAACATGAAACACTAGAAGCTTCTCCAAAGCGTGAAACAAATCAGCATCGTGTTGAATCTTTACAGCAACATGAGCAGATTTGATGAGACTTTACCAAGTAGCTACTCGCTCTTGGGCTAGCCAGTCTTTTTGGTGGAATAAGCATCACCCTGGGAGACCAGAACCCAGCCCAACTCTTAGAACGTGAAACAATGGTGAGTGGGAGTACCCTGATGATTTTAGGCAAACCATCACAGCCGTCAACGGATTTGATATGTCTTTACTAGAAGTCGTACCCCTCTGGACTCGCCAACTCTTAGCAATGAAGCATCAGTGAGTTGAAAACCCAATAGCTTTAAGCAAGCTATTACAGCTATCAATGGATTTGATAAAATATTTACCAAGAGCCGTACCCCCTTGGATTAGCCACTTTTCAGTCTAGGACCATGGCAAGTGAAAACCATCCAGTTTTGGGTAACCTGGAAACCATCAACGGATTTGAGAATCGCACCATGAGCCGTACCCTCAAGGTGAATCAAGTCTTTCTTGTCGATTAGACATGGTGAGTTGAGGACCATTTGTTGTGAGGACCAAGTCCAACACCAGATGAAACCAGTAACCAGCACAAGTACAACTCAGCAACCAGAACCCAAAGTGTGAAGCAGCAGATGGTATTATATTCACAAGCATAAAATCCATGATGTGGTAAAGTATAAGCAGATATTATATAAAAAGTATATATATATTATTTTATTTTTTTAACTATAAAGAATGAAAGTCACCAATCACTTTTCATATTGGTAAAAAGAATGTCAGTAGTAATAAATAAACAAAAACACAAAACACTTACAACCCAACCATATCAGAGACCAGAAGCAACCTTCTTATCAGCTGTCAAACGAGCCTGGATCCCTTCCACCAACACAGTTGCCAGACTCATTCCCTGAGGGAGCATTTGAAATCTGCAAGTGACAAGCCAACATAGCCTCCATCGAAGCAATCGTCAACGGATAAACCATGTCTGTGAGCATGAAGACCATATGACCCGATTCCAACTCCAACATATGCACACCACATCCCGCATATAACTTCCATCGCTGAATAACCCATTGCATCTGATCCTTCCAGACACCAGAAACAGGAGCATGAGGAGGTGCATCAAGCATCATCTTAAGATCAGCCCATAATCGCAGACCAGGCCAGGAAGACACAGCCATAGGATCAACAGGCATGCCAGTATCCACAAACCCATATAAAGCCATAAGATCCTTACGATCCGCCCAAGACAAAATACCCTGCAGACCCGAAGCAAACCTAACAGACCCATCACTAAGAGTAATCCTATGAGATACCGTACCAGGAAGAGTCGTGGAATGCGCAACCGTCCAACCAGTAATATATCTATTTCCCAAAGGCAAATCAGAGTCACTATCAGAAGCTGCATCTATAAGATTTTCGGAAGCACGCTTCTCATAGGGGACCGTCTTGCCACGTCTAACACGTCGAGCCGATTTCTGGCGAAGCGAACGACAAGGTGTGGGATCACCAGGTGAGGGTTCAACCTTTACCTTTACCTGAGCAGCAGCAGTGGGAGCAGGAGAAGTAGACTCAAGAGTTTGCCCACCCAAGGGATCAACAGGAGCTGCACTAGAAGAAGGAAGAGGTTGAGAACCAGGAACTGGTGGTGATGGTGATGCCATATCAGGTGCAGGAGTAGTGGTGGTTGTGGTAGCAAATGTGGTGGTGGTAGCATGTGTGGTAGTGGTAGCAGGAACTGAAGAAGAAACCGGAGAAGCAACCGATGAAGTAGGGGTGATACCAACAGTAGAAGCAACAAAAAACGATGGAATAGCAGCAGAACCAGGAGTAGGATCAGATGAAGGACCAGTAGTATCAGCAGGTGAAGAAGTGGTCACCACACGTGGAGAAGGACGATAGATAAATCGTTCCGGAATTGGGGTGCTTTGATGCTTGACCATTCTTTCATATAGTGCTTTAAGTTCATCAAAAGACAAAGCCCGAACCCTGTCCCACTTCCAACCAGTTTGGAAATAAGCATCCGACTGATACTTCACATATCGCTGCATCTGTTGTCGCTCCTCAGTCCTCGACAAAGGTCTGTTCTTACGCTTCTCACGAAGCTGTGCAGCAAGCGCCAATTGATGCTTGCGCATTAACACCATGGCTCTTGGAATACAGTTATGCTCATCCACATCTGCACCCAGAAGATCAGTGAACTGGGAATAATCCTTGGTAAGAATAGTCAACACCTGCATCCAATCACTTTCATTCCAATGCATTGCATCATGCTGCACTTGTTCTCGTCTCTGCTGTTGAAGCGCTTCCTCCTCAGCCCGAGCAGCTTCATCAATCTCGGCTTGCATCCGTTGAGCAGCCTCCTCACCCAACCTATCCTCCTCAAGTTGTCTGCGTGTACGCTTGCGAGGTGGTGAGGGAGCATCAGTCATGGGGGCCTTCCCCTTTGGATCATGGGATGGACCAGCATTGGAACCAGCGATAGGACCAGAAGCACCATCCATAGGAGTGGGAATAGCAGCAGGAGAAGGAACACTGGAGGAAGTCGGAGGAACCGGCAAATCATCATACAATTTATCAGCAAAGGCAGCCTTTGCCAACAAAGTCAAACCATCCTCAACACGATCCTTAACTTCCTCATCAGAATCAGATTGGACCACATGCTTCTTTCGTCGTCTTTGCTGAGTCTCCAAAGCTTTGATGCGATCAGCCATGGGAAGAACAAACTCCCTAGTAAGCTTCCGGTGTTGATTTAAATCTGCTTCCAAGGAAAGAATCCGTGCATGATACCTGTGCATAAGATCAAGTAGAGAAGTAAGTGTAATAGGCTCCTCCGCTTGCCCACCAAGAGGACTTGGGTGAGGGAAGGCGTCATTGGAGCCAGAAGCAACAGATGGGTCAACATTAGGAGTACTAGCACCAAAAGGCTTATCAGAAGAGTGTGGAGCAGGACTAGGAGGGGGAGTCTCCACAAATGGAGACTTATGTGGTACTGAAGAAGAAGCAGCCTTGGAAGTGGATGGTCTCTCAACCACTACCTCCACAACCGGCTCTTCCTCAACCACAGGAGGTGCACCACCAGCATGAACCTCCTCCTCCATCGGGTCATCACTCAATTGAGGTTCCTCCTCGGGTTGTTCAACCGGAGGAACCACAACATCAGGAGGACCCTGAGCCAGCCCCATCATGGCCTCAGTAAGGGGCCTCCACTCCCCAGTAAACCCATGGGCCATATTATAATACACTTTGGCAGTAAGCTTAGAAGGCACATGCTCAGTCCTATCTAGAGGAATGCAAACCAGTATTTGTTGTAAAAACCTAGGATACATCAGAAACTTCTTCCTAGAACCAACACTAGATAGATTGCTAACCATCCCCTCAAACAAGTAACGAGAAAAATTAAAAACCCTACCATGTGTTAAGCATATGAGACCAGTAGCCAAAGGAGTAGGGAAAGCATCCCAACTCCCAGACTTGGGACTTAAACAATGAATCAGAAAATGCACTAGAAGCTTCCATTGGGGGGAAAACCGATTCTTTTGGAAGTTAAACTTCCCCCCATGATTATACCCTATAGCAGCCATCCCCTCCAACACCTCCGAATTGGGGATTGACACAACACCACCTTCATCTTGAAGATGAAGGGAAGATCGAATAGAAGCCTCAGAAACCACGTATGAACGACCATCTATGGTAGCATGGAGTTCACGTGGACGACCAACCACAACCACAAGTCGAGCAGATGCCCAAAATTGACGAATGACACTATCATAAATAGTGGGACATAAAGTAAAAGCATACCTTAGGTTTGAAGCCTCAATGAAGTCCAAAATGTCAGTAAAATCATCACGATGTGGACCATCTCCTAGATAGGCGACCTTGTTGTGAGCAGGTTGGTATACCAGGGCAGCCATGGATCTTGATCAATTGAATGGAAGATGATGTTTGTTAGGGTTGAGAGAGTAGGATCGGTTGTGTGTGTGTTATGAGTGAGATGAATGAGTCAATGGGGGGTTAATTGACCATAAATAATGGAGGTAGTAACTGTTCATTGACCCCTAATAATGGGGGGTTGCCCTTTCAAATTAGACAGTTATTACATAGTAACCACTTGCCCCTTTTAACATAATTTCCAAATTCCAATTTACTAAAGTTAAATAAGAGTGTAAATACCAGAATTTGAATGCGTTGACTAAAAGGCAAAGCGCACAATGGTCAATACTAGAAGCAAAATATGGTCAACAGAAGTCAATACGATGAACAGTGTCCCAGACCAGTATCAGAAGCCAATCATCACTTGACAAAGAAGGATTTTTAAGCACCAGAAGCCAACCAATAATGACTAGAAGCTAACCAATGAGGACTAGAAGCCAGTCATGAAAGAATATAACCACCAGAAGTGAGCAAAAACCTCCACCAGGAGTAACACACACCACCAGAACCAATGCAAAAAGTTGTTAAAATCTACCAATATGTTAGTCTGTGCAAAGTAATATGTATACTAAGCCTCCCCTTAATCCTAGACCTCAAGGATTGACCATCCCAATGTGAACCACCAAATGGTTAAACCGAGGACCATCAAAGGCTTATGTCAACAAAGCAGCAACAATTACATCCGTATGAACTTTTAGAACCTGTATCAACTTCTTCTCATTGGCATCCCGTATAAAATGGTGCCTAATTTCAATATGCTTTGTTCGCTGATGAAAGACAGGATTCTTCACAATGCAGATAGTACTTTGATTGTCAATCAAAATTTTGGTGTTCATAAAATTGAACCCATAATCCAACATCTGATTTTGGATCCACAATACTTGTCCACAACAGCTAGCAGCAGCAACGTATTCAGCTTCTGTTGAAGAAGTAGCTATGATCGTCTGTTTCTTGCATTGCCATGAAATAAGTCGGCGACCCAAAAATTGACAACCACCAGTAGTAGACTATTTGTCATTATTAGCACCTGCATAGTCACTATCACAATATGCTTCAAGAACAAACGGGGATTCTTTAGGATACCACAAGCCCAGTGTAGGTTGAGCCTTGATATACTTGAAAATCTTCTTAACGACATTCAAGTTCGAAACCGTTGGTGTCACCTGATGTCTAGAACAAGCACTTACTGCAAACATGATATCCGGACGTGATGCAGTCAAATACATAAGGGAGCCAATCATAGAACTGTACATGTGAACATTGACCGGGGGATCTGGCTCATTCTTGAGTTTGACTTTAGCAACTTCATAAGGAGTTGCTGCTGGTCTAAGAGGATCCATGTCGAACTTCTGAAGGATCTCATGAACATATTTATCTTGACTGATGAAGATCCCATCCGACTGTTGCTTGACTTGAAGACCAAGGAAGAAAGAAAGCTCTCCCATAGCACTCATCTGAAACTCGCCTTTCATCAAGTGTTCAAACTCATCACACCATTCCTTCTTAGTAGAACCAAAGATAATGTCGTCCACATAAACCTGAACAAGGATAATGTCCTTGGTATTCCTCTTAAGAAATAATGTTTTGTCAATAGTACCTCTTCTATAGCCATTCTTTAACAAGAAAGTTGAAAGGCGCTCATACCAAGCTCTAGGAGCCTGATGTAATCCATAAAGAGCCTTGACCACATTGTAAACTTTCTTAGGATGAAGTGGATCTACAAAGCCCTTAGGTTGAGTGACATACACCTCCTCATCAATTTTGCCATAGAGAAATGCACTCTTGACATCCATCTGAAACACCGTAAAGCCCACATAAGAAGCAAAAGCCAAAAACAGATGAATGGCCTCAATCCTTGTAACCGGAGCAAAAACTTCAGTGTAGTCAATGCCCTCAATTTGAGTGTGACCTTGTGCGACAAGCCTAGCTTTATTTCTCACGACAATTCCCCGTTCATCCTTCTTGTTTTTGAGAATCCATTTGGTATTGATTGATGTCTTTCCATCTGGTAAGTCAACTAGAACCCAAACATTCTGAAACAAGAATTGCTGCATTTCCTCCTGCATAGCCTCCACCCAGCTTTGATCCTCAAGAGCATGAGAGACTGACCTAGGTTCCACCTGTGAAAGAAACAAGCAAACAAACAGTGTTGAAAGTCCGTATGATTATTACGCTTTTGATCTTCAATATAGCTCACAAGAGCATGATGATCAGACGAGGCCTTCTTCTGCATCCTGCGTGTCTTGACAGTAGAACCAGGATCTCCAATGATTTGAGTGGTAGGGTGATCTTTGTGAGATTGCAAGACTGGATTGGAAGCTACCTCCACTTCTGGTGACAAGTTATTGAGATCCCCAACAAAGTCAGCATCATATGAAGCAGCGTTGAAGATGCCATCTACTGGTTGTTTATGAATATCATCCAGCTTGGTAGAAGACTTCTTTTGATGGTTCCCTAAATCAGAAGGACTGGAGAAACGAGTATTTGAAGCAGACTCACTAGCTGGAGTACCAATAGGTGATAAGCTAGCACTAGGAGCAGAAGCTGGGGTACTAGGAGCAGCTTTGTCAATAGGCGTATTCAAGGGGAACTCAAAGCCACCTTGAGCAACTGCTGTAGTAGCTTCTTGTTGTTGTTTAAGTAGGGTGTCAAGAGCTACTTGGGAATCCAGTACATCCAATGGAGTTGCATCACTAGGAGGAGTAGGAGAGACTGTGGTGGAGTAGGATGGAACCACAAAAATATCATCCTCGTCATCTGAATCAGAAAGACTAGAAGAAACACCTGTACTAGAAGTTGCAAACACTTGTGGACCTGCATCATGGTTAGTTTTGAAACGAAAATATCCTAACGAATCACTAAGATAATCAAGATTAAAATACCATTCAGGACCCTTGCCTTGGATGTTTGACTTCTCTTCAAAATACCTGAGATTAATAGTTTCAATGACCCGCTTGGCTTGGAGATTTTAGACACGATAAGCCCGAGAGTGAGTTGAATATCCCACAATGTATCCTTCATCTGCCTTGCCATCAAACTTCCCTAAATAGTCACTAGTATTCAGAATGGTGACAGGACACCCAAACGGCTTCAAATGAGCAATATTTGGATCTTTGGCCGTTAGAAGCTCATAAGGTGTCTTCATGTGAGGATTGGTAATAGAAACCCTATTCAAAACGTAACTTGCAGTATTAACAGCTTCTGTCCAGAACATGGTTGGAAGCTTGGAATCGGCAAGCATTGTTCTTGCTGCTTCTATTAGTGTCCTGTTCTTTCTTTCTGCCACGCCATTCTGTTAGGGAGTTCTTGCTGCACTATAATCTCTTTTGATGCCCTTAGCATTACAAAGTGCTATGAGGTCTTTATTTTTGAACTCGGTTCCATTATCACAACGAATACCTATAACTTTCTTGGACAACTAGTTCTCTATAAGGGTAAGAAAATCTCTAAGAATTGAGTAGGTCTCACTCTTGGCAGCCATGAAGAACACCCACGTAAACCTGCTATAACCATCAGTTACCACCAGACAGAATTGTTTGTGGTCAATGCTCCTAATGGAGGTAGGACCAAATAAATCCATGTGTAGTAGCTGAAATGGTTCAGTAATAAGACTAAGAGCAGTAATGGCCTTGAAGGATGCTTTATGCTATTTGCCTTTGCTGCAAGCAATACAATTTATATCATTTCTAAATGACTTGGGAGGTAAACCAGAGACCAGATTCAGATTTGCAAGTTTGTGAATGGTCTTGAAGTTCACATGCCCCATCCTTCTGTGCCATTGAGTGGCTTCATCTTCTGAGGCTTTAGCAACAAGACATGCTAGTTGACCAGTAGGGTTGACTTCATTCAGCTTGATGCTATAGAGATTGTGTCTTCTAGGGATTCTGAGCAGAACCTGTGAGTCATCCGGAAGCTGAAAGTCTTTGGAGAGCACAAGTGCATCAGTATCCATAAAAAGAACAAATTGCTTCTTGTCACAAATCTGAGAGACAGATATCAAGTTGAAGTGCTGAAGTGCTTCCACATAGTAGACCAGCTCAAAATTTAGATTAGGCGTCTTAATTGTTCCTTTGCCAGTGATCCTTCCTTCACCTCTACCAAAATAGACCTTGCCACCGTCAAATGGTACAAAGTTAGAGAAAAGACTTTTATTTCCTGTCATGCTCCTAGAGCAACCACTATTAACAATGCCTAAACTAGGATCTTGGTATGGAGTAACCTACAACAACAAGATAATAAAAATGCAAAAGTTAGTGTCTTAAGGGGACCCAAACCTTTTCAGGTTTGAGCCTGCCTTGTGGATTTTTAGTAGAGAGCCAAGAAGATTGATGAGATCCACCATTGTTCCTTGGTTGCCTATGCATCATATGGGTATTATTGTTTGACCAAGAACAACCTGCTGAGGGCTTAACAGTAGTTCCCAAACTTCCCAAACCAAAATACATGTGGTCAAGATTATGTGGATAAATTGGATTAAAATTCTGAAAATAGTTACTGGTGGTTCTATTTGATGTAAAACCAATGTTTCTCCAATTATCAGAAGGTAAGGGAGAGGACCTTCTAGAAGAAGAAAACGATTGAGCACTAGGATTGAGTCTTCTAGAGGTATATGTGGCAGCTCCTGGTGGACCAGGAGCAGGAAATGCTTGATTAACAGAGGCATGTGTGTCATAAAAATCACAATCTTTAATCAAATGAAATGCACTTCCACAAACAAAACATGTTTTAATCGACCTTTTATTAGAATGACATTGTTTCATACTGCTAACATTATTACACACAATTCTAGGAGAATCACACTTCCTAGGACTCAATAAACCAGGACCAGACACAGTTGACTTAAAAGTAACTCTCTCTTCACACTTCCTAGCACTAGTAGCAGCATGATCATTCGACTTGGAACTTGTAGGTCTCGACGCTTCACTTGAATCACTTGATGCAGAGTCACTGGCTTTGTCACTAAAAGTACACGAGACAAAGTCATTAGAATTAGTAGAACTTTTTAGGGACTCATGCATCTGTGATCCATCCAAGTCAATATGCCTAGAAGTGGGCATAAAAGTTCCAGTAAGGGGGGAGGGACAGCATGCATTTCTGCTGCTGGTTTAAACCTATTGTACTTAGGTTCTCCCTCTTCCTCTTTACCGACATCAAACACACTCGAAAAAGATAAATCAAACACATCTTCTGAATCAATATATTTATCAAATCCTAATCCTCTTTTAGTCCTATCAGACATGCTACTATCGATTAATTTTGAAAGATTTTTAGGTGCCTTTTGCCATTTTTCAAATCTCAACATTGTGGCATCTAATCTTTCCTGCATCTCCTGTTTTTCTTTGATACTGGCATCTCTTACCTTTTCTGTATATTTAAGCATATTAGTTGTGTTTTCTAAATCGATGCTCAGTATCCTAATTTTATCCTCATACTCACGTTGAGTATCTTGTAGCCACCTCTTTTGTTGTTACAATGTGTTTAAAGAAGCCTTATAGGCTTGAACCTCTAAAAAATACTTATCATTTTGATCATTTACTTCATTAAATTGGGACAACAATTCTGAGTATTTATCATGACAACCAAGAGGACAATGTTGTACCTGAGCTGAGATGCCCATAAGAGCAAACTCGTCTGCTTCTTCTGCATCAGAGAGATTCCCAGCAATCATTGCAAATACGTCAGTCGAGGATTCAGCGGATTCCAAAGTGGTAGTCTGATGATCATTCCAGTTGACCATAGAGTCAACAGATACCATTGCCTTCTTGTCATCTTTTACCTCCTGAACCTTAAAAGCTGAGTACCTGCTCTTCTCCTGGTCATTCTTGCTAGGGCATTCCCTTGCAAAGTGACCTTGTTGCTGGCAGTTATAGCATCGAACCTTGCTTCTGTCGAATCTTGCTGGCTCCCGTGGGTTGTAATTGAATTTTCGACCTCCTTTCTTCTCAAACTTGTGAACCCTAAGAGTGAGCATGGCCATCTGCCATTTAAGATCCATTTCATCCAGGTCAAGTTTATCGACCTGTTTGAAGTCATCAAAAGCAAGTTGTTGTTGAGCATCAACATCAGCCACAAAAGAATAAAGAACGGCTTCTACCATACTACCAGACTTGGCAGTAGGATCAGGAGCAGAAGTATGCTGAAAAGTATGTTGAGAGGACACAATATTGCTTGGGCTACTAGCATATGACAAGGGACTGGATGCCATAGAACTCACAAAGGCAGAATTAGCAGGAGTGGGAAAAGAGTCACTTGAATATCCTCTCACATGAGGTTCAAAAGTTCTGAGCTTATGAAATAAATCATCAAAATTGAGATAGTCAAGCCCACCTTTGGCTTTGAGAGAGATTACCACCTGATTCCATGAGTAGGGTAAGGCTTTAAGAAACCTTGCATTAATATCACCATCGTCAGGCTTTGAACGAAGTTGATTCAATTGGCTAAATATCTTTTGGAACCTGTCATATACCCTTGATGTAAACCTTCAGTTTCTGAGATTTTGAATTCTATGAATTCATCTCTCACATGGATCTTCGCATTTTCTTTGACTCCTCATTCCCACCAAACCTTGCTTTTATACCATTCCAGATCTCTCTGGCATCATCCAAATGGTAGAAGTCACCCATGTGATCATTAGGAAGAGATTGAAGCAAAATCGTTTTTGCTTTGACCTCCTTCTGAATAGCTATGATTTCTTCATGAGATTTAGGGTCAAGAAGAGTAATATTACCATTCTTGTCTCTTCCAGTTAGCTTCCTGCTGTTCCCATTCAGAATAATCTTCCAAAGGTCTTGATCAGTATTGGTGATCCACCATTCCATCTTCATTGCCCAACTATCGTATTCATCCTTTTTCAGAAGAGGGAATTTACCATTCGTGTTGGAAACCGTAGCAACGATCTACTGAGGTTGCAAAATTTTAGGAGTGATGTCTTCTCCTGTTTGAGTAGAAGTTGAGGCAGACATAATAAAACAAAAATGTCAGAAATAAGAAAACTTGATTCTTCTTGTATAGAGACCCTCCCAAGCTCTGATACCACTTGTTGGGTCTACTAGATGTAGATCTTGCAGCCTGTCAGGAACGGTGAACGACTTCTGTAATCACAAGTCAATTCACAGAGAGACTCTATACACAATATGAAAGCAGAATACAAATATAATAAAGAAGAACAGAATAACTATAAAGACTTGATCCTTTCTAAGGATTTCTAATATTGATAATGACTAGAACTACGATTGATGAAGGTTTCCCTAACCCTTCTGCCCAAGGTTCCTTTTATAATACAAGGAAACCGTAATACAGCATTAAACAAAACGTGTAGATGTGATATGCAAATCCTTTCCTAACATATCTCATGCATATCCTAACAGAATAATAAATAAATAATAAAGTTGACTTTGACTAGGACCAGGAGCACGACTTGCTCCTACTACTACTAGGACCAGGAGGAACTACATACCTCCTAGTCTACCTATTACAATAACTATTACAATGGTCCTAACAAACATTAATATAAAGATTCTTAAACATCTCTAAAAAAGTAGTCATTTGAGCATTGGACTTTTCGCGGAGCTTCTCTTGGTTAAGTCTCGAAGGGTAGGGTAGTGTGGGTTTAGTCTTCGGAAGCTCGGGTTCCGGAATAGGCAATTGGTCTACCTTTGGTGGAATAGGAATTTCCTTTTCTTTAACCACCTCGGGTTCTTGCTCCACTTCCCTCACCGGAGAGGTACTCACATGTGGAAGCAAAGGTCCGTCTAAAGCTTTCCCACTACGTGTGGTTATAGCTTTCATCTCACCCTTCGGGTTTGGAATGGTGTTACTAGGTAAGCCACCCGAAGACGAGGAAGGTTTGGACATACAAGATTCAAACATCGAGAGTAATTTATTTTGACCTTGTGATAGGTGTGAAAACACCCATCCTTTTACCACTTATTTCCTGCTAAAACAAGACCAAAACGCGTATTTAATGTCATTTGTTTGGAATTATGCGTGGTTTGTGTGTTTGTTATGTTTTCAGAGCCAATCGGATAAATATTGGAGAAAACATGGGATTGCACGTGTTTTATCGAGGAAAAAGACGAAAAGATGAAGTCTATAATCCAAGAGGTGCAAAAGATTTGAAGTCAATGGGCCTATTTGAAGATTTATCGAAGAAAAGGACCAAAGACGGAAGATTTACCTATGTCGAAGAAACTCAGGACTATTAAATGAAGAAATTAAAAGACGAGTTGAAATTATTCGTCGACAAATCCCGAATCGAAATCGAAAACGTCAACTTTTCTGAAAAGACGAGAAGACAAAAAGAAGGGAAGAAAGCCCACTCACCAACAAAGGGAGAAGCCTATAAATACTCCTCCCATTCAAGACTCTCCTTCTTCTTTTTCTGTTTTAGCTTTCCTAGTTCTTAGGAACCATCTCCCTTAAGGAGTGGTTTTAATCTTTGTTTGATTTTTCTTCCAATCTTGTAAGTTTGATCTTTCCATTTGTTTGTTGAATCTTAAATCATTAATACAAGTCTTCTTTTAACCTTTCCATCATCTTGTTCTTAATCTCTTTTTGATTCTTAGTTCTTAAGTTTTATTCTTTCGGTTTGATTGTCAAAAGTAAGTGGGTTTTGCGATTTAGTTGTTTTGGATTCAAGCTTTCTATGAGTAAAAGATTAGTGGTAAAATTGGTTTAAGTTTTGATCAAAAAACTTGGTGATTTTTGGTGTTGAATTCGTTCTTTGATTTCCCCTGTTCCTCGCTTCCCAGTTTCTGATCTTGCCCAGATTCCGAATAGGGAATCTGGGGTTGTGTCTGTTCAGAATATTTCAATTATTCCGAGTAGAGGTTATTTTTCTTGTTTATTCGGAATATCAGTTATTCCGAGTAGAGATAGATTTTCTTGGTTATTCGGAATATCAGTTATTCCGAGTAAGGTTTCCTTTCAAAACTTTCCGAATAGAACAAATATTCCGAGTAAGATTTTTATTCCGCATAGGGCATACTTTCCGCATAAGTTTTTTTTCTTTAGATATTCCGCATAGTCATAATATTCGGAATAGAGCATTCATTCCGCATAAGAGATACTTTCCGAATAGGGCTTCTTCCAAATTATTCCGCATAGGGCATTTTTCATTTATTCCGCATAAGGCAGATTATTCCGAGTAGAGTACTTTTTTTCCGCATAGCAGTAATATTCCGAGTAAGAGCAGATATTTCGAACAAGAGATTTCCAGTTTTATTCTTCATAAAGGTATTTTCTTACTGTTTCATTTAAATTCTGGATTTATTTTCATTTCTAGTTTCTAGCTTAATTTTATTATTACTTGTCTTTATCATTTTAGTATATTTAGACCAAAACTCCCCCTTTTTAGTCACCAATTACAACTATTCCACTTTTGACCGTGATCGATTCGAGAAGATACCGAGAACGAAACAACGATATATATCAATTGGGTACGAGCAACGCAAAGAGAGATCTTGCAAGCAAAAACCTTTTTATTAACCAACCAAAAGTGAGTCATTAAAATGGCGCCGCTGCCGGCTCTTTTCGTAAGGATCAACGGTTTCTTGTGAGAAAAATTGGATTTTGGGATCCGTTCTTTCGGGAACGTTATTTTCAAGCACAAAAATTTCCAAAAATCCATAAAAATATAAAATTTTCAAAAATACAAAAACATTAAAAAACCTATAAAAACCAAAAATATTTTCTCTTGCATTTTCTTTTTAGTGTATGCGTACTCGATCAACGTCTTATTCAGAGCCCGAGACTCTCGAACATTTAGACATGGCCGGTGTACACAACAACAACAATAATAATCCACCCCTCCCAAACAACAACAACAATAATAATCATCCACCCCACCAAAACATGAATAATCCACCTTTACCCGACCTTCGAACCATGGAGGAGATATGTCAACCCACAATGAACGGACGTGGAGGCCCGATTGCACCAATGCATGTCACGGCTCAGGAGTTTTCGTTGAAGCATCACATGATCCAGCAAGTGCAAACTAACCCATTTCGCGGAATTCCGGATGATGATGCCAACAAACACCTCGACAAATTCATTACCATTACCCAAAGCATGAAGTCCCCAGGTGTTTCTATGGATGACCTTCGCCTTCAACTCTTTCCCCACTCGCTTTCTCACCATGCCGAAAAATGGTTCGGCCGTCTCCCAAAGAACTCTATTCATACTTGGGACGACATGACTCAACGCTTTTTGTCGCGCTACTTCCCACCATCCATGGTCACGAGCCTTCGTAACCAAATTAGTGGATTCATGCAAGACAATGATGAATCGCTTTTTGATGCTTGGGAACGGTAGAATGATTTGATCGACCGCTGTCCAAATCACAATATGCTCCCCGTCACTCTCATTGACACCTTCTACAATGGTCTCACTTTTCGTGATCGTGACACGATCAACGCCGCCGGTGGTACTTTTATGAAAAGGAGACCGGAGGAGTGTCGAGAGTTGATCGAAAACATGACTACTCACCACAAGAATTGGGATTCATCTGCATCCTCAAGATCTAACTCGAGAGTCAATGTTTCTTCTACTACTTCCAATCCTGAGATGACTGAAATTTCTCGACAACTCGCTGAAATGAACAAGAATTTCATGACCATGGTCACAAACCACTTTCAACAAGCTAAAGCCGTTGCTATTTCTTGTGACACATGTGGTGGTCCTCATTCTTATAATGATTGTCCTTCTACTCAAGGCAATTATTCTGAAAACGTTAACGCGGCATGCGGTACTTATCCCACGGGAGGCTATCAAGCTCGCCCTCAAGGAGACCGTAGCTTGCTAAGTTATCGTTCCAACAATTATCTTGCTCCACCCGGTTTCCCTCCTGCAAACCAAAACCAACAACAAAGCTATAACCGAAACAACCAATCCCAACCTCGTGCTCAAAATCAATATCAATCCCAAAGAAACCCATACCCAACTCAAGGAAATTCTCAAGCTTACCAAGCTCTACCTCTCAATCCACCGATGACAGTAAACCAAGACGTCGAGACGTTCATGAAGACTAATCGTGAGATGGTGACGAATCTTCAGAGTCAATTTGTCAACTTGAAGAATGACATGGTGAAACAAGGAAGCGATATTCGAGCCGAGCTAAGGAATGACATGGACAAACACAGCAATGAAATTAATGCCACCATGCAAAACTCTTTTAACAATCAAGCTGTTCACCTTCGTGATATGATTGGTTCGCTCATCCAAGGTAATCAACCCTCTTCTTCGGGTACTCTTCCGAGTAACACCGTTGCGAATCCAAGAGGGGAGATGAAAGCAATCACCACTCGTAGTGGAAAAGGTTATACGGAACCCGAGCTTCCTACACCTCCACCCGTGATTGTAAACAAGGAAAACGAGCAACTTTCCCCACCTCCTTCACCTTCTATCCCCATATATGCTAAGATGTTTAAAGATCTTCTAAAGATCTTCTAAGATGCAAAAGAGCAAGGATGATATTCAGGTTTCAAACTTTCTAAAAATGTTTAAACAATTGAATTTTAACATCTCCTTTGCCGAGGCTCTCGCTCACATGCCCAAATATGCTAAGATGTTTAAAGATCTTCTAAGTGACAAGGAGAAGCTTCTTGACATTGCTCAGACCCAACTTAATGAGAACTGCTCTGCAGTGCTCTTAAGGAAATTGCCCACCAAACTTGGTGATCCGGGTCACTTCTTGATTCCTTGCAACTTCCCGGGAGTAGAGAATTGCATGGCCCTAGCCGATCTAGGTGCCAGTATAAACTTAATGCCTTTAAGTGTTTGGAAGCAATTTTCTCTCCCCGAGCTAGTCCCCACCAAAATGACTTTGGAATTAGCCAACCGTACGGTTGCTTATCCAGTGGGGATAACCGAAGATGTCTTTGTTGGCGTTAACAAATTCACCTTCCCGGCGGATTTTGTTGTCGTTGACTACGAGATGGATCCTCGTGTTTCATTAATCGTTGGACGCCCATTCCTGAGGACCGGTCGCACTCTCATTGATGTACCGCAGGCGAATTAATCATGAGAGTTGGTGACGATCAAATTGTCTTCAACATGGGTAAGATTTCTAAGCAACCTTATTCATATGAGAGTGTTAATGCTATTGATGTTCTCGATGAGGCTTGTGAAGAACATTTTCATGATGCTTTCAAAAGTACTCTCTCTTCTCTACCCAATGTTGAGACCGTTGCCTCAATTGCTCCGGCATTGACTCCTTTTGGAGAAAGTGACTTGGATGATTTCGAAGCTAGCTTGGGTCCTCTCGATATTAAGTATGATAATTTGTCCACCAATTGGGATGAAGACATTAGTACTATTGAGAGACTTCTCAATGAGGACGCGTTCTCTCCTCCTGCTTCTAAAGAGGTGACTAATGATGATCCATCGTTAGTTTCACCATCTATTGAGGACCCTCCTACTCTTGAGCTTAAGGACCTTCCTCCTCATCTTGAGTACGTTTTCCTGGAAGACAATGAGAAGTTACCGGTCATCATCGCAAAGGACCTGAAAGAAGACGAAAAAGCCCGACTTGTCGCTGTATTGAAGAAGCATAAAAGAGCTATCGCGTGGAAAATCTCCGACATCCGTGGAATTGATCCTCACTTTTGCACACATAAAATTCTCATGGAGGACGACTTTAAGCCCACAATTCAAAGCCAACGAAGGGTGAATCCTAAAATCCATGAAGTCATCAAAAAAGAGGTTATCAAACTTCTTGATGCGGGTATGATTTACCCTATTTCGGATTCACCATGGGTTAGTCCAGTCCATTGTGTGCCTAAGAAAGGCGGAATTACCGTTGTGCCCAATGCAAACAACGAGTTGATTCCTACCCGTCTCGTTACTGGGTGGAGAGTTTGTATAGACTACCGCAAACTCAATGATGCCACGAGAAAGGATCATTTCCCTCTACCTTTTATGGACCAAATGCTTGAACGTTTAGCGGGTAATGAATATTACTGCTTTCTTGATGGTTTCTCGGGTTATTTTCAAATACCCATCGATCCCCAAGATCAAGAGAAGACAACATTCACTTGTCCCTATGGCACATTTGCTTACAAAAGGATGCCTTTTGGCTTATGCAATGCCCCCGGGACTTTCCAAAGGTGCATGTTGGCCATCTTCCATGACATGGTTGAGCAAACCATGGAAGTCTTCATGGATGATTTCTAAGTCTTCGGGGATTCCTTCTCTTCTTGCCTTGCCAATTTGGAACGTATGCTTAAGCGGTGCGAAGACACTCGCCTTGTTCTAAATTGGGAAAAATGCCATTTTATGGTAAAAGAAGGCATTGTGCTAGGACACAAAATCTCTAATGCCGGTCTTGAAGTCGACCGTGCTAAAGTTGATGTCATAGCCAAATTACCTCCACCTTCAACCGTGAAGGGTGTGAGAAGTTTTCTGGGTCATGCGGGCTTCTATCGTCGATTCATTCAGGATTTCTCTAAAATCGCTCGCCCGATGACCCACCTCTTGGAAAAAGATACTCCTTTTATCTTTTCTAAAGAGTGTATTGAAGCCTTCAATCTTCTTAAGGACAAGCTAACTAAGGCACCGGTCTTGGTTACCCCTAATTGGGAGCTACCCTTTGAATTGATGTGCGATGCTAGCGACTTCGCTATTGGTGCGGTTTTGGGACAAAGGATCAACAAACATTTCCAACCAATCCACTATGCTAGCAAAACAATGACGGGGGCTCAACTGCATTATACGACAACCGAAAAAGAGCTTTTAGCTGTTGTCTATGCTTTTGAAAAATTCACCCCCTATCTTGTTTTATCCACCACAATCGTATACACGGACCATTCCGCGTTGAAGTACTTGATGACTAAACACGACTCTAAGCCAAGACTTCTTCGCTGGGTTTTACTCCTTCAAGAATTCAACATTGAAATTCGTGACAAGAAGGGTGCTGAAAACCTAGCCGCGGATCATCTGAGCAGACTTGAGGATCCATATCAAGGGGATCATCCAAACAAAGAAATCAATGATTCTTTTCCCCTGGAGACCTTAATGTCTATAAATCTCAATATTGATGGCACCCCGTGGTTTGCCGATATTGCAAACTACTTAGCGGGTGGTGTTCTCATCCAAGGGTTAACATCCCAACAAAAGAAGAAGTTATTGAACGATGTTCAGACTTACTTTTGGGATGACCCTTTTCTATTCAAACAATGCGCTGACTTGATTATTCGCCGATGTGTTAACGGACCGGCCGCTTTGGACATTCTCCAAGCTTGCCACAAAGGACCCACCGGTGGCCACTTTGGTCCCAACTACACCGCCAAAAAAGTGTTTGACTCGGGATTCTATTGGCCCACCATTTATCATGATGCTCACGAGATGGTTAAACATTGTGATGCTTGCCAAAAACAAGGCAAGATCACACATAAAGATGAGATGCCTCAAAATTTCATACGAGAATGTGAAATCTTTGATGTATGGGGCATCGACTTTATGGGGCCATTCCCTTCTTCTAAAGGCAACAAATACATCCTTGTCGCTGTCGACTACGTTTCTAAATGGGTTGAAGCCAAAGCTTTACCCACTAACGACGCGAGGGTGGTTTGTAATTTCTTGAAACAACTGTTTGCTCGTTTCGGTGTTCCTCGTGCTATTATCAGTGACCGCGGGACTCATTTTTACAACGATCAATTTGCAAGAGTCATGGATAAGTATGGTGTCAATCACCGTCTTTCCACCGCTTATCATCCTCAAACCAACGGTCAAGCCGAGATATCCAACCGTGGATTGAAGAGAATTTTAGAACGTACTGTGGGAGAGCATCGTGCCTCGTGGGCCGATAAACTTGATGATGCTCTGTGGGCTTTCTGTACCGCCTATAAGACACCGATTGGTTGTACACCTTATCGTCTTGTGTACGGGAAAGCTTGCCACCTCCCCATCGAGCTGGAACATAAGGCATACTGGGCCTTGAAGTGGGCTAACTTCGACATCAACAAAGCCGGTGATTTTCTCAAGATTCAACTCAACGAGCTACATGAATTGAGAAATCAAGCTTATGAGAACTCATTGATCTACAAGGAGAAGACCAAGATTATCCACGATGCTAAAATCAAGAACCGAGAGTTCCACGTTGGTGATCAAGTCTTACTCTTTAACTCTCGGTTGAAGATCTTCTCAGGCAAGTTGAAGAGCCGCTGGTCTGGTCCATTCACCATCGCCAATGTTTTTCCCTATGGCACCATTGAGCTTTCTCAACCAAATGGGCCCAACTTCAAGGTGAATGGCCAGCGTTTGACATTGTACTTTGGTGAGGACATCTCTCAAGAGATGATTCCATCCCTCACCACGTTTCCCTTGAATTAGTTCGGGACCGAGTCAGGCTCGCGACTCGGTAAACAAAAACAAGCGCTCCTCGGGAGACAACCCGAGTATCTATCCCCCTTCCCCGTTTTTCATCTTAAGTGTAGGGGGAGCTATATAGGTTGTTTGTTTTTGGATGGTGATGTGATTACAGGGATAATTGCACTCTTGGAATCTTTGAAGAACCGTGCTCCCATGTTAGCCACAATACTGGTTCTATCTCTCAACTATCGTGATTTAATTGTCTTCATACTCACATTTGAAATTGATCACTTTAGTCGTCTCTTCCTTAGCTTGATTTAACAAACGTGCACAATGTCATAAGTGTAGGGGAGACTTTTTCCCACATGCTTAAACATTGAGGACAATGTTTATCTTAAGTGTAGGGGAGACTTCTATCGAAGTTTTAAGTGGACTTTTCCATGAAAATGCCTTCATTAACCGGGAAATCATCTTTTTCAAACATTTTTCAAATTTTTATTTAACTTTGGCCATTTTGTCGTAATTTTTAAATTTTTATTGTTGCTTTCATATGTATATATCCCGCAATAAAGTCAAAAATATTAATAAAGTGGTGTAGCTAGTTTTGAAATCCTCGACATATTAGGCCCGTTGCGATTATTTTGACTCAACCCGAATATACTTATTTAAGTTTATTCTAGCTAGTATCCTTAACCATGTAGACCTTAATTGGTTTATTAGGCTAAGCATCCACGAGTCTCATTACTTGAGATTTTAAATTGTGGAGGACGAGAAATGATAGAGTCAATTATAAGTCGGTATTCTTGCACAAGCTCACTTGGTGTAATTATTTGCCTATTCTCCCATCACTTGCTAATAATTTATCTACAATAAGTAAGGTCGTACAATTTGAAAGGTTACTTAGCTTCTAGCCCAAGATCGTTTAAAAGTTGCTCGGTAATGATAAGAGTTCATAGCCAAGGCATAACTTATGAAGCGGGGCGCGAAGATTGGCGAGTCCGAAAAGGCCCTAACAAGGCATGAGGATTCCATTTTATTGCTAAAGATCCAAGGTGATGTGAAAAGCATTATTCCCAAAATCGATATGAAGGATCAAGACTCACGACGGAAAGCAATCAACTCCCATAAAGATCATGGAGAAGTCTATCCGAAAAGACCCTAACAAGGTATGAGGATAAATAGATCCACGTCCGAAAAGGAGGCGGATCGTTGTATCTCAAAATCCCAATTAGAGATTGAAGAAATAATCATGAAGTCGTGGTCAACAAAGTTGGAGTACCCCTCAAAACTCTCCAAGAGAAGAAACTCTATAACGAAGAGAAGACCACTATCTCAAGAACGTCTCTCGAAGATATGAAGTATGAAGAACATGCCAAATATCGGCCCGAGAAAGGTCTCAAATCGTGAACCAAGTTATGCCAAGATATGAACTTTTTGATATCCCGAGAAGCAGTTTTAAGAGATTTTGTCCTTTAGCTAACTATTGATCAAATCGTCCTACCTTGCTTTCAGCCTAAATAAACTATCGAAATAAGTCCAAAAATGCATCTTCATGATCATTCTAAGACAAAAATAAAATATAAGAGATACACCTAGGAATAAGGGATTTTAAGCATTTAATTAAGCCATGTGTGTAAGTGTTTGAATGGCTAACTTATAATAACAATGATCTCGTCTTTAAGCTTAGTTTGGGGAACGTGAAACTTGAGGGTGATAAATCTTCGCAGCACCAAAGCCCTAATGTAAGTCCTTGATCTCTTTGCAAGTTATTTCTATGAAGCTATTTTCAAGTGAAAATGGTTTTCTATCCTTTAGTTTATTTTAAAGTTTTGATTTCTCTTAGTATTTAAATTTTTGTTTAGTAGTATGTTAATAAGGCCAAGGTTGATTGATTATGAGAAAAATGTAAAATTGCTTTATCACTAAGCATTGCATGAGGGCATGGCAATGGTTAAGTATAGGGGATTTGATAGGTGTGAAAACACCCATCCTTTTACCACTTATTTCCTGCTAAAACAAGACCAAAACGCGTATTTAATGTCATTTGTTTGGAATTATGCGTGGTTTGTGTGTTTGTTATGTTTTCAGAGCCAATCGGATAAATATTGGAGAAAACATGGGATTGCACGTGTTTTATCGAGGAAAAAGACAAAAAAATGAAGTCTATAATCCAAGAGGTGCAAAAGATTTGAAGTCAATGGGCCTATTTGAAGATTTATCGAAGAAAAGGACCAAAGACGGAAGATTTACCTATGTCGAAGAAACTCAAGACTATTAAATGAAGAAATTAAAAGACGAGTTGAAATTATTCGTCGACAAATCCCGAATCGAAATCGAAAACGTCAACTTTTCTGAAAAGACGAGAAGACAAAAAGAAGGGAAGAAAGCCCACTCACCAACAAAGGGAGAAGCCTATAAATACTCCTCCCATTCAAGACTCTCCTTCTTCTTTTTCTGTTTTAGCTTTCCTAGTTCTTAGGAACCATCTCCCTTAATGAGTGGTTTTAATCTTTGTTTGATTTTTCTTCCAATCTTGTAAGTTTGATCTTTCCATTTGTTTGTTGAATCTTAAATCATTAATACAAGTCTTCTTTTAACCTTTCCATCATCTTGTTCTTAATCTCTTTTTGATTCTTAGTTCTTAAGTTTTATTCTTTCGGTTTGATTGTCAAAAGTAAGTGGGTTTTGCGATTTAGTTGTTTTGGATTCAAGCTTTCTATGAGTAAAAGATTAGTGGTAAAATTGGTTTAAGTTTTGATAAAAAAAACTTGGTGATTTTTGGTGTTGAATTCGTTCTTTGATTTCCCCTGTTCCTCGCTTCCCAGTTTCTGATCTTGCCCAGATTCCGAATAGGGAATCTGGGGTTGTGTCTGTTCGGAATATTTCAATTATTCCGAGTAGAGGTTATTTTTCTTGTTTATTCGGAATATCAGTTATTCCGAGTAGAGATAGATTTTCTTGGTTATTCGGAATATCAGTTATTCCGAGTAAGGTTTCCTTTCAAAACTTTCCGAATAGAACAAGTATTCCGAGTAAGATTTTTATTCCGCATAGGGCATACTTTCCGCATAAGTTTTTTTCTTTAGATATTCCGCATAGTCATAATATTCCGAATAGAGCATTCATTCCGCATAAGAGATACTTTCCGAATAGGGCTTCTTCCAAATTATTCCGCATAGGGCATTTTTCATTTATTCCGCATAAGGCAGATTATTCCGAGTAGAGTACTTTTTTTCCGCATAGCAGTAATATTCCGAGTAAGAGCAGATATTTCGAACAAGAGATTTCCAGTTTTATTCTTCATAAAGGTATTTTCTTACTGTTTCATTTAAATTCTGGATTTATTTTCATTTCTAGTTTCTAGCTTAATTTTATTATTACTTGTCTTTATCATTTTAGTAGATTTAGACCAAAGCTCCCCCTTTTTAGTCACCAATTACAACTATTCCACTTTTGACCGTGATCGATTCGAGAAGATACCGAGAACGAAACAACGATATATATCAATTGGGTACGAGCAACGCAAAGAGAGATCTTGCAAGCAAAAACCTTTTTATTAACCAACCAAAAGTGAGTCATTACCTTGTTCCAAACTTTGTTGCATACGATTTTGACTTTGCTCAAATCTTTGCTCAAAACGGTTTTGGTTTTTTTCAAGTCTTTGTTGATTAAGCTCAATCTTATTGTTTTGCCCTTTAATCGTATTTTGAAACTCATTTTTCAAAGTTGCCATTTGTCCTTGAATATTATTTTGAAAAGCTTTAAAATTTGCCTCATTTGTTTTAATGTAGCTTGACAAATCATTTTGATTATTCCCTTGAAAACCTTGATTGTTTTGATTAGCATTAAACCTATTTCCTTGATTATAATTCCCTTGGTTACCACGGTTAAAATTATTCCCATTATTTCCATTGTTGTACCTATTTTGAACCGGTGGAAAACCCGGTGGAGCAACATGATTTTGACGAGGAACTTGACCGTTGGAGCCATAAGTTCCGGTCGCGGCAAAAGCACTAGCTTGATTAAACCCCGTGGTTAAACAAGCATGATTAGGATGTGCTCCACCACACGATACACAAACATTCTCAACCATATTAATCGATCCATGAGGATTCTTCCTAATCTCATTCAACAATGTCGCAAATCCACTATCAATCTTAGAGTCCAATCTAGCAATCTCGGGATTAAATGAATTCACATTGGAAACACCCGGTGTGTTTCGTGAATATTGTGCTCTAGATTTATTCTCAATTATTCCCCACGCGTCTCTCGGAGTTTTTCTTAAAAGATTACCACCCGCGGCGGCATTTAAAGAATCTTGTTCAATCATATTTAGCCCATTGTAGAAAGTATTAATTTGATGCAATTCCGAGAAACCGTGGTGTGGACATTGTCTCAACAAATCTTTAAATCTTTCCCATGCAACCCCAAATGATTCATGCACTATTTGTTCAAATCTAGTGATCTCGTTCTTAAAGTGTGTTGTCTTAGAAGGTGGAAAGAAATAATTCATGAACTTAGACACTAAATCATCCCATGTTAAGATCGAACCCGGTGGTTCTTTCTCATACCAAATCTTAGCATTACCCTCGAGCGAGTACGGAAAAAGCATGAGCTTAATCGCGTCATTCGGCACATCTCTAAACTTGAGAGTCGAGTTAATTCGGAGAAAATACCGAATGTGAGAGTGCGGATTATCGGTCTCATTGCCACGAAATTGGTCGGCACGAATGAGCGATAAAAGACCCGTCTTAATCTCATAATGATCCGCCAAAATAGCCGGCACAGCGATTGCTTCCCCATACCCTTCGGTGGGTGCACGGAGCAATTCCTCCATTGTTCGGTTATCGGCCATCTCTACAACAATAGGTGGAAGCTCGGGTTCCACTATTCGTTGTTGACGATTTCTATTTCTACGAGGAATATTTTCAAGCCTATTAAAATCAATCACAAGACGAGAAGAACGTAATTGCATACACTACAAAGACGAGAATTTAGAGGATTGAAGAAAAGAAATTAGACAAGAAGAAGATTATTTTTGGTATTTTATTTGGTATTGCTCAATCAATAATGATCGATATAAAAACAAGGAATAAGGATAACTACTATGGAAGTAAATTACCCTCGGTCGACTTTGAAACGATAGGTGAAAACCTAAACGTCTCGAGGTTCAATAAGTAAACAACAAAAATAAGATTTATTACTACTTGAGTCGGCAAACCAATAATAGGTTGTCCCTCTCAATATACACACAAGCAAGCGGGGAAACGAGGTGGCACAAAGCACTTAAAAACCTTTTTCCTTAGACGGCCTTTTATAGCACGTCGCCTTATACCCACCTTATAGTTTGTATAAATCGAGTTCAAACTTCTTATTAGTATTTATCTATTTTGCCTTTTATTTTTGTTTTGGATTCGACTACAATAGCTAGGTGATGAAATCCCAACTAAGGCTTATTTGAAAAGTATGTAAATTTATTGTGCTACGTAATACAATATATTATTCACAAAAAATGAGAAAAGCGATACATACTATATAATAGAAAAATAACAAAACTTTCCGAGGACGGAAAGGATCTTCAAATCAATGATCAACAAATCTCCACAAAGCGAATCGTACACAAGATCCCCGGCAGCGGCGCCAAAGTTTTTGATGTGATCGTGATAGTATAGTGATAATTTGAGATACGTTATAGGGTAAATTAGAAAATTACCTGTAGGAAAAAGTAATAGACTAATATTACCAATGACGAATCCAATTAAACACGTTGGTGACTCAAGTTCGTTGTACACGAAGATCTTATGAATTTGAGACGTTTTGCTTTGATTTGGACAATCGATTCGAATTGGTTTTCGGTTTTTAAACTAGAAAATCTACCAATTTAAAATTATTTAAAATTAACCTAAAGTGCATGAATCGTAAACCCCGCTATATTTAAAATCTACAAACAATTAATTGTTTAAAAATCAAATCTATTTAAAAATTAAACTATTTTAATTATTTATAAAAAAATTAAACTATTTAATTAAAATAACTTTTGAACTATTTTAAAAATCTAATTAAACTTTTAAACTAATTATCTTTATTAAAAGTCACTTAAAACAAATCTATTTAAAAATTATTCTTATTTAAATCTAATATTATAAAATTCTAGTTAATCAAAAATAAACTAATTAAGCTATTTAAATTTAATAAAAACAATTTTTATTTATTCTGTTTTTTTATTTATTATTTTTTTAATAAAGAAATTGATTAATATTTTTTTAAACTTAAAATTTACTTTTAAAGAAAATATTAATAAAACTTTATTTTAAGCTGAAATTTAATAAAATGCGACTAAGATAAAAGTCTGGCAGATTAATTAGTACTATATTAATGACCTATCAGATAAAGAAATCAAAAGAGTGTGTAGCACAGTTGGCTAACACACTATGCATGTGACCAGGGGGTCACAGGTTCGAGCCCAGGTAGGGACATATTTTTTTTGGATTTAATTCTGTTTGAACAATTGAGATAAGAGAGATCACAGGAGTGATTTTTTACAAGCTTATTTTTTTTAAGCTGCTAGGAACCAGCTTATTGAGCTTTCAGATCAGTTGGATCTGATAAGCTAAACACAACAAATCAAACCAACTAAAATTTAGAATAAGCAGGCGAATCAATAGAGCAATTTAAACAGATAAGTCAGCTTATCAATAACATTCAGCAGGTAAAACTCAAAACAGATAACAGTATTCAAATTCAGTAACATAAATTCAAACTTTCAGCAAATAAAGAAAAGATTATATTAGCAAAGAAGAGATTATATCAGCTATTAAACAGTAAATGCAACAGCACAAGTAAGCTATAACAAAACTACCAAATCATATTCATTCAGCAGATCAATTAACCAGTCATACCAAACCAAATGTGTACCGTAATTACTCAGCATAATATCAGCAAACTACAATCTAAACTTACTTATATTACTTAGCAGATTCATAACCTAGACTAATTTACTCATGAAGATCTAAACATCTTATCAGACTCATGAATTTTTATCCTTAAAACTAAACAGATCTGTTATCAGTTAAACAAACTCAGTAAGTAAACATACAAGTTTACAAAACTCAAATTAACAGATTAAGCATACTTATCAATACTCACTGAAAATTTAAGCAGATTAACAAATTACCACAACTAGCAAACTTATCAAATTAAAATTATAAACAATAAAATTAAAAGAGAATGAGCACCTATTGAAGATTTCCTTTGAGCAGTAGGATTGCGCTGAGCAACCTAATGAACCAGAGTTGTAACCACCATCATCTACCATTTTTTCATGAACCGAACCAACACCACCAACAGTTTCACCATTTTAATCAAACGAACCGAGCAGATTTATTATATTATGATTATCCAGTAGGGAAAAAAATGATCCAATTCTTTACTTCTAACATTAAACTTAAACTATCAATTAGCTTAAATTTTACATTACAAACATTATATTGTGAAATAGTATATTAATTAATTCGAAAATCAATTTAAGTAGGAAATAAAAACGAGACACGAATTAAATGAAACGAGTAACTTTTATTAAATTCAAAAGATATTACAAGATTTAAAAAGAAATACAAGATTTAATCCTACAACTATTTCAACAGAATAACTTTAAAGAAAAGTAAAGGATGAAAATAACAATAGAAGATGAGGGTTTTTATAGCCATCCCAGGGCTTGCTGAGGAGGAAAATATCCGCATATTCTTGGAGCATATTCCTTCTGATTTTCGGCCCTTGGATCTTCTCTTTCTCTCTCTTTGATCTGATGGTTGATATGACACATACTAGCACACGGATTGCCAACGCGGCATCTGTGTGTTAGTTGTGTTTCTTTCTAGCAATTTGATTGGTTGATTGTGGAGATTTAGGTGTCTCTTCAAATCATATGTTGCCACGTTGCTCTTTTCTTCCATCAGTCTCTTCCTAAAACCATGGGGGTTTTATTCCTCATCACGTGAATTACACGTGTGCATAAAAAGCCCTAAATAATATTGACTTTTACCCATCTAGGGTTTTAGGAACAGTAACTATTTTTTACTGGTTTTATTTGGGGAAGGAGATAAATGGGGAAGAAAGGGGAAAGTGAATGCATAGGTAACATCGAAGGTTTAATTTAATTGTGTGTGTAAATGAGTGGGTGAGTGGGTGAGAATAATAGGTTTATTTATTTGGTGTGGGAAATGGTAAAACGTGTGGTGATAATTGAGTGGGTAAGGAATGACTGGATATTTGTGAGAAAGTAAATACAAAACGTGTGAGTGAAAGTGAGGTTTATTTATTTGTGAATACACGTTAGACGAAAACCTAGAGGCCCATCACTTGTCATTCGTTTCAATTTGTTTTAGTTGTGAAAGATTGGGCTTGAAGGTCCAAAACAAACAATTTAGCCGTATCATTTCTTGATCAAATGGGCCTTAATAAGCATCCGTTCCATTCTCTTCATTTTTGGGCCTCATATGGGCTTTTGGTTATCAAAAGTGAATTCCACTTCTTTAAATAGGCTTTTAAGCCCATTTCCCAAATGTGGGTCCCACTTGGCCCGTTTTCTTACAATATTATAAAATCCACTCAAGTCGAGCTCGATTTTGGCTTCTTCAATCTTTATCATCAAACTCGTGTCGATATTTGCCAGTTTTTGCGAACTTGGTACCTACACATACGAAACAACAAAAACAAGCATATACAAGGCATTTTCATGATATTTATGCAATTATTGAATGTTTAAAGATACAAATGATATGACTATTTAAGCTCATATCAATCTATTTTATTAAAAACACCAGGGGAAAATAACTTCATTATTTTTAGGTTTTATAAAATGTTGTCCTCTCTCTCTCTTGACCTCTTGGTGCCGCCGGCCTACATCAACAACAAGGAAGAACTGGACGATTTTTGGTTACTTATTTGTTTGTTCGTGATCATCTTTTCGTTCTACACACGTTGTGTTATCCGTCGAGGCGGATTAGTCGTCATCATTTTAGTTAGCTTCTACTGGACATAAGGTACGGATTTCCCGTCCTTCATTAAGGACAATCTCTTCCTGTCATTAGGGATTCTTGTATGCAGCCAACTATTTTCCCCAGTAGTTACAGATTAAATTCTTATGTTTTATTAGTTATCTTAGCCATATACATGCATGACCAGTTTCACCTAGTTATGGAGGTACCATAACCATAACACTAGAGGCATTAGTGTTATGACTTCAACACGACGGAGTGATAGCTCGTGGTGTAACACCCTATTTTGATAATGGAATGTCACGCGTAATTATGGCGTGTCATCAAAGCATACAAGGATAAATGTCTAAAACATTACATGACCATAGGGTAAACCGGAATCAAACATCGGTTCCCAAACATAAGCCCAAAACATAATAAAGCCAAGGAAATGAATGAAAGACTAAACAAGCACAAGTATATGAAGGCAAAAAGGAAAAGAAGTCTTTGGCAGCTTCCATCCTATGCACGTCCTCCAAATGCTCGAGTCTTTCCTAGGGTACCTGCCGTTTTGGGACATGGAAAGGAAAGTAACGGCTGAGCAAAATGCTCAGTGCACGGATATAGACATAGTATAAGTGACTAAAACATAATAGAGACTTAATAGCAGCGGAATTGTATAAGTCTTGGAAAACCTGGAACATGTTCATAAAACTGGTTTTATAGTTTGAAAAGCCTTATGTTTATCTTATGAAAACTGTTTAACATATTTTACCATTAGCCAATATAGGTCATGAAAATCCACCGTGCATGAATACTTGGAGGGGTGATCTCATCATGCAAATTAGAGGGGCTGCCTCTAATTTAATATACTGGTTTTTGGGTAGGAGGGATCAGCTCCTTGTGAAGGATGCAAGGCACACACCACATTCACCATGAAATCCTGACTGAAAACGTGTAACTAGGATGCACCCATACGCCCCACATGATAAATATAATAATATGGCCAAAAGCTGAAGGGACGCCACGAGCAATCACTCCGCCGTGGTGAAGTCATAACATCAGTGCCTCTAATGTTATGGTTATGGTACCTCCATAACTAGGTGAAACTGGTCATGCATGTATATAGCTATAGGTATTCTTAATTAAACATAAGCAATCAAACAAGTAACTTATACTACGGGAAAACAGTTGGCTGCATACTGGGAATCCTAATAAGGAAAGAATGTCCATACTGAAAGGACGGGAATCCGTACCTTATGTCCAGTGAACGAAGAAGATGAACTGAGCGGAATCCTACTTCCGTATCACTAGTGCTACATAAATACATACATGAATAAGTATCTGCTTACTAAATACGTAGCTGGTTTCGTGTCATGTCTTAGCTTATTTTATGTGTTCTTACCATGTTTTACTGTTTTAAAGCCTTAAACTGTGTTTATCTTATATTCTGTTTAATCTAATTAAGTATTTCTGGTATTTCATGTATTATTATACTTACTGTGTAATAATAAGTAACTTTCCAAAAATAGCAGGTTTCCTAAAATAGAAAGTTACCAAAAATAGAAAGTTGCCAAAAATAGAAAGTTTCCAAAAATAGAAAGTTTCCAAAAATAGAAAGTTTCCAAAAATAGAAAGTTTCCAAAAATAGAATTACTGCTTAAAATAGATAAGTTTCTAAAAATATAAAGTTTCCATAAATAGATCAGCTGCCTTAATTAAATAAGTTTCCATAAATAGATCAGCTGCCTTAATTAAATAAGTTTCCATAAATAGATTAGCTGCCTGAAATAAATAAGCTTCTAAAAATAGAAAGTTTCCATAATTAGAAATAAGCTGGTTAAATAAGCTAAGTATATAAGCCTAAGTGTTTTCATGATTATTTTCTAAGTCATATAATATAATATATAGTTTAATAATTATTTCATGTAATTAAATTAAACTATAGGTTAAAATATTTAATTAAAGTATAACATGTTTTTAATTAAATAAAGTTAAATACTTAGGTTAAAACATGTATTATTATTTATTAATAATATAACCTAAGTCATGTAAATTAATTAATTATAACCATGGTTTTTAAATAATTAATTAATTATAAGTCTAAAATATAAAAATACTTAGGTTAAATAATTTCATGATTATTAATAATTAAAATAACCTAAGTCATGTAATTAAATTAATCATGTCATATTATTAATTTAATTTTAACATAAGATCATAAAAAAATAAAAACTAAACATACACCATGAACCGAATGTAGACTAAAAACCATGAACCGGACATGAAATCGACACCGTACCCCGAACCAAATCGGGGTACCCCTTGTCTTGATGCTGCCATGGGATCCACACCAACCAACCGGGACCATATGGTCTCGGTGGTGGTCGGATGGCCAAACCGAAACCCCCTCGGGTTCGGTGTAGGCTGCGGCCAAAACAAACACCCCTTAAAACATTACTTTTGATTTTATTAAATCCCAATTCATGTTAGATCTATGATCTAATTAGGTTTTATAAAAAAACATAACGTGTTCTTAATTAATAAAAGATCAAATCAAAAGAAAAAGGTTTAAAAGGATTTACCGATTACGTGGATCAAAAGAATGAAGAACAAACACGAACACCAACAAGAATTCCAAGATCCAAGATCAACAAACACCCCCTTTTGGTGTGATTGAAGGTGGCAGCCATAAGAGAAAAAAAGAAGGAGGAGGAGGATTTTAGGTTTTCTATAAAATTCTTCTGTAGAAAAAAATGAGTAGTGTAAATTCCTTAACCTCCTTTTAGTGAAAAATTGATGGGCTAAGCCCATCCTCCCTCCCTAATTTCGTGGTAATGGGGCCCACAAGGGGTAACCCGAATGTTTTCCGTGTCTAAAATATTGGTGTGTTCTCGTGTGTTCTCGTGTTCGTGTTTTACGTGTTCTCGTTAAATATTAACCGTGACTTTATATATTTATTCGTGTTCGTAATCAATATATATACATGATTAATAATAGTTCGTGATTTAATTACGTTCATGATTTCATGATCGCATGTTCGAGATTAATTATTGTCAAATAATTATTACGTGCTCGTACGTAGTAAATACTTATCGTGTTTTAACACGTACGTAATACGTAAAATCCTAACACGTAATCGTAATCATGCTATAATAGGAAAGTTTTAATCTAGTACGTATGATCTTAAGGGTACTATTCATGGTAAATGCATGCGGGTTTTACAACTCTTCCCCCCTAAAAAGAATAATTCGTCCCCGAATTATAGATAACATAACTGAAAGAGAAACATACCAGAATCAAACTGAGAGGGTATGTAAGATTAATGAACGTACAGGTGACATGGTAGAAGGAACGTGGAACGTTACATGTCTTGAAAGGACATGGAACGTGACGTGACTGAAAGGACATATCTAATTGATGAGAGAAAATGGACAAAAGTCCGGATGAACTTGTCCGTTTCCAAGTGGCCTCCCTCTTGGAACGGTTCCTTCAAAAGATCTTGACACAAATGATAAATATTAGTCCTCTAAATTCGATCGAGGAAAATAAGAGTTAACGTGCTAGGGTAACTGAAACGTTACGATGCAAGACAATTTGACTTAACTGATAATTAGAAACGATGCACGAGACATAAAGAAACGTAGTACGTGAAAATTTTTGAACGTGATACGTGAAAAATTTTGAACGTGCTACGTGGAGATATGGCGAGTGTAGTATGAGTAAACATATCGTGATCCATGATACGTGTAACATATCTTGATCATGATATGAGGAACGTGGAATGAACATGACATGTGAAACATATCATGATCATAGAATACAATGGCGGTAACGCCAAACGCTACAAGGTGAGACGTGGAGTATGACGTGAAACGTCTATCTGATGATGGAGAGTTATACTAAACTTGGGTCTGGTCTCTCAAGTTCTTGCAAAACTTCCCATAACGAAATGAACGTAAAATCGTACGCCCAGATACGATCATGAACGTGAATAGTGTCATGAACGCGAGCACGAAAGCAAGTCGTGGAATCAGAATGAAGACGTGAAGTAATTTAGGAGTACAATTGCGAATCTTTGTCTGACCCGATAGCTGAGGGATTACCAAGTGGTCGGATGAGCCTTGGCTGGAACATGTCCGATCAATCTGTTGGTTCTGCAATCCTTGCGGATGTAAGGATTCTGCAGACTTGATCAAACTGTTTGTAATAACCCAGATAGCATCATGCTTCCTCTGAGTTTGCGTTAATCTGGTAACCAAAATCCGTGGAGATCTTGTCACATTTCAATTCACAATTTCAGATGATGAAAACATCCCAGTTTGTTGGTGTCCTATCTTAACCTGTTGGTATGTCAGGTACCTAGATCTGAACGTAACTGTATCTTGCTTCGTAGAACTTGATACATAGGAGTTTGCGAAACTCTGAGTCTCTGAATCTAGACTTCTCCTAGCGTAGGATTTTCTAGAACACCTAATGTAGTGTAGGGTTCTCTCCTTTATGCATAAGCTGAGTCATGGTAAGATTAACTATAGAAACCCATGTGATTCAGCGTGTCACTGTAATCAAACAAAATTGATATTGGAAAAAATTTCCAGGGTAGAATTTCTCTTGTCATAGAATTTGCAACATAGTGCAGATATGGTCTTCCTGTTCTTCTCTAGGCTTAGAGGAAATCAGGTTACCCTCAATGAAAACACTGATGAATTTGATTTGAGTTCATGGAAAATCATTCTTATAATACCGTTGGAGCATTGATGAGACTAATTCAAAATCATAATCTAGCATGACCGAGTCGTGTACGAATAGCAGTCATGGACATGTCCTGCTTTTTCACTCGTCACTGTTGGCAGCATGATTGATAACTAGGTTTTTACCTAGTAAGAAAATTATAGTTCGTTGATGTGGTCTAATCGAATTGATCTAGGTTCTATGTGCGACTCAGCTGTCTTTGGTGGAAACAAATGTTGTGTCGTTGTAGTAAATAAAAAGTACAGAACAATTAAAGTAAATGACTTTAAAGTAAATCTAAGTCTAATTTAAAGTAATGGTGCAAGTACTTAAAAACGTGACTAAAATTAAAGGGCACTAAACGTAAATAACGTAAACTTAAAACTAACTAAGGCAAACTTAAAACGCAACTAAAACTAAAACTTAAACTAAGGCAAGGCTAAAATAAATCTAAGGCAAATAAACTTAAAGTGCGACTAAGAAAAAAGGCGGGAAAAATAAAGCTTGAAATTAAAAAGCAGAAACATAAAAACTAAAATTAAAGAAACCTAAAAATCAGCTTATCCGGAATAATACCCTTATTCGGAATAAATGGCTTACTCGGAATATATCACCTATCCGGAATAATCCCCTCTATTCGGAATATTGGTCTATTCGGAATAATCTGCCTATCCGGAATACCTTCTCTATCCGGAATATCCTGCCTATCCGGAATATTCTTGCTCTTCGGAATGTTTGCACTATTCGGAATAATCTGCCTATTCGGAATAATCTCCCTATTCTGAATAATCGGCCTATCCGGAATAATCTCCCTATTCTGAATATTTGGCCTATCCGGAATAATTTCCCTATTCGGAATAATTTCCCTATTCAGAATATTTGGCCAATCCAGAATAATTTCCCTATTCAGAATATTTGGCCTATCCCGAATAATTTTCCTATTCGGAATATCTTCTGGGAAGATACAGTAACAGCAAACAAACACCCCGAAGAACAGGGAACAAGAAATATACACGATCTAGATAAAAATTAAGCAAAATCAACCACAAGATTAAATCAAACTAACAAATAAACATCTATTAATGATAATCAAACAATCCAAAACAACAAAACTAACTATAAAGATCAAGATAATCAAAACCCACTTAATAAATTTGACAAAAACTCAAGAACATGAACATGAATAATAAACATATAAACCAAAGATTAAAGAAAGGTAGAATGAGAGATCAAACAATAAAGATAAAGATTAACAAGAATTAAAAGAACACTTACTTGAAATTAAATGGTAATTAAGGTGCAAGACAAGTATTTAAATTTGACAAGTAAATAAATGAAAAGGTAATTAAAAGTGGAAGAACTAATTGTCACTATTAGCCAACAAAAATAAATAGATTAATCCTAATGACTATTTATAGGGGAGGATTAAGGGGTGCTTAGGAAGCTTTCTCCCCTCCTTCATTTCTTCTTAATTGCATGATTAAGTCCCTCAAGCCTTTAATCTTCATTTAATTGCACCATTAGTCCTTAAGCCTTTTAATCTTCTTTAATCTTGGACTTTAATGACTTTTGGCTCGGGATTTCTTTGAACTCGTCTTTTAATTCTTCAATAAATTAGACTTGAGTTCTTCGGCTTTAAGTAAACTTCCGTCTTTCGACTCTTTCTTCGATAAATCTTCAGAATTGGTCTTGGACTTCCGTTCTTTTTGCACTCTTGACTTCTTGACTTCGCCTTTCATCTTTTTCTTCAATAAAAGCCCGTGAATGCCCGTGTTTTCTCCACTTTTCACAATTTCATCCTAAATCACAACAAAAACACAAACCACACATAATGACGACATAAAAGACATAAAAACACGTTTTGGCTCGGTTATTATTGTAATTAAGTGGTAAAAAGGATGGTTGTTTACACACCTATCAAATCCCCTACACTTGACCATTGCAATATCCTCATGCAATGCATTATTACAAAGCACGTTTACACTTTTCATCATAATCAATCCATAGTGGCCTTTATTAAAGAGATATAAAACTATAAACATTCAAAGTAAAGAAAATAAAGAAATCAAAAACATACCTTGGGTTTTGGAAATGTCATGAATAATCATCATCCTCAAGTTTTCACTTTCTCCAAACCAAGCTTAAAAACGAGATCATTGTTATTATAAGTTAGCAAACTAACACGAATTCATGTGGGACAATTATTCGCTTAGACTCCCTTATTCCTAGGTGTATCTCTTATATTTTATTTTTGTCTTGAATGATCACGAGGATGCATTGTTTGACTTATTTCGATAGTTATTTAGGCCGAAAATAAAGTGAACGATTTAATCAATAGTTAGCTAAAGGACAAAATCTTTTAAAACTGCTTCTCGGGACCTCATAAAGTTCATATCTTGGCATAACTCGCTTCGCGATTTGAGACCTTTCTCGGACCGATATTTGGCAGCGACTTCATACTTCAAACCTTGAGAGACGTTCATGAAATAATGACCTTCTCTTCACAATAGGAATTTCTTCACTTGAAGTTTTGAGAGATTCTTCATATTTGGACCACGACTTCTTCATTTTTCTCCAATCTTTATTTTGGACTTTGATATACAACGATCTGCCTCCCTTTTGGACTTGGATCTATTTATCCTCATACCTTGCTAGGGTTTTTTCGGATAGACTTCTCCGTGACTTTTGGGGAGTTTTTGCTTTTCGTTGTGTGTCTCGATCCTTCATATTAATTTTTGATAAATGATTCTTCACATCACTTTGGATCTTTAGCAACAAAATGTAGCCCTCATGTCTTGTTAGGACCTTTTTGGACTCGCCAATCTTCGCATCCCGCTTCAATAAGTTATGCCTTGGCTATGAACTCTAATCCATACCGAGCAACTTTTAAACGATCTTGGGCTAGAAGCTAAGTAACTTTTCAAATCGTACAACCTTATTTATTGCAGATAAATTTATTAGCAAGTGATGGGAGAATAGGCTTATAATTAACTCAAATAAATTCCTGAAAGAATACCAAACTTATAATTGGCTCTATCATCTCTCGTTCTCCACAGTTTAAAATCTCAAGGAATGAGACTCGTGGATGCTTAGCCTATTAAATCAGAGTTTTGGGTTTTCGAGTCGCCTATAGGATCTTGCAATTTCTTAGACTCTTTCAAGTTTAGAAAACGCATTTTAAAGTTCCCTTGATAAATGACTCTCTAGGATCAATTATAGGAACTTGCGAAAAGTTCTTGTTCTTAACCCGTGAGAGTTAAGACTTTCGCGTTTTATAGCTCCCTATATAAAAGCCTAGTAAAACTTGATTTAAACATGTTAAGGATACTAGCTAGAGTAACTTAGACAAGTAAACTCGGGTTGAGTCAAAAGATTCACGACGTTTGAAAATTAAAACCACTTTATTAAAAATTATTCTGGGTAAGAAAGAAAATAACTATACAAAGGGAAAAACTAATAGGCCTAAAATAGATCAAAAATTTTGAAAAATGTCGAAAAATTTATTTTCCGGTTAAAATGAGGACAAATACAAGGAAAAGGCCACTTAACTTCGATAGAAGTCCCCCCTACACTTAATATAAACATTGTCCTCAATGTTTAAGCATGTGGGAGTAAACTCCCCTACACTTAGGACATTTTGCACGTTGTTTAAATCTCGCTAAGGAAAGGACAACTAAATAGATTCCTATTTTAATATTGAGAAATATAAAATAGTGAATCGAAAAGAGTTTAGGATAGAACCGGGAAAATGAAACACGGAATCACGGGTCGTCAAGAATCATCAAGAGTGTGTCTTTGAAGCTCGAATCCCTGAATAGAAGAGAGGAGAGAGCAAACACCAACGGGTATCCCCTACACTTAAGGTAAAAACAAAGAAAAAGATAGATAGATAATTGGGTTGCCTCCCAAAAAGCGCTTGTTTTTGTTAACCGAGTCACGAGCCTGACTCGTCCCCGAATTAAATGGTCCATGGGGAAGCCTCACATGTAATACCAGGATCAAAGACCTTGTCCTCGTTCCCGGAGGAATATAATAAAGGAGAGGCCGGAGGATAAGTATTGAATGGTAGGAAGGTCCTTTTAACATACGAGAAGTATGTGAAATCATGATCCACGGGAGGTGAGGCGGGTAAAGGAATCACATGTCATCCTCCAAAGACAATGGATGCGGACCAATTGGCAAAGCCGTAAAATTAGCAATCATAGAATGGTCATTGTCACCTCCTGGGTCAAAACACTCATCCTCATTCCCCGGAGAGTGAAATTGATACATCACCCGCTTGGGCGTGCATTCAGTGGGATGAGGGGGCAATATAGTAGGAGAAGTAAGAGAAGAATTACCTTCCACCTGCGATACCTTTCCTGTAGAGTCAGAACTCTCCACCTTTGCGATAGAAGGGGGCATGGCTAACAAAGTAGGCTCAGTAATAGCAGAAGAATCAGAGCTATCAATGTCCTCAATCCCTTCGTCAAAGAGAGGATTCACCTCACTAGATATGTAATCGTCATCAAAATCAAATAAAGGGTTCGAATAAATCTTGAAAGTTTCCTTCGGAACGTCTTCATCAGATAGTGACTCGTCATCACTAGAAGTAAAATCATCATCTTGATCAAAAAGAGGATTAGAGAAAGCCAAAGAATCCTCTTCCAAAGTGTTGGTGGAAGGAACATCATCAGAAGAAAGAGCATCATACTCATCGTCACTGTCGGATATCAACTCAGATTCACTTGGAATGGGGACAAGGTTATCAGCACTAGACGTATTGAATTCGCCGGATTCCTTTGCAGGAATTGTACTAATATGCTCATCCTTTAGGATGGTTGAATCCTTAGGCCCCGGCAAGTTGTGAGAAGGAATAGCATTCTCATCGGTCCAAGAAATAGGACTCTCATCGTCATCACTGTCATATTAATATGGAGGCACAAGAGGAGGAGTATAAGCATTAAGTTTAGATACCTGCTCTTGGTGTTGATCCGCTTGACATTTCTCCATCATCTTGTTGCAAGCTTCTTGAACTTTTTGAAAGGTGTCAAAAATTGTGGCTAGTTGCTCAGGAAGAAGTGCACAAAAGGGTTGATGATTGATAGTGTGACGTGGGGGCTCAAAGTTATAAACATTGGGATGATAGCACGGTGGTTTCTCAAAGACCTTCGACGGATCACAAGAAGAAGCATCGTGAGGGCCCCCACAAATATAGCACCACGGGTATGGAGAAAAACCCGGTGTATCTGGAGGATAAGGATTGTCATAGACGGGAGAGGGTGGGAAAGTATTGTAAGAGTTGAAGTATGAATTTGTTGAATTGCAAAATGGAAAAAAGTCAAATTGTGTATCGTCGATATCAAAACCACACCGCTCACAAGTACACCATTGACATGTTTGAAAACCATGCCATGGTCTCCCACACCGTCCGCAAGACAAATCCATGAAGAATTATAAATAAGAGGGGGAAAGAAAAGAATTAAACATATTAGAGGATAAAGAGGAATATTTTTGGTGCAAAACTTTGAAAAAGAAATGCTTTTTATGATTTTTCAAATGTTTTTGGGATTTTTTTTTGAAAATTTTTGACACGAAAAATAACGTTCACAAGTGAACGGATCCCAAAAAGCAACGCGTCTCTCATAGAAAACCGTTAATCTTTACGAAAAGAGCCGGCAACGGTGCCATTTGATAACTAGATTTTTGCCTAGTAAGAAAATTATAGTTCGTTGATGTGGTCTAATCGAATTGATCTAGGTTCTATGTGCGACTCAGCTGTCTTTAGTGGAAACAAATGTTGTGTCGTTGTAGTAAATAAAAAGAGCAGAACAATTAAAGTAAATGACTTTAAAGTAAATCTAAGTCTAATTTAAAGTAATGGTGCAAGTACTTAAAAGCGTGACTAAAATTAAAGGGCACTAAACGTAAATAACGCAAACTTAAAACTAACTAAGGCAAACTTAAAATGCAACTAAAACTAAAACTTAAACTAAGGCAAGGCTAAAATAAATCTAAGGCAAATAAACTTAAAGTGCGACTAAGAAAAAAGGCGGGAAAAATAAAGCTTGAAATTAAAAAGCAGAAACTTAAAAACTGAAATTAAAGAAACCTAAAAATCAGCTTATCCGGAATAATACCCTTATTCGGAATAAATGGCTTACTCAGAATATATCACCTATCCGGAATAATCCCCTCTATTCGGAATATTGGTCTATTCAGAATAATCTGCCTATCCGGAATACCTTCTCTATCCGGAATATCCTGCCTATCCGGAATATTCTTGCTCTTCGGAATGTTTGCCCTATTCGGAATAATCTGCCTATTCGGAATAATCTCCCTATTCTGAATAATCGGCCTATCCGGAATAATCTCCCTATTCTGAATATTTGGCCTATCCGGAATAATTTCCCTATTCGGAATAATTTCCCTATTCAGAATATTTGGCCTATCCGGCATAATTTCCCTATTCAGAATATTTGGCCTATCCCGAATAATTTTCCTATTCGGAATATCTTCTGGGAAGATACAGTAACAGCAAACAAACACCCCGAAGAACAGGGAACAAGAAATATACACGATCTAGATAAAAATTAAGCAAAATCAACGACAAGATTAAATCAAACTAACAAATAAACATCTATTAATGATAATCAAACAATCCAAAACAACAAAACTAACTATAAAGATCACGATAATCAAAACCCACTTAATAAATTTGACAAAAACTCAAGAACATGAACATGAATAATAAACATATAAACCAAAGATTAAAGAAAGGTAGAATGAGAGATCAAACAATAAAGATAAAGATTAACAAGAATTAAAAAAACACTTACTTGAAATTAAATGGTAATTAAGGTGCAAGACAAGTATTTAAATTTGACAAGTAAATAAATGACAAGGTAATTAAAAGTGGAAGAACTAATTGTCACTATTAGACAACAAAAATGAAAAGATTAATCCTAATGACTATTTATAGGGGAGGATTAAGGGGTGCTTAGGAAGCTTCATCCCCTCCTTCATTTCTTCTTAATTGCATGATTAAGTCCCTCAAGCCTTTAATCTTCATTTAATTGCACCATTAGTCCTTAAGCTTTTTAATCTTCTTTAATCTTGGACTTTAATGACTTTTGGCTCGGGATTTCTTTGAACTCGTCTTTTAATTCTTCAATAAATTAGACTTGAGTTCTTCGGCTTTAAGTAAACTTCCGTCTTTCGACTCTTTCTTCGATAAATCTTCAGAATTGGTCTTGGACTTCCGTTCTTTTTGCACTCTTGACTTCTTGACTTCGCCTTTCATCTTTTTCTTCAATAAAAGCCCGTGAATGCCCGTGTTTTCTCCACTTTTCACAATTTCGTCATAAATCACAACAAAAACACAAACCACGCATAATTCTGACATAAAAGACATAAAATACACGTTTTGGCTCGGTTATTATTGTAATTAAGTGGTAAAAAGGATGGGTATTTACACACCTATCAATGATCATGAGTTCGATCTTGGAAAAGTGATTAACACTATACGGTTGATTGGACATGTCGCCAATACGTGGAGGAGAATAACGGTCATGAATGGTGATTTGTTTAAGCCGACGGTAGTCGACACATAATCTCATGGTACCGTTCTTCTCTTTGAAGGTTCTTCTGGAATATCTGGGATGATTTTGGAATAGTCAACTGGTTATGCGTAAAAGGACTTAAGTAGTCGTGTCTTACTGACAGGTAGAAAATTTTAGCGACCATGGCTAACAACGCACATGCTTGTAAGCATAGATAATTTGTACAGATTTTCCTGATGGAAAATCAAGCTGAATGTATTCAGGAGCCTGAACATTACTGTACATAATTATGAATCGTAGCATGGTGTGCTGTTCATAGTACATAAAAATTCATCTCGTGTCTGTCCGAGGAAATGCGTTAGCAGCTTGGATCTCATCACTAAGCTGAAGGAAAACCTTCGTATACGTGGGAATACAAAAGGCGTCCTTCATGGTCATGAATCAATGATTTATGGTTACAAGAATGAAAGTGACATCGGCAACATGATAGTTCTCACTGATGCGCCGGTAATGGTATTGAAATTCTTGTGGCCTGATACATGGCACAACAAAATGGATATACCCTTGGAGGGTACCCTGAATTTCTTAGAAATGTTCCATATTTGGACGTGAGTCATGTGTCTTGACTCATTTCTTGGAACTATAAGCATGACATATGTCTTGACTGGTGTCTTGACATGTATCTTCAGAAAGTATACGTGAGACATGTGTCTTGACTGATGTCTTGACATGTGCCTTCAGAAAGTATACGTGAGACATGTGTCTTGACTGATGTCTTGACATGTGTCTCGAGACGTAATTCAATAGAACTATAATATTAGGTTATTATGCAAGACTTGGCGGATCGGTTGGACTACTAATCCTTTGTATGTCTGATCACGTCCGCGGCCAGAGCCTCGGTTGCGATTTCTAGGATAGTTCTGTCATAGTAGTGGTTACTATCGTCTTGTCTGTCAGTTCCATGACGGTCATTCTCATGACCGTGATTCATGTAACTATTCAACTGAGTGGCCGGCTGGTACCGGTTTGCACTCATATGGCTGAAATGACATCCGAATGACGTGTGACATGTAACTAAGAATTAGGGACAATGATTGATGGGAATCGTCTGATGGTGAAGCATATTCTCGTCCAATTGCTTTGCTCCGACGCCTTTTTCTTCGTCTTGTAGGATCTCCAGGTTGTGAACAGCATCCGCATCTCGTAGCGTCTCCGAACGTCAGCAGCATCAACCTTTAGTAACATTTCCAAGTTATGAGCGGCATCAGCAATTTGTAGAGTATTAGCAAGTGGACATATGCCTGAGATGATTCAGAATCGACTAGCGAATACTCGTGCAGTATTGCAAGTGAAATACACATGGATTTAGGTACGTGTAATACACATGGAACACGGTACATGGAGTACACGTTGAATGCACATTAAATGATCGATATGGGGTCGATCATTTGTCATGATTTAAGGAAAGTATACCGGTTAAACGGTTAGGAAAACCATCATGATAACCTGGCAGTATTAGCATAGACATCATTCTGGTTATAACAGAAACGTTAAAGTGTGGTTACACAAAATTCAACGATGATTTGCCTGACAGCATGATCAATGAAAACCAACCATGATTATCATGAAAGCATGATTCAATGAAATCTAACAATGTCTTGCAGGACAACGTAAATAACAAAAGAGGCGTAAAAAATAATCAACATGAAGACGGAATTATCATGAAGAAACATGAAACCATCTATCACGAAGAAGTGTATAACATAATCAGCATGAAACTTAAGTTAACCATGACAGTATGAAAACATACTTGACATAAAAAAAACATAATAACTTATGAGGGGACATGAAAAAAAATTTATGCCAATTTAAATCATGAGAAAAATTTTATGCATGAAAAACAGTGCATGAATGCGTAATGTAGTTTATAAAACCTTTATATGTGCGAGGGAACGCCTATGGGTGGGTTCTAAAACAAAAGACATGGCGAGGGGACGCCTATGGGTCGGTTCCAAAACAAAAGACATGGCGAGGGGACGCCTATGGTTTGGTCCCAAAGTTAAAAGTTTCGATAAAAGCACATGAGACTAAATAGGGCCAGTCCTGTATCAACCATTACTTAGTCATAATCCCTGCAACAATGATACATGAAACATAAATAAATGAAACTCATCTGTCAAAACTTATCAGAAGAAAATTTTTATGTGACTAATTATGAACTACTGGGGTTCAGTCCACATAGCCACAGTTCACGAGGAACATTATGCATGAAACAATGACACCTAACTAAATATGAATGACGGTTGTCCATCCATATTAGTAAAACAATATCGATGAAAACATCAAGGTTAAAACCTCAAGGTGCTGAAAACATCATGGTTAAAACAACAATGCGCTGAAAACATCAATACGTGGAATAACAAACGTTGGCTTAGGAAGCTCCTGGTGACTACCCACTAGTCACAGGTCGAGCTTTAGAGCCTACAGGTCGAAGCCTTGGGCTCTGATACCATAATTGTAACACCCAATTTTGATAATGGAATGTCACGCGTAGTTATGGCGTGTCATCAAAGCATACAAGGATAAATGTCTAAAACATTACATGACCATAGGGTAAACCGGAATCAAACATCGGTTCCCAAACATAAGCCCAAAACATAATAAAGCCAAGGAAATGAATGAAAGACTAAACAAGCACAAGTATATGAAGGCAAAAAGGAAAAGAAGTCTCTGGCAGCTTCCATCCTATGCACGTCCTCCAAATGCTCGAGTCTTTCCTAGGGTACCTGCCGTTTTGGGACATGGAAAGGAAAGTAACGGCTGAGCAAAACGCTCAGTGCACGGATATAGACATAGTATAAGTGACTAAAACATAATAGAGACTTAATAGCAGCGGAATTGTATAAGTCCTGGAAAACCTGGAACATGTTCATAAAACTGGTTTTATAGTTTGGAAAGCCTTATGTTTATCTTATGAAAACTGTTTAACATATTTTACCATTAGCCAATATAGGTCATGAAAATCCACCGTGCATGAATACTTGGAGGGGTGATCTCATCATGCAAATTAGAGGGGCTGCCTCTAATTTAATATACTGGTTTTTGGGTAGGAGGGATCAGCTCCTTGTGAAGGATGCAAGGCACACACCACATTCACCATGAAATCCTGACTGAAAACGTGTAACTAGGATGCACCCATACGCCCCACATGATAAATATAATAATATGGCCAAAAGCTGAAGGGACGCCACAAGCAATCACTCTGCCGTGGTGAAGTCATAACATCAGTGCCTCTAATGTTATGGTTATGGTACCTCCATAACTAGGTGAAACTGGTCATGCATGTATATGGCTATAGGTATTCTTAATTAAACATAAGCAATCAAACACGTAACTTATACTACGGGAAAACAGTTGGCTGTATACGAGGAATCCTAATAAGGAAAGAATGTCCATACTGAAAGGACGGGAATCCGTACCTTATGTCCAGTGAACGAAGAAGATGAACTGAGCGGAATCCTACTTCTGTATCACTAGTGCTACATAAATACATACATGAATAAGTATCTGCTTACTAAATACGTAGCTGGTTTCGTGTCATGTCTTAGCTTATTTTATGTGTTCTTACCATGTTTTACTGTTTTAAAGCCTTAAACTGTGTTTATCTTATATTCTGTTTAATCTAATTAAGTATTTCTGGTATTTCATGTATTATTATACTTACTATGTAATAATAAATAACTTTCCAAAAAAAGCAGGTTTCCTAAAATAGAAAGTTACCAAAAATAGAAAGTTTCCAAAAAAAGAAAGTTTCCAAAAATAGAAAGTTTCCAAAAATAGAAAATTTCCAAAAATAGAAAGTTTTCAAAAATAGAAAGTTTCCAAAAATAGAAAGTTTCCAAAAATGGAATTACTGCTTAAAATAGATAAGTTTCTAAAAATATAATGTTTCCATAAATAGATTAGCTGCCTTAATTAAATAAGTTTCCATAAATAGATCAGCTGCCTTAATTAAATAAGTTTCCATAAATAGATTAGCTGCCTGAAATAAATAAGCTTCTAAAAATAGAAAGTTTCCATAATTAGAAATAAGCTGGTTAAATAAGCTAAGTATATAAGCCTAAGTGTTTTCATGATTATTTTCTAAGTCATATAATATAATGTATAGTTTAATAATTATTTCATGTAATTAAATTAAACTATAGGTTAAAATATTTAATTAAAGTATAACATGTTTTTAATTAAATAAAGTTAAATACTTAGGCTAAAACATGTATTATTATTTATTAATAATATAACCTAAGTCATGTAAATTAATTAATTATAACCATGGTTTTTAAATAATTAATTAATTATAAGTCTAAAATATAAAAATACTTAGGTTAAATAATTTCATGATTATTAATAATTAAAATAACCTAAGTCATGTAATTAAATTAATTATGTCATATTATTAATTTAATTTTAACATAAGATCATAAAAAAAATAAAAACTAAATATACACCATGAACCGGATCTAGACTAAAAAACATGAACCGGACATGAAATCGACACCGTAACCCGAACCAAATCGGGGTACCCCTTGTCTTGATGCTGCCGTGGGACCCACACCAACCAACCGGGACCATATGGTCTAGGTGGTGGTCGGATGGCCAAACCGAAACCCCCTCGGGTTCGGTGTAGGCTGCGGCCAAAACAAACACCCCTTAAAACATTACTTTTGATTTTATTAAATCCCAATTCATGTTAGATCTATGATCTAATTAGGTTTTATAAAAAAAACATAACATGTTCTTAATTAATAAAAGATCAAATAAAAAAAAAAGGTTTAAAAGGATTTACCGATTACGTGGATCAAAAGAATGAAAAACAAACACGAACACCAACAACAATTCCAAGATCCAAGATCAACAAACACCCCCTTTTGGTGTGTTTGAAGGTGGCGGCCATAAGAGAAAAAAGAAGGAGGAGGAGGATTTTAGGTTTTCTGTAAAATTCTTCTTTAGAAAAAAATGAGTAGTGTAAATTCCTTAACCTCCTTTTAGTGAAAAATTGATGGGTTAAGCCCATCCTCCCTCCCTAATTTCGTGGTCATGGGGCCCACAAGGGGTAACCCGAATGTTTTCCGTGTCTAAAATATTGGTGTGTTCTCGTGTGTTCTCGTGTTCGTGTTTTACGTGTTCTCGTTAAATATTAACCGTGACTTTATATATTTATTCGTGTTCGTAATCAATATATATACGTAATTAATAATAGTTCATGATTTAATTACGTTCATGATTTCATGATCGCATGTTCGAGATTAATTATTGTCAAATAATTATTACGTGCTCGTGCGTAGTAAATACTTATCATGTTTTAACACGTACGTAATACGTAAAATCCTAACACGTAATCATAATCATGCTATAATAGGAAAGTTTTAATCTAGTACGTATGATCTTAAGGGTACTATTCATGGTAAAAGCATGCGGGTTTTACCCGTGGCGTCCCTTTTTAGTTATTTGGCCATTATATTATTATATTATCATGTGGGGCGTATGGGTTCATCCTAGTTACATGTTTCAGTCAAGATTTCATGGTGAATGTGGTGTGTGCCTTGCATCCTTCACAAGGAGCTGATCCCTCCTACCCGTTTACCAATTAATTAGAGGCATCCCCTCTAATTAGCATGACGAGGTCACATGTCCAAGTATTCATGCACGTTGTTGACCTCACGACCTATATTGGCTATTATGGTACATTAACTAATACATATTATCATAAGTAACATATGCTATGTTTTCAGAATTAAAACCAGTTAACATGACAGACGACTAGGTTTTCCAGGATTTATTCATTTCCGCTGCCATTAATGCTTTATACTCTTTATATGCTTCCATGTCCTATGTTTTCCATGCTTTATTGTATATCCGTGCACTGAGCGTTATGCTCAGCCGTCTACTTTTCCATGTTCCCAAACGGCAGGTGCCCAAGGACGCAAGTAGAAACTCCAGAGTATGTGCATTCGGATTTGAAACTATCCGGACTCTTTTACCTTATGCATTTATTCCTACTTTATCATACTTTACTTCTTTTGGACATTTTTTAGTCCTTTCTATTTACAGAACTTATATTGCTTGTGGGTGAGTTACTAGACTACCGATGTTTGATTCCGGTATTTCTATTTATGGTCATGAATGTTTAGACTTTTACCTTGCATGCTTTGATGACACGCCATAATTTACTGTAGCATTCTATCCTGTTAAATGGGGTGTTACAATTATGGTATCAGAGCCCAATGTTTCGACCTGTAGCTCTGTAAAACATGACCTGTGACTTACGGGTAGTCACTAGTGTCTTTCTAGAACTAACAGTTGGTTTTCATGCATTCATTCATTTTCATTTTAGTTCATGCATTCATATCCTTGTAGCAGGTATATAATTAAGTAATGGTTGGTACAGGATTGGCCCTATTTAGTCGCATGTGCTTTTATCAAAACATTTAACTTTGGGACCAACCCATAGGCGTCCCCGCGCCATGTCTTTTTTTTGAGTGAACTGACCATAGGCGTTCACTCCCGTTCATATAAAAGTTTTATAAACTGCATCATGTATTTTTACATTTGTTGCATGCATTACAAACTGCTTCAATGATTTATACATTGTTCATGCATTTTTATGTTATCTCATTTCAGATTTATGATTTATGTTGCATTTTATTGTTTTTAAACTGTCAGATGGTGAACAACCGCAATACTCCAGATTTGACAACAGCTGTCAATGCAACTCTGCAAGCCCTTATTCCCCAACTTCGCAATGAAATCAGAGATGAAGTTCATGTGGAATTCCAGGCTCATGGAAATCACAACAATCCTCCACCTCCATCTCCACCAGTTACTCTCATGACTAGGTTGGAGAGGTTCAACAAACAGCGACCCCAGTCGTTTGAGTAGACTGACAGCCCTAACGAGGCTGAGGCTTGGATTTCTCACATCGAGAAGATTTTAGATGCAATGGGTTGTGACGGTGTTTTCAAGGCAAGACTGGCTTGCTATAAGTTTGAAGGTGATGTGCTGCAGTGGTGGAAATCGGTCAAGCAGTCCAACGGTGGTGATAACTGGGTTGCACAACTGACATGGGACCGGTTTAAGGAGCTCTTCCTTAATCAGTATTTTCCACATGCTGAGCAAGAGAAGCTCAAGAGGGACTACCACAACATTCGACAGATTGCTGGTGAAAATAACAACGAATTCATGCAAAGGTTTCTCCTTTTAACAGGTTTTCTGGGTCCATCTGCAGGAACTGCTGCAGAGCAGGCTAAGAAGTTTCGCTGGGCACTTCGCACTTTGGTTGCCAACAACTTGGTATGTGCTACTTTCACTACAGTTGCACAAGTGGCTGATGCAGCCCGTATGCTCGAGATGCTCCAGGAATGATAGGAGTTTGGTGATGACAGAGCAGTGAAGAGGTATCTTCAATCACCAATTGTAAACAGTTCATTTTCCATCAGTATTTTTCATTCATATAATCCTCTGTTCAACGTTATATTCTAGGAAGAAGACTGACGACCGTAAGCCTGCGGCCGCTCAGCAGTAAGCATCTAAGGGAAATGGTCAGACTAACGACCGTTCTGGTTCTGAGAGGCGTGGCGGTAACAATAGTTACCGTAACAACGCTAATAACTCGAACAACAGCAGGTCCCTACATTAACCTTCTTTCATGATTAACTATCTTATGTTATGATATTCTGACTCTCCAACAATTGTTAATTCAGGAACAATGGTAACGGCAGGGATCAGGACCGTAGGGGTTCACAGCCTAACTGTTCTACCTCATCTGGTAAACTTTACACCTTCTATTGATCATGTTTATGTTCCACGATCATGTCTCATGCATGTAATCTTTAAACAGGCTCTTAGCTAACTAGGACGCTGATAGGTGTGTAAACACCCATCCTTTTACCACTTAACTACAATAATAACCAAGCCAAAACGTGTATTTTATGTCGCAAATGTCAGAATTATGCGTGGTTTGTGTTTTTGTTGTGATTTAGGATCAAAATGTAAAAAGGGAGGAAAACACGGGCTTTCACGGGTTTTTATCGAAGAAAAAAGACAAAAGACGAAGTCGAAATATCAAGGGTGCCAATAGAACGGAAGTCCAAGGCCAATTCTTAAGATTTATCGAAGAAAAAGTCTAAAGACGGAAGTTTAATAAAAGCCAAAGAACTCAAGTCTAAATTAATGAAGAAATTACAAGACGAGTTTATTAATCCCGAGACAAAGTCAAAAAAGTCGAAGAAATTAGAAGACGAGAAATCGAGAAAGAAAGAAGAAGGAACCAACATATGCTTAGTTTTCCTAATCACTATAAATAGACTCCTAATGTGTCATTAAGAGTTGTTGGCTAGTGTGACAAACTAGTTCTTCAATTTTAATTACTTGCACCTTTACTTAATTGCACCTTTAATTTCTTGTCTCGCACCTTAAATTTGTAAGCTTTTAATTCTTGTCTTTTCTTTAATTGTTGAATCTTAATTTTAATCAAGTTTTGTTTCAATCTCTCATTCTACCTTTCTTGTTTTTCTTAATCTTTGTGCTTATTACCTTATTGTTATGCTTGTTTGATTATTGGTTATGCTTTTATGTTTTTGATTGTGTTAGCTTATTGATTTGATAGCTTATTGTGTTTTTCTTTAAATTTAATTAAGTGCTTTTTAGTTAATTTTTATAAAAAGTTGATTTTTAATATTTTTATTATTTAGTGTTTTTAAAAGTTTTTAAATTTTATCTTAATTGCTTTTTCTTAAAAGTGTTTTGGTTAAGTTTTTAGATTTGTGCTTATTAGTTTCTAGCTTAATTTTAGTTTAAAGCTTATTTGATTTAATTATTATCCGGGTTTTGGTAAAACCCCTTTATTCCGAACACCTCCAAGTCCTTCATTCCGGATAAGCCGCCCGTCAAGTTATTCCGGATATAGGTCTTTCGGGATATTCCGGATAAGGATCCGTAAATATTCCGGATAGGCACGAGAAGATTCTTCCGGATAAGTTTCTAGTACTTTATTCTGGATAAGCGTCTCAGGTGGATTCCGGATAAGGGTTTGAACAAGACATTTCGGATAAACAGTATAAAGAGGATTCCGGATAAGGACCAACTAATTATTCCGGATAAGGGTTGGATCAGGTTATTACGAATAAGAGAAAGAACCAATTCCGGATAAAGGGGAGATCAAGTTATTCCGGATAGTACACTTAACCAGGATTCCGGATAAGTGTCCGAAAAAAATATTCCGGATAGTGACAACTTCTGGATTTCGGATAAGAAACATTAAGAAAGATTCCGGATAAGCTAATCACCTCGGATTCCGAATAAGGAGATTGAGCAATATTCCGGATATAAAGTCAGACATTATCCCGGATAAAGCACAGGGCATTATTTCGGATAAGCAGGTTATTCCGGATAAAGGATTTAAGATTGATATTCCGGATAGAAGTGACAGATTTATTCCGAATAGAGATCTCATCCCAGATTTCGGATAAGCATGGTAAGTTTGGATTCCGAATAGTGACAGTATTTTGGATCCCGGCTCAGGTTCTGTTTACTTCCTTTTTATTTTCAAGCATTTATTTTCCCGCCATTTTTCTTAAGTGTTATTTTATTGCTTTGTCTTAGTTTAATTTTAAAGTTCACATTTTTGTTACATTGTCAATTTAATTTTTCGTCTCGCTTTAATTTTCTGTCATTAATTAATTTACTTTTAAAAGTTTTAATATTGCACCATTTAAGTTTTAATTAGTTTTAGTTTTTAATCACCGTCATTTATGTTAAAGTCTTGCACATTTACTTTACTACAACGACCAAAATATTTTCTTAACCAAAGACAACTGAGTCACACTTAAACCAGTAATCAATTCGAGGAGACCACTTCAACGAACTTAATTTTCTCACTTGGTAAAAAAGCCTTGTTTCAAATGGCACCATTGCCGGCTCTTTTCGTAAAGATTAACGGTTTTCTGTGAGAGACGCGTTGAATTTTGGGATCCGTTCACTCGTGAACGTTATTTTCTTGCTTAAAAATTTCCAAAAAATCCATAAAAATTAAAAATTGTTAAAATCCATAAAAATTAAAAATTTTCAAAAATCCAAAAAGATTTTATTTTTATTTTTAGTGTATATATATTGTCTATTGTTTTGGTATTTTTTTTCTTTTGCTTTTGTAGGTGTATGCGTACTAGATCTTCAACTTATCCAGAGCCCGAGACTCGTGAAGATTTATCTATGACAGGTGTGAACAACAACAATAACCCACCGCACCTCAACAATAACAACAACAATGTTCTTCCATAGCCCGATCTTCGGACAATGGAGGAGCTTTGTCAACCCACAATGTTTGGACGAGGAGGACCGATTGCGCCGATGCAAATCACGGCTCCGGAGTTTTCGTTGAAGCATCACATGATCCAACAAGTGCAAACTAATCCATTTTGTGGATTGCCGGATGATGATGCCAACAAGCACCTCGACAAATTCATTACTATTACTCAAAGCATGAAGTTGCCCGGTGTTACTATGGATGTCCTTCGCCTACAGCTCTTTCCACATACTTTATCTCACCACGCCGAAAAATGGTTTGATCGTCTCCCGAAGAATTCCATTCATACTTGGGACGACATGACTCAACGATTTTTGTCGCGCTACTTTCCACCATCCATGGTCACGAGCCTTCGAAATCGAATCAGCGGTTTCATGCAAGAACCCGATGAATCACTCTTTGATGCTTAGGAAAGATATAATGTTTTGATCGATCGATGTCCAAACCACAACATGCTCCCCGTTACGTTGATTGATACTTTCTACAATGGTTTAACTTTTTGTGATCGTGATACTATTAATGCAGCCGTCGGTGACACATTTATGAAAAGAAGACCCGAGGAGTGTAGAGAGCTTATTGAGAACATGACTACTCATCACAAAAATTGGGATTCCTCCGCTTCTTCAAGGAAAAAGTGTGTAAAACATGTGACGGAAGGAGTTAATTCGGGCCTAGCCCATTTGTAAAAGGAAAAAATGGATGGTTAAAAATGTAAATGAAAAGACTTGTTACCAGTCAATACCCAGTCAACACACACACAAATAAACAAACTCACCCACACACGTATTCACTCACCCCTTGACACGTTTTTCTTTGGTCAAACCTTTACCCTCACACCATTAATAAAACGATTTTTATTTACCCCCACCCCCATATCCCAGTTTCGATAATAACAAAACACTCACCAACCCCTTCTCTCTCAAACACAGTTTTTATTTTTCCCCAATCTCACTAACCCTAATTTAACTCAATCAAAAAAATTACCCAAGAAATATTGGTGGTTTTACTAAAAACGTGTGATTCACACGGATGAGGATTAAATCTCCATCTTTATCTGAAGAAATCACCAAGGTGGTCCTCCTCCATCTCACGTGGCCTTTTCACCCTTTTTTTGATTGGTTGTGACACCTCTCCACCAAGTATCCTCCAATAAAATTCATCCACCTCAGCCTAAACAAACACACCCCCATGCCATGATGGCAATCCATGTGATGGGAAGTATTTTCAACCGTAGATGAAGAAGAGAAGAAAAAGAAAGAAAGAAATGACGAATTAAACGGCCAAGATTAATTGCTTAATCATGAAGCTATGAAGAGGGTTTCCAGGGTTTCTCATATAAAAACCCCATCATTATGTGTAATTTGAGAGCACTTTTTCTTTTATTTAATTTTCTGCAAATTAGTTTTTAGATTTAATATTGTATTTTTCATTTCCAGTTAATTGCAATTTTTTATTATTATTAATGAAAAGTTTATTTTATTAATTTCGTCTCCATTTTAAATTTCTGTCAAATTTACTTATAATTCTTAATCTGTTTTTTATCACTGTTCGCCTTTTATTATTATTATTATAATATAAAAAAAAATAAAAATAAAATAAAAAGAAAGTGATTAATAATTTCCCCTACTGGAAAATTATAAATAGTTACTGCTCAAAGAAGCTTACTGTTAATGTTTCGTTCGGTTTGATTTTTGGTTCGAATTGTTTATGGTTGGTGGTTAAGGTGTTGATTCGGTTTTGTTCATAGGGGTTTCAGCGCCCACCTACGTCCCAACGGATTCTCACAAGGTGTTTAATCTTTTTCTTATTTATTTTTGTTAAGTTTAATCTGCTTATTTATGTTAGTTGTTTGGGTTTAAAGTTATTTCGAACTGCTTATTATTTTGATGTTTTATTTTAATATTTGTTCTATTAAATCTGTTTGGGTTTAAGTATCTGTTTATCTCTTTAGTTGTTAGTCTGCGTGATTTGCTTATCATGTTGGTTTTTGTTTAGAGTTTTATTTTATCAGCTTAGTTATATTAATTTGTTTAAGTTTAATATTGGTTATAGCTTTATTTCGTTTTATATAAGTCTGCTAGTTTGGATTCGTTTTTTTTATCTGTTTTTTTATTCATGTTTATTTAATCTGCTAGATTTAAGCTTTGAATTGATTTTGAGTTTAGAGTCTGTTTAGCTTATAGGTACTGCTTATTTGGTATTTGATTTTTCTAGTTAGGTTTTCTTAGTATCTTATTTTCAGTTTTAGATATAATTGCTTAACAGCTTATTTGCAAATTGCTTTTCAGTTTTTCTTTTATCTGATTTTGTTTATTGGCTTATTCGTTAAGTTATTTATGCTTTTTGGTTATTTAGCTGTTGGCTTGTGTGATACATACTGTATAAACTCAGACCCACTTGGTCTGAGTTTCAAAAGTCCAAAAAAAATTATAATAGCAAAATTTTTCTGTTCAGGGTTTCGTACCCCAGACCTCTCGCATATCAGACCAACAACATAACCATCTCTTCTAGTTCTCTTTTGTGTATTAATTCGTTTTCAGTAATCAATATAGGTTAATTTCTCTGGCAGTTTATTTAATATAGTTTAATACAAGTTTAGTTTTATTAAGTTTATTTAAAAAGTTTTATATCAAGTTTTCTTTTATTTAGTTTTTTTTATAAAAAAATAAAAAGATAAAAAAATATTTTTAATTACTTTTATAATTTTGAATGTTTTTAAAATTTAGTTTAAATTTTATTTAATATAAGTTAGTTTTGATTAAAAATAGTTTTTATAGATTAAAAATTAGTTTCAAGTTTTATTTAAATTGTAGTTTTTAAAATAGTTTTCAATTGATTTAGTTTTAAATAAATTTCACTAAAAGGTTTTTATTTTTAGTTTTCTTTATTAAATTAGTTTAAATTAGATTTTCAAATTAGAATAAATGTTTTTTATTATTACATAGATTTTAGTTTAAAATACCAAAAGTTTTAGTCACCAAAAACAAATAAATCTTACGTTAATTGGAAATCAATTTCGAGTCGAGTCGAGGAAAACGAATATTCATTGCAATAATTGGACATAAAAATCTTAGTATTAAAATGGCGCCGCTGCCGGGGAACGAACCTGGGTCAATGTTTCTTCTACTTCAGCAAACCCCGATATGACCGAATTCACCCGCATGATGGCCGAAATGAACAAAAATATCTTGCTCATCGCTACAAACCAACAACAACAAGTTAAAGCTGTAGCAATTTCTTGTGAGACATGCGGCGGTCCTCACTCATACACTGATTGTCCTTCTACTCAAGGCAATCCGGAAAATGTGTATGCGGCTTATGGTAACTATTCACCGGAAAATTACCAAGCCCGACCTCAAGGGGACCGAAATTTGCTAAGTTACCGGTCGAACAACTACCTTGCACCCGATTTTTCTCCTCAAAACCACAAACCCAACAACAATTACAATAGAAGCAACCAAATCCCACCTCGAGCTTCTAATCCTTATCACCCACCCGCTCAACAAGCCCCACCCATAAATGAAGATGTTGAAACCTTAATAAGAACCCAAGGAGAGCAAATCAAGAATCTACAAAGCCAAATTATCAATTTTTAAGGGGATATCACTAAGCAAGGGAATGACATTAGATCCGAGCTTCGAAATAATATACAAACCTCCTTCAGCACTCAAACGAATGATTTGAAGAATATGTTGGCTAGTTTCTTACCAACCACTCAACCCTCTACTTCGGGCTCTCTACCTTCAAACACCGTCACCAACCCGAGAGCGAATGTAAGTGCTATTACTACCCGTAGTGGAGCAACTTTAGTAGGACCATCTATCCCTCCCCCAGTTACTCCATCTACACCTCCTCCACCACCATTTATCCCTACTACTCCCACACCTAGTATTAGTTCACCAACCCCACCTTCCACCTTTAAACCTTCAACATCTCAACCTTCACCAACCCCACCTTCCACCTATAAACCCAGCATTCCTTACCCTTCTCGACTCGACAAGGCTAGAATTTTGACTAAGAATGACGTTCAAGTCTCTAACTTTTTGAACAAGATTGCCGGCATGACCGTCACCTTTACCCTTGTTGAAGCTCTTGCCCAAATGCCAAAATTTGTCAAGATGTTTAAGGAATTGCTTAATAAGAAGGAGAAGATGGCCGAGTTTGTTAATACTTGCTTGAATGAAAATTTCTCTACAATCCTTCTTAAGGAACTTCCGGAAAAACTTGGAGATCCCGGTCGTTTTATGCTACCATGTACTTTTAACCAAACCGACGAATTTACTGCCTTAGCCGATCTCGGGGCAAGTATAAATTTGATGCCTTTAAGTGTTTGGAAAAAGTTATCATTACTCGATCTTACACCAATGAAGATGACTCTTGAGCTTGCAAATCGCACTCTCGCTTACCACGTTGGTATTGTCGAAGATGTGTTCATTAAAGTTGGCACCTTCACTTTTCCGGTCGATTTTGTTGTTGTTGATTATGAAATGGACCCTCGTATTCCTTTGATTCTTGGTCGGCCATTCTTGAGAACCGGAAAAGCTCTTGTCGATGTTGCCGAAGGTAAGTTAATCTTAAGGGTCGGGAATGATGCATAAGTGTTCGAAATGGGGAAGATCACAAACAAATCCTATGGAAGAGAATCGACGAATATGATTAATGTGCTTGATGATTTTGTCGTCTACAACAATCCTCTATTCGATTCTTGCAATGATAATCCACTGTTTCAAGATGATGTGGATGATTCTCTCCAATTCTGATCCTCCACCGATTTATGATTCTCCACCGATCTATGATGCTTATGATGATGATTCTAGTTCCGATGGAGATGATTATGATGATTTTACTTCTGAGTATCCAGACATGCCCACTTATGATGATTTTGATGAGGCTGATACTCTTTCGAGTGATTCTTCTCATGATGAAGATCCTCCGCCTACAACACTTGATCCTACTTTGGACGACTACTCATTTGAGGAAGACTTTGCTACTTTTCTCAACACATACTTCCCAAATGAGAGTGATGCTCCTCTTTTAGACTTTGATGATTATGGTCTTTATCCTACTTTGGATATGAAGAAACCCGCTTCAAAGGAGAAGAAACCGGACGACACCGATATCCGCAGCACTTATGTCTTGACACCTTTATATCCACCTTTTGAGGTTGAGATTGCGAGATTTATGATCGGATCTTCTTCAAGATCTGTTGAGCCTGAGTGTTATTTTCCCCTAAAGGAAAAGGTGTTCGACCCCGGCATTGCACTTTTTAAGCCATCTCAGTATCCATCTGATGAAATAAAAGGAAAAATATTTGGAACTTATGGAGATATGCTTGCACTTCACCCTTGCTACCACCGTGCTCAATCGCTGCTTAAGGGAAACTTGCCTACTCTTCTTTGGCTTGCCTTGTTCACCTTAAGCCTGTGCTATTTGATGGATGATGTGACAATCCGTCAATTTATGGTCGATATTTTATTCTCAATATTTATTTGAAAACATTATTTTAATGTTATAATATGAACTCACTTATTTTTGGGAAGAAAATTTGGATTTACGTATTGAAGTAGCATCGACTACGTCTAAAACCGGAGGATTCTACGTTACGTGCTTACGTTTACATACACCGTTTTGGTGACAGTCCGACATTTCAGAAAATAAATTTGTTCATGAATATTATTTTGAGATTTTAAATTTGTGTTCGTTCATAAACTCACAAATTTAGGAGAAGTGATTAGGACTTACGATTTTATTTTAACGTCCTTTACGACTAAATCAGAAACCTTAGGATTACGTATTTACATTTTCGAACTCCGTTTTTGATGAGACAATTTTTATTAGATTCGTTTTGTGCCGTTGATTCATAATTTATAAAAACATTTTTCGTAAAACGACCCGAGGCCACGCAAATCAAGGAAACTAGAATCGAGGAGTACCTGTAATTAAATGGGGATGAGACAAGTGGGACACTTGCCCCACCCCCACAAACCAACGGCTAAAACAAGGACACACACATTTGTGATGTGTCAAGCTTGCAACAAACTTGCTACACATGTAACTTGAGCTTACATTGTAAGCTAAGCTACCTCAAAACCACTTGCAACATACCACTTATTCATTTCACACATGCAAAACAACCAAAAATTCTCTCTTCTTCTCTATGTGTGACGTCCCATATCACTCATAAAACACCCCAATTTTATCTTAATTCTACCATAAAATCTTATGTTATTTACACACATGTTGAAGCCCTTTTGAAACCCTATTGATTGGTGGCGATTATAACATCCAAGGAGGAGTTTCCATGGAGTCTTGGGGCTGATTTTCCACAAGGTGTTCATGAAGAATGGTGGTCTTGAAGATGGTCTTGGTTATTCATAAGTTTCTCCATCAAAATCCATGTCTTGATCACAACCTACATCATCATGGTGGTATAAAGATTGTTCTCCTCATCCTCTTGTTATTTTTATTATGTAATCTTGTATTTCTTTTACTTATGTATATGTATATGATGATGAATGATGATTAAAAATATTGTGTGGGGATTTGGTGTTGATAAACATGGTTAAAAAGATGAAAAACTATAAGAAATAAGGCTAAAATCTTGTTTAAATTGTTGGATGTATAAAACAGTAAAGAATCATATGATGAACTGATAAAAATGGCATAGATTAATGGATATACAGTAAGTATAAGATGTCATACACATGTGAGAGTTGGCCATGCAATGTAATCATTATAATGAGTGAGATATGATCAAAACAAGTTCAGAGTACAAATCTGAGTTCACTGTTTTGGACGATTTTTAGAAAATACTTAGAAGCTGATTCAACAGTAGCTATAGAAGAGTTAAATGGAGCACATATCATGTAGTTTATGTCATAAAAATTTGAGCTTCTATCTCCATATATAACTCTAGATATGGCATTTTGGTGAACATGAAAATAAAAATCAGATTTTAGAAATTAAAGTATAATAGTATTATATAAGCACTCAAGTAAATATAGTATAAAATGTGAATTAAAACCCACTAACTTATATAATACATTTATATAAATATGTATAAGGATAAATAAGTGGAAATTTTATAAAAATGGTAACTTGATAAGTTTTATAAGTTATAAAACTATAAACATGATTTTTACGACTTTTTCGGTTATTACCGTAAAATTAACGTTTTTGTTAAATAAAACTTAGACGGTTAGACCCGTCTAATGTAAACTTTTATAAACTCATATACTGATATATAAACATATATAAAAAGTAAAAACCGATAAAACCCGAACTATATAACATACAAACATTAACGGGCTAAGGTAACGTTATTGGACTAATAATACAACAAAATGGGCTAAAACACTTATAAAAAGTACTTATTGGGCTTAACCTATTTGGGCCCAACATGTAAAGTGTAAATACTGATAATACAAGTATAAAATGGATTAACACAAGTTAAAGAACTTATAATAAGTTGATTGGACTTAAAATATGTAAATAGGTAAAACTAGTAAACTAGTATAAAAGTTATCGACACATAACACCAAAATGAGTGAATAAGAATATATAAACCCACTTGATCATCATATATATATAATCATCATATGTATACATAATTGTTATTTTTTAAAAGTCATTGGACATGAATCTAAGACGAGTATTATTTGTCTAGGTTTCCGTGATTGAAGCATGTACCGTACGTCCGAATTGCCGATAACCCGCCTTCCCACATCTACGTGAGTTCATAGCCTCACACTCTTTTAAATGTTTTTATGAAATGTTTTATAAACCCGCGAGGGAGATAACATGTTAGTTTTTATAAAATAGGACACCATTTGTCCCGATTATTTGTTTATTGATTTGGACCCGAATGACTGTATGACCCGATTGTATGACCCGGTAAATGATTAAATGACACGATAGATGAACTTAAATGGATTATTAAAGTTAGGTTATGTCACTAAAAGTCCCATCATCATGAATTGTGAACTACCGGGATTTGGTAGACGCTTATGCATATAATAGTACTATTTGGGGACGATCACCCCAGTTCGCGCCTTGACGGTTGATCCCCGTCGTGCCACATTGATTGGAAAGCGAATTTATGTACGAGAAGATTTCCATAGCGTGACCTTTGTGACGACACGCTAATTTAGATGGGAAAATGAGTTTCGGGCTAGCTACCCGTTGTTTGTTGTAGTAAGGTAACAATGTCATGCGGCTTATAATAATCCAGTTAACGAAATACTAATATACGCACCGAATTACGATGTATTGCCTGACTAGCAATACGGGGGTCATACTATTGATATTATGTTCGTGTTTTGGTTTTATATAACCATATTCATATAACGATTTTTATTTAATCGATACAACGTTATAAAACGTATTGTAGGATGTTCTTATGACATTGGCTCGTATAATGATTTTTAAGGCAAATGCCTATATTATGATTTTCGATAAGGATTAGTATAAAAATGACTTTGGCTATTTTATGGCCTATTACAATGATTTGTACGAAATGATTTTTGGTAATAATTTTATACCAAAGTTATATTGATGGAATTTATTAAACTCTATGAATTCACTCCGCGTTATCGCTGACCTTTTCTTTTAACATGTTTTATCTCAGGTACTTGAAGGTAATTCTCGGGAAGACAACAAGAACTCATGGCCCGCACATAAATTATAATTTCCATTCAAATGCTTTGTCAAAACTGTATGAAATATAATGACTTGGGACCTATGTAAATTTGATATTTATGAATGGAAATGCTTTATTATTAAACGAAGCGATTTTTAAGCGTTATCTATGATGTGAGTAATGTGCTATCCCGTAACACCGACGAGTCTTCCGCTGTATTGAGTTGTATAAATTTGGGGGTGTTACAGATGAAAACCCTGTCTTTGATCCCGGTGGATGTGTTTCAAGCTTCTTCCTATGCTAATCAAGGTCGAGTCAGGCTCACGACTCGGTTATCAAAAACAAACGCTTTTTGGGAGGCAACCCAAGTATCTATCCTTTTTCTCTTATTTTTTATAATAAGTGTAGGGGGAGACCCTAGTAGGTTGTTTGTTGTCTTCTTTCTAGCCAAAGTACAGGGATTCGAGCTTTCAAAGATCCATTCTTGATGACTTTTGACGAACCGTGATCCCGTGTACCCGTATTCCCGGTTCTATCCTAAACCCTTTTGATTCTCTATTTTATATTCTTCAATATTAAAATAGGAATCACTTAAGTGGTCTCTTCCTTAGCAAGATTTAAACAAAGTGCACAATATCCTAAGTGTAGGGAAGTTTACTTCCACATGCTTAAACATTGAGGACAATGTTTATATTAAGTGTACGGGGAATTATATCAAAGTTAAGTGGTCTTTTCCTTGTATTTGTCCTCATTTTAACCGGAAAATCAATTTTTCGACATTTTTCAAAATTTTTGATCTATTTTGGCCTAGTAGTTTTACCTTTGTATAGTTATTTTCTTTCTTTACTAGAATAAATTTTAATAAAGTGGTTTTAATTTTCAACGTTGTGAATCTTTTGACTCAACCCGAGTTTACTTATCTAAGTTTACTCTAGCTAGTATCCTTAACGTGTTTAAGTCAAGTTTTGCAAGGCTTTTATATAGGGAACTTTAAAACGCGAAGGTCTTAACTCTCACGGGTTAAGAACAAGAACTTTTCGCAAGTTCCTATAATTGATCCTAGAGAGTTGTTTATCAAGGGAACTTTAAAATGCGATTTCTAAACTTGAAAAAGTCTAAGAGTTTGCAAGATCCTATAGATGACTCGAAAACCCAAAACTTTGATTTAATAGGCTAAGCATCCACGAGTCTCATTCCTTGAGATTTTAAGATTCTGGAGAGCGAGAGATGATAGAGTCAATTATAAGTTTAGTATTCTTTCATGAATTTATGTGAGTTGATTATAAGATTTTTCTCCCATCGCTTGTTAATAAATTTATCTGTAATAAATAAGGTTGTAAGATTTGAAAAGTTACTTAGCTTCTAGCCCAAGATCGTTTAAAAGTTGCCCGGTATTGATTAGAGTTCATAGCCAAGGCATAACTTATTGAAGCGGGATGCGAAGATTGGCGAGTCCGAAAAGGCCCTAACAAGGCATGAGGGCTACATTTTGTTGCTAAAGATCCCAAGTAATGTGAAGAATCATTTATCAAAAATCAATATGAAGGATCGAGACACACGACGAAAAGCAAAAACTCCCTAAAAGATCATGGAGAAGTCTATCCAAAAAGGCCCTAACAAGGTATGAGGATAAATAGATCCAAGTACTAAAAGGAGGCGGATCGTTGTATATCAAAATCTCAAATAAAGATTGGAGAAAAATGAAGAATTCGTGGTCCAAGTATGAAGAATCTCTCAAAACTTCAAGTGAAGAAATTCCTATTATAAAGAGAAGACCATTATTTCATGAACGTCTCTCAAGATTTGAAGTATGAATTCACTGCCAAATATCGGTCTGAGAAAGGTCTCAAATCGCGAAGCGAGTTATGCAAGATATGAACTTTATAAGGTCCCGAGAAGCAGTTTTAAAAGATTTTTTCCTTTAGCTAACTATTGATTAAATCGTCCCACTTTATTTTCAGCCTTAATAACTATCAAAATAAGTTAACAATGCATCCTCGTGATCATTCAAGACAACAATAAAATATAAGAGATACACCTAGGAATAAGGGATTCTAAGTGAATAATTGGCCCACATGAGTTTGTGTTAGTTTGCTAACTTATAATAACAATGATCTCGTTTTTAAGCTTGGTGTCACACCCCACCATGGCGGAATATGGGGCGCGACGTATGGATATCATCGCAACATGACGTGTCTATAGAGATAACTATATGAAATAAGAAATGTCATAAAATGGTGACATAAATGTTATGACAATATCTCAACAATGCAGGAGTCTAAGTAAGTAGGTAACAGTCCTACCTCTTACCCAAGACAAACAAATAACACAAACAAAACAAACATATAGGTGCCAACATGTATCACTTATAAAAAAAACATAAAGGTAAACTAAGAAGGAATGGGGATCTCCTTCTATATGCAATCCTAAGGAATCCAAGTCTAGCCACTTCTATCCTCAAGCTTAAACACATTCACACCTGAAAGAGACACTAAAACACGTCAACATAAAGTTGGTGAGAGTCATAGGTTTAGACTCCAACGCTAAAATATTTATAAGCTGTGAATAACAATCATCAACACAATAACATATGGACAATGCGCTACAATTATGTAATAACAACTAGCACTCAAGTTCAATCAATCATCACAATTCCAAGGCATCACACCTTACCAACAACCACAATTTCCAAGGCATCACGCCTTACCAACAACCATAATTTCCAAGGCATCACGCCTTACCAACAACCATAATTTCCAAGGCATCACGCCTTACCAACAATCATAGTACCATAGGCGCCCATACACATATGTACCTTTCCGATCCAAACCATACACAAACAAGAATCACAAAGCAGTTAATCACATAATGTACACACAAGTCCATCTCAAACCTTAAAAACATTCACAACATCAATTTATAAATAACTCAACACAGTGTCTCTTCCATCCCATCTGGAAGTCAAAATTAATATTAAACATGGGACTATGAAACTCACCTGATTGCTTCTTCACAAGTCCTCGCACTAGCAAAAAGCTAACAAACCAAAAACACGAAATCAAAATATGAACCAATCACTAAGATGGCTCATCAACCTACGATGGACATCTAACCTCCTCTCATATAGATACCTCATATATGAGCTCTAAACACCCTATTACCCTTCCTTAACAAGTCCTTAACTTGGTTAAGTTTAATAGCTATCCCGTTCATAATTTTACACAAAACAATCCCAGTTTTAGGTCTCAAAACTTTAAGTCAAACGTCCACTTAAACATACCCATGGTTTTTGTAAAAGGAATATTCACACGTTTATACATGTTAGCTAAAACCTCCCACTTGCCCTAACCTTAAAGCTACTGTTAAGGCCCAGATATATGTGTATATATTGCTACCTATCTAGAATTCACTGATTTTAAACGTATGAAAAGTTCATTACCATTAGAGGGTCTTACCCTAAACCACAATCTTAGCCCAAGTGCAGATCCTTACTACAATATATAAATCATCTCTCATGTTCGTGAGAAGATCCCGATGCAACCCTAAGTATCTCAAACAACCCAAAACTTAAAAAGAAAACAGGTTGAATTCAAAACTGTTTTGACCTCCGACTGTTGTAACCTGTTTTTGACCCACTTCCAGACCTCCAATTTAGTTCTCGTTTCTTGATTTAGAAAGACAACTCAATTACCTATCCAGGGCTAGTTTGATCGCATCTTGAATGTTCCTAGAACTCGAGATATGATCAAAACAATAGACTCAAAATTCTGCCCAGTTTTTAAAAACGGGTTATAAACAAATTGATCTTATTAATAACCTATAACCCTTCTAATACAAGCCCTAGATTATATGATCATCATATTATGATTAATACATCATTAATCTACTGTTTTTTATATAAATCCTAACCCTTAATCCATCATAAGAATGATTAATTAAACATAAAAACAATTTAATTAAAAAGGTTAATGAAGGTTTTTACCTTAATCAATGGAAGATGAAGAAAACCTAATTTTTTTGAAGAACCCTAATTCTCCTCTATGAAACTCACGAATTTTTCTTTGTCTCCAGGGATTTATGTTTTTTTTATTAGATAACCTTATATAGTGTGTACATAAAATCCTAGTCCAAGTACAACACCCAACTTTCTTTTTTTTTCCCTTTTTCCCTTTTTCTCTTTCTTTGGTGCGTCTAAACCGACCCAAACACCCAATAAATTCATTTTTTTTATTTTTATTATTTAATATTATTTTAATAATATTACCTTAATTTTCCTTAATTTATTTCAGCTTCTAAAGCTTCCAAAACCGTAAAACTAGTCAAATTTACGCGTTTTACCGTAAAAGTCATAACTAAGTCCTAAATGACTTAAAACCGTCCCGAAAAATATTCATATAGATAATTACCTCACCCGAGACCTGTAAATGCTAAACCATAAATCCTAAAATAAATACTATTACTATAATACTTATACGTATACGTAAACACCACAATATCACCATTTTCATTTCATAGTCACCACTTGTGAGCTCATGAACATGAAATAACCGCTCCTCGATTTACTTATGAGTACTCTATACTCATAAACGATAACCACACCAACCTCGTTCACACAAAATAAACACGTAAACACAAAATTCAAGTAAGCACACATAAAATAACCTAAAGGAAGTCCAAGTGACAAACCCAAAACCACGGTTGTCACATCACTCCCTCCTAATAGAAATCTCGTCCCGAGATTCACTCCCAAACTCAAACTTATTATCAGCAAACAAACGAGGATGCATATCCCTGATAAAACCTTCACGTTCAAACGTGAACTCAGTTTACACGAAAATAATCTCAACCAACAACACATGAGCCTTAACCGTCCGCGAGGAAACTTATCAAAACCATAAAGTTATGTAACCAACCTAACTAAATCTCGCAACTCACCAAACAAGAACTGTCTTGAAACCAAGTTAGGAGCCGTCACATAACTCAACGGGTTTAAAACTGTCACCTCGATTTCAGTCTTACTCATAAATACCATAAATCAAAACTCATCAAAATATAACCACGTATCATAAGGTCTAAGGAAATCTCAAATTCCTTCCCAACTCATCTCTATGTTAACCCTCCAAGTGTTCATTACCGCAAAATACCTAAAACACGAGTTTAAACCATGTTGTCAGAAAATTAACCTTGAACTCAACACTTGTACAATTAATTCGACCAAACTACTGACTTCCAATTACGAAACTTTCTGAATATTTGAAAAGTATGTTCCGAGTACATAATTTTAGGCTTTTGAATCACCCAAAAACCTTTAAAAACGAATAAGTTATGACCAAAACGATTTTTCTCAAAATCTGCCTAGGCATTAGCGACAGTTTCTGACAGTTAGCGACATATTTTGACAGTTTAGCGACAGTTTCGGCCTACTCCGATTTATACCCAAAAAAAAACGATTTTTAAACCTAAAACCCCCCATTAATTACTAAAACTAGAACCTAATTAATTCCAGAAAATTAAAACTCTATTAATTACATGATTTTAACATATTTCACTAAATAAGAACAAAATTTTTAACTTAAGAAGAATAACTTTAGGTGATCAAAACCAAAATATTTTAAAATAACCGAGTCATGCTTATATGTTAAAGAATTAATATTCCACCTTATTTGAAACATGATCCCGACACTTCCTTATTTCATCGACTACCAACAACTATTTTTTTTCAATTTGCAAGTTCTATTTTTTTTTACCATGTATAACTCGAAACAAAAGACATCGTTACCCCAAAAAGAAATCTCCACCATCTCAAAATCCTTCACGCCAAAAGTACCGTACAAACAAACACGTGAAATGAGGACCCGAGAAATGCGCTACTACAGAAGTTGAACATCTCAAAGAGAAACGAGCTAGCAATCATCCCAAGAATACAACCGGTAAGTAGAAAATAATTTTACATACATAGGCATAAGCGTACATACACTCAAATCCATCCAACATATACTATACAAGCATGTATTAACTCTCTTTCATGCAATCATACTTGAAAGTCCAGTGGTGTTGAGGCACATATATAATTATGTAGGCCTCCATAATTATACATGTTCCCTTTCACCAATGTACTCCCTCCTATGATGACACTTATAAGAAATTAATACTACGCATAACACATAATCCAACAACTCACAAGCACATAACCACACAAGATAAGATCCAAAACCCCATGTATTAAAATAACATAGCCAATGCACGAAACACATAAACTCGTAGTCCAGCTGAACCAGCGTAGACAAAATTCAAAATGTATAAAGAACATGAAAACATAATTAAGCGAAATCCAATAATGACTAGCGTATACGACCATGGTTCCACCCGCACTAATCAAAACTCGTAAAGAAAATAACATGTAGTTAAGTATGAACCATAGTAGTTCATAACCTAACAAATACTACGAAAATAATATTCAAACACATCAATTACTATAAAATGCACACATACTCCTATGACGCCTATATGCAGGGACCCTTAAGCTATAGACTAGGCTACACGACTAGGCAACCTAGTTCTCTATAACCATTGGCTCTGATACCATTCTGTCACACCTCACCATGGCGGAATATAGGGCGCGACGTATGGATATCATCATAACATGGTAATAAGTGTGGAAAACACTTATCCTTTTGCCACTAAAATCAAGGAAAAACAAGACCGAATCATGTGTTTAATGTCTTAAAAGTCGGAATTACGCGTGGTTTTGTGTTTTTGTGTTTAAATAGGTACAAATGATCAAAAGATGAGAAAACACGGGATTTCACGGTCAAATCTTGAAGAAAAGTCCAAAAAGAGACAAAGACAAAGTCAAAAGATCAAAAGTGTGCCCAAGTTCACGAAAACCGGCGAAACCGACACGGTTTTGAAGAAATGATCAACAAAGCCAAATTTGAGCTCGATTTCTAGTGGATTTATTTTTACGAAGATTTCAAGCCAAGTGGGTCCCACATTCGGGTTAATGGGCTCAAAAGCCCATTTAGAAGTTAAAAGTTTCTTAATAAAAAAAATTACAAAGTCCAATAAGCACATTTACAAATTTAATGAAACGGACGGGGTAATATGAATCTTGGGCCTAAGCCCATTTTGATTTAAATGGGACGGGATATTTTGTTTTGCTTTGACAAGTTAACTCACAATTACACACGGGTCAAACTTGACATGAAATAGTCATTCCCATTATCCCACACAAATGTAACTATGCACTCACCCACACCTAATAAACTCCCAATACCCACCAACTCCCTTACTCACACAGTTTTAAACTAATGAGTATTCACCCCCCCACACGTGTTACATACACTATTTATTTATTTTTTACCCCACCAAAATGAAATCCTCTCACATTTATTAAACTCTCACCCCTATTTTCGATACACACAATATTTCACCTTCACTGTATATCTTTCTCCTTCTCTTAATGAAAACACACCCACCATCATTTACCCTTTAACCCTAATTCATCCCATAAAAAATTACCACTAAATATTTGGGCTTTTTGTTTAATCACTTAATTCACTCACTTGGGGATTAAATCCCCAAGTTTTTCGCAAGAAACACCCACTGGTGGTCCAAAACATCCACGCTGGCAATCCGAGACTCAAGGCTTTTCTCCACCGTTTGATCAAAAGAGAAGAAAGATAAGGAAGATATGCGGCCAAGATCCTTCACCTTGGGCACCAAGGAAAGGTTTGAGGGTTTTCTCCTATAAAAACCCCCATTTCTCACAATGTATTCAAGCTTTTTATTATTTTCAGTTTTTTTTTTAATTAATCTTAGGAGTAGGATTAGATTAGGGTTTTTGTAATCTTTAATTTCCAGCAATTGTACTCTCTTTTGATTATTAATGAAAAAAAAAATTAGTTTTAATTAATTCAGTCTTCTTTTTAATTCCTGCGCGTTATTTCATTTTAATACTTTTAATCCGATTGTTTTTCTTTACCACTGTTCGTGTTTTATTATCATTAAATAAAAAAAAATATATATATATATATATACAAATGGGTACTGTTCTTCGAGAGTTTATGGATCAAGCTTCCGTTTGGGGTTCGATTGGCTCGAGAAGTTGATGGTGACGTTTTGGTTACTCGAAGGTGGTGTTCGGTTTGACTTTAAGACGGCTCAGCGCTCAGTCTTCGTCCCAAAGGTTTCGTCATAAGGTGCTCTGTCTTTTTCTTAATTTATTTTCATTAAACTGTTTATGTTTATTTTTTTTGATCTGCTAGTTAGATTTATCTGCTTATGTTTCTGTTTTAGAATTATTTAAGTTTTGTTATATTTGAATCTGCTTATTTAAGTTTGCGTTAGCTTAATTGATCTAGTCTAGCTTATTGTTCATCTGCTTTTAGTTACTTATTGTTAATCTGCCTTTTAGCCTATTTGTTTCAGCTTCATAGTCGGTTTAGCTTATATTAGATTTTCAGCTTATTGTTTCTTTTTAAATCTGCTTATTTAATAGTTTTCATAGCTTAATTGGTTTGTTTTAGCTTTTAGTTGCTAGCCGCGTTTGATTTGTTTAGATTTCTAGTAGTTTAGGCTTTGCTTATTAGTTAAACTCAGTATTGCCTTGATTGCTTTTTAGATTTCATTTGCTTATCTTAGATAGTTTAAATTTAGTTTTGCTTATTTTTAGTTCTATCTTTAGCTTATCAGCTTCTCGTTCAGCTTTTCTTCTTTTAGTTTGTTTATTTGGTTTGTTTACTTGTCTGCTTATTCATTCTGTTTCAATATGCTTATTTAGTTCTTTTTGTTTTTGCTTATTCATTAGACTGCATAGCTTATTTGGTTTCCCGTTTGCTTACCTGTTTTATTTGTCTGCTGATTTGTGTAAGTTTCAGACTCATTTGGTCTGAGCTTTTAAATTCCAAAAAAAAAAGAGTAATAAAAATATAAATATTTGGTCTGGGGTGGTATTGAACCCGTGACCTCTCGCATACAAGACATGCGCCCCAACCAGTTGTGCTAAGTCACTTTTTGTGTTTCTTTATGCGTTTTTAGATTAATATAGGCTTTTATTTACTGCCAGTTTATTTATTTAGTTTAATTCTAAATTTAAGTTAGTTTTATTTAATTAAAAGGTTTTATTAAATTCAGTTTCTTATAAAATAAAAAATAAAAAGATAAAAAAATACATTTTAATTTTTAATTACTTTTAAAATTAGTTTGAATTTCATTAGTTTTAAATTTAGTTTAATTAAAGTTTTTAGTTTATTTAAAATTTAGATAAAAGTTTTAATTGAGTTTTATTTTAATCTATCTTTCTTTTATGTCATTAAATTTAGTTTAGAATTTCTTTAGATTTAAATTAAAAAGTTTTTAGTTTAAAATTAATTAGGTTTTAGTTTTATTTTCAAAATAGATTTTATTTAAAAGTCATTATTAGTTTTAAAGTTTTATATTTTTTTTAATTAGTTTAAATTAGATTTAAATTTTTATTCTTGTTAAGTTTTATATTTTCAATTAGTTTTAAAATAGATTTATTTAAATTAGATTTTAATATTAAATAGTTTTAATTAGTTAAAAATTATCAAAAATAGATTTTACCAAAAACAAATCAAGTCGTTACGATAATTGCTAATCAATTCGAGTGAGTCGAGGAGAAAACGAACTTAATTTTAAAGGACTAAAAATCATAGTTTCAAAATGGCGCCGCTGCCGCTTCGCTCGTACGATTGACGATTTTTCGTGAAGACGTTTGGATTTTGGGATCCGTTCTTTTTGAACGTTACGTTTCTTGTTAACAAAATCAAAAACACAAAAAAATCAAAAACATAAAAATACAAAAAAGTTAAAAAATCACAAAAGCAATTTCTTTCCTAAGAATTGCACCAAAAAAATTAAAAAATCCAAAAGTAATACTTTTTCCTAAAAGTATTACACCAAAAATATTACGTATTAGTGTTAATTTTTATTTCGATTTCTTTCGATTTTTCTTGTGTATATATATTTTTCTAAAAATACAAAAATATTCTTCTTTATCCTCTATTGTGTTTAATTCTTTTTCTCAACCCCTCTTATTTATAATTCTTCATGGATTTGTCTTGCGTTCGGTGTGGGAGACCATGGCTCGGTTTTCCAATATGTCCATGGTGTACTTGTACGAAGTGTGGTTCCGATATCGACAATACACAATTTGGATTTTGTCCATTGTGCAATTCTAGAAATTCGTACTTCTCATCTTACACAAATTTCTCCCCTCCTCCCGTCTATGACAATCCCTATCCTCAACATGCACCGGGTTTTTCTCCATACCCGTGTTGCAACTATTGTGGGGGCCCTCACGATACTTCTTATTGTCAACCGATGAATTATGAGCCACATCCGTGCTATAATTCCGGTTTTCAAAATTTTGAACCCCCACAAAACTCCGTCGTTCATCAACCTTCTTTTAAGGAACAAAGCACTAGTTTGGATGAAATTCTCGAGAGCTTAAAACAAATCAAATTTAGCTTGCATGACGAAAGACAACAAGAGCAAGTATCTACTCTTAGTGTTTCTACTCCTCCTCTTGTGCGTTCTTACTATTATGATGACGATGAGACTACTATTTCTTGGAGTGATCTTTGTGCTCAATGTCCTAGTGCTATTGTAATCCCTTCTCTCAATATCCCAAATGCATCTAAGGATCTTGATACATCGAGTGAGATTAGCGATTTTGGGCTCGACAAATTCTTTGATGAAGTTTGTGATGTGCCGACTTTTGCTGAGCTTACGGACACGGTCGTTCCGCTAGTCCATGATCACATACTCACAAATCCAAATGCGATAATTGATTCTTCCAATAAGAGTTCTATATGTGGTGAGTATGATGATTTCATCTTCGAGCCCGAGATTAAGGAAATTATCGACCGAGAGCTAGCTCTTTTACCTCCACTTCCACCTACAAGTGAGGTCGATTTTTCCAATATCGAGGTCGAACTTGATGAGTTGGAACGTCTTATTTTTAATAATGACGAACCAACTCACATGACCACGCATCCAATTCTCGAGGAGTTACCTAATCAACACTCCTCTAATGAGAATTACGTTTACCACATTCGTGCGGATTTAACTTATCAACAAATCCCACAAATGAATGATGGTTTCGTACTTGATCGTGATCTTTTCGAGAGAATTTCTAAAATCCTAAATGAGGGGAACGACAAACCTTTGTTTGACGAGCCTATCTATGATGAAGAAATCGAAGAGATTCACGTTCATGAGGATGATTACTTTGACCCGGGAGGTGACATTGACCATTCTTTGATTGATACCTTTACGGCCTTGCCGAATTATGACCATCCATTGTCTTTGGGGGATGACAATTTGTCTCCTTTACCCACCCCACCTCCCGTGGATCACGACCTCACATACTTCTCGTATGTTGAGCGGACTTTTCTCCCTTGTATGACTTATCCTCCTGCCTCTCATTTATTATGTTCCTCCGGGACCGAGGACAAGATCTTTGATCCCGGTATCACATTCGAGGCTTCCCCATGGACCATTTAATTTGGGGTCGAGTCAGGCTCGTGACTCGGTAAACAAAAACAAGCGCTTCTCGGGAGGCAACCCGATTATCTATCTTTTATTTATTTTCTACAATAAGTGTAGGGGAGCCGTGTTGGTTGTTTGTTTGTGTGTTGTGTTGTGATTGTGTAGGTACATGTGCTTTGATGATCCACTTTTGGTACTTTTGACGTGACCCGTGTTCCCGTGTTGCCCATGTACCCGGTTCCTTCGATAAGTTTTTGCTATTGTGATTCAATCTTGTATATAAATAAAACGAATAATTGTAATCACTTTAGTTGTCCTTTCCTTAGCTCGATTTAAACAACACACTCAATGTCCTAAGTGTAGGGGAGTTTATTCTCCCACATGCTTAAACATTGAGGGCAATGTTTATCTTAAGTGTAGGGGGGATTTCTATCGAAATTTTAGTGGCCTTTTCCATGAATTTGACCCCATTTTAACCGGAAAATTTTTAAAATTTTCAACGTTTTTCAAAATTTTGATCTATTTTGGCCTTGTAGTATTTTTCATTTATTTTCTTTCCTTTTTGCATCGTATTTATATTTTCTATTTTAAAAATAAAGTCAAAAATAAATAAATAAATAAAATGGTTTTAACAAGTTTAGATGTCTTTGATATATTAGGCCCGTCGTGAATATTTTGACTCAACCCGAGTTTACTTATCCGAGTTTACTCTAGCTAGTATCCTTAACCATATGGACCTTAATTGGTTTATTAGGCTAAGCATCCACGAATCTCATTCCTTGAGATTTTAAATTGTGGAGAACGAGAGATGATAGAGTTAATTATAAGTTCGGTATTCTTTCATTAACTTATGTGAGTTAGTTATGATCTTTTTCTCCCATCACTTGTTAATTAATATATTTGCAATAAATAAGGTTGTACGATTTAAAAGGTTACTTAGCTTCTAGCACAAGATCGTTTAAAAGTTGCTCGGTATTAATTAGAGTTCATAGCCAAGGCATAACTTATTGAAACGGGACGCGAAGATTGGCTTATCCAAAAAGGCCCTAACAAGGCATGAGGATACACGAGTCCAAAAAGGCCCTCACAAGGCATGAGGATTCACTTTTTGCTAAAGATCCTAAGATGATGTGAAGATCATTAATCCAAATTAATATGAAGGATCAAGACACACGACGAGAAGCAATTACTCCCATAAAGATCATGGAGAAGTCTATCCAAAAAGACCCTAACAAGGTATGAGGATAAATAGATCTAAGTCCGAAAAGGAGGCGGATCGTTGTATATCAAAATCCTAAATAAAGAAGAGGATAAATGAAGAAGTCGTGGTCAACGTTTGAAGTATCTTTCACTCCTTATGAAGATGTATACCAAAATGAAGAGAAGACCATAATTTCAAGATCGTCTCTCAAGATTTGAAGTTTGAAGTTCAAGCCAAATATCGGTCCGAGAAAGGTCTCAAATCGTGAAACGAGTTATGCCAAGATATGAACTTTATGAGGTTTCGAGAAGCCGTTTTAAAAGATTTTGTCCTTTAGCTAAATATTGATTAAATCGTCCTACTTTATTTTCGGCCTAAATAAATTATCGAAATAAGTCAAAAATGCATCCTCGTGATCATTCAAGACAAAAATAAAATAAAAGAGATACACCGTAGGAATAAGGGGGTCTAAGTGAATAATTAAACCGCATGAGTAAGTGTTAGTTGTGCTAACTTATATTAACAATGATCTCGTTTTTAAGCTTAGTTTGGGGAACGTGAAACTTGAGGGTGATTAATATTCATGACACCAAAGCCCTAATCCAAGTCTTAGACTTCTTAACGAGTTTCTTCCATCGAATAATTTTCAAGTTATCATTTTAACTTTTGTTTCCTTTTAAGTTTTTATCTTTCCATCGTAGTAATAATAAATTATCTTAATAAAGGCCAAGATGGGTTAATAATGAGAAAAATGTAATTTTATGCTTTAAAATAATGCATTGCATGGGGTCATTGCAATGGTCAAGTGTAGGGGATTTAATAAGTGTGGAAAACACTTATCCTTTTGCCACTAAAATCAAGGAAAAACAAGACCGAATCATGTGTTTAATGTCTTAAAAGTCGGAATTACGCGTGGTTTTGTGTTTTTGTGTTTAAATAGGTACAAATGATCAAAAGATGAGAAAACACGGGATTTCACTGTCAAATCTTGAAGAAAAGTCCAAAAAGAGACAAAGACAAAGTCAAAAGATCAAAAGTGTGCCCAAGTTCACGAAAACCGGCGAAACCGACACGGTTTTGAAGAAATGATCAACAAAGCCAAATTTGAGCTCGATTTCTAGTGGATTTATTTTTACGAAGATTTCAAGCCAAGTGGGTCCCACATTCGGGTTAATGGGCTCAAAAGCCCATTTAGAAGTTAAAAGTTTCTTAATAAAAAAAATTACAAAGTCCAATAAGCACATTTACAAATTTAATGAAACGGACGGGGTAATATGAATCTTGGGCCTAAGCCCATTTTGATTTAAATGGGACGGGATATTTTGTTTTGCTTTGACAAGTTAACTCACAATTACACACGGGTCAAACTTGACATGAAATAGTCATTCCCATTATCCCACACAAATGTAACTATGCACTCACCCACACCTAATAAACTCCCAATACCCACCAACTCCCTTACTCACACAGTTTTAAACGAATGAGTATTCACCCCCCCATACGTGTTACATACACTATTTATTTATTTTTTACCCCACCAAAATGAAATCCTCTCACATTTATTAAACTCTCACCCCTATTTTCGATACACACAATATTTCACCTTCACTGTATATCTTTCTCCTTCTCTCAATGAAAACACACCCACCATCATTTACCCTTTAACCCTAATTCATCCCATAAAAAATTACCACTAAATATTTGGGCTTTTTGTTTAATCACTTAATTCACACACTTGGGGATTAAATCCCCAAGTTTTTCGCAAGAAACACCCACTGGTGGTCCAAATCATCCACGCTGGCAATCCGAGACTCAAGGCTTTTCTCCACCGTTTGATCAAAAGAGAAGAAAGATAAGGAAGATATGCGGCCAAGATCCTTCACCTTGGGTACCAAGGAAAGGTTTGAGGGTTTTCTCCTATAAAAACCCCCATTTCTCACAATGTATTCAAGCTTTTTATTATTTTCAGTTTTTTTTTTTAATTAATCTTAGGAGTAGGATTAGATTAGGGTTTTTGTAATCTTTAATTTCCAGCAATTGTACTCTCTTTTGATTATTAATGAAAAAAAAATTAGTTTTAATTAATTCAGTCTTCTTTTTAATTCCTGCGCGTTATTTCATTTTAATACTTTTAATCCGATTGTTTTTCTTTACCACTGTTCGTGTTTTATTATCATTAAATAAAATAAAAAAAAAATAAAATAAAATATATATATACAAATGGGTACTGTTCTTCGAGAGTTTATGGATCAAGCTTCCGTTTGGGGTTCGATTGGCTCGAGAAGTTGATGGTGACGTTTTGGTTACTCGAAGGTGGTGTTCGGTTTGACTTTAAGACGGCTCAGCGCTCAGTCTTCGTCCCAAAGGTTTCGTCATAAGGTGCTCTGTCTTTTTCTTAATTTATTTTCATTAAACTGTTTATGTTTATTTGTTTTGATCTGCTAGTTAGATTTATCTGCTTATGTTTCTGTTTTAGAATTATTTAAGTTTTGTTATATTTGAATCTGCTTATTTAAGTTTGCGTTAGATTAATTGATCTAGTCTAGCTTATTGTTCATCTGCTTTTAATTACTTATTGTTAATCTGCCTTTTAGCCTATTTGTTTCAGCTTCATAGTCGGTTTAGCTTATATTAGATTTTCAGCTTATTGTTTCTTTTTAAATCTGCTTATTTAATAGTTTTCATAGCTTAATTGGTTTGTTTTAGCTTTTAGTTGCTAGCCGCGTTTGATTTGTTTAGATTTCTAGTAGTTTAGGCTTTGCTTATTAGTTAAACTCAGTATTGCCTTGATTGCTTTTTAGATTTCATTTGCTTATCTTAGATAGTTTAAATTTAGTTTTGCTTATTTTTAGTTCTATCTTTAGCTTATCAGCTTCTCGTTCAGCTTTTCTTCTTTTAGTTTGTTTATTTGGTTTGTTTACTTGTCTGCTTATTCATTCTGTTTCAATATGCTTATTTAGTTCTTTTTGTTTTTGCTTATTCATTAGACTGCATAGCTTATTTGGTTTCCCGTTTGCTTACCTGTTTTATTTGTCTGCTGATTTATGTAAGTTTTAGACTCATTTGGTCTGAGCTTTTAAATTCCAAAAAAAAAGAGTAATAAAAATATAAATATTTGGTCTGGGGTGGTATTGAACCCATGACCTCTCGCATACAAGGCATGCGCCCCAACCAGTTGTGCTAAGTCACTTTTTGTGTTTCTTTATGCGTTTTTAGATTAATATAGGCTTTTATTTACTGCCAGTTTATTTATTTAGTTTAATTCTAAATTTAAGTTAGTTTTATTTAATTAAAAGGTTTTATTAAATTCAGTTTCTTATAAAATAAAAAATAAAAAGATAAAAAAAATACATTTTAATTTTTAATTACTTTTAAAATTAGTTTAAATTTCATTAGTTTTAAATTTAGTTTAATTAAAGTTTTTAGTTTATTTAAAATTTAGATAAAAGTTTTAATTGAGTTTTATTTTAATCTATCTTTCTTTTATGTCATTAAATTTAGTTTAGAATTTCTTTAGATTTAAATTAAAAAGTTTTTAGTTTAAAATTAATTAGGTTTTAGTTTTATTTTCAAAATAGATTTTATTTAAAAGTCATTATTAGTTTTAAAGTTTTATATTTTTTTTAATTAGTTTAAATTAGATTTAAATTTTTATTCTTGTTAAGTTTTATATTTTCAATTAGTTTTAAAATAGATTTATTTAAATTAGATTTTAATATTAAATAGTTTTAATTAGTTAAAAATTATCAAAAATAGATTTTACCAAAAACAAATCAAGTCGTTACGATAATTGCTAATCAATTCGAGTGAGTCGAGGAGAAAACGAACTTAATTTTAAAGGACTAAAAAATTAGTTTCACATGGCGTGTCTATAGAGATAACTATATGAAATAAGAAATGTCATAAAATGGTGACACAAATGTTATGACAATATCTCAACAATGAAGGAGTCTAAGTAAGTAGGTAACAGTCTTACCTCTTACCCAAGACAAACAAATAACATAAACATAACAAACATATAGGTGCCAACATGTATCACTTATAAAAAAAACATAAAGGTAAACTAAGAAAGAACGGGGATATCCTTCTATATGCAATCCTAAGGCATCCAAGTCTAGCCACTTCTATCCTCAAGCTTAAACACATTCACACCTGAAAGAGACACTAAAACACGTCAACATAAAGTTGGTGAGAGTCATAGGTTTAGACTCCAACGCTAAAACAGTTATAAGCTGTGAATAACAACCATCAACACAATAACATATGGACAATGCTCTACAATTATGTAATAACAACTAGCACTCAATTTCAATCAATCATCACAATTCCAAGGCATCACGCCTTACCAACAACCACAATTTCCAAGGCATCACGCCTTACCAACAACCATAATTTCCAAGGCATCACGCCTTACCAACAACCATAATTTCCAAGGCATCACGCCTTACCAACAACCATAGTACCATATGCGCCCATACACCTATGTACCTTTCCGATCCAAACCATACACAAACAAGAATCACATAGCAGTTAATCACATAATGTACACACAAGTCCATCTCAAACCTTAAAAACATTTACAGCATCAATTTATAAATAACTCAACACAGTGTCTCTTCCATCCCATCTGGAAGTCAAAATTAATATTAAACATGGGACTATGAAACTCACCTGATTGCTTCTTCACAAGTCCTCGCACTAGCAACAAGCTAACAAACCAAAAACACGAAATCAAAATATGAACCAATCACTAAGATGGCTCATCAACCTATGATGGACATCTAACCTCCTCTCATATAGATACCTCATATATGAGCTCTAAACACCCCATTACCCTTCCTTAACAAGTCCTTAACTTGGTTAAGTTTAATAGCTATCCCGTTCATAATTTTACACAAAACAGTCCCAGTTTTAGGTCTCAAAACTTTAAGTAAAACGTCCACTTAAACATACCCATGGTTTCTATAAAAGGATTATTCACACTTTTATACATGTTAGCTAAAACCTCCCACTTGCCCTAACCTTAAATCTATTGTTAAGGCCCAGATATATGTGTATATATTGCTACCTATCCAGAATTCACTAATTTTAAACGTATGAAAAGTTCATTACCATTAGAGGGTCTTACCCTAAACCACAATCTTAGCCCAAGTGCAGATCCTTACTAAAATATATAAATCATCTCTCATGTTCGTGAGAAGATCCCAATACAACCCTAAGTAGCCCAAACAACCCAAAACTTAAAAAGAAAACAGGCTGAATTCAAAACGGTTTTGACCTCCGACTGTTGTAACCTGTTTTTGACCCACTTTCCACCTCCAATTTAGTTCTCGTTTCTTTATTTAGAAAGCCAACTCAATTACCTATCCAGGGCTTGTTTGATCGCATCTTGAATGTTTCTAGAACTCGAGATATGATCAAAACAATAGACTCAAAATTCTGCCCAGTTTTTAAAAACGGGTTTTAAACAAATTGATCTAATTAATAACCTATAACCCTTCTAATACAAGCCCTAGATTATATGATCATCATATTATGATTAATACATCATTAATCTACTGTTTTTTTATATAAACCCTAACCCTTAATCCTTCATAAGAATGATTAATTAAACATAAAAACAATTTAATTAAAAAGGTTAATGAAAGTTTTTACCTTAAATCAATGGAAGATGAAGAAAACCTAATTTTTTTGAAGAACCCTAATTCTCCTCTATGAATCCCACGAATTTTTCTTTGTCTCCAGGGATTTATGTTTTTTTATTAGATAACCTTATATAGTGTGTGCATAAAATCCTAGTACAAGTATAACACCCAACTTTCCTTTTTTTTTCCTTTTTCCCTTTTTCTCTTTCTTTGGTGCGTCTAAACCGACCCAAACACCCAATAAATTTCTTTTTTTTTTATTTTTATTATTTAATATTATGTTAATAATATTACCTTAATTTTCCTTAATTTATTTCAGCTTCTAAAGCTTCCAAAACCTCAAAACCGTAAAACTAGTCAAATTTACGCGTTTTACCGTAAAAGTCGTAAAATATACACTTTTAAAAAAAATCTCAAATTTTGAAATAAACTTTATAACTAAGTCCTAAATGACTTAAAACCATCCCGAAAAATATTCATATGGATAATTACCTCACCCGAGACCTCTAAATGCTAAACCATAAATCCTAAAAAAATACTATTACTATAATACTTATACGTATACGTAAACACCACAATATCACCATTTTCATTTCATAGTCACCACTTGTGAGCTCATGAACATGAAATAACCATTCCTCGATTTACTTATGAGTACTCTATACTCATAAACGATAACCACACCAACCTCGTTCACACAAAATAAACACGTAAACACAAAATTCAAGTAAGCACACATAAAATAACCTAAAAGTAAGTCCAAGTGACAAACCCAAAACCACGGTTGTCACACTTGGTATGGGGAACGTGAAACTTGAGGATGATAATCATTCATGACATTTCCAAAACCCTAAGGTAAGTCTTTGATTTCTTTACTTGTTTTGTAATTTGCTATCTTTTTAATAAAGGCCAATGTGGATTGATTATGATGGAGAATGTAAAACTTGCTTTGTAATTAATGCATTGAATGAGGACATTGCAATGGTCAAGTGTAGGGGATTTGATAGGTGTGTAAACACCCATCCTTTTACCACTTAACTACAATAATAACCAAGCCAAAACGTGTATTTTATGTCGTAAATGTCGGAATTATGTGTGGTTTGTGTTTTTGTTGTGATTTAGGATCAAAATATGAAAAGTGAGGAAAACACGGGCTTTCACGGGCTTTTATCGAAGAAAAAAGACAAAAGACGAAGTCTAAAGATCAAGGGTGCCAACGGAAGTCCAAGGCCAATTCTTAAGATTTATCGAAGAAAAAGTCTAAAGATGGAAGTTTAATAAAAGCCGAAGAACTCAAGTCTAAATTAATGAAGAAATTACAAGACGAGTTTATTAATCCCGAGACAAAGTCGAAAAAGTCGAATAAATTAGAAGACGAGAAATCGAGAAAGAAAGAAGAAGGAACCAACACATGCTTAGTTTTCCTAATCACTATAAATAGACTCCTAATGTGTCATTAGGAGTTGCTAGCTAGTGTGACAAACTAGTTCTTCCATTTTAATTACTTGCACCTTTACTTAATTGCACCTTTAATTTCTTGTCTCGCACCTTAAATTGTAAGCTTTTAATTCTTGTCTTTTCTTTAATTGTTGAATCTTAATTTTAATCAAGTTTTGTTTTAATCTCTCATTCTACCTTTCTTGTTTTGCTTAATCTTTGTGCTTATTACCTTATTGTTATGCTTGTTTGATTATTGGTTATGCTTTTATGTTTTTGATTGTGTTAGCTTATTGATTTTATAGCTTATTGTGTTTTTCTTTAAATTTAATTAAGTGCTTTTTAGTTAATTTTTATAAAAAGTTGATTTTTAATATTTTTATTATTTAGTGTTTTTAAAAGTTTTTAAATTTTGGCTTAATTGCTTTTTTCTTAAAAGTGTTTTGGTTAAGTTTTTAGATTTGTGCTTATTAGTTTCTAGCTTAATTTTAGTTTAAAGCTTATTTGATTTAATTATTATCCGGGTTTTGGTAAAACCCCTTTATTCTGAACACCTCCAAGTCCTTCATTCCGGATAAGCCGCCCGACAAGTTATTCTGGATATAGGTCTATAGGGGTATTCCGGATAAGGATCCGTAAATATTCCGGATAGGCACGAGAAGATTATTCCGGATAAGTTTCTAGTACTTTATTCCAGATAAGCGTCTCAGGTGGATTCCGGATAAGGGTTTGAACAAGACATTCCAGATAAACAGCATAAAGAGGATTCCGGATAAGGACCAACTAATTATTCCGGATAAGGGTTGGTTCAGGTTATTCCGAATAAGCGAAAGAACCAATTCCGGATAAAGGGGAGATCAAGTTATTCCGGATAGTACACTTAACCAGGATTCCAGATAAGTGTCCGGAATAAATATTCCGGATAGTGACAACTTCTGGATTCCGGATAAGAGACATTAAGAAAGATTCCGGATAAGCTAATCACCTCGGATTCCGGATAAGGAGATTGAGCAATATTCCGGATATCAAGTCAGACATTATCCCGGATAAAGCACAGGTCATTATTCCGGATAAGCAGGTTATTCCGGATAAAGGGTTTAAGATTGATATTCCGGATAGAAGTGCCAGGTTTATTCCGAATAGAGATCTCATCCCAGATTCCGGATAAGCAGGGTAAGTTTGGATTCCGAATAGTGACAGTATTTTGGATCCCGGCTCAGGTTCTGTTTACTTCCTTTTTATTTTCAAGCATTTATTTTCCCGCCATTTTTCTTAAGTGTTATTTTTATTGCTTTGTCTTAGTTTAATTTTAAAGTTCACATTTTTGTTACATTGTCAATTTAATTTTTCGTCTCGATTTAATTTTCTGTCATTTAATTAATTTACTTTTAAAAGTTTTAATATTGCACCATTTAAGTTTTAATTAGTTTTAGTTTTTAATCACCGCCATTTACGTTAAAGTCTTGCACATTTACTTTACTACAACGACCAAAATATTTGCTTAACCAAAGACAACTGAGTCACACTTAAACCAGTAATTAATTCGAGGAGACCACTTCAACGAACTTAATTTTCTCACTTGGTAAAAAAGCCTTGTATCAGACGCCTGCTTGAGGATTCACGCATCCTGTCTGTCCTACTTGTTCACGCAGACACTCTGGTATTTGTCGTTGAGTTACTGGTGGTTGTTTCAAGTGTGGCCAACAAGGCCATCAACAGAAGGACTGTCGCCAAGGTGAGATAGAAGGCACCTCGGGACACGCCGATACCAAGCCACCTCCTACTTCTGGTCGTGTGTTCCCTACAACTAGAGATCAGGTGAATAAGTCTTCAGGTACCATCACCAGAAATCTCTTTATGAATGGTTTGGCAGCATGTATTATGTTTGATACTGGAGCGACGCATTCAGTCGTGTCCACTACTTTTGCTGTACGTGTTAGGATTTCTCCGATGCCATTAGATAATGCCTTATGCATTTCCATGCCACTTAGGGACTCTGTACGAATCAGTTAGGTGTACAGAGATCTTCCCCTAGAATTCGATGATAAGATCCGTAGAGTTGACGCACTTCCTTTGGACATGTGCGATTTTGACTTGATTTTGGGCATGGACTGGTTATCCAAACACCACGCTACAATTTACTGCCACACTTATCTGGTTATCTTTGGTGATGTTAAATCTCCAGAGAACGTATACCATGGTTTTCTGCCAGGGAGGTCAGTACAGATTATTTCATCCACGGAGGCGCGTGCATTGCTATCACACGGTTGTCAGAGCTTCATAGCCAATATTCATGGCATTACTGCCGAGTCTCCATCGATCAAAGATCAGCCTATTGTGTCAGAGTTTCCTGGCGTATTTCCAGATGAGCTTCCGGGCATACCACCTGTTCGTGAAGTCGAGTTTGAATCGAGCCAATACCAGGTGCAGAGCTGATTTCCAAAGCTCCTTACCGTATGGATCCCATAGAGCTTAAGGAATTAAAAGATTGGCTGCAGGAACTTTTTGAACGAGGTCTCATCCGTCCCAGTGCATCACCATGGGGTGCACCAGTACTGTTCGTGAAGAAGAAAGACAGCAGCATGCATTTATGTATAGATTATCGTGATCTGAACAAGATCACGATCAGGAATCGTTATCCTTTGTCGCGAATTGATGACCTATTCGATTAACTTCAGGGCGCCATGTATTTCTCCAAGATCGATCTGAGGTCCGACTACCATCAGTTACGGGTTAAAGAGCAGGACATCTTTAATACTGCTTTCCGTACACGTTATGGGCACTACGAGTTCGTAGTCATGCCATTCGGACTCAATAATGCTCCAGCTGTCTTCATGGATTTAATAAACCGTGTCTTCCATGAGTTTCTGGACAAGTTCGTTATCGTGTTCATTGATGACATCCTGATATTCTCCAAATCCAAGGAGGAACATGAGGAACACCTTCGTACAGTCATACAGATTCTTCGTCAGAAGCAGTTGTATGCCATGTTCTCTAAGTGTGAGTTCTAGTTAAGCAAGGTGGCATTTCTGGGCCATATTGTATCTGCAGAAAGGATCACCATGGATCCTACAAAGGTCGAAGCTATCACCAAATGGCCGAGACCCACGTCTACAACTGAAGTTAGAAGTTTTCTGCGTTTAGCTGGCTACGACTGTAGGTTTGTAGAGAACTTTTCACGGTTAGCCTTACCTTTGACTAAGCTAATGAGGAAAGGAGAAAAATTTTCCTGGACGGAAGAGCGAGAGAAGAGCTTTGAATATCTGAAGTAGAATTTAGTGACTGCACCTATTCTTACTCTCCCATTTGTCTCAGGTGGATATCAGATATATAGTGACGCTTCAGGAAAGGGTTTAGGCTGCGTTCTCATGCAACATGGGAAGGTTATTGCATACGCATCATGACAGCTGAAACCTTATGAAGAAAACTATCATACTCAAGATCTAGAGCTTGAAGTAGTTGTTTTCGCGTTGAAGATCTGGAGACATTAGTGGTATGGTGAATCATGTGACATACTCACCGACCACAAGAGTCTCAAGTACATCTTTACCCAGAAGGAACTGAACATGAGACATAGGAGATGGTTAGAGCTATTGAAGGACTACGACACCAACATTCAGTACCATCCTGGTGAGGCGAATGTGGTGGCAGATGCTCTAAGTAGAAGGTCGGGTATGATTGTTGGCATCTGGATTGCAAAGGAGATCATCCGTGACCTAGAGATGACTGATATTGAGTTTTGTGTACGAGGACAGCACGGTTACTGGGATAATCTTAAAGTGGAACCAGACTTACATTCTAGGATCAAGGAAGCTCAGAAGGACGATGGTGAGATTTAGGCTATCATTCAGAACCTTGATCAACAGACGGAGTTTCGTGTTGACGACGACGGTATCTTATAGCAGGGCACTAGACTAGTGGTTCCTGATGACGCTACTCTTAGGGAAGCTGCGTTGAGTGAAGCTCACAGTTCTCCATTTACCATACATCCTGGTTCTACCAAGATGTACCACGACATCAAGCAACACTTTTGGTGGAGTGGTATGAAGTAGGATGTTGCCACCTTCGTTTCTAAATGTATGATCTGTCAACATGCGAAGATCGAACACCAGCGAGCTAGTGGTTTACTACAGTAATTAGATATTCCAGCATGGAAGTGGGACAAAATCTCCATGGATTTTGTTACTGGTCTTCCTGTTACTCAGAAGAAGAACGACGCTATCTGGGTTATTGTGGATAGGTTGACTAAATCTGCTCATTTTCTGCCGATTCGCAAGGAGCATCCAGTCAGCAAATTAGCAGACATTTTCCAAAAGGAGATCATCAGACTACATGGTATTCCATCAAAAATCATCTCTGACAGAGATCCCCGTTTCACGTCACGTTTCTGGCAGAGCCTGCAGAAAGCTTGGGGCACCAGACTTGAGCTCAACACTACCTTTCATCCTCAGACCGACGGACAGTCAGAACGTACCATTCAGACATTGGAGGACATGTTGTGATCGCGTACTCTAGAGTGGTCAGGAAGCTGGGATGATTATATATTCCTAGTAGAATTCGCATAAAACAACAGCTGGCACGCTAGCATCAAGTGTGATCCCTTTGAGTTGTTGTATGGTAGAAAGTGTCGCGCTCCAATCTGCTGGGATCAGGTGGGCGAACGACTGCTTGAGGTTCCAGAGATGATTGAGGTAACCAATGAGAAGGTCGTTGTCGCCAAGGCGAAGATTTAGGAAGCTCGTGCTCGTAAGAAGAGTTATGCTGATAAACGTCGTAAAGATGTGTCTTTCAACGTAGGTGATCACGTTTTCCTTAAGGTATCACCTGCACGAGGAGTTAAACGTTTTGGAATCAGAGGGAAGCTCAGTCATCGCTTCATCGGACCGTTCGACATCATAGAACGCGTTGGTGAAGTGTCCTATCGTTTAGCGTTACCGCCTCAGCTATCACACGTTCACAATGTGTTCCATGTGTCCTTACTCAGAGGATACAACTATCATCCAGTTCATGTTGTCTAGTATCCACTTGATCAGATTCGAGGGGATCTTTCATATGTCGAAGAACCGAGAGAGTTCTTGAGCGACAAGATCTGGTCATGCGGAGGAAGATGATCCCTTTCGTCAAAATCCTCTGGAGGGATCATCCTGAGCGGGAAGCCACTTGGGAGACGGAGGAGTCTATACGGACTTCTTACCCTCATTTCCAGTTCTAATTCGGGTATGCTTTCTTTCAGTTTACGTTTCTCCAATTCGAGGACGAATTGTTCTTTTAGAGGGGAAGAGTTGTAAAACCCGCATTAAAAATCCTATGAACAGTACACGTGAACAGTAACTTATGAAAACACGATAAAATTTAAACTTTCCATTTATAATATTAATACACGTGTCACGAAAATAAATAACGAACAATCATGAATATTATAAATGTGACTCGATCACGAATACCAAATTCACGAATACTAAAGCACGAACATACACGACTAATTATTTAGACACGAAAAACTTCGGGTTACCCTTAGTGGCCCCACATGCCGCGGCCAAGGCAAGAGAAAGGAGAAGGTGGGCTTTTGGCCCAAGATCTATTTTATTAAAAATACCAGGGGAAAATAACTTCATTATTTTTAGGTTTTATAAAATTTTGTCCTTGATGACGTATAGTCCCCAGCCGGGTCATGAACCCGGCCCACGGGTACTACCCGTATCCGACCCATCACAGATGGGTGGGAATAATGTCATTTGAGCTTATGGGCTTGGATGAACAGTAACCGCACACATGTGTGCGGCCCACGGCCCGGCATGACCGGTACAGGGTTAGACAGAATCATATTCTATATATGAATATGATTTACCCCAAAGAAGAGGATATTCACTCACCATAATTAGAAGATAACAATCAATCTAATTCTGGTACTTATCCTTTCCTTGGGGCCGAAGCATCAGTGACAGCCCATTAGGGTTTCACTGCCTATAAAAGGAACCCCCAAGGGTTCCACAAAGGTATTACGTTCTATACACTCTCAACTCATCCGATTCCTATAAACCCTAACCGATTACTTACTCTCACGCTGGAGTCTAATCGTGGGAAACATTCCCACGGTAAGTCTAACGCGTGTTGTTTAGTGTGCAGGATCCCAACCATACAGTTCACTTGGTGCAGGAGTCGGAGCCCAGCCAGCCCGAATTAAGCCTAATTCGGGTCTAGCAAGGATCACCCAACTTTTGCATCAACAAGTTGGCGCCATCCATGGGACCCATTACACTAAGCTAGAGCGAAACCTCATCTTGAAAGTCTCAATGACGAAGGGGCATCCGCAAGGCAATCCTAGGAACATAAATCCTGGAAATCGGAAGTCCCAAGGGGAAGGGATACTTATTCCCACCCGATCCCCTAGCCATCAAGCAGGGGGACCAAACAACCGGAGTGGCTTTCAGTCCATGGGGGTGACAAGCACCATCTCCACGACTCCACCACCTACTTCGACCTTGGACAACCCTGATCCAGGGAGTGCGCCCAATCCCCCTAACAAGGAGCCGCACAGACCATCGACCGAGGAAGAAGTAGAGGTCGAACCACTCAGCGAGGAGGATCTCACTCGAGTTCTCACGCATAACTTTGATAGGATCGTCCTAGGGATTGCATCAAGGTTGAATCTAGGGAGGGACCTCCAATCTAGACTCAACTTTGGCAATGCCAGACCAAGCACCTCTTCCCAAAATAAGAGGAAGATAAGGACCAGACCTCAGGAGCGGAGCCTCTTCGAGGAAACTCCCCAACCCAAGAATGTGTTCGAACGCATAGGGGATCGTCTCATGCAGGAACTAGTGCAATCTCGAGACGAAGGGGAGAGGTCTGACGGTTCACCTGAACGACCGGATCAGGAACTGACTAGAGCCAATCGCCGCACGAGTGTGTGGGATAGGATGAACATCGAGAAGAAGGCCCCTGGCTCTTCTCATAAGAGCGGTCCTCGCCCAAGAGATGGGGCACCGCCTCCTTCTCCTGATCCATCAGGAGAGGATTCGAATGACCATCCGCCCAAGCGCCACCGGCCTAGGCGTACTCCTCCACCGCCACCAAACGATGAGGAGTACTATGGCGGTCCTTATTACCGAGAGACGGAAGCAGAAGATCTTTCCCAACCGTGGTGTGACCCTAGGCTCACCCGTCTATGGGCGGATCCTAGGGAAGATCCTTTTACTCTCCGCATACGGAATTACTCCGAGGACACAAAACGTCGCATGTCGGCGTGTGTCAAGACTTATGATGGAACGGGTGATCCGGACGATCACCTCAAGATATTTGATACGCAGGCGAAAATTGAGCGATGGCCCATTCCTACTTGGTTCCAGATGTTTAATTCAACCTTGATTGGCAATGCTCGCGGCTGGTTCGAAGGACTTCCTCCGCGAAGCATTGATAGCTTCACTGAATTACGCACTGCGTTCAAGAATAATTATACTCAGCGGAAGAAGTATAATAGGGACCCTGTCTCGTTGGCAACCGTCAAGCAACGACCGGGAGAGTCTACGGAAGCCTTCACTGAGCGCTTCAATGACGAGTGCACACGCACAAAGACAATGCCGGAACTCCTGAAAATTTCCGACTACATGCATGCAATCACAGACAGGGAATTAATCAGGCGTCTCAATGACAAGCGCCCAAAGAGGTATGATGACCTTATGGAAAGGGTCAGAAACTTCATAGAGGGCGAAACAGCGGTTGCCGCGGCCTACCCTTCAAAAGGAAATGGCTACCGATCAAACGACCAGTCCAGAAGACAGTTAGGCGGTCAAAGCAACCAGAACAATGGTAGGGGCTCAGATTACAAGAGCCAAAACAAGGGAGGATGACCGGATGATAAGTTTACTCCTTTAAGGATGTCCTACCGGTAGATCTTGCTGACGGAAGGGGCTAATTTTCCAAGGCCTCCCCCAATGACGACTCCGTTGGACCGTCGCCTAATTCGCGTCTGCTTGTAACCATTGGGAACGAAGAGCACTCCACCACGGTGTGGATGAACTTTATGGTGATACGCTCACACTCCCCATACAATGGGATCATAGGCAGACCGGGTATCTTGGCCATACGAGCAGTGCTCCACGGCGCACGGAATGATCAAATTCCCGGTGGAAGGAGGAATCGTCACAATCTACAACACAATCGTCCCAGCATCTGAGTGTCACGTCGTGACAACACCGGTTCCACCTGTTCCCCCCAAGGACGGATCGCCACCTCCCAATTGGAAGGTGGCAATCCATCCGGATTACCCGGAGCAGGAGGTGTCCATAGGGGGGACGCTCTCGGACAACGGAAAAAGGGCCATGTGCTCTCTTTTGAAGGCAAACTTGGATGTATTCGCATGGGAGCCCAAGCATATGACGGGCGTACCACGCGCGATAGCAGAACATAGGCTCCAGATCCGTAAGGGATACCCACCCGTCAAGCAAAAGAAGCGCGGTCAGGCACCTGAACGCAGCCAAGTGATACTGGATGAGGTACGGAAACTAGTGGACACAGGTATCATGCATGAGGTATACTACCATGAGTGGTTATCCAACCCAGTCATGGTCAAAAAGCATGACGGAAGCTGGCGCATGTGCGTGGATTTCACGTATCTGAACAAAGCTTGTCCACAGGATTGTTACCCGTTACCGGAGATCGACTGGAAGGTGGAATCCCTATGTGGATATCCCTTTAAATGCTTCTTAGACGCATATAAAGGATACCACCAGATCCAGATGGCGGAAGAGGACGCAGAGAAGACGGCGTTCCATACTAGTCAGGGCGTATACTATTATACAAAAATGCCGTTTGGACTAAAGAACGTCGGGGCTACATACCAGCGGCTTGTGGACAAAGCCTTTGACTCACAGATAGGCCGCAACCTGGAGTTCTATGTGGATGACTTAGTCATAAAAAGTCATACGGAGGATGCACTTCTCCGGGATGTCCAAGAGACATTCGACACACTGAGGAGGATTAATATGAAGCTAAATCCAAAGAAATGCACGTTTGGGGCAACAGAAGGAATGTTCCTTGGATATATGATAGATCCAAATGGCATCAAACCTTGCCCAGAAAAACGGACGCAGTAATACAGCTACCATCCCCTCAGACGCGGAAAGAGGTGCAGTCCTTAAATGGGAAGCTGGCCGGGATAAATAGGTTCTTATCGAAGTCCGCAGAGAAGTCGCTCCCCCTATTCAAAACTCAAGAAGTGCATGAAGAAGGGAGACTTCCGGTGGACAAAGGAAGCTGAGGAAGCCTTTGGTCAACTCAAGCAACACCTCGCATCTCTCCCCATGCTAGTAGCTCCCCGGCCAAAGGAGGAGCTCATTATGTATCTATCTGCCACGCATGGAGCAATAAGTCCGGTACTCATGACGGATAGGGACACGGTGCAAACTCCGGTCTACTTCATAAGTAGAACATTACAAGGGCCGGAGTTGAATTACTCCTCATGGAAAAATTGGTTTTGGAACTAGTGTTTGCTACAAAACGGTTGCGCCGATACTTTCAGGCGCATCCAATTGTAGTCATTACTGACCAACCAATAAAACAAGTTATCTCTAGACCGGATGTGGCAGGTAGGCTACAAAAGTAGAGCATCCTATTGGGAGAACACAACATATCTTATAAGCCAAGGACGGCTGTTAAAGGCCAAATCTTGGCGGATTTCTAGGTAGAAAAGCCGGATGAAGAAGGACCAATCGTAAAACAAGACGAAACTCCAGCAGAACCATTGGTGTTATTCACGGATGGATCTTCGTGTACGGATGGGTCAGGAGCTGGCCTCATCCTTACAAATCCAGAAGGAATGGAGTTTACTTACGCCCTTCGCTTTGAGTTCACAGCCACCAACAATGAGGCAGAATATGAAGCATTAATTGCGGGTTTAAAAATCGCCGCTAGAATGGGAGTCCGCAACCTTGAGGCCTACGTGGACTCACGGCTTGTCGCGAACCACATTCTAGGTGGATATGTGGCTAAGGAGGATAACATGGTCCGATACTTGGAGAATTTCAAGTCACTCATCGCGGCTTTCAGCAAGTTTTCTATCAAGCAGGTGCCAAGAGGTGAGAACAAGAAGGCGGACGCTCTTAGAAAGATCGCATCTACAAGTTTCGCCCACTTGTCCAAGCAAGTCTTGGTGGAAATACTCAAGGAAAAGTCTATAACAAAAGGGGAGGTCACTACTATAGTTGAGGAGGATGGACCTACATGGATGACCCCGATCGTCAACTATTTGACTAATGAAACCCTTCCGGACGATGAAAAAGCGGCACGGCGCATCAGAAGGAAGTCACAACACTTCGAGCTTCGAGAAGGTATCCTTTATAAGCACTCTTTCTTGCAGTCGTGGTTGCGGTGTGTTGGACCACGTCAGGCCACTTATGTGATCAGTGAGATACATGAAGGGTTATGCGGCATGCACGCAGGTCCACGATCCGTGGTAGCTCGAGCCCTACGCACGGGATATTATTGGCCTACCATGCATAGGGACGCACGCGACATGATTCGCAAGTGCTGTGACTGCCAAGTGCATAGACCAGTGTCGTGACATCCGCAGCAGGAGCTTACACCTATTACATCCCCATGGCCATTCTATAACTGGGAATCGACATCACAGGACCATTTCCTATAGATGCGGGGGGAGTTAAGTTCTTGATTGTCGCAATGGACTACTTTACACGATGGATAGAGGCCAAGGCAGTCAAATCCATCGCAGGCAAACAAGTTAAAAAGTTTGTCTGGGAGAACATTGTGTGCCGTTTTGGCTTACCAGGAGAAATCATCTCGGACAACGGTAAACAGTTCGTAGATAACCCATTCAAGGACTGGTGCGCATCATTGAATATCAAACGGCGCTTCGCGTCTGTTAAGCACCCGCAGACAAATGGCCTTGTGGAACGAGCAAATAGAAGCTTGGGAAACGGCATCAAGGCACGCTTTGAGGAACGAAGTGCCAAATGGGTGGATGAACTACCACACGTTCTATGGGCGCATAGGACTATGATCAAAACAGCCAACGGGGACACCCCATTCGCATTGGCCTACGGCATTGAAGATGTTATACCAGCAGATATAGGAATGCCTACCATTCGCACAGCGGAGGTTAATGTCGTCACGAACGACGAGCAATTACGGATCAACCTGGATTTATTGGCAGAAAAAAGGGAGATATCAGCCATCAATGAGGTAAGTCCAAGGCTAAAATGAAGGCTTATTATGACGCCAAGGTTAAAGGTGTTTCTTTTCGACCGGGAGATTATGTCTATCGTGCTAACGAAGCAAGTATGAGGTCACGGAAGCCTTAGGACGAGGCACGTACAAGTTATGTGACATGGATGGCCGCGATCTGGAACGCACATGGAACATCTCCAATTTCAAAAGGTGTTATCTTTGAAAGCTACGGCTTCCGCATGGGTACTTTGCTATATGTGGCTTTAATGAAGATCCAAGCACTCTATCTGTTTTTTGTTTCTTATGTTTTTTCTAGGTTCCTTTTTGTTCTTTAGGACTTACCATTCCTGTTAAAACAAAAAATGTAAACATTCTAAAAAAATGTCGTGGTGCCTAGCTAGCTTCACGGCTTGTTTTGTGCAAATTATTTTTCAGGATTTCGTTATAGTCGTATGAATTTAATTATTATTATTATGTGTCATGTCTTATTCATATGCATTCATTCAATACCGTACATGTACTATACGCCTCCAGGTGGGGTAAGAGGATTAAGTGAACCTAATAATTCAACTTGTCACATAAGAGGGATGCAACCCCAGTGACGCGGATCATGTATCCTTACTAGACACCTTATTCACAAGACGTTGTGATAAGTTTCCATATGTCGCGCTCACGAAGTGCTTTGCATAGTAAAGATGCACGCCGCACGTCTAGTAAAGTATAGACTTTGTTATATTTTGGGTAAGACGTGACATGTCATGCGACACTGATACATGATATCTAAAAATATAAACAAGTTTCCAAAAAATCAAAATTGTCGTGCCTCCGCACGGACTTATACATAGCAAAACAAATGTCTACAATCATAAGGTACCATGGACATCCACGGACAAATGTTTAAAGGTTACAAACCAAATTGTATGAAATAGATAACAAATTAGGGGCACCCCACATGGGGGGGAGAAACCTACCTATCTCCACTTGTTCTTCAGCCAGGCAAGGCAATCTCTCACCACGTTCCCTCCGCTTCAAGGCTTGAGCCGCATTCCTCTCCAGCACCCCGCTTAAAGGTTCTTCATCAATTACGAGCCTGGTCACGTCCTCATAGATAGGAAGTGTAAGGTGGTTGGGCGAGGGAGTGAAGGAAGCCCGGGAATGACCCTCATCTTGAGAGAACGCACCCAGACTAAGCTTTTCCATGATCTCTATGTTTGATGCATCCTTTGTGGCTTCCAGCTCGGCCAAGAATGGGTAATGTAGATCTCGCATTGCGGCCATGGAAGCAGTCATCTTGTTAGCAGCTTCGGGGTTAAAGAAGGCATGCCTTATGAAGTTTTCCTTCTTCTTGATTAGCTCTACGGCCTTGACCATTCCTTCATGGAGGCCGTGATCAATGCCATCTGACACAAGGCTCGAAAACTGTTGTACAAATTCAGGGGCTTCCAGCACCTTGGTAACGGCCAGACGTGCCCCGTGTCCCACCATCCACCTGCTGCCGGTAATGGCTGCTAGTAGTTGGGGGCATAGCACGTCCTCACGTTTGGTGGTAAGGGCATCTATTATCACATCTTTTTGGGCGGACGCCTCTCTTAGCTCCTCGGTCATAACCCTCTCATAAGCAATCTCCTCTTGTACCTTTTCCACGCTTTGGATTATCGTCTGGGCATCCTCAAGTTTTTTGGTAAGCACGAATACCTGGCTGGAGGAGGACTTGACAGACGCTTCTGCTGCGGTCACCTATATGAGAGACATTACTTGTTAGATTATGATTATTATGGAATAAGAGTGATGCGTCGTGGATACGTACCTTGGTTATTGCGGCCTCAAGTTTTGCCTCAAGCTCGGCTACCTGTTGGTCATAAGCATTAGCGTGGGTTGATTGTTCCTTCACGGTCGCCTCGACACTGGCAAGCTGGGATTGGAGGGCATCAATTTGAGCTTCATTCTCCTCGATCATCCTTTCTCTCCGCCCAACTTTCCTCTTGAGGGACTCCACATGCCCTAACGCGGCTTCGAATCTCACTCTCATCGAAGTACCCATTGCCATTTGATGCACCAGGGCGCCGTTGTACTCATCCACCAGGTCAGCATGGCTTAGTACATTCACGTCTCGCACCAAACCTGGTGGGATGCAGTTATTGAGGTACTCACGGCACTCCTCGGCTTCCCTCATCCGTGACGCAGTAGTAATATTCCAAACAGGATTGAATGATTGGGGTGGGCCGGACGTTGGGAGGTCTTGGGAAGCTGTGGGGGTACCTTCTTCGAATGCAGGGCCGGATCTTGTTGCGGTTGTCTGAAGCATAGGTTCTCTCTCCACTTCCTTCTCTTTTCCTTTCTCTTTCTGGACATCGGGGGGAGGTACGGCACCGGCTTGTTCATCTCTACAAAACAAACATTTGGATAAATATCAAGTATTGATTAAAGGAAAGTCGTGGCTCTTACTTAGCAAGATGAAGCCTTACATGTTATTTCCTGCTAGTTATGATGCAGTCGGGGGAATCTGAGTAACTGGATCGACATGTGCAGCCCGTACCGTCTCGGAGGCCTGGGTGGTGCTCCCAACAGATTGATATAGGGGGTGGTCCTCGCGAAGTTTTTTGGCGGGGGCATTATGTTCGCCAACCTCGGTCGGAGCGACTCTTCTTACCCGCTTATTTTTTCTGCGGGTACGCTTAGCGGCGGTCTGAGCTGCTGCTTCTTCAACCTCCTCTTCAACTTCCTTTTCGGCTCGCTCGTCTTCCTCTTCATTGACTTGCTGCATCTCCTCCTCATCGTCGCCCAGCATCTGGCGAAGGCTGGAGGTGGTCCTCTCGATATTGTCTCCTTGCTCTTCCCCATATGCGGGAGTGGCAGTTTTAGGCGGTGAGGAGGGCCCGGCTCCTCCTTCGAGCATCCTATTATCACCGTCCTCGTTGTCAAAATCCACGAGGGTTCTCAGGAGCGTTGTTTCCTCTTCGTCTGAGTGGGGGTCCGGCACGGCCTCCAGAGCAACAGTAACGTTTCGGGTATGCTCAAGGAGAGGTAGCTCGTTCTCACGTCTGGGACGGGATCCTTCTGGTACAAGCTTCGGGTCGCCTTGACGTAGGAGTCCAAAGAAGTTCATTTCTGCCACAATAAACGAAATATGTTAGGCATTAACATATAATTGTATGCGTCTTTGATGTACGGATGCTAACCTACCTTCACCAAGCCTTCTCCAAAACACATGATATTTGTTGGACGATCCGAAATAGTTGCAGCTAATCCCTAGCAAACAAAGAAAGGATTCGGGGAGGTTCCTATGGAATTCTGTTCTGTTAAGATCTATTTCTCGGGAGTGTTGGGGATTATATGTACTGACGTGCGGCAAGGGGTCGTGGGATAACCTATGTTTAAAGACATAATCGGCCGGCCACACTATCGAGTCAATGAAAAAGTAATGGTCGTACCAGTTTTTCAATTAGTCCATGGGCTTATTATGGGACTGGGGGCTATTGGGAGATCGTTTCTTAAAAGATAGCCAACAATTTACATGTTGGGGGTGTAAAATAGCCAGAATAGTTCTACGGTTGGGGGGATTCTTCTAGCACGGCAAAGAATCTCGAATTGACTTATCTTACATGCGCTTATACAGTGAAGCTGGCTAATATGTACATCATAATACCCAAATAGATCTATGAGGAAACGGGTAAATGGAATGCGGTAGTTGGCCGCATCAAAAAGGGGAGTATATAGGCCAATTTTTCCCGGCGAAGCCTCAGTTATGAGGTCTCCGGCACCGGGGAGAGAGGGGTGTAGATTGGTAGGGATGAAGTAATTGGTACATAAATGATCTAGTTGCTCCTGGGTCATTACATTAAGCACGGATCCAATCGTGGGGTTGTTTCTTTGGGCCATTACTAAATAAAAAGTTAAGGACGTGGTATTCTAACCTGTGGAGGAAGGGATCCGTGCGTGATTAAGTGAAGCAAAGAAGAAAAGCTTTAATGGCATAAATGGAGATAGAGACTGTGTGTTTCACACAGCCGTGGGGGTGGCTTATTTATAGGGTTTCCTCGTGGGTCATAGTCTGTTGGATGCGTGACACGTGTTTGCCACTATCCTTAATCGTGTGGTTAGGGTGTAAGTGGCAAGTGAAAAGTCGGGTGGGACCCACGGGTTACTTCTGACTCAGAAGTTTACGCTGCTCGAGGTTCTGACTGTTTGCACTTTGTCAGTCAAAGTGGCAGGTGAACAGTCATTTATGTCGGGATATGCGGTCTTATGTAAGACCCAAATTTAATGCTACATTTAATTTGTCTCGGTCGTCACGTGCGGCTGAGATGTTATTGGAATGAATTCCTAAATCAGGTTGCCAGGTGCGACCGAATCAAATTCTTGGACAATTTATCATTCCCTAAGGATCTTTCTTGGTACGTCCAGGGAGCATCTTGATAGTCTAGAGGTTACGCCTACGGCTGTAACAACTAGACTGGGGGATATGATGACGTATAGTCCCCAGCAGGGTCATGAACCCGGCCCACGGGTACTACCCGTACCCGACCCATCACAGATTGGTGGGAATAATGTCATTTGAGCTTATGGGCTTGGATGAACAGTAACCACACACATGTGTGCGGCCCACGGCCCGGCATGACCGGTACAGGGTTAGACAGAATCATATTCTATCTATGAATATGATTTACCCCAAAGAAGAGGATATTCACTCACCATAATTAGAAGATAACAATCAATCTAATTCTTGTACTTATACTTTCCTTGGGGCCGAAGCATCAGTGACAGCCCATTAGGGTTTCACTGCCTATAAAAGGAACCCCCAAGGGTTCCACAAAGGTATTACGTTCTATACACTCTAAACTCATCTGATTCCTATAAACCCTAACCGATTACTTACTCTCACGCCGGAGTCTAATCGTGGGAAACATTCCCACGGTAAGTCTAACGCGTGTTGTTTAGTGTGCAGGATCCTAACCATACAGTTCATTTGGTGTAGGAGCCGGAGCCCAGCCAGCCCGAATTAAGCCTAATTCAGGTCTAGCAAGGATCACCCAACTTTTGCATCAACAGTCCTCTCTCTCTCTTGACCTCTTGGTGCCGCCGGCCTACATCAACAACAAGGAAGAACCGGACGATTTTTGGTTACTTGTTTATTTGTTCGTGATCATCTTTGCGTTCTACACATGTTGTGTTATTCATCGAGGCGGATAAGTCTTCATCGTTTTCGTTAGCTTCTACTGGACATAAGGTACGGATTTCCCGTCCTTCGGTAAGGACAATCTCTTCCTTTCATTAGGATTTCCCGTATGCAGCCAACTGTTTTCCCCAGTAGTTACAGATTAAATGCTAATTTTTTATTAGTTACCTTAGCCATATACATGAATGACCAGTTTCACCTAGTTATGGAGGTACCATAACCATAACACTAGAGGCACTAGTGTTATGACTTCAACACGGCGGAGTGATAGCTCGTGGCGTCCCTTTTCAGTTATTTGGCCATTATATTATTATATTATCATATGGGGCGTATGGGTGCATCCTACTTACATGTTTCAGTCAGGATTTCATGGTGAATGTGGTGTGTGTCTTGCATCCTTCACAAGGAGCTGATCCCTCCTACCCACTTACCAATTAATTAGAGGCATCCCCTCTAATTAGCATGACGAGGTCACCCCTCCAAGTATTCATGCACGTTGTTGACCTCATGACCTATATTGGCTATTATGGCACATTAACTAATACAGATTTTCATAAGTAACATAAGCTATGTTTTCAGAACTAAAACTAGTTAACATGACAGACGACTAGGTTTTCCAGGACTTATTCATTTTCGCTTCCATTCATGCTTTATACTCTTTATATGCTTCCATATCCTATGTTTTCCATGCTTTATTGTATATCCTTGCACTGAGCATTATGCTCAGCCGTCTACTTTTCCATGTTCCCAAACGGCAGGTACCCAAGGACGCAAGTAGAAACTCCAGAGTATGTGCATTCAGATTGGAAGATATCCGACCTCTTTTACCTTATGCATTTATTCCTACTTTATCATACTTTACTTCTTTTGGTCATTGTTTAGTCCTTTCCACTTACAGAACTTATATTGCTTGTGGGTGAGTTACTAGACTACCGATGTTTGATTCCGGTATTTCTATTTATGGTCATGAATGTTTAGACATTTACCTTGCATGCTTTGATGACACACCATAATTTACTGTAGCATTCTATCCTGTTAAATGAGGTGTTACAGTATTGGTTCAGTGTTGGTCAGTTGGCCAGTGGCTATCAATTCATAATTTCAATTCTTTAGTTCAGGTTTGGCTATTCTTATCTGTGAGACCAACAACAAACGACTCTATCACTATCCCAGTCAACAACATTCCATCACAAAGACAACCAACTCATTTCAGATTCGAATAACATATAAAAAGGAAATGATCTCAGTTTGTTTTGTTATCAAGAAAAGATCTTTGAAAGACTTATTACAAAACTTAAACCGAAGTTTATCTTCTTTCATATATACCAAAACCAAAGAAGGAACAAGTAATACTGTCTTTATTTCTTTTGAAAGAAAGAATAATAGCAATTAAAATCAAACCTTTTCTTTCAGTTTTACTAAAAAATAAAAATTATATCACACCAACCTGTGTCCTTTACTAAATCAAATCTCTCTTTGTGTTAGTTGTTAAAAGACTTGAGAGGATCAAGAATATAAAGAAACTGTGAATGTGTGTCGGTGTGTATGGCTGTTAAGTTGAAGTGATAAGATTAACGGTCGTGTTGTTTGGATTATCACAGATAAGAGAGAGGCGTGTATTTTTTTGGAAGAGATTAGAGTTTGTGTTATTAATAGTTAATGATCTGGTTCCCGATGGAATTGACTTGGTTTCAATCTTGTGACCCGGTGGTCGAATAAGTGAACGGGAGACTCGATCGGTTTGACCCGATGGTCGACCCCGTGATCCGGATGACTCGATTGAGTTGATCCGGTGGTTCGACCGGATTGATTCGATGGTCAAACCCATGACTCGGTGACTTGACCGGGTTGACCCGGTGGTTAAACCCGTGACTAGGTGACTCAATCGTAATTATCCGATGGTCTATCCCGTGACCCGATGACTCAACCGGATTGACCTGGTGGTCGAACCCGTGACCCGCTAACTCAACCGAGTAGACCCGATGGTCGATCCCGTGACCCGGTGACTCGACCGGGTCGACCCGGTGTTCGAACTCTGATCCGATAATATTGTGTGAAAATATATATATATATATATATATATATATATATATATATATATATATATATATATATATATATATATATATATATATATATATATATATATATATATATATATATATATATATATATATATATATATATATATATATATATATATATATATATATATATATATATATATATATATATATATATATATATATATATATATATATATATATATATATATATATATATATATATATATATATATATATATATATATATATATATATATATATATATATATATATATATATATATATATATATATATATATATATATATATATATATATATATATATATATATATATATATATATATATATCTTTATATTATATATAGGTATAACTATGACTTGATACCACACCTCTAATCCATGTCGTATGTGACATTGCACTTCTAAACCAATAGAATTTGTTTGTTAGCTAAAAAATCTCAAAAACCTATCAAAATTAGTCTCCGAAAAAGCAATTTCTAAAAGCGGGTCGCAATTTTCCAAAAACTGCGTTTTGATACCGTACCTATATATAATGGGTTAAAACCGTTTTTTCTTCATTTTTCTTTATTTTCCAAACAACCCACCTACGGGGAAAACACACACATATCCACAGTCGCCACTAAAAACACACGCACACAAACGAGCTCCATTCCATGATCAACGATCCCACATCCATGATAAACAAATAACTGATCAAATAACTGATCCATCCCCTCTTTCAAAACCCTAATCTTCAAAAAAACAATCAAGGTTGGTACAATAATTTGATTAATTAATGAATTAAGGTTTTGCTATTTGATTATTTATTTAATCGGGTCTTTATATGTTCTAATAAACAAGGTATGATCTGATCATTATTATTATCATCATATGATTGTTTATTCGGATCTCTCTATATTAAAAGACTCAATATTCAAGACCAGTGGTGCAAATCTAAAAAAAGAGTGGTTAATTTCTACTGTACAAAAGAGGAGGAAGAAGTGTTTGCTGCTACGAAGAAACAGGTAATGGTATATAATTAGGGGTGTTAGATGCTGACGATGTGTCAGATGTCATTATGATGTCGTGGTGGTAGGGTGGGAGACAGGAAGTGGTGGTGTTGGTGGCGGCTGGTGGTGATGGTTTTGAAGATGACACATATCACAATGGTGTACTTCTTTTTTCTTTTCTCTGATCTAAGACCAAGTGAAACTACATAATATTTTTGCATCTATTGTAGCATCTTGACATATTCATAAGACGAAATTAGCCATTTTGTTTCTTATATTTTTTAGGTATTTTCTTTCTTCTCATTTGCAGCTCTTCTTTTACTGTTGGATTATTGTCTACGGACTTCCTTATTTTTGTCTATAGACCGAAAAATCCCACTACAAGTCTAATAAGTGAACCACTTAAATAGCTTATGATCAGGTGGTTTGCTCGTACGGATGTTAGGGAAGTATAAGTTTTAACATCAGATATAATGCTACACGAGTAATATAATTTTCATTTAAGTAAATACTTTGAAATATGAAGCGTTATATATTTCATAGTTTCAATGGAAGGGATCCAGCTTCTAAGCCGGGGTTTGGTGACGACAAAGGTTCTGATCCTCTTATTGGGAGGAAACTTTGGAGTAGATGGCCCTTAGATAAGAACTTTTATGAAGTTGTTATTAGAACAAATACATATAAATGCTTTTGAACTCATTCATTATCCTAGGCACTCTTTAAAGAGTGTAACCAAATCACAGATACTATGTCATGAAAAAGGAGTGCAAATATGACCAACAAATGAAACCTATAGCTGTTATATGCAGGATCAAGCCGAATTAACTAGAACTGCTGCAATTAACCAGAAATAAAGCATATCTTAACGGAAGTTGTTCTGAAGGTGGGGGCATATTGATTCAGAAGAATGTCATATATCTGTCAAATACTACTCATATGACTGGCCAATTAATAGTGCCAATAAAGCATTTAAGAAGTGTGTCTTTACTAAGAATCAGAAGATAAATGTACGCACTGAAGGTATAAAGCTTTTTTGATAATTTGATTTTTTGATTTGTATATTAGCGTAATTATTTTAGTTTAGCAGCTCAGCCCCTTGAATCAAGTTGTTTCATGATGGAAATTACGCACCAGATGGGTACACACTAGAGGTAGGTTTTTTTATTGTAGCTTTATATCTCCTATATTTTTGTTGTTCTGCGAAAGGGGCGGAGTTTAATGATGAGGTGGCATTGATTAGGGCATCGATCGTTAATGAAGTGTCAAACCATAAGGTCTTCACTGGAATCATCAGCACAACAACCTACTATCAAGTCAGTTGCTACACCTACAAAATGAGGTACTAAACTAAATGACATAAGTAGTTTATAACTTATGAAAATCAGTTTAGAGCAGAAAGCTGTAAACTTGCTGCTTATCTTGCAGATCCTTAAGTAGAGGTCAGTTATAATTATGCAAAATAATGTGAGATCGATAAAAGAGCTGATGAACATTGGCCTATGGTCATGGACATTGCTGCAAAAAATAGTCTTGCTAAGATAATGAGGTAGAAAAATAATTGTATATGAATTTGATTTAGTTTATATGGATTTTAACGAGTTGGTTATGGTTTTAGATGTTGTCAAGTTAGGGGGCTTAAGGAGAAAGATGACTTGACTGCTGCTAAAATATTATATCTTTATAACTGATGAAAAACTACACAAGGTACCCTGAAGATGTAGTAGGAATGGGATGTTTGGCGTATGCGTCTTGGATCCCACCACAAGCGCAAAATCAAGAAAAGCCAAAGCAACAGACGCCTTCAACTTCAACCTAAAGGAATAGTGGAATATTATGGATTTTGGTTGGATGTGTCACTCGTGGATTTCGGGGAGTTGCCTGCATTTCAAGATGCAGTTACAATATAAAGTGGTCATGAATTAGTCAAGTGTGCTCACAAAAACTAAGGTATACACATTGATTAGTTCTAATATATTTTTTAATTTTGAATATTTATTTTGGATTCTTTAGTTTTTGAGAACTGTGTTAAATTCAAATCAGGGGTTTAAATGACCTGGTTTAAATGTGTTTACTTTTATGGTTCGTGTACCCTGGCACAGGTAATGGAGATGCTTTTTTAATATATACATTAACACTCAGGTGGAGATGTGAGTTCTTTCTCATCATAGTCACTACTTTGAAATATAATAAATAAGTTTTAATTTTTGATGTGTTCCTTATACAGCTTACTCCAAGTATCGCAATCTTTGACTTGATGCAAAGCTTGCAAAGCTCGATCAGCACCCACTGTGTTGGTTATGCATATAATCATCTTGCAAGTTTTCTTCTTGTGGCTGTTGACAAGGTAATGAACCTTTTTTGAACCCAATATATAGACCATCATTTAGAAAACTAAAATAATGAGGATGCCTATTTGTATATCGCTATTGGAATAGTTTGAGCTTTGAAGTAAGATTTTGTCTCTGCAAAAAAAAAAGAAATTACTTTGTAATTTTAATATGAGAGTAAACATGTATAGTAAGCCTTTTTTGGTGTATGTGTATGTCCTTCTATTCTTTCACTTTAGATCTGTTTTATTCACGTGACTTACCAATCAACAATTTAACATTTTCATTTTCATAGGTAAAATGAGTAATAGAACTGTAGTAGACATACTTTTTACAATCATATTTGTCATTTTTTAAATGGGTTCATGAGAATTAGTGTAAATGCAGTTAGCAAATGAAGTGTATCTCATAAATATTGAAGGGTTATAATTTGACAATACTTATCCACATAGATGCTTATTTCTCAATTCATATGAAGGTGGTGTATTTAAAATATGATTTTATGTATATACCCATGAGATATCATATAAAATGAAATAATGGATAATATGAGAACACACTCTTTAATACACCATGCTTGTGATTTTCCAGATTCTTTAATGCACAGAGCATTCGGTAGCTGAGATGATCTTATGTTTAGAACCAAACAAGAATGCATAAGCAATCAAGTTGATCGAAGAATCGTCCAATAAGCCTGTTTCGAGGTAAGCCTACATTATAATATGAGGTTATCTACTTCTATGACCCGAATGAAATCGATAAGGATATTTTGTGTGATCTGAACTGATAAAACCGTAAGATATATGGTTGACCATTTTCTTTGAGCCAATACTCTCGCCACTCTTTTTCCACTTACGGGTATTGAGCTTGATACTGATTATGTTTTGTAGAGATCAAAAGTCGCAGAATTCCATTGGAGCGTGACACGCGTCAAGTATGCTAAGGACTCGTCGTTCTTTGATTTCGTGTCTGCCCTGTTTATCCCAAATGTTTTTTCTTTTTACATTGACATCTAACAAGCTTGAGGTGCCAAATTATGACATATTGATAAAATTGTCTATACCAGTTTATCACATAAACTTAAAGCTTTTACATAAATAACGCTTTCTTAAAGAATGATTTGGATGTTTGAGTGGCGCCTCTTTAGGATTTGGATGTTAGTCCAATGCTTATCTAGAAAATAAGAAATAAGCTGATACATTCTAGTTATATGTGGGATAGATACTTTTGAATCCAAGGGTTATTTAGTTTCAGTTTCACATACTTTAAATTTGCGAGTCACTATAGTTTTGGCAATTTGCTCTGCCAATTATGATGTGATCAACGTTATGGGAATCTTAAGCGTAACTTCCTGCTTGGAATATGATGTTTTACTAGACTTTAGGTAGCCTCTATGAAAATACAAAGCGATGTTGACTAGCCAAGATGTAAACAAGTTTTTGAATTCTGCCATAAGCACGTTGACCATCTCCCTCCTCTAACTCTAGATATAAAGGAGGAAAGATTATCTCATGTGCTTTCCCTAGATCTTTTTTTATCAAAACTATTGATTGCTTATTATTATAACAATTATTCAAGAAGCAAGATGATAGTCTTTGAAAGTAGAGACTAGAGAAACACTTTAAAATAAACTGTTAGAAACCAAGGAAGAGTAGCTTTTATTTCTTTTCTTTTTTCTTTGGTTTGTTATAGCTATCTTAGATTTATATAAGACTATAAGAACACATACCCAATTATCAGCAAACATATTGCCACATAAACCTGTCTTCTAGAGACAATGATGTAAAATATTGTCACAACAACAATACCCAAAGTTAGCCCTGCCTGAGATGTAGACAATTATACCCTTACCCAAGAGCAAGGGGCTGCTCTCAGAAAAAACTCGGTAATTCTATAGATCCAGTAGTTATGTGGATATATGTGAGAAAAATATGTGGCATATGTGTAATTGGAAAAGCTATGTTGTGGATGAATGGTTGTTGTTGAACTCTAACCATGTTGACATGTTAGAAGGTGCCCTTCTAATTAAAGTAATAGAGTGTACAATACTTTGGTGATATATTTCTTTATCACCTACATCCTGATAGAGTAATAGCAATTACCAGAAAGAGGCGATACTTGAAGAATTTCAACGGCGGAACTTGAAGATTTTCTCGGGAGGGCAGAGATTTGAAACATCTCAGGATTTCAATCCATATGAAGAGAATTCATGATGATGCTCCATTTGAAAGCTCTAAGTAGCCAAACATAAGCGTCTCCTTCAGAAGTTTTGCTACTTCTTTATGATCAGAACAACAATTGATAAGGTAAAGTTATACAATTCATTGACTTGTTGTGATAGCCCTCTACTAAGTTTCTAAAGCAAATAAGCTTCGGGTGTGTATAACTAAGGTATAAAATCAAAGCATATTAGATGCTTCATTGGTCTCTTCGTAGGCGCAACAAACCTACAAGAAACCTTTCTACACAATTAGATTATATTCTATCGGTTGGAATTAATTGAGTATGTAGTTGAACTGTTAATAATAGGTAAAGTGGATATAAGAATGAATACAAACCCAAGAATGAGGTAAAAGAACTTATTAATGCTACCCAAGATAAATAATTGGAGCCTGAGTCCAGTCGAACGATGATGGAGACCTTTAAAAATAGAGTCAAACTGGTACGTGGTTATACTCTTAAGTTTATGAAAGGATCATATATTATAGGTGTAGCAATTTTAAGTGATTTTTATGTGTTAAGGGGTCTTGATTGTGTATAACCTCACACGGGTCAAATTAAAATTGTTGCAAGTCAGCTAAACTTTATATTTGGTTTATATAACCTTCTAAATCAGTTAAAACAATGTTTGATCAGGTGCTGACCCACTAAACCAAAACACCATTTAGAACTTTAAACATCTTGTTTGAATAAAACGCGTTTTAAAAATGCCATTCATATATCTGGTTAGAAGATAATAATTAAGAAACTGAATAGTACAATCACTAATATATAGTTTACTCTTTCTTTTCGTTAGCTCATTTGAGGAATTGGATATTTTGCTCATATTTTTGTCTCTTCATTGGTTGATTGTGTTTAGGTTCTTTCGCAGTTGATATTGCCGACTGAACTACACTCTATCAATCTTCAATTTTCATCAGACACTTCTTGCTGAAGAGGAGAAACAGCTGAAAGAAACTTTACAAGAGATTCTTAGTAAAGGGAATCTGGTTGAACTTCAACAAAAGGTAGTCGCATCACAATGAAAGTGGAATATATGTGAAAAAAATTACTCATTGAAACCTTTTTTAAATAGCTTAGCCACGTCTTAACTTGGTAGTAATATGCGGTCCAGTGGTAGATATAAACGACGTTTGGGATAACTATTACCCAAGTGTAGCATCTGGTGCCCAAGTGGGACAATATGTGATTCTTAACAAGAAATTACTCATTTTTGTAGGCATTCTTCTGTGTACTGTTGTGGCAGCACGTTGACATGACATCCTTGGCATAGATTGCATAGTTCAGTCAGTATACTAGAAAAATATAAGAAGTTTGGTTTATGGAGCAGTGTACTCACATCTGCATATGACACAACAACATACTTTGTTTACTGAGAGAAGGTGTGGGACTCATGACCCACAAAGTCCTTGTCAGACCTATAGTATTTCATTGGAGAATAGAGTCCAAGACTACCAACTTGACTCGTATACAGACAAGCAAATCGCGCCACCTATCATCGTTACAAAATGGAAATCAGGTTGAGTGTCATTTGAAGTAAAGAGAAAAACAAGTGCTAGAGGAAAAACATGAGTAGGTCTGGTAATTGGCAAAAACAGACAAGTTTGTAGAAAACGAGTAATGAGGGTTGAGTTGACCCGCAAACATGTCTATTATATTTTATCTTATATTTTCTTAATTGAGCCGTCACAACTTACAGTTTGGCCCTCTGTTGAGCCAGCACAACCTGTAGTTTGGCCCTCTATTGAGCCGTCACAACCTACAGTATGGCCCTCTATTGAGCCGTCACAATCTGTAGTGCACACTCATGGAGACTGGGGGTAAGTTCTGGTCAATCAAACTTACCATTTGATAGAAGCAACCAATATGTTAGGTACGAGACCAACAAGGCTGAGCCACAACATGAAAGTTTAACTGAAGATCATATCGAGGACCATGACCATGATGTGCATGTGCCAGCCGAACCCCTTTATGAGCATGATGTGCCTGCCCTTGCGCCTGTGCCTGCCGAACCCCTTTATGACCACGGCTTTTATAGGACCATGGAGTTCTACCACCCTCAAGATGTTGCTCCTGAGCAAATGGAAGGTAAGTTAGATATTCTAGAACTTTGGTTCATTTTCCTTGCTCACTGAGGTCAATAACTAAGTCCTATTGAAGTTAATCACCATTTTGGTAAACATCGTCGATAATGATTAGTCCTATCAAATATTTAGCCTAATTCATTTGTTTCATAAAGATTAGTCCTATTTTGTAGGTGATCATTCAGCTATTTTGGTTATTGTCATCCCTTTTCTGGCGCCCAACCAATGTGGGAAGGTAAAGGCACAATATCTAAAGATTAGATTAGACTATTAGAGGCATCTATAGTTTAAACATGGAACTTCCTACTAATTTATACCCTGCTACAACTACTATTATAATTATTTTTCGAAAAACATAATCTACCAGGCACATAGAATAGCATCGATAATAATGAGATATCCTAATACAATAAAGCTGTACTTTACTTTAATCAATCCCCCTTCCATGCGATCTTATATTTGGAACCAAAAATATTATGAATAATATTATCATTAGAAGTATACTAGATGACAGAAAGTTTCAATACTGTACTTTTAGCCACGGGTTTTATATGCAACACTTAGTTCAGCAATTGAATCAGTCTATAACCAAGGGTGAAGATTATTAACTTATATCCATATTTTAACTCTTTAGTAATTATCTGTACTGATTTTTTTCATAGGCATAAGTGAGAGGTATTACTAATTACGATCATTTGATATGTAAGGTATAAATGCATCAACTGTTACATTTGGGTATGAACGTGTCATCGCTCTTTTTCAAATCTAAAAGATATATACGCTGTTCTTTTCACTCGGTCCTTATTGCGATTAGGAGGAGTTAGAACTGAAATATATTTGTGTAAATGCAATTCGAAGATGCAGCGTGGAAACCTTTTATGCTGGAATAAGGTGCGATAGAGTAATTCTAGTAATGTGAATAGAGTTGATTGGTTTCAAGCCGTTTTCAGTGTTTAGTATCACTCTGTCATTTATAGCAATATGGTTTTGGTATCTGTGAGTGCCTCTGTACATGTACTGCTTAATAGAGTTTGTTGTGTGTTTCCTTCTTCCTTTTAAGGGCTCATGGTTATCGTCTTTTTATACATGTTTTAAGTATATGATACTTCCGCATCAAATGTATTAGTTTGATTTTTGAATATCAATGTTTACATGGTGATAACATGAATTGTATTTGCAGGATGATGTATCGTTAGTTAGTGTCAGATAAATATAGCTATGAGAATTGTATAATAAGAATTGTATTTGTCACATATATAGATATGAGATATATAGCTATCGTTAGTTTTAGTGCCCGTTGAATTTCTTTAGAAAGAACAGGGTTGGTGGAAGGAGTATATTTTGCTATAATGCTAAGATGATAACGTGTAAAAACAAAAGCAACTTTTAATATAATCTCCCCTGGTACCCATAGACGTTGCTTCGTACAAATCAAACAAACCTTCAATATCACCAACGAACAATTACTTCAACGCTTCGTTTTTGTCTTTATAGTTACTGAAAAACATTTGTGTTAATTCATAAAAACAAATAGATTCTTTTTCATAATTAATGTTGTAATATAAGTTATCTATTGAACACTTGTTTTGTTTTATTTTTGAATAATAAACCCGATTAAAATATACTAGCAGGGTACTCGCGCGATGCAGCGGCGGATACCCCGTAATTAACCGAAGAATAACAAAAAGAAAATAATGTCTATCAGACTCGATTTACTCATTTTTATAGGTTTCGGTCGCTTCGTTTTTGGACTCTTTTTATTTGCTAGCCCAGTCGGTGTGCAATTATGTTTTCCAGTTAAACCTGTTTTTTGAAAAGCCTTTTTTTAATATTTATATTTTTAATTGTTGTAAAATGTGAATATATAATTTTATTATAAATAATGAGGTATATTAATTAGTAGTATTAATTTTTTTAAATATGTGTTAATTATTATGTATTAATTAGTTTTAACGAGTATTAAATTACGTTTGTATGATTTAATTAAAATTTTGTGATAATGTTTTATGGTTGTACATTCTGTATAAATGAATGTAAGTTGAAAATTCAAATATACTAAATATAAAAGTTAATATGTTTTATAAATAAGTATAGATATAGATAAATTGGTTGGTGCAACTCTTTGATAGAATAGCAAATGCACACTTTGTTTAAATATGCTTATATCCACGTATATGTGAACATATATAAAATATTTTCATTTGAAAGATTAAGAAAGTATATAATTATTTTACAAGACCATAGTCAATATAATGAGATGGTAAATATTAGGTTTTTCTCTCAGACTATTTAATGATGACTTTTTTTTCTCATTGAAACGATCTTTTTTATTTTGATAACACTAAAATTTATATATAAAAAATTTAAAACATTACAATTATTAAAAAATTACATAATAATTTATAAACACAATAAGAAATTGTATAATACATTACCCAAGTTTTTGTCGATAGTGTGTGGAAATGAACAACCCATATCCGTTTTTGTCAATGAAATAATATATTTTTAAAAGAAAATGATTAAATGGGTTGGATATTTCATAAACGTAAAGTTTTTAAATTTGAAAAATAATCTGTTTTAAATAGTTCAACGTTAACTTTTTGGTCATTTGTATTCATTCAATAAAAACACATTCAACCAAAAATCATTATAAAAAAATTATTAAAAGAATTATACATTTTAAATTATATATAAAAGCTACTTTAGCATAAACTTATAACAAAAATATATTAAATATTAAATTACAAACAAATAAAACTAAAAAATCACAAACCACAAATCCTCCCCATCAAGAAAAAAACGACCCCGCCCGTTGGGCGGGTTACGACGCTAGTATATATATATATATATATATATATATATATATATATATATATATATATATATATATATATATATATATATATATATATATATATATATATATATATATATATATATATATATATATATATATATATATATATATATATATATATATATATATATATATATATATATATATATATATATATATATATATATATATATATATATATATATATATATATATATATATATATATATATATATATATATATATATATATATATATATATATATATATATATATATATATATATATATATATATATATATATATATATATATATATATATATATATATATATATATATATATATATATGGGACTAAGTTTGACATAGGAAAATGTATATGCGCCACCTCATATCTTACGTGGCATTATCTCATTGCCTAGGGTTATATTTAATTTATTTTGGAAACTAGATATTCTTTTTTAATCGGAAGATTTATTTTTTTTACTTGTAAACCGGATTTGATATATGCATATACCATATTATCAATATTTATCTAAACCCTAATTTTATTTTCTCATGCGTGTGTGACTGATTTCATGGTGTTGGATAGTTGTTGTTACATGAATGTTTTATCAAGATAATAGATGAAGACACTTCTTATACCTTGAATGATCAAACGTATCTGTATGTTAACATTGCTCAATCAGTAAGTTGATGTTGATCCATCGCCACAAGTCCACAACAGGCCATTATGGTGCGCTTAATATTAGTTATATATTTTTTTCAAACCCCTAAAACATTCATTCATTCATTGTGTTTTTCTATAGGTACTATTTTTCTTCGAAACCCTAATAGCATTCATTATCAGGTATGGATAACTTAATACACTGCTTTCATATCTGCTTGAAAATCAAAACGCAAAGTTAAATGTCATAATCTTTCTCCTGCTGTGAGTATGGTGTATACTAATATGGTTTTTAATTATCAGTCGTAATGCATTATAGAGTTCATATGCTAAGGAGAGACATTGAGGACTTTCAAAAACAATACCAAGTGGGTAACTCTATTAATTATCATAATTTGTTTATCCCTTTGAGTCCTCAAACCGGCGATCACACGAGAATGGACATTTAAAGGAGGGGCTTTCGTGCTAGCTAATAATTTCAACTACAGAAAGATAAAATATGTTTAATGACAAAAGGCGCTCATGATTATGGCAGGTATAAAGGGGTTCGTCAATATACACGTACTTGTAAACCTGTCCTGTGTGGTTGTTGATATCTTTCTGTATGGATTCCCGTCCCACCCCTGTATAAATTATGCCCTAATTGTTGTATCAACTGTGTGACATTTGTTTTATCTCTTGGGATCAGATTTTTTCCACCTGGCGGATCATCTTTTATTAACCCAAAAAGAACCTTGGGATGCTTAGCAAACTATTGACACGAGTCACACCTTCAAGAGCTGACCACTCTTCATCTTCCGGGGCTGTAATGCATTCGCCTAGGCTTCTTTTATACGCTCAATTGCTCTTTTCAGGTTGGGTTGCTTGAATATCAGGCACGATCTCATTAGTATTTTTAACAGTACCCGAATACCTGAGAGCAGATTGGTCAACAAGATCAATATCTGGTTCTTTCAGTTCCTTATCGATAGTCTTAAGTACATTGTAAACGTGTTTTTGGTCAAGATAATGGCAAACAACAGCACAATCGTCGTTTTTAGACGTGGGGTATTTGAGTTTCCATGCTCTCGTAGCACAGCCGACAAGAGCTCTCGCAGCAGTTTCTCAGGGGCTGCAGCCATAATGCCGATTGTTTCTTTATTAGATAAGACATCTCATCCCTTCCAAAATAATAACATTATCTTACTTCGGCTAAGTTGCACAACAGGAAAAAAGGCATATTCTGTTATAAGCCTCACTTAATAGAGTAAGATTAATTATTCCTCAGAAGAAAAGGTATCCAGTCAGTGGCGAGAATAAAAAATTCGTCTTGATCAGTAATACGGTGATAAAAAAACATCTGGGATAGAAATTAAACAAAAATTGTTTATACAAAAATTTCCAAACGCTTTGGCCATTTCGACAGTTCGGTTGAGAAGAGTTTTGGATTGCTAATTTTCTAACTGCTTATCTACTAACAAGAATTTAGTGCATCGTGAGTTTATAGATAGAGGTGATATTCACTTTACCCATATTATTTTATTTGTTCAATTTTCAGTAGTTGAAATATTAGGAGAGGAAAGA